>CM028383.1:9751925-10049721 GCA_013146195.2 Codonopsis lanceolata | reverse complement strand
GCCAAAATGGTGTCTCGTGATTTTGTACTAGCCCTTCCCATTGGGAGAAAGCTTGTTTTTCCCTGCTTGTTTCAAATACCGATTTTCCTTAATACCTGGTCGACCGAGAACGCAAGGATCCGCTTTTGTCATGGGCGGGCTTGGCTAGCTTTTTATAATTGATGGCCTTCATCCCTGCTTCAAGCCTTCTTTCCTCCTGTAATCGAGGTCAAACGGCCCTTGATTCGTTGTTTGGCTCTTCGTTGAAATGGATGACTCTTGCAGCTGGAGAGCCATTTCTACCGGGCCATGGCCTCGGTTCCATAAGTCAAGAGAGGGTGTTTCTGCTGAACCTCAGCGAGATGTTCTGATAGCCCATAAGACTCCGCTGGCTCCTCGAGCCAAGCGCCTCTTTTTTCGTCCAACCTTTTTAAGGCATGAAGGATTTGTTTGTTCCGCCTCCGCTTGGTCAAGCTTCCTTGGGGTGGGCTACCAAAGACTTCCAATGGCGATTCCTCTTTCCTCGCAGCTTGCCGTGAACGCGTTGGAAAACTGGTGCCGTGATCCGACACAATGGCCCTCGTAATCCATATCTCGCAGAGGATTGTCTCGAATGAAGTCGATGGCCCTTTGTTCGCTGGATGCTTGCTGGGTCCTCTCGATCCATTTTGTGAAGTAGTCCACGCAACTATCACAAATTTGTTCTTGCTTCGCGAGAAGGAATGGCCCACAGTCAAGTCCCCACATTTCGAAAGGCCATGTCATGACACGGGTTTGAGGTGCCGAGGGCGCCTTGGGATGTTAGCTTAATTTTTGACATTTGTTGCATTTTCTGGCATATACCTCGGATCTTTTCTTAACATCTACCAAGAGTACCCATGAAAAATGATTCCTGTTTGGCCAAAGTTCGAGCCCTCGGATGGCTTCCACATACCCTCCGCGCACCTCACCAATGTCCTCGTGGTGATTTCTCTCTGCCTGACACATCTTGGGGAGTAGGCTTGGTGAAAGATCGGCTCGTCGATGTAATTTTTGATGTCGCCGATCCAACACTCGTACCGTTCTCTAAAGATCATTATCTTTCTTTATCAATGAATGGGGTATCGAGGATTTCGATCCATGTTTTCGAGGGAACTCGCCGAGCCTCGGCCGATGGCCATTTTGGAGGTGGTCTACCTTGTGTTTTCAGCCCTTCCTATTTGCTCCAGCCTCCCAATATTCGACCTGGTGATTAAGGCTAGCTCCCCTGTATTTGTCCGTTGGGTGGTTTACCCCATACCCCCTCCTCAAATCTGCTTCACGACGAGCCGAGTCGCCGAAGATTAAGATTTGAGTAGCTCCTATTTTGGGCCGCCTCTAAGACCTGCTATTAATGCTTTACTGCAACGTTGTTTGACGCTGAAGTTCAGCTTTAAGAGCTTTAACGATCTCCGCTCCTTCCGGGTTACGAGTAGATGCCCTGCTCCATTGCCATTCTTGCTAGACGATCGCTTCTACGAACAATGTCCGTGCCGAGCTTCTGCTGCTCTGCGAGGCCGCTTCTCGGGCACTTGTTCGCTGGTGGAGGGTCCTTGTTTTGCATCACTCTTTCCTTCCGCCGAAGTAAAGAGGTTTCGAATGAAGTCCGCCAAGACTCGAGCTCGATGGATTTTCGGGAGGTAGATGATTGCATATTCTCAGCATTCGACGGCCCATCTCATCATCCTTCCCAATGACGCCAGCCTCACAGGATTCTTCGCAGCAGCAAGTATACCCCGATTTCATGGGCTTTCAAGTACGGCTTCTATTTCTCGCCAGTATCATCAACGCGAGAATCACCTTCTCAATCCATGTACCTCGCTCTCTACCCCGGCCGCATGGGACACATAATAGATGGGTCTCTAAGTCCTCCTTCTTCTCGCAACAGACCGATGCTACGGTCAGTTGCTCATGACCGAGATAGACGTAGTCTTTCTCAATGTGTGGGTAGCCGAAAGCAAGGGGCCGCCGAGGTATTTCTTGAGCTCCAAGCGAGATCGCACTCTTTGTCCCATGCGAACTTTCTCGCCCTTTTAAGATTTTGAAGAAGGGGAGGCTTTTTTCGGTTGATTTCAAGATGAATCTTCCTAGGGCGACTATTCTTCCATTCAACAGACTTGTTTGATACATGGGGACCTTCATCTCGGCCAAGGCTTTAATTTTTTCTGGATTTGCCTCATTCCACGCTGCTCACCATGTACCCCAAAAATTTCGCCGTTATTACCGAAGGCACATACCAAGCATTGGGCGAGATTGAGCTTCATCTTGTTCTTTTCGAGGTTTAAAGTTTCTCCGAGGTCGTCGATGTGGCCCATTTCCTTGGTCTTAATCACCATATCGTCTATGTACGCCTCCACATTACTCCCTAACTGGTCCCCAAAAACTTTGTTTACCATTCGCTGGTAGGTGGCCCATGCATTCTTTAGGCCGAACGACATCATGTTATAGCAATAAAGTGCTCATGCCGCCGTAGCCGTGTTCCTTGATCCTCTTCCACATCCCGATTTGGTGGTAGCTTTGCTTCTGAGTTTGCGTCTCTGCTTAAAATTGTGTAGCCGAGATAGAGTCGACCGGTTGATCTATCCTGGCGGAGAGTACCAGATCTTTTGGGCATGCTTCGTTTAGGTTGGTAAAGTCGACGCACATCCTCCACTTTCCATTGTTCTTTTTTACCATCACAATATTTGCGATCCACGTGGGGTAGTGGATTTCTCTTATGATCTCGACCCGTAGCAGTTTGGCTATTTCCTCCTTAATTGCATCTTGTTTTTCAGGAGAGAAATACCTCGGCTTTTTGTTGGATGGGTACAAATGATGGATCAATGCTCAATTGGTGAACCGCTACTTCCTCGGCAATGCCCTCCATATCCTCGGCCCTCAATGCGAAGACGTCCGTGTTGTTTCTCAAGAACTCGATGATAGCTCTTCTCTCCTCGCCCGCTATTTCCATTCCCACCTTGATTTTTTGGTCAGGGTAGTTGAAGTTTATGATAACTTCTGGATGGTCTCTTACGTCGAGGCTATCGATCTCAGTTTTTTCGGTCTCGGCGCTCGACGTTCCTTCTTCCTGACGCGGGCCAACTTCCCCGGCTTGCTTTAATTGCTACAGGGTATAGCTTTCTCCGTCGAGCCCTCTGGCTCGTTTGGCAACTTACTCGTCCTTTTTTCCCTCGGCCTCCTCCGGCCTTTTTAGTCTCTTCTCTGCCTCTCTCCTCTCGTTAATGAGGTACTCCAGGGTAGTGCGAGCGTCGTTTTTGAGGACCTCTACCCCGAACGAGGTCATGTACTTGACCCTCTGATGGGCCATTGATGCGACCATTCGGAATTTGGCTGAGCTTGTAGGTCTTGTAGGGATGGCATTATACGGGGAGGGGAGATCGAGGACTAGGAAAGTGACTTCCTCGCTTCTGGCGGTATCTCCCTCTCCGAGGCTGACTTTGAGGGCCACGGTTCCTTTTGCCGTGACCTTGTGACCCGTGAACCCTTCCAGTTGGACTCAGCTTGGAGTAAGGTGTGCATCGCCGAGTCCTAAAGCCAGATAGCACTTGTAGTACATCACACCCCTTCCAGCACCTGTATCTATCAAGACCCGTTTGACCAGGCTGTTGTGTATGCCAACTTGTAGGGTCAGTGGGTTTTGCCGAGCATATGAGTTAACTGCCAGCTTGGTGTCCCTAAAAACCATTTCATGCTTGACCATCCCTTCCATGACGCTTTCTGTCGAGTTGCTCAAGCAGTTGATTGCATTCTTCAACTGCGTGATACTTTGAGTTTCTTCTCGAATGGTATTCACCACTGGCCTATTGTCGGGCTGTTTGTTGTCGCCCCCCGGAGCCCTCGGTCCGGGGGCGCGATTATTGGCCTCTCTTGCCACGAACCTCCGATCTCCCTCGTTTATAACCCTCTGTATCGCTCTTTTGAGCTGTATACATTCTTCGGTGACGTGGCCGATCTCGTTGTGGAAGTTGCATCTTTTTCTAAGGTTTCGGGTATCGAGGGATGATTTCATGGGGAAGGGGGGGTCGTATCTTGTTCTCTGTTAAGAAAACCTCCATGATGTGCTCCCTCGAAGCATTGAGGGGGGTGAAGTCCTCCAACTCGTTGTCTCGTCTCGGGCCCCTAATTTCACCGGTGAATTTGGCGCCCTTTTCCTCCTCTCTCCTTTTTGTTGGGTGGGCATCATCTTGCCGAGCTCTCCCCTGTTCTTTTCCCTTGTAGTTTTTGTCTGTGGCGAGCGTCTGGTCGGTAGGGTTAGCCGTGCTTGGAGGGGATGTGACTGCTCGTGAGCTTGCTGCGGTGGAAGGTTGCTCGCCGTCTAGCAGAGCCACCCTTTGGGCTGTTACGAACATTTTGCCAATCGTTTCCCTTGGTCTCATGAGGAGCTCGGTTCGGCAGTTCCATCGCATTAGGCCTACTCTGAAGCACATCCTTACGGAGGTGCCAGGAATATCGAGGATTTGGTCCAAGACCTCTTTGAAACGGGTCATGTATGAGAGCACAGTCTCTCCACTCTCCTGTTTCACGCTGCACAGGTCTGTCTCACTTTTTGGGAGGGCACTTGCCGAGGCGAACTTTTTCGAGATAGGCCCCTCAAGTCATCCCAACAGTGATAGAGTCGTGGGCTAACCCATTGTACCCTTCTTGCTGGCCTGCTTCTTGAAATTAAATACTAAACACCATATGTCGTCAAGTCTGGTCACTATGATCATTTTTAATTCGAACTCTGACACATGGTCCAGGGTCGTTGTGCTACCGGTGTAGTCTTCGAAGTATGGAATCTTTACTTTCGAGGGCACCTCCACTTCTCTTATCTATTTAATGAACGACCCTCCTATTTTCTTGATGGTTGTGTTAGTTCCTGTGCTCTGCCGAGCTTCTAGTTTCTCCATCCATGCCCTTATCTCGGCATCCGTCATTGGTCTGTCACCCTGTGCCGAGCCTATGGCTTGTGTGGGGATCTTGGATTAGCTCCTCTGCTGAGATGCGCCGACCTCTTCCTCGGCCGTGTTTCTTATTGGGGACCCCAGGCGAGCCTCTTTTGTGAGTTGGCGGGATGGATGTTGGGATCTAGAGAGAGCTTTGTTGGTTGAAGACTGGGCGTAGGGTTGGGACTCTCCTTCCTCGCTATGAGCCCGCCGGTTATCTGTATCAAGGGGGAACCTTAGGCGAGAATGAACGCTCGTCCTAGATCCTTCGCTGGCCATCCGCTTGCCGAGCCTTGACTTGACATTTGTGGTAAACTTCGCTCTTTTGGGTTTCTTAGCTCCCACCCTTTGCCCGATTGAGTTGGAGCGGCGGGGTGCTGCGTTGATTATGGGCTCGGGCTGCAGGATCCAAGCTTTTGCGGCTTCGTGCATTTTGGTCTCGACCTCGCAGATCTTTGTGTCTGAGGGTTCTTTGGTGCTCCCAATACGCGTATTCCTGGTCCGCCTCTTCCTGGGTCGTGGGCTTATTCGTTTTGTCATGAGGTCGTTCTTCTTCGTTGGCTCTGGAAGACTCGACCTCAGTGAACCGTCCATCTCGGGGGTCGGCGTCGGCCTCTCTATTTTTGTTGTTAGAGAGCCGTTTGGCCAGTGCGAGTCTTCGTTGGGCCCTTGCCGACACTTCGGGTACCGAGGCGCCGGAGTCCTGCCTCGTTGATAGACCAGGGCCCCTCGCATCCCTTCCCTCGTTGTGCTCAGCTGGCTCTTTTTCTGGGCGGGTGGATGCAACAGGGGTGACATTTTTAGAGGCTTGTTTTTTTGATATCACCATCCTTTCTCGTTTGTGGACTCTGTGACTGAGAAAGTCGTTTCCCGGCAACGGAACCAAACTGATCACGCTATTTTGGTGGTGATCTTGTCTTGTTGTCCACGTATGAGGCAAGGATGAGGTGGCGTCCACTAGTTCGTCCTTTCTTGGTTATCTGCACAAAGTAAACAACAAACACCGTTAAGGAGTCGGGGCGGCCCGACTAGAACCCTCCGATGTGAGAGTAAGATTTCCGGTGGGAAAACGGGTAATCAATGTGCCGTGATATTTGCTTGATAAGAGGTTGTGATAAGGGAGTTTAGATATCTCATAATTTACTTACCTTTACAATAAATGTGTGTCCTAATACCTGATCTTTCTGTCGACGTGGTGGCTGGTCAGTGGGGAACACATTGCGGCGTTCATTAAATGCGTTGGTGGTCTTTGTCAGAAATAAGTGTACTGTGCGTTTGTCAGGGGGTTGGTGTTTGCGTGTAGCGGTTTTACCGGGCCTGGGGAAGCTGCTTTGTCAGGTCGGGTGATGATTGATCTAACGCCGAGGCCGAGCAGTCTTGAGATGAAATGCTTTATTACTGCCGAGGCCGAGGGTAATGGAGACCGATTCAGTGGCGAGGCCGAGAGCATTGGAAGTCACTCTGGCTAGCCAAGGCCAAAGCTGTTGGGAGGAGGCCGTGGGTTGTCTATTACTCGTCAACAATCAAGCTCGCGTTGTCTTAGGGACCTTTATGACTTTGTTACAAGTGGTTTTCTGAGTGGGGCCCATTAATGTGCCGAGGATCATTTCCTCAATGGGTCCCATTATTGGGCCGAGGATCATTTCCTCGGTCTAATCCTTTCACACCCAACTCGCCCTTTCAATCTCACAATGGATTTATCAATATGCTTGTTTTATTTTATATACTTTGGCTCAGAACAATACATTTATATACGACAGAAAGAAATAAAGAGAAATAACTTCGCATTCATTAAAGAAAATAAAATCAAATTATAACTGAAATAATACAACTTAAAGAATAATTATAATATTTTTATAATCTTTTATGGATAAAACACCTATACTAACAACAAACTATATTTACATTACACTTATAAGAAGGAAAGAAATTTATTAAATAATAAGAAAGCTAATTAAAACAGAAAGAAAATATAATTATTTCTATTTTAAAGTAAAGACATAAAAGAAATTAATTAAATACCTATATCTTAACTATTTATATATTGAAATATAAACATAAAGGAAAGTAATTAAACATTTACATTTTAACTATTTATATATTAAAGTGTAAACATAAATGAAACTTACTTAGATATTTATATTTAAGTTATAGATTATAATAAACTAGTCTTTGTGCCCGTGCCTATGGCACGGCGCGAGTAAGGGAGGATGTCAGTACTGGAGGGTGTTAATATTTAAATAAATCAAAAAAAAGTCTAAAATAACAAATTAAAAGGGACATGAGAGAGCTAGGGAAGAGAGAGATGGTTGTGAAGCGAGAATGGAGGGGAAAGAGAGGGGAAGTTAGAGATCGGCAGGGAGAAGTGGGAGAGTTGGAGAGGGGTTGCACAACCGCCCTTCGCACATGTGAAATCTAGACGAAATTGGGACCGTCGGATATTGGTAAATGAATTAATCTCAGCCGCTCTTTATCCCAAGTCAATTGCGAGTGTGTTTCCCAAGCTGTATTATAATATAGATAACTACGAGGACAGAACTTACCTCCTGGAACATGAGTGTCTGAACCCGGTATGCATGGGCTTAAGCCTACTAGGTGGTCTAAATGTGCTTCTCATGTCCTTCCGAGAAATGAAGTCTTTTTTCTTTGTTGTTGTTGGATTTCAGACAGCATGACTACTCATTTTAGTTGCTTTTCGTCTCGAGATCCAGACGGCACAACTACTTACTTTTGCTTGATTATCGTTGTCGTCGAGTCTGAAATCGGGCAGAGCAACTGCTTGCTTCGGCTGGATTTGACGTATGGATTTGGGTAGGGCAACTGTTTTTTTTTTATATATATTTTGGAACCAGTGAAATAGGGTGGAAACTTAACAGGGTAACTAGAGTTTATTTTGGCCGGAGAGTTTTAGTGTTTAGGGGAGGTTTTGGCAGCCTAACAGAGCTTTAGGGTTGGATTGTAAAACCCACAGCGTAACAGCACTCGTGAAATCTCTCTCCGTAAAATTATGTGTTGAGGCACTGGCCGAAGCCTCGTAGTTATAGGTTGAGATTGAGATTCCTTAATAGCGAAGGATCATCAGATATTTTATCTCTTCGTTTTAATGTGTTGTACCTTGCGCC
This sequence comes from Codonopsis lanceolata, assembly GCA_013146195.2. Taxonomy (NCBI): domain Eukaryota; kingdom Viridiplantae; phylum Streptophyta; class Magnoliopsida; order Asterales; family Campanulaceae; genus Codonopsis; species Codonopsis lanceolata. Next base: position 10,041,677 of record CM028383.1, on the reverse strand, counting down.
GAAGGAATTACACCAAAAGCAAATTGTAACAGTGAACTAGAGAGTTTTGGGCGCTGCTTGAGGGGGTTTTGGGCGCCGCCCGTATGTCTTTTGGGCGCGGCGTCCAGATTGGCCTACTGCCGCTCCCGCTTTGTTTGTTAATTCTTCCGTCCCTTTGCATTTTTAACCATATAACTTGACATCCGTTAATCCTTTTAATATGTCTTAATATTTCATGGCATGTCATAAAAAAGGGGTGCAAAATTGGGGTGTCTACACACTCTTTCGAATCCAAGTAGCCTAAAGAAATTAAATTCCTCCTCAAACTAGGAACATGACGAACTTCCATTAGCGTTTTTACTCCACCTTTAGTCTTGAATTTTATTGTTCTAACACATTCAATCTTGCAAAAAGAACCATCCGCTAAAAATGCATCGCCACTCGCACTTTTGTAAGTAGAAAGCATATCTTTATTAGAACACATCTGAAAAGAACAACCAGAATTAAGAACTCATTCACTTCATATATTATCACCCACGGTCACATTGAGTACATCCACGATCCTCGTCATTGCTAGTACCACCCTCATCAAACGTGACACTAGCATTATAATTCAATTCTTTCTTCACTTCGTCCTTGAGCTTTTGACAATTACGAATAACGTGACCCATCTCATTACAATGCCAACATTTTTGCTTGGAAGTCTTCTTATTCTTCTTACCACCACTTGAACCTTGATCGGACGAATCACCAACATGTTTAACTTTGCTTCCCACATACAATGCAGTACTATTATTATTATTCTTAGAACCTTTGTTTATAGAATCATCCGTTAATAATGAAGTTTGTACCTCACCCAAAGTAAGGGTGTCTTTCTCATGCGAAATAGTAGTAACTAAATACTTGTAAGATAGTGACAAAGACTTCAACAAAATTAAACATTGATCTTCATCCTTAATTTTAATACCAATATTTGCCAACTCGCAAAATATCTTGTTAAAAGAATTCAAGTGATCATGAATATTCATACTTTCGGATATCGTGAAATTGAACAACTCTTTCTTTAGGTACAATCGGTTTGACATTGATTTCCCTATGTAGAGACTTTCTAATTTCTCCCATAACGCCTTTGCAGATTTTTCAGATATGACGTTATAGAGAACATTATCCGCACAACATCGTCGGATAGTGCTAGTCGCATTTTGATTAATTCTCCTTCATACTTCATCTTTCATATCGTCGGGTTTTGCTTTCTTTTCTTCAAAAGCAATCTCTTGATCTGCTTGCATCAACACATTCCTAACTTTAACTTGCTACAAGCTAAAGTTGTTACTTCTGTTAAATTTCTCATATTGGAATTGCGTAGAATTTCCAATGTCTATCATCTTCAAAAAAACCTCAATCTCTTGATCTCAAAATTTGACTAATCCAAAGTAAAGCCATCAAAACGGACCAACGAGGCGGACCAACCCGCGAAAATGGCAAACTGAGAAGTCATAGGTCCAACCCAACCCACATTGGGTTGCGGGCGGATCAACCCGTCCAAAAATGAAATTTTGTATCCAACTATCCAAGTGAGACAAGGTCCTCCTAGTCTTGGAGCTGTTAGTCAATACTCACACTCAGTAGATATTTGATGTGTTGATGAGTTTTTTTGGTGAAGGAAATGCATTGCAAAATCAATTTTGCTTGAAATTTAAATTACTTGTGATTGTGATACAAATTGTAAATTGTGCAAGGAAATAGCCCAAAAAAAAGTAAAGAAAGAGATTACTATAATTTTTACTAGAAATTAAGATATTTAATTATTACATTTACATATAACAAAAAACTGAAGAAAAAAAAACTTCCAGCATCATGGATTCAAGAGCTATGATACAAGTTTGTTATAAAAACGGGGAAATTTTTGAATTAAGAATTTCAAGTTTTTGTATTCAATGCAGAAGTGAATCAGTCGAAAATAATATCAAATATTTGGTCGAATAATGACAAGATAATAGAAGGATAAAGTCAAAGGGAACAAAGGATTTTACGTGGTTTAATCCACTTTAAAGCAAACAACAACTTTATTATAAACGATGAAGGATTACAATAGAGAGTTTTCAATCTACTCACCCTACATAGGCAAAGAGTTACAATGATTGACACTATCCCACAGAGTATCACACTCTCACAGCCCAAAATAGACATACACTATTTTATCTAAACCGCCAAAACCTTGAGACCCTCGATTACCAATTGTGTTGTATCGTCCGTCTCCACTTTGTATCCCGAAAGTGCCTTCGGCTCTTTAATCTATACGACATATATATACATACCCTTATATGGTTCATATTAACAAACATTATCCTTCACTAATTAGAATTAACATACTCTTAATACTTTAACAATTTAACAATCTTAATCCCAAAAAGATTTTAGACATAAATATAACAGTTTGGAGTCAACTAAAAAGAAAATTAAAGAAGGGAAGAGCCATAGTGGGAGGGGAAGAATGGAAGAGGATGCATGGGGAGGGAGGGAGGATACGGGGGAAGGAGAGTGGGAGGAGGCGGTGATGGAGGCCGGAGGGGGTATACTTGGATGTTTTCGGGGTTCAAATAGTGCTCCTTTTTTTTTTTTTTTTATGTTTATGCCTTGAAAATGTCATTTTCACACACTTGATATACTTCATTTATTCCGAATAAACGTCTTCGTTTGAAAGTCAAATTTTTTAAAAAATAAAATTTTAAGTAGTCTATTAGTGATAAAATGATATTTTTATACCTTAATTTTTTAAATTGATTTTTTAAGTGAAATATTTTAAAATAAAATAGTAAACTCTTTACGCAAAGAGAATATTAAATTAGCAAGCAATGTATCATTCCCTTTACTTTTTTAGAATGAATGAATTTTCTTTTTTATTGATAATAAATACTCCCTCCGTTCTAAAATATATGTCGTTTTGAAGTTTTTTACACTGATCAAAGAAACATATTGTAAAGACTAAACTGTCTTTATTTACTTTAATTCAAACATTAATTAAATGTGTTTTAATACTCTTTCCCAAAGAATCAAACATAAGTTATGGAGTTAATAAATATATGTAGAATTGGAAAAATAAAAAAAATCTTTAAAAATTGCAAAATAATATCTATTTTAAAATAAAAAAAACTCTTTCAAAACGAATTACTACTCCGGACCTATATATAAGCAAAATTAACAGATTTCACACAAATTAAGAAAGTAAGTTAAATTAGTTAAATTGTCTTGATTTTATATAAAACAAAAGTATACTTACTAAAATATCCTTAAGTATCCCGCTTAAAACTGATGATAATTAATGTAATATTAATTCATTGTCATCAATTCATTATAGCTTCTTTTATAATTAGTGGCTCTTTGTGTATAGGGAATGTACACACATATTAAAAAACAAAAGAATTAAAAATGAGTATTTTTGGTACCAAACTTTTTAGAAGTTGTGAATAAAGTTTAATATGGTGATTTTTATTTATATTTAAATTTACCAAAATTTAATATTTTTTACTTATATATAGGTCGGAAGGGAGTATATTATGAAACAGGGACTAATAAATATAGTACTTAAAAGGAGGAAACTTCATATACTCGTGATACATTCGTCTTATTCTTTTTTTTTAATGCATCATGAAGTCAAGCTATTGGAGTCCACGTCGTTTCAGCCAAATGCCATTTTCTTTCCATCTCATTACCGAACAACTCAAGTGTAGATGCTCGTGCTGACCTCGTGAATCGTGAGTAATATTATGAAGGATTAAATGACAAGTTGGTACCTAAATTTTACTTTATTTCCTATTTCAGCAACTCAACTTTCTCATGACTTATATCCTAGCGTCACTATTAGGCTCCGTTTGTTTTACAAAAAATGATTTTTAGAAAATAATTTTTCAAAATGATTTTGAGAAAATGAAAAGATTTTATTTTCAGGTATTTGGTAAATATTTTGAAAATATGTCAGAAAAGATTTTTGAGTGTTTGACAATCATACGAAAAATGTTACTGAAAACAATATATGAATAAATACAAAAAATATATTCTAATATTTATGCTCATATTGAATATAGGATATTGTTGAACTTTAAATAATTTTTCTTTAGTAACCCGAATTTATCATTAGTGGGGTCAAATCAATAAGATCTATCTTTTTTTAATCTCACAAATACAAATAAAAAAATTGATAATTGATATAAAAAAAATTAAAAAGAAAATTGACAATGTTTGGGACGCCTTAAATAATATAGTTGACACTAATTTTATAGCTTAGTGAGTATTTATTAAAAGTATAATTTATAAACACTATGCACAAACTCCATTTATATTTCTAAATAATTTATTTATTGAGGGAAATATTGTGTGTATATATGTAAATATGTGTAATTGTGGAAGGTGGCGAAGGGGTGCTTGAACATTTGGAAAATAATTTACGGAAAATGAATCCGTAAGTCATTTTTTTCGAAAAAAGAAGGCTTAATTTTCCGTTGACTCGGAAAAACTTTTACTTTGACTCGAAGAAGTTTTTACGTTGATTATATGTTCCAAAGGTTACCAAACATTGAAAAATAAGGAAAACGTTTTCGAAAGTAATATAAATTTCTACCCTTGCCTATTTGAGCCTTTTGTTTCTACTTTCTGATTCGTTTTCTCTATCCATCTCACCATACAGAAAATCATCTCATCTCTCTCAACCTTTTAGGTTGGACTAATTAAGGCGACAACCCAGCCATCACCAACTCCTCTAAAGCATAATGATTAATTTTCATGTTTTGGGCACAGCTTATCTATATGTGAGAACCCATAATCTATTAGTTTATTAGTTTAAAGTTTAAAAGGCTGACTGAAATTATATATATCTATTAAGGGAGTGAGAGATGATAGTGGTCGCTAATGGACATGGTAGAGAGAGAGGGCTGAAATTGCAGAAAAGCTCTAAGCTTACACGGAAACACGTTTTAACAAAATTATGTATTTTATGTTTGACATTAATTCTTCTTTTTCTCTACCAAAATTTGTGAAAGATAAAAAAATAATAATAATAACTGCCTAATTTACTCAAATCAAGAACATATATAATTTATTCAACAGCATATTGCCGAAATTACCAACACAAATTTGTTTTGCATCTAAACTAGGATGAAGTGTACATAGAAGTCTCAATTAAGAGGAGCATAAGAGTGATCTAAATTAAGCAAAGAAGTTGTGGCCAATTCCATCATAGGATAGCTGAAGCTCAAATGAAGAAAGAGAAGAACCTACTAAAACCCTAAATGCTCTTCAATGCATCTCTATACTTTCTAAACATAAATGTCTTATTCCCAATTGCCATTTCTAAACATAAGTTGGTGTCAGAATCATTTCAAGGCTGGATTGGCTTGACCAGAGATCATGGTGGAGGTGTTGGGTCAATAACAAAAGTAAAATTTAAAATGCACGTTCAAGAGAAGGAAAAATTATAGAAAGCAATATGGAGGATAGTGTAAAATTGAGATATTCAAAGTTCGATTAAGTAGGGGATGTGCACCGTGTTTGTGGAAGAATGAAAGGGGAATCATGAAAAATAAGTTTTTTTTCTTAATTTTTAACATGTCAAATGAGATTATTTTTTAAGAAAATGGTCGAGTATAGCCAAACGACCAATCTTTTTATCTTCTCTAGTCTTTGACCAAGAAAACGTTTTAACTCCCTAAAATGTCTTAAAACCCTAAATAACTCTCTTTCTCCTTCACAACGTACTCTCTCACTCATGGATATGCATTTTCTCTCCTCTCTCCTCTTTGTGCGCCTCCCTTACAGCGTCAACATCAGCATCCTCTTCATCCCCGACAAGCGAGTTTCATCTTCAGCTACTCTCACTGTCTCCGTTACAGTGCCGCGAGCTTCATTTCCGACTAGAGCCCTAAACCCTAACTTTGCTTCCCCCCCCCATCTCTTTTCTACTCCTAGTGATAATCGACTCATGAATCGATTAATCAACACATGATTAACTCAAGGATCGATTAAGGTTGATCAATGAGTTGATTTATAGTCTCAATAAGGATATTTTGGGAGTTTTCAAATCAAATATGACCCTATATGATATTTTCTCGTAAGTCAGACCATTTGTAAAAAAACCCCTTATTTTTTTGGGACAAAGGGAGCATATTTTACCGTCAACTCCTGATCGAGTGTTCTATTAGATAATCACCATGCATTCATTAAAAAATCAAATTTATACCATAAGTGATAAGCATGCAATAGCCCACAAGAAAAATAAAGGAGTTTTACTCCACCGTTTCGAGTAAATAACATGATATTTCATTTTTGAATATTTCATTTTTCACTCTTTGGTTCCATCCGTTTTTTCTTTGAACTCTTGCACTTATCTTCCATCTTTACAAACCAAAATTCAAAACACCAAAAATACCGGTTGTAAATTCACTATAATCAAAATCATGGACATAAATGCAAAGAAACCATCTTTTTTATTAAAGAAACGGACAGATCCGAGACCTGAATGTTGTGATATACCTTCGCATTAGTTAAAGTTTTGTCTGGCCTACCCCTCGCATTATTATTACACACTCTCTCTCCTTGGGAACATAATCTTGTGGAGGGAAGCACAAGAACAACCCACAGACTCAATGCATAGTTTTAGGAAGACAAATTAAAATTCAAGAAAATCCCCCCACACACTGCAGTTCAAAAGGGTTTTCGGTAACGTAGTAATTAATTGACTTCTGCTTTTGATCCATTCCCATTTCTTTTCTTCTGGTTTCACTTCAGTTTCTCCAATTACAGTGTAATTTCTCTCACTAGTTTTCTTTCTGTGATCATTTGATTTGTTTGTTTGGTTTAACACTATGGATTTGATTTTTCCCCAGGAAAATTGGTGGGAAATCGCATAAAATGGGGTTGATTTCGGGGATTTTGATGGGGACGATCGTTGGGGTCGCGTTGATGGCCGGTTGGCGTCATATGATGCGGTACCGCAGTAATAAACGTATTGCTAAGGTCAGTTTATTGTTTAGTTTCTGTAACCAATTTGTGTATATATATATATATATATATATATATATGTTGTTACAAATTGTGTCTTAATTTTGTGGTATTTGATGTGATTCTTTGTTCAGTTTGGGTTTTAGTGATAAATTTATGCTTGAGTGAGAATCATTGTGTTTAGTATAGGTGGAATGGTTACTTGAAATGTTAATGACGATAGGTTTTTGTGAACGACGGTCTAATTTTGGCTACTGTGGTGATTTAGATATGGAAATGGGACTTGCCAAAGGGCTCGTAATAAGGTCGTATTAACAAGTACTCCCTCTGTTCCGTAAAAGAGTTGTAGTTCCTTTTTGAAATGTTTGGGTAAATGAGGCTCATTGTAAACTGGCACTTCAATTTATCTTTATGTGTAACCTTACCCCTATGTATGAAATAAGTATAAAACAAGTTTAGAACAATGTTATTGCTATGCGGTTACTTGGAACGGTGGTAATGTATCTCTAATATACTTTACTTCAAATGGGGACATTTTGAATGGAGTGAAGGCCGAAGGGAGTATAATGTTGTTGGGTCTCGTGAGTGAGCAGCCGGGTTGTGATAGTGGCCTAGGTTGTATAACACTATATTGGGTAGTCGCTTTCTAGCCCTTTAGAGAAAGAACTCTACAAATTAGTCTTAATATGTTCAACTGTTGTGGCCCTTATCTTGCTCCTTGAGCAATCGTTGCAAGTTCTTGACACGCTATCTCTCTTACTCGACTGGATTCCACTTTGCTTATGGAAATTGATGATCAACACGGCAAGAGGAAATGATTGGCGATCCCAACATTATCCCAAGTTCTAATTTTGATTTCATGTTGACTGTGAGCTACTCCTCTGGGTTAAAATTGACTGTGTGATCCTCCTTTGAGTTAAAAGTTCAATTAGTTCTCTGCCACTCCTACCCTGACGGTCAGATATAACAGGCTCATGGTGACTTTGTCAATAGTGAAGGAAGAACTTTGCCATCATATTGTCTTTCATATTCCAAAAAATAGGGGTAGAAGTAATAGGCTTATCAAGAAACAAATTGAAGACAAGGAGATTAGTTCTTTGGAAAGGAAGTTATGAGGTTTGTGGTGGACAAATGGTCATGCCAAATCCTTCGAGACATGCCCTATTCACCATATTGGATTTCGAATGTAATATGATGCTGTGAGAAGTGTAACTGTAGCGTTTAAAAGTTATTTAGTAGGCTAATTGTTATATTTATTGAATCAGATGTTTGATGAATCTTAGATGCAAAATTTATCCACGACTGGGTATGTTAGTAGAACGATTGAAGCTTATAGCTTTCTTTTTCCAGCGAATGTTGCCTCCTTACTCCTTAGGATGTGTGAAGTAGCTTAGGATATTTTTCTTTCTTTTTAAACTCCCTCCGTCTCCAGATTATTCTTCTACTTTCATTTTTCATCTGTCTCAAAAATAATTGGCTTGTATGCAAACTTTCCTTCTTAGGAAACACTTTTATCATTTTACCCATATTTTTTCGTACTACTTTAATAATGGTCCCACATGCACATGAGTATTAAATGAAACTACATATTATAAAAATATTAATAATCGAGTCAATAGTCTTTTCTTAATTCGTAAGCCGGGTCAAACATGACAATAATTTAGGGATGTAAGGAGTATATGTGCATTTCGCACTATATAATTTCTGTTGTGATGATTATGATTTATGCACATATAGCTAGTTCGGAAATGTGGGAAGATGTAGGTGTTGAAATCAAATGTTGAAGTATGAGGGAGTTTTGGAAGAAAGCACTTGCTGAAAGGGTGATTGCTGTTAAACACTTGGCTGTAGAAAGCATTCACTGTTGAGTTAACCATGGTCTTGTTGACACCGTCATGCTTAGTATTTTTGTTTGACCACTGCTGAGGTTTTGTTTCAATACTACTATGTCTGTAGGGTGGTTGGGCATGCAATTGCGATACCTATCATCTGTCATTTTAAAAAGGATATAATTTTAGTCTCATTTCTTAAAAAGGATATAATTTTAGTAAAATTTAAAAGAGGTACAAATAAGTCAAGCTACAATGACCTGTCAAATGGGACCTTTTTTTTGACAGGGGGAGTATTATTCTTGACTCAGCAGCATTCAGACATCTTTCTTTTTTGGATCAGTCATTATAATCAGCTACAGTGTCCTTCAACCTTAGATTGTTTTTGTCACAGGCAGTTGACATAAAACTCCTTGGATCCCTCAACAGAGATGATTTGAAGAAAATTTGCGGCGACAACTTTCCTGAGTGGATATCTTTCCCTGTTTATGAACAGGTCTGCATCTATTACTGTTTTCATGTATACACTAGACAGAGTGATTTCATGAGATATAAAGGAAAGACATTATGTTTTTTATTTTAAAAACCTTTAAAGGTCCTGATATTTTTATGCCAATGTGATGATGTAGTTCGTATTGTATTAATCTAACCACTTCGGCTTGATCTTTCAGGTGAAATGGCTAAACAAACAATTGAGCAAACTGTGGCCATTTGTTGCCGATGTAACTTTCCTTACCTTTTGTTTTCATACTTTATCTGCCTTCTGGTTTATGGTCTATGTCCATGTTTCACACAAAAATTGTGTTGGAGAGACTGCTTGATTCTTCAACAGAAACTGGAAACTATATCCCACATATACATGGAACATAATTCTACACGGGTAAATTAGAGCTGAATTTATCCAAGTATATGATGTGAGAGTAGAATTCTTTACTGATTAATCTACATAAGTTCCTTGAAGAAAAAGATGATATGCGTGGTAGATATCCAGTTACTTTTCTTTCTGAGCATTAAAATATGAGTTAACTTCTTTGCTAATTGGGCTTTACATGGGCTGCTATTTTTTCCCCAGTATTTCTTTATAGTGCTAGTATAGAGTCTAAGTTTTGTTTGATGTTTCCATCGCAGGCGGCTACAATGGTAATAAAGGAATCTGTAGAACCTCTATTGGAAGAATATCGACCACCAGGAATTACTTCATTGAAGTTCAGCAAGCTGTCTCTTGGAAACGTTCCACCAAAAATTGAAGGTATCAGTTGCAGGCAGGCCCCACTTTTTATTTTATTTTCTTTTCAGCCACTTTTTTTTATAGGTAAGTGTGACCCCTTGTTGGTATGGGGATTGGAACTAAGGACCTCAAGGTCTTTGCCTAAGTGCCCTTGTCATCTCTCCCACCCCTTGGGTTCATTCTTTTCAACCACTTTTTGAGAGAACTTGCTAGTAGAGTAGATTTTATGCAAATATTGTTGTATTCTTAACACTTGCAAGTTTTGGTGGCCTTGTGTTGTGCTATGAACTGATACAAGATACAACTAGAATCCAATTTGCCTGCTGCTGTAATTCAGAATGCCACGTTATCATTTTATCATAATAGGTTTGGTATTTATGATCGTTCTAGCTGCAAATATTATTGTACTTACTTTTGCTAAGTTATATTTTGATGGGGCGTAAACCTACCCCTGCGAAAGTAGATACAGCTGAGGGTTGTGGCTGCAATGGAACAGTACATTAAAATGTTAACTTATAGTTATTTTTGCATCTATAGTTTAGTATATGGTCAAGAAATTTTGCCAAAGGGAGCAGTTTATTCTAAAGTTATTATTCCCTCTGCCCCATAAAAGGGTTGTACTTTTGTTTTTAGATTCTCCTGAGAGGTAGTCCTTATTTCGAAATTTAAGCTATAAATTTATTTTTTTTTTCAAAGTTTGTCATTTGTTTCGAAAGCATGATGTTATTCTCACATGCAAGGCAACAAGTTAAATAATGGTAGTGTGGATACTGGATAGGGAAGTCAAGATGTACTCTTAAACAGTTTGATTTTGAAAGTAGGACTTTTTTCTGACATGGCGGTATGAATTAGCCTTTTCCTTCTTTTTCACGTGAATTGGTGCCTCATTTTTAATAATAATGGGCTCAAGACCCGGAGTGGGACTAATAATTGTCCGGTCGAATTGGTTATGAACATGTCAAGTTTTTACTTACTCATCCAATGTCAATTTTATTTTCATATAAACTCTCCTTTGTTGCCTTCCCTGTTTATGCGTGTTATTTTATTTTATGTTTATATTTGATCCTTAAAAGTGAACTTTATCTAATTCAACAGTCTCTAGTAGATATACATTGTTTTTTATATGCCAGTTTTCAGGGTTGGATTATCAATTTATGACCTGTACAATTTGGAAATTTGTTGACAAAAATCCTTTAATCACTAGATTGAAGAAAATGAAGAAGATATGCCGCATGTTACATGATATTAATAAAGGACCGTTATTGTGTACAGTGAATTTTGTCTTCACAGGGGCCTTATATACTCAAATAATATTATGTTAAGTAATTAACAATTTTTCACCACTAATTTATTTTATTTAGAGTGGGTTTAATGGATGATCTTCCAAGAATTTACCCGGTATTTAGCAAAATAATGGAGGATCTCCCAAATTTACAAGGGGATCTACTTTGAGAGACTCCAATTTCCGCCAAAAGTGGAAAGGTTCAGCCATCTCTCTCTCTCTCTCTCTCTCTCTCTCAATAAGAGTGGGTCCCATTAATTCTTTTTTCTTTGATTTTTAGCCTTTTTGCAATTCAAAAATTAAAAAATATATTTTTTAAGTAATTGGACACCAAATGAATTTTTTCAAATTTTGAAGTAATTGGAGATAAAGATGGTGGGGTATGAAAGATTATTGAGGTTTGTACCAAGGTGTTGTATGTGTTTTTTGTTTGGGTAGCTTATTAGTATCAAATCAATTTTTATATTCATTTTTAATGAGTTGAGTATCAAATGAATAGCAAACTAGATACTACGTACATGGCCTAATAAACAATAGCTAGCCACCAGAATAATAAAATAATACTCCCTCCGTCCAAAAATTATTGTCTTGCTTTGCCCGGCACACAAATTAAGAAAAACAATTTGACTTGATTATAAATATTAGTATAAGGTGTGGTTTCTTTTAGAGCCCATAGTTAAAGTAAGAAGAAAAGGTAAATGTCAAATGGTAGTAAAAGTGTTGTCCTAAAAAGAAAAGTTACAAACAAGACAATAATTTTGGGACGGATGAAAAAGGAAAGCATGACAATAATTTTGGGACGGAGGGAGTATTTCATTTATTTATACTTGGTTGTTATTAGTCCAAAATATGAATTTCCCCCAAGGTTTCCACTCAATCCCTTAGTGGTACCCAACCTAAGCTTTGTGCCAAACTCATACTGGACGTTGCAAATTGTTCCATTTTGCACCCTAAGTCAGACGGCCATTTGATTTATAACGTTAAATAGCACATGCCCTTCCACGTGATGGGCATTTTGTTCTATCCCTTCCTCAATTTATCTTCAACCCTAAGCAGCTCTGCCATATATCCATCCCTCAATCTATCTTCAACCCTCACCCAGCATTCTCCCCCTCTCACCATCGTCTATTAACCCCCACCAACTATAGCTTTGCAGCTCTGGCTGAGTCTCTCTCCCCAACGCTCCGGCAATCTCCCTTTTTTTCCAGCCATGGCCACCAATTTTTCTTCTCCAGTACACTCTCTATTCAACGCCACACCAGCCTCACTAACCCTCCCAAATCTGATCAAGATTGTCTCACCCCACATCTAGTCTCCATCTCCTTCGTCTTCAAGCTCTAGCCCATGAGAGAACTCGTCTCTCCATCAACAGTTGAGCTCGGCTAGCTCCGTTCATATTCACCATCTCCATCTCCGGTCTTCTTTGATACCAAAACCCAATCACCCACTTCGAGTCCCACCATCTCAAATTTTGGTATCATCGGTCCTGCTCCGATCTTCATCAAAGCACAAAGCTCTGGTGAAGTCCACCACCGCCGAATGTATCCTGTAAGTTTCAGAAATCGCGGGTTGTGTTACTCTCCCTTGTTCAATTGCTTACAATTGACGGGGTTCACTGTAAGCCGTGCTGCATTCGAAAATTGGATGTTGCCAATAAATTATTCTATTGATGTTGTTGAGGCAACTGTGGATGATGTGATTGCTTGTTGTTGGGAAGGGGTTAAGGTGACTTGAGGAATGTTGATCCACAGTGACCTTACACATCAATAGAATATATGACTTGAGGATAGGTTTGATAGAGAGGAAAAAAACTATATATAACTTTTGACTTTAAAATTCTAGGGGGGGGGCACCGTACACTTTTTTTTTTCAAAAATAATCAACTCAATAACTTGTACATTGCAGTAGTAGGATTATTTTAAAAGGTTGCAAGGGCCATGGTTCCTTAAGGCTATAAGGTGGCTCCGCCACTGATTGTGTAACAAGAGCAGCTATTCAACCATGTTTCCCTTTTGTGTTAGTTGATGTACTTTGAGAAATGAATAGAAAAACAAATGATCCTTATTCTGGAGGGTTGAATTCTTTTTTCTAATGTTGAAAACTTATATTTTTATTTCGGTTTAATTACTCTAAACAATAAATTGCATTCAAATAGTCTTTTTTGATCTATCTCGAGTCTTGTCTAATCTAATTCGACTTTTGGCGGTTTATCTTGGATTGATTGGCTTTTAGTGAGTTAAAGTTGAAATAATTGAAAAGTATGTGACAAAATTTTCTCAGAATTCAGTCAGTTAAATATCTTAGTTTGACTCGACCCAGATGAGGCCGGCTCGTCTCAACTCGAGGCCTCTATATGAGCCGAGTCGAGCTCATTTTTTACGGGACTAATTTTGCAAGCCAATCCGTGTCGTGCCTAGGGGGTGTCAACGTGGGAAGCTTGCAAGTCTGCTCGTGATCGACTCGCCTTGAGTTGACTTGGCCCGACTTGGTTATTGTGTGTGTGTGCGTGTATATATCTATGGAAACCCTCAGCCTCTTCCCTTCCCCGGCTGCATTTGACAGCCTCAACCCAAATTAAGCTCAAGGGTTCGACGATCGACTTTGCCTGCTGCCTCACTGCCCCGCATAGCCACAACGAGATCTCCTCCTTAGCCCCATGTTCGCTTTATTGCTTTGCGGGCTTTGACGACGATCAACGACATTGAAATGTAGACAATGTTCGAGGGTTCGCCTGGTATGTGTGTCTCTGTCTTCTTAATGGTGGTATCTTAGTGGTGGTACCGTGGTGGACTGGTGGATTTTCCCGGTGAGGAATGGCATGAAAGTTGAAACTGACTAAGGAAAGAAAGTGATTGGCGTTAAATAGGGTGCGACCCCAACACTAATAGTCAGGGATAATTAATATAGGGCTGTAGCCTGTAGGTTTGGGTCTTTGTTGCCTAGCTGTTAGTCCACTGGCCTTAATTTCAATGAAGTCCACTTAGTGAGTTGGATCAAACGACTTGGCCTGACTCGCGAGTGGCTTGTCTATTCAAGGTGAGCCAAGTTTCTTAGGTGTCTCCAAAGCCCTGCTCAAGCTTGTCAAGGCTCGGATCAAGTGATGAAATGATGAGGCCTGCTCGAGCTCAAGGAAAACCCAGCTTGGGTCGGCTCACCTTCAGGCCTAGACCCACACAAACCTGTAGGGCCAAAATCACCACAGGACCCACCAATTTCCTGAGGCTAATGGATTCAGGAAAATCCAGAAACATAGCTGGCGAGAATTGACCTGAACATGTGGGCTGTATTTTACCACTCTTTCACTTTTTATACCACTAAGCTACAATCTGGTAGCATATTGGTAGATGTTATTTTGGCTTCCCCAACGCATTTATCATATTGTTAGATATTAGTAGACACTAATTACTCGTCAGCTGCCCTAAGTGCCCTTGCCATTAGATTCAAGCAAAGCCACAAACATATCTCGCATGAATCGACCCAAGGACATGTGGGTTGTATTTTACCCACCCTCATTTTACTTCGACCACTAAGTCTAGGGCGTTGGTAGCTGACAGCTGTTATTTTGGTTCCCCAAAGCTTTGAGTTTATTATATTGTTAGATATTAGTAGATACTAATTACTTTTGTAATTAGCAAGGTCTATAAATTAGGCTTGAGTTGTATTTGTTTAACATATAAATATGCAGATTCTCGTCGGGATTCTAGCAAGTCTTTGAATTTATAGAAACAAAAAAACAAAAAATCTGCTTCGAATTTGAGCTAGGAAAGATGAATTATTTGAGATTAGGAATCTATCATGTTCGTGGCTTTCAAGCAATTTTCTTAAGGTATAGAATGAGCAAAAATAGTGAGGTAAGCTGCATACGTTTGTGGAATAATCTACTATTAAAGAAAAGATGTAGTTACTTGTTCAACTCAGACGAACTTGAATCAAAATGTTATTACCCAAATGGTTGGTAGATTGGGACAATGCCCAAACTTTTAACATTCGGGCACAAAGTGACTACTCTCAGATTCAAACCCTTGCCTTTTTAATTGGGAGCCCAGCACTTCTCGAAAGACCAACACACTGCCTATAAAAGGTTTTCTCTCTTCAGTTGTCATCGTGGGCTGACTTGCGTACAGCTTAGAAAGGATCAAATAAACTGTACAAATGTTAAACTCGATTTTCTGAAAGATATGCCAATAACTTTTTAGCATTAGAGCACGACTTTCCATGTTGAAACATATGTTTGGTGTACAATGGCATGCATAAATATATATAAATTTTGGTTAGCTATACTTTGGATTTTGTGCAAGCATAATTACTTCATATGTTCAGGTATCCGTGTTCAGAGCCTTAAGAAAGGCCAAATAACCATGGACATTGACTTCAGATGGGGTGGTGATCCAAGCATTATTTTAGGCGTTGAAGCTGCACTTGTTGCTTCACTACCCATTCAGGTTGGTGAAGCATTTGTTCTCCATGGTTAAATTGTTTGCTATTCAAATCATCTTACTTAATGCAACGCTGGTTTTAATATGCTGCTGTGCTTGTGGTGCAGCTGAAGGATCTTCAAGTTTTTACTGTTATTCGTGTTATTTTCCAACTTGCAGAGGAGATTCCTTGTATTTCTGCTGTCGTGGTTGCTCTACTTTCTGAGGTACAGCTTATGACTCCTTGTCAATTAACCTTTCATGAGTAGTTTCAACTCAAATGTTTTGCATATTGGTAGCTTGTCAGTTAACCTGACTAGGTTTGTAGCCTTTCTTTTTCTTGCTCGTTGTAGTTGGTTATTGAAATTTCTCAAAGTACTCCCTAATCGCTGATACTTGTGTATTCTATCAGCCAAAGCCAAGAATCGATTACACGTTGAAAGCTGTTGGTGGAAGTCTAACTGCCATTCCTGGACTTAGTGATATGATTGATGTAAGTTATGTTTCTTGGTGACTATTGCCCGTCCGAGAATATTATTTTCCAATTTTTTTTTTTTTTTTTGCATTTTTACATGTACTGATTTTTAAAATTTATTTTTCTTTTTGGAAATTTTGGGAAGGATACGGTGAATACAATTGTTACAGATATGCTTCAATGGCCCCACAGGATTGTTGTTCCAATTGGCGGTATACCTGTGGATACAAGGTAATTCGCCCCATTACATAGTATTATCTTTTATTCAGTGAGCATTTTTCAATTTTTTGTTTTACTGTAATAGATTAAGGATTAGCAACATCTCATCAGCTTGTTCATTCCATCACTTGAATCACAAGCTTAATTGGTTTCCATTTCCTAACCCACCAGGGGGGTTGAGGGAAAAGAAAGAGATTAAGAGCTTAATGTATGGTGCCCCCATTTTGCAGTGACTTGGAGCTTAAACCTCAAGGAAAGCTCGCATTAACAGTCGTGAAGGCAAATGACTTGAAAAATATGGAAATGATTGGAAAATCGGATCCTTACGTGGTTGTGCATATTCGCCCCCTGGAGAAGTTCAAATCAAAGGTTATTGACAATAACCTGAACCCTGTTTGGAATCAGACGTTTGAGTTAATTGCTGAAGACAAGGAGACCCAGGCTGTTATGATAGAGGTCTCTCTCTCTCTCTGTCTCTCTCTTTCTCTCCTTCTCTCTTTCTCTCTCTGAAGTTCAATATAATTCTTGTACAACCGATCAATATAATTCTCAGAAATCTGAACCCTGGAACAGGTTTTCGATCAAGACATTGGACAAGACAAGCGACTAGGTATAGTAAAATTGCCTTTGATTGAGCTCGAAGCTGATACTCCAAAAGAGTTTGATTTGAGACTGCTACCTGCACTTGATATGCTTAAAATAAAAGACAAGAAGGATAGAGGAACTATTACTGTTAAGGTACATCTCAAACTGCGTATGTTCCGTTTTTTCTACCTATTAGCAGCACAGCACCTAGAGAGTTCTTTTCCAGTCCTCTATTGCTTCTCCCTTCTCTGCCAACAAGTGTGTCACTGTACGAGGCATTGTATAAAACTATACAAACAGGACTTTATACTCCATCCTAAAAATATAAAGTTATCTCTCCTTTATAAACATTTTTAGCGCAATGTTTGAAATTTTAGGTTTTGTATCACCCTTTCACCAAGGAAGAGCAAGCTGCAGCTATCGAAGAAGAGAAGAGGATCCTAGAAGAGAAAAAGAAACTAAAAGAAGCAGGATTAATAGGAAGCACAATGGATGCCATTGATGGAGCAGCATCTCTGGTTGGTACAGGTATCGGAGCAGGAGTTGGGCTTGTGGGATCTGGAGTTGGGCAGGAGTTGGGCTAGTGGGATCTGGGATCGGGGCTGGAGCTGGATTTGTTGGAAGTGGATTTGGAGCTGTTGGTAGTGGCCTGAGCAAAGCTGGAAAATTCATGGGCCGTAGCATTACAGGGCAATCCAGTTCGAGTAAGCGGAGTGGGACTTCAACACCGGTGAACTCGGTTGAAGAAAATGGTGGGGTGAAACCTCGCTAATGTTTTCTAGCTATATATTTGATTGTTTTATTATGTGAATTAGATGTTATGGTATTTCTAGGATTCACGTCAAATAGATCAACTTTTTGTGTTACTTCCAGCGTTGAGCATGTTCTTTTGAAAATTGAAAATTCTGATTTCAAACATTTGTTTGAGCGTGTAAAATTGAATAATACTCTCTACTTTCTCCAAACAAGTATTCTTAGTTGTTATCAGATCAAGCGAGCGCTTCGGTAGCATATTCTTTGGATTATACAGGACTGCAATTTTCTCCAAACAAGTCCATTTGTATCTACACTAGAACTTCGTGCCCGTGCATGCACGGTGATAGTATATTTTGAGGTGTCAGTATATATTAGCTACATAATTAAAGGGGTATATTGCTTCAAGTGGTAGTTGAGGGATACTATTTGAACTCGATTCATAGTTGAGGGGGTTGTTTGTAAGGGATTATTCGTAACTGACCTAGAACCGTTCGATCTTACGACCGGGATCGATCTAAACCGTCAAATAGCTGTTAATTATTATCCTTCTTAATTTTTGGGTAAAATACAAATAACCCCTCAACTATGGGTTGGGTTCAAATTGTCCCCTTCAACTACCGATTGAAGTAATGTGTTCGTCTCTCTCTCAGTCACTCTTCTTGTTCCAGTAAAAGCTTAAAGTTGTACTCCACTCCCTCTCCTTTCCTCCATCTCACTTCAAAAGTCATGCTTTATTTCCCCTCTCCTATAAGTTGAGTTGGAAAACCTCTCCTTATATTGTAGTTGTCTTGAAACCTGTCTTTTCGGGAGCTAAAGGAAATCTATATCTTTTACACCAATTAGGTGGAAATCCCCAAAGGTGCAAGTAAGGCATAGTCAAAATCCAGAATGAAAGGGGCATCTTCATTGCATAATTCGCATTAAAGACGAGAGTGAAACCTCAATTTCACAATGATTCAACTTTCTATTAGGATTTCTTTCGAATGAAAAAAATTTGACACTCGATGCAGACATCAAATTTTGCGATGCACACATCAATAGTCCCCAAGGTTGAAATTTGACATTCGTTGCACGCATTGGATTTTGCTATGCATGATGCATCGATAGTCACCGGGTCGAAGTTTGACATTGGATGCACGTATAGTAGTCCCAATGTCAATAAGTTTTAATAAGCTCTTTACTACGCTTGATGAGCTTCAGTGCGTAGCCCATTATCATATCGGACAGTTAAGGATGTGCTCAGGAGATGGCTTAGAAGGTCTGTTTCTATCTGCTTTTGATAAGACAAATGGATCGAGGATCTGAAACGATATACTATATATATGTATGTATATAGATAACTACCAGTTCTATGCCAGAGAAGGATAGTGAAAAGAAAATGGCGTATTCACCCCATGTGATACCAGCTGGAACTTGGCATATTTGTGCTACTTTCTACCAACCAATGGAAAGTTGCGAAACTGAAAATACTGCCCAAACAAATGCTTTAGCTCGCAGATCTCCTTATGAGTCTCACTTGAATCGTGGGAAGACGAAGATAGATCTGATTTTTTGCAATTCTTCTAATATCATAAGAGATGGAACAACATCAATCTATACTTACTATTCGATAAAGGGATGGGAGGAACTGAGTCTATTGATTGATAGTAAGCAGTTTTTACTTTTAGGGAAATGTGGTTGGACTAGGACCCACCTTAGCCCGTTGAGTTTTGATCTAAATAAAGAAGAAATGTAGGAAGAAGGTATATATGAGTGTGTTTATGTCTAAGACAGAAGGCCACTTTGGGAAGAAAAAATAGAAAAGTAGACTTTCTTAGTTAAATTAAAAAAGAATGGACTATAGCGGTTAAGAAATTGAAAAGGAGATTGGCTCACAATAATCTCAAATTTGTATATAAAATGATGTGGTGTTTTATGGTATCATCTCGTTGGCTTCGTTTGTTAACCCAAAGTAGGGTCCACATCATAACACAAGGTGCCTCGCTCTTTTGCATAGCTCATTAATCGAACAAATTTTCAGACTTCATACAAATACTAGCTAAGCCTCGGCCCATATTCCAACCAATATCATCACGGGTGTAATTTGGGTCAGTCCACTTTGATAAATGTATAATAGTTAAGGTTATAATATTTTTTTAATCAAAGAAATATATTTTTATGACAAAAAAAATGAATATATTCTTAATGAACTGAACACGCACGTAGAAAGTTTCATTTCATGCATCGTGATGCACGAAATTTAATCGTGATAAATGATTTTGAATCGTGATGCATGATTTTTGT
The DNA here is from genome assembly GCA_013146195.2 of Codonopsis lanceolata. Lineage (NCBI taxonomy): Eukaryota > Viridiplantae > Streptophyta > Magnoliopsida > Asterales > Campanulaceae > Codonopsis > Codonopsis lanceolata. Next base: position 10,021,633 of record CM028383.1, on the reverse strand, counting down.
ATCACGATGCATGATTACAAATTGTATAACTGTCATTTCCATTTCATAGCGATGTATCGCGATTTCAAACCGATACATCACAATTCAAATTGGTTTCATATGCATCTCTTCTGCCTTCTTCTTCCTCCGTCAATACATAATCCTTCAACCTAACTCGTTTACCTTGGGGGGAGGGGGGTTTGCCCCATAAACCCCACGATGAAGCTTTCTCCCTCGACCCCCATGACCTAATCGGACAAGTCAATCCCTATTTTGCTATCTCAATAATTGATATTCCCAAATAAATTAGATACAATAACAAAACAAAGAAGACTAACGAAGAAATTGGTAGACGTGGAAGATAAACGAAAAAATCAGTTTTATGACTAGGGGCATTTTCAAAAGAATTTTATGAAATTTTTTAAAAAACAATACTATAGCGGTTAAAAATTAAAAAAAAAAAAGATTCCTACAAACAATTTATCGTAACGTCAGATACGTCATAGATTATATTTAGCCCAAATGGACAAGGAAACGGTACCTACAACAGACCAGAGAATTAGTATGACTTTGGAAGAATGCAAGGCTTGGCTTTGGCCTTTGCCCTTTGGGTATCTCTTAAAGTTTTAATTGATAACAGTTGGCAAATGAAAAGATATTGTAACCAAATTTTTGTCTTTTTTCTCTTTTAGCAGTTGGCAAATGAAAAGTTACCTATAGGCATTTTTATCAAACATAATTACTGATCAGAATTAAATCTTAATTTCTACAAACGTAGTTAATTATTGAGATTTTACGGTCATAATTATCTAAAAATGTAAATGACAGTTATTATTTTATTGAGATTTTACGGTTATAATTAAAGTGTGCCCTAACTAAGATTTATTATCACCTTAATTATCATGTTTATTCTCCATGATTATTTCTAATTATCTCTAATTTATTTTTTTTATTTTTGTGCATCTTAGATTTGCTATTTTACAAATATTTAGTTTATAGTTTCTTAATTGATTGTTATCCTAATCAACTGAAATCTCAATTTAATTTTTATCCGCCCTAGATTTAGTTTTTTTTAAAAAAATTGTTAGTAAGTTTTGTAATTTTAAATATTTATATTTTTAATTTCTTTTTTAAAAAAATTGCTAACTTTCCCCTATTGGTCTGAAATCTTTGTGATTTCAATTTCAAATAGTCTTTTGTTAGTTCACTCCGTCTCATTCAATTTATTTTATGGTTTTTGTCTGAGATTTTCATTTTTAAGTTTATTTTAATTAACAGATATTGAGTTGGTGTGTGTGTGTGAGAGAATGCTTTTGAATGTTTAAAAAATTTTACAGCCACTAAATGTGTTTTATTTTAGTTTTTGGGATGTCATCTTTGCTTTGTGTAATGTACATTGATCCGACCCCTACAAAATCTCAAACATATATTAATTTATTCGTATCATATTCACTTCATACAATTATCTCCATACTGATACCATATTATATGCACAGACACGTAATTTAGTATATATACATCAAATTAAAAACCATATATATTAAAGGAAATGACACATATCGAATACAAGTTGTAATTTAATGGTTGAGAAGTCGTAGATCACAGCTGGTGATACCATGATTTTTTTTTTCTTTTTTGAAATCATACACATTATATTGTTCGGAAATTTTATAAATGTTTGTTAGGAAGATGAAAAAACTGATTAGGTGTCATTTCTCTTTATAAAAACGACTTATGTTTCAATCGGCTACATCATCCATGCAACGAAATAATATGATAAACTGATAAACCAAAGAGTTATAGACAAAAACTTATGTAAGATGATTTTACTTATATATTTTGTAAGATACATTTTTTATTTGATTCATCGTGTGTTAATGGGTTAAGCTATGAGAGATTAGAGCTTCGTCTTACCAATTATGATCCGTATGATCGTCTTTACCTTAACCAATGATCTCGAGCTCGAATGATGGAAATGCGTTATACTGCTTTTGTGGTAGGGGTGACAATTCGTGTTATTGTGTCGTATTCATGCTTTATCGTGTTTTTATGTTATTTATCTTATTTGATCATAAATATAATAATAACTATTATTTTGAATATATTAACAATTTCATGTCTTTTCCGTGTTATGTCGTGTTGGTCTTATCGTATCATTTGTTTCTATAATCGTATCATACTGGTTTATATTATCGTATTATATCAATCATTATCCGTGCCTCTTCCAAGCTTCGGAGATAAGCATTGATTAGGCTTCTCCACCAAAGTTAATTTTTTGAAAGTACATCCTTATGTGAAATTAGATTAGGCTAGCTTAGCCTAGCTCTCCTACGAAGTAGGAATTACTCCACTTTTTTATTTAAACAACTTCAAGAGCTAGTTATGTGATAAACAAATCTACCCCAACCCAAGATCAAATTTCACACACACACACACACACACAGTCACACACTGCTTGAGAGATGGAGGGAATACAACACAAGACTCTAAGTGTTAATGGCCTTAATATACACACAGCAGAAATGGGGCAAGGCCCATTAGTCTTACTCCTCCACGGATTCCCCGAACTCTGGTACACTTGGCGCCACCAAATCCTCCACTTAGCCGCTAACGGCTACCGTGCCGTAGCCCCCGACCTCCGTGGCTACGGGGACACCAATGGCGCACCGACCAACGACCATACCAAGTTCACTGTGCACCATATTGTAGGCGATCTCGTTGCTCTTATTGATTCGATTAAGGATGATATTGAGGACAAGGTTTTTGTTGTTGGCCATGACTGGGGTGCAATCATTGCTTGGAAGTTGTGTATGTATAGACCCGATAAAGTCAGAGCCTTGGCCAACTTGAGTGTACCCTTTATGCGGAGGCATCCAGAGGTGAAGACCGTCGACATGTTTCGTCGCTCGTGTGGGGATGATCACTATATTTGTCAACTTCAGGTAAAAAAGAAATTCGTTTTGAATCTAAATCAAAAGAATGTTAAATATTCATCTCAAAAATAATCAGTTTAACTCGAAAAGTTAAAATTTAGCCTAAGACATGAATATTGACAGGTACCCGGAAAACTAGAAGGCATGGTAGCTCTTATGGGCACTAGAACAACTCTCTTGAAATCCCTAACGCACCACCATGTTCCTGCCCCATCGTCGCCCCCTTCAAAAGGTGATGCTGGCATAGCACAAATGCTCGGTGCTCCGGTTGAGTTGCCCCCTTGGCTATCAGAAGAAGACCTTGAATACTATGTCAGAAAATTTGACAAGACTGGCTTCACTGGACCAGCAAATTACTACCGGGCTTGGGATTTGTAAGTCTTATTTACTTAGATCATGATTATGACTTAAGCTTTTCGTGATCGAGAAATCCAAGCTCGTCTCGACTAATTAACTTAATTTGTTGCCTTCTTCGCTATATGATTTATGGAATATTTTTTCTTAGACTGTATAAAATTGCAGAAGCTGGGAACTTGATGCTCCATGGCATGGGGCTAAAGTGGAAGTGCCAGCCAAATTCATAGTTGGGGACTTGGACTTGGTCTATCATTTCCCGGGGTTCAAGGAATATATACACAATGGTGAGTTCCACAAAGATGTGCCATTGTTGGAGGAAATCGTTGTTCTGGAAGGTGTAGCCCATTTCCTTCACCAAGAGAAGCCCGACGAGATCAACAAATACATTTTGGATTTCTTCAACAAGTTCTGACTTGGTCTCGGAGCACCATGTGGCTTGCCTATATAATGCACCACCACGACCACTAGTAATTAAAACAAGCACATGGAAAAAAAATTAAAAAAATAAAACAAGCACATGAGATCTACTTAATACTACTTTAATATAATAATGTGTCGTTAATGATCGTGATATACTACCTAGTTATCCACTTATTTGAGACCAACAACTATTTTTTCGTATTTGTCAAATTCAACTAACGTTTATAATATATAATGACCAAACTAAACGCAATAGTTGAGATAATTTAAGATCCCCAAATACGCGACCTCAAAGACTAGCACAGCCGGCACATGCCCAAGATATAACTTTGGAATAATTGTGGGTCAATCCACTTTTAGTGGATTGTAATAGCCTAAGCCTTTTATATTTGTTTTAAAATGCTAAAATACATATTTTGAAGGAAAATGATGAAAATATCATTAATGAAGAAAAGGTGAGTTGAGGACAAAGCCCCTGCCCAAAATTTGGAATCACAGTGTAAAAATTGGGCATCACAAATCACAATTGAAATCTGTCCAAAAATTGGACATCGCAATATAAAAATTAGGCATCGCAATGCACAATTGAATCGCGATGCAAAAATCTCATGCCCAAATTTGGGCATCACAAAGCACTATCGAAAATCTCAGCTCAAATTTGGGCTTCGCAAAAACTCCTGAAGCCCAAAACAGTGTTTTTTGGCCTTATAATGAAGACTTCACAAGGTATCTTTGATGTGTCTTGTAGATTATGTCTAGAGCTTTGATTTAATTTGATATGCGGTGGGTCACTTGGTTCATCTAGGATCAAAAGTTATGTCATGTCGACCGAAGAGTCCTCAACTTTTTTTATTTTTACCAGTGCATCAGTTTTAAAACTAACAACTAACATACTTAAACTTCTTTTTCAAACTTCATGTGCATTGAGATGCCTAATTTTGGGTGGGACTTCAATTGTCTATTGCGACGCCCGTCTTTTTCATTTTGATGCCCAATTTTGGTTGGATTTCAATCCAGAACGACGCACGACTTTTTCATTCCAATGCTCAATTTTGTGGGACTTCAATTGTCCATTGTGATGTCCATCTTTTTCATTGCGATGCCCAATTTAGGTGGAACTTCAATCGTCCATTACGACGCCTCGTCTTTTGCTTTGCGATGCCCAATTTTGGGCGTGGGCTTTATCCACGTGTTTGTTGTTCATTAAGAATAACTTCGCCATTTTATCCTCAAAAGTGTACATTAGCGGTTGGAAAAAAAATACCATGAACTTTTCCGGTTATACTTTCACCACAGGAGACCGGCCCTAATTTCTCCCTATAATTTTATGTGGTAAATTCGGGCCGATCCACTGTCTAAAATTTTCGATCGCTCCAGTACCGCGTGTTTTTTTTCAACCGGAAAAAATCATTTGAGGCGAAAAGACTACGACGCCATTAATGAGTTTGATGCGCGCTACAAATCATTCACTCAAATGTATCGTGCTACATTAATTTTTGCACCGCGATGCATCAATTTAAATCTCTAATCCAATTTTTACACTGCAATACATCAATTTTTACACCACAATGCAAAATCACAGTGAATGGGCACTGCTCGCTCGATCCCTGCAACCTAACCGGGCAAGTCGATCCATATTTTGTTGCGCACAATCATGATTTTCGAACTCAAAGTGTTGACCGGAGTTGTGAAGAAGACATCCGGACATTTTAGGAATAATATTTCGAAAATGGATTTTAGCAGTTGAAAAAAAAAACGTTGGACTGAAGGGAAAAAATGTTTTGAAAAGTGTACCAACCCATAATTTTCCTAACTTTCCATGCATATATACTCCAAAATCCACATACCCACAAAAATCCAAATTTCAAGGATTCCGCAACACAAAATCGAAAGTAATGTTATTAAAACTATTAGAGGATCACCATTGCTCTCTTCCTAAGCTGTCTTCCAATTAGGAAGAGCGTGTTTAGCAATGGTGACCATTTTTTCAATCCATCCAGCTAGGAGAAGGAGGGTGGGAGCTTCCAAAATAGGAAGAAAAAAGGGAGGGAAGAAGAAAGGGCTCGGGAAGCAGTGGTGTGGTGCATCGTACACCGTTTGCTTAAAGCTGACGCGTGCACCACACGCATGGTATAAGGGCGTGAAGGGCTGTCAGAGGTGGGTCCCAGTGTCTGCTTTTTTTCCTTCTTCCATATAAATATACACCTCAACTTTTTTTATGTAACTTTTAATATTAAAATGTTTTTATGTAACTTTTAATATTAGAATGTTTTTATGTAACTTTTAATATTAGAATGTTTTTATGTAACTTTTAATATTAGAATGCATTTATATAACTTTTAATATTAAAATGTTTTTATATAACTTTTAATATTAGAATGTTTTATTTAACTTTTAATTTTCTATTTATGTTATTTTACGAGTTATGTATAATATGTGTTTTATAGATAATATATTAATTAAATTATAAATTATATAATTTATGAGTAATTTATTATTTATAAATTAATTAATATCTTTACTTATAAATTTATTTATTTATACGGAATATTCAAATATGAAATATATTATACAAAGTTAAATAAATGTATTTGTTTGAAAAGTATAAAAATAAGATTGAAGTGTAAAATTGATGAGGTGGCAGTGGGACCCAGCTAAGAAGATGTGTAAGAAGATTATGAATAAAAAGATTTATTCTTAAATGGAATAAAATGAGAAAAGTGTGTAGGTGACAGTGGGACCCAACTAAAAAGATGCATAAAAAGTTTTAGCAGTGTGGATGCTCTTAGTCAATAGTAATGGTTGACAATTTTTATTCGTAGATGCAACATAAGGAAGGCCAGATATCCAGTCGACGCATTTGATAAGAAATGACGTGTTTTGAAATTTAAAAATAGTAATAAATATAAGTAACTTTCCTGTAAGACGATCTTATGGATCTTAATTCGTAGAACAGAATCTCAGTCTCTGACAACTTAACCCACCAACACACAGTGGTCGGGTAAGAAAAATATGTTTTACAAAAAATAATCGTAAAACCGTCTTACTATGTTTTTGCCAATATATATTTACATTATTTTGTCATTTGAAAAAAAAACTATATTTAATTTAAAAAATCAAAACAAAATACTTACTTTGTTATTAAATAAATTGTCTTGCAATTCTTTTTTGTCCATTAAAAAAAGATTATCTTTTTACAATATATTTGTCTCATATACAATTATGTACATGATCTTTAATTTTCTATATGAATTATATCAATATGTATAATATATTTCATTAAAAAAAATGTATCTATATACCCATTAAACAGAACAATTATTTAGGAGAAAAAAAGGAAGTAATAAGGAGAAATTACGGGCCGGTTCACTTTTTGAAATTTATAATCGCTAAAATATATTCTCTCTTTTTTCAACCGGAAAAAGTCATTTATGATGACAAAATGACTACAATACCCTTAACGAACCGTAGGCGCGCTACGAAAGTCATTATTTTTGCACCACGGTTCATCAATTTTATTGCATTAATTTTTACACTGTGGTTCAATAGTTTAATTGCACCGCGATTCATCAATTTCTTTCGCATTAATTTTTTCACCACGTTTCAATAGTTTAACTGCTAGTCTAATTGCACCGCAGCTCATCAATTTTATTGCAATAATTTTTGCACCACGGTTCAATAGTTTAACTGCCTAGTCTAATTGCACCACAATTCAAAATCGTAATGAAACAGACCATGTCATTTGTCTTCTTCTTCCTTCTCCTCTGACGTGTAAGCCTTTTATTCCTCCTCCTCGCATTCGTTTCCACTGTGAAAATCCTCCAACTCAACACATTTTTATTAAAGTTTTGTAATTAATGATTCAGAAAACTCGTTTACCTTTCGGGGGTGTTGCCCTCGAACTCCCACGATGGAGTGCTGCCCCCTCGTCCCTGCGATTTGACCGGATAAATTAATCCCCGTTTCGTTGCCCAACAATGATAGTTTTCGAATCTAAAGTGTATTATCGGAGCTATTGAAGGAGACGATGACTTTTTGAAAAAATATTTCGAAAAGTTGTCTTTTCTAATTGAAAAAAAAAAGACACTAAATTGGAGATGTTAGAAATTTCAAAAAGTAGACTCCCCGAATTTCCCCCAAGTAATAATTTAGATACAGGAGTATAACATAATAGACATGTCATACATTATTAGCCCAAAGAACTACCAAAAGGCCCACAATATCCTAAGACAAGTCAACCCCACCAAACCCCTACTAGTGCAGACTTTCATGTGCATGTAATTAATTCCCACCTACGTGTCACATGTCAAAACAATTATTTTATTTATTTATTTTCCTTTTTCTTTTTAGACAACTAGTTTTACACCCGTGCGTTAAACGCACGGCCATACAATTTTTCAATTAACTTATACTCAAGCGAAACAAAGAAGAAAAACAAAATTTCAAAAATAAAGAATAAATAATTGTTGGTCCCAAAATAGGCTCAATCTAGGCTAGAAGGGGGGGTTGAATAGCCTAGTTATGATGATAAAAACTTTTTTGTAAACTCTTCTTAATGTTTTCTTGAAAGATTAAACTAGAAGAGTTAAAGCAATGAAAGCAAATCGAACTATCGAGAATTCGAAGGAAGCAATTAGCCTTAATGAGAAAGATAATAACAGTTCCGAGAGATTTGAAGTGGTTCGTACTGTGAATAGTACTACATCCACTACCAAAGTGGTTAGCTTTGGATTTTAAAAGTGCACTTGTTTATCCACTAGGTTTATGAATAAGATCTCTAATGGATCGTGTACAAAATAAGTTTTTAACCAAGTGTATAAAGGTGAGAGAAACAATCAAGGAATAATTGTTCTCACACGTCTTTGAATTAAGAACAGTTTAAAGACAAACTAAATGAAGCTGAAAACGAATTTAAGATGACAGATCTGCAGCTTCAGAAAGTTTGGTAAAGTGTTAGTCATTGTCCTTTGATCTCTTGAATGCTTGAGTGTTGAAGATGAAGCTTGAGAGTTTAATGCGCAAGAGTTGTTTCTTCAGATCTTCAAAACTTGAATAAATACCAGGAAGAGATCTTTGGACCGTTGGACTGAGACAAAGTGAACTGTGTCCAACGTTCTTTTGCATTGAATGCAATTCGGCGCTTTGGGAGATGTAATTCGAGATGCTGTGCAGAGAAGACATTCCCAAATACGAACGTTTTTAGCGCTTTCGAAAGTCTTCTTAGGCAAAAGGTAATGTCTTCGTTTTACATATAGAGTTGACTTCTTGAAAATGAAATCTGATGAATACATAATGACTAGATATTTTCGAAAATATCTAAATAGGTGTACACGTGTCATAATTTCGTGATTTGGCCAATGTTGATTTTCCGTTCTTTGAGCAGACTTCAAAGTCTGCTGTTCTTCCAAGGCTGCTGAAGAAGCTTGCAAAACCGCGCCTAAACTAACACTTAAACAATTCTAAACCACTTTGATTCTAAGACAGTTGCCACACTAATCGGTACGCAGACCTTTTAACCACTGTCCAACATAATCAGAAGATGACTCAACCAAATCTAGAATTAGGAATCAACAATAATGTTGGAGACAACTACTTTCAATTAAAAAAAATATTTTTTTTGATTTAAAAATTAGAGACTTGTATATTTAAGATCTAAGAAAAGAAAGTCAATTTTTTAGAAAAAAAAATTGGGGTTTTATAGTATGATGTATGTTTCAAGGAGTTTTGATTATTTAATGTTATAAGGAATGTAATTGTAAATCATAAAGTTTGCTGTAAAAAATGATGAATGTTTCGAGGAGTATTCAGATTTAATGAAATCACATAAAAACATTGTGTTTAATTTTTTTGTATAAAAAATATTTTTGAAATTTAGATCTACTGTGAATTTGTTAATATTTTTATACATTTATTTTTGTTATTTATTTTTAGATAAATCTCCGAACTGTTTTAATCATTTAGAATTTTCAAAAGATATTTTTTTCTGGTGATTTTTATTCCATACTACTTCTAATTTGTCAATGGTTTTTTTACATCTCAAATTTTGGGTATTTCTTGATTAACTTGATTTTTTTAGTATAATATTTCAATATTTGATGAGTTCATATTGTGAAGAATCACTATTTAGGTGAGGAAGGAGATTGTGAAATTAATGTCGAACAATATTTGATGAGTTCATCTTTCTTGCAGGTAGTTGATCATATATGAAGAAAGTGCGGTGATTGTGAACTAATCCATTTTCATTAATCATCATTTAAAATGTGTTGATTCATTTCCGTTTGACACAATCAAGGATTGGAAAAAATGTGCAAATGGAGATAATTCACGGTGGAAGTTCCAAGGAGTTTTTGAATTATTTAATTAAAGAATTCATTAATTGTTTCTTGTTAATAGGAGTTTCTATTTTGGGAAACAAAATTTTGGCGGGATTTTTCCCTATATAGACTACCTTGCTTATATATATATAAATCTAATATATATATATATATATATATATATATATATATATATATATATATATATATATATTAGATTTAGAGATTAGAGAATGCTCTTTGACTCTCTATTTTCCGCCCCTAAGGGGGTGGCCCAGTGGTAGACATGGGGCTTCACAATGTATGAGGTCTCAGGTTTGATCCCTTCTCATGTCCCCTTAGGAGGAAAAAAAAATCTCTATTTTCCTTTCCATTAGTTTTATATGAAAGTTATAAAAAGAAGGTTTAATATATAATTTGGTCCCTAAACTTAACATTATTTATCAATTTGATTCCACTTGTTTGATGCTTCTGAATTTGGCCCTTGAGCTCGATTTTTAGGCAACTATAAGTCCCTCATGTGACATTCGTTATATTTTATGTTAAAATTTGAACTAAAAGACTTTTAAACCCTTCTTAATGCGGATGAAGTAGGATGTATTGGTAGACATGGCCAATATTGATGAGATGGAACTTAGTATCCTTAAGACAAATATAAAAATAAAAAGAAGAAGAAAAAAGGGTTAAAACATCCTCATTCCCCCCAACCCATTTCCAAATTCCAATCACCAAGCCTCTCTCTCTCTCTCACACACACATGCACGCACACACTCAGCAAGCACGACGGAATCCTCATTTCTTCTATAAACATCTTTGTTTTCCCACCTGTCACCCAGTTCCAACCACCCTTACGTAGCCTCTCTCTCTCTCTCTCTCTCTCTCTCTCTCTCTCACACACACACAACAACAACAACAATAACAATCATGGCAGAAACCTCCCCCTTCCCTACTTGCCACCCATTTCCAACCATCTCATCTTCCATTTCTCTCTCTCTCTCTCTCTCTCTCACACACACACACACAACCATGGTGATCATGGTAGGCGCGTATGAGCCGAAAAGAGATAGGGATTTGAAGGGAAAGAAATAAGACACAAAAACACATGTAATATTATTCTCGAAAACAAACAAAAATATTAAAACCTAAAAGGAAACAAAGTCACGGTACCAAAAAATAAAGATCGTCAATTAGAACATTTCTTTAAAAACACGAGGACAAAATCATATTTCTTTTTAACACAAATCAACCTACGTCGTCATCATCCACACGTAATTACATAAATGAAATTGAATTCCATCTCAAACTCATCACAATTCAAGATTTTCCCCCAAAATTAAAAATTAAAGGCAAATAACACATCTTCATAATTAACCCATGTCACAATCAATGGTACCAAAATAATAACAAAAATGTTTAAATTTAACCCATATACATAAACACATGGAAAATCAACAAAAAGAAAAATTACAACATGCAAACCAAAACAGAGTAAATTATACCAAAAAACAATCAAAACAAAAAACATGCATGATTCATGATTCACAGTATGGCATTCCAATAAAAAAATCTATGTTGAAAAATCTAACAATATGATCTATTTTTTCTCAAAAAACAAAAACTCACGTTTTCAAAATTCCCCAAATTAAAAGTCAACAAAAATAATCGAAATAGATTGTGCTTCAAGGGTCATAAAACTATGAGGAAAAAAAGAAATATGAACGGAATGGCAAACCTTAGGTGGGTTTTGATTATCGACTTGTTTCTTTAGATTGGTAATATTATTGTTGATGTTATGCCTCCTTCTGGTTGAATCTCTAGAGCAACGGAAATAACCCATCCCTCTTCTCTCTCCCTCTCCCTCCTCTCTTTCTCCCTCCATGTGTTTATACGTGTGTGTGTGTGTGTCTGTGTGGTTGTTTATATATTGCCTTTGCGTGTTGTTACCTATTAGTTGATCCGACCCATTAAAGATGAAGCCATGGGTTAATGAATCTTAGGGAAGAATACGAGAAGAGAAACAAAAGAGATGAGAGAGGTAGAAGAGATGAAATACCTCCCCCAAAAATCATTGAAGGAAGAGAGAGAAAGAGACGTTTTAGGGAGAGTATAAAAAATATACAGAGAGAGCAAGAAGAGAGGAAACGAAATGGTGGCAAATTTCCCTCCAAGATTAGTCCACCTGGGAATTCAACTAAGCTTTTATTAAGGGCATTTTGGGTATTATATTAAAAATTTAACGTCACATTGGACAGATGTCATTAGAAGGACTAATTGTTGCCCAAAAATTGAGTTCAAGGACCAAAATAAGAAGCGTCAAACAAGTGGAATCGAATCGAGAAATGGTGTTACGTTTAGTGACCAAATTATATATTAAACCTAAAAAGAATGTCCATTGATGTAGTACTACTACTACCTACTCTTCTGTTACAAAATGGATGATTATTTTAAATTTGATTTTTAGGTAATTTTAGTTGTACAAATATATTAGTGTTCACAAATAATATTGCAAGTCCACACTAGTAGATAATGAACGCGAAATGTCAATTACTAAAGGGTCAATTGCATAAGACACCCTGATGTATTTTAGCTTTTTCAAGTTGAACCATGTGATTTTTTCCGACTCAATGGACCTCCACCTATTTTTTTTTTCAATTCAAATCTTTCGTCAAGGAGGGTTAGTTTCACTAATGAAAAGCTGATTGGGCATCCCCGTTGGCAGCCTACGTGGACTAGGCAGGAGAGATCGAGCTCGCGTCATTTTTCCCCCCGAATACAATTTCTTTATAAACCTTATCATGTTTGTAAATTTTAAAAAAAACTAATTACTACCAGATTCCCACTAAATTTAATTCAATATAAACCTCATAAATTTCATAATAAACCTTCAATACTTAGATCATGGGTATTTATATACTCATTTCACCAACAAGTCACAATCTATTCAATCCTCTTTTATTTCATTTTAATCATAATGAATAGAGGAGTTTATTGTCATCGTAAAGGATGAATGTCATTAGTAGTAGTAGTAGTAATAGTAGTAATAAAAGTAATATTAATAATAATAATAAGGTAGAGTAATAATGATAGTAGTAATAATAATAATTATTATTATTATTATTATTGTTACTTTTATTATTACTATTACTACTATTATTATTACTTTTATCATTATTATTATTACTATTACTTTTATTATTATTATTATTATTCCAGTTCCAAAATTATTGGCTTGTTTGAATCGGCACACAGTTTAAGAAAAAACAATTGACTTGATTATTAATATTGGTATAATGTGTATTTTACTATAAAGCTCATAAGTATGTGGCTCAGTATTAAAGTATGATGGAAAAGTAAGAGTTAAATATTAAAAGTAATGTCATAAGAAAGAAACTTTCAAACAAGATTATTTTTTGGGATGGACAAAAAAAGAAAGTGAGACAATATATAATTTTGGGACGGAAGAAGTATTATTATTATTGTTGTTGTTATTATTATTATTATTATTATTATCATCATCATCATTATTATTATTATTATTATTATTATTATTATTATTGTTATTATTATTATTATTATTATTGTTATTGTTATTAATATTATTCTTACTATCATTATTATTAATATATTATTCAACAATAGCTATCGATTGTAATTCCTTCCAATCATCTTCCTTCACATCATTGGGTTTAGTTTTGTTTCAAAGAACCTTTCCCTAAACGCTAATTCAGTCTGTACTAGAACATCCTTAACCCGTTTTTGCCGCAACGCGAAAGTTCTCATTCCATCAAACTTTTGAACATCGTGTTTGGATTGAAAGGTACCTATTCCTGAAACAGACATGTTGACTTGGGAGGGAGGGTTGAGAGGAGTGCGTGAAAGTACATTTTAGGCTTTGTATCTGAGACCTCCCCATGAAAAAGCCTTTTGTTGTGAGTTGAAGGAGATTGGGTTTCTCCAAGTAAGAGAACCGATGTCAGGAAGATGGAGAGCGGTGACGGTGGAGTTCCTGTCGGTTAAATTTTTAAAAAGAAAAAATAGTTTATGGGGGTATAATTGGGTTTATGATACTAAGGGTATTTTTTGGATTTCCATAAATGTTTTAAACTTTTTATCAAAAAATCTTGACATAATGATGAACGTGTTATTTATTTTTCAGTAGAGTGATTAAAGTGAGAAATAAAAAAAGTAGAATGAGGTTAACGAAAAAAAATTGGAAAGTAGGGTGGCCAAATTGCTATTTAAGTCTTTTATTTATTATATGGATCTCATCAAATGGATGCACATCCTTCAATGCATAATACATGTCATTATGAATTTGAATGATACATAGAGCATCACCATTGTAAAAAATACCTACTTCTTATACATCTTCCTATTAAGAATGAACTTTTAAACAATGAGAAAAATCTTCTTATAGATCCATGTAGGATCCATGCAGGAGGGAGAAAAAAAATTCTTCCAAAATAGGAAGATGACTATTCACATTTGGGGAAGGGAGCCGGGGTTTGAATGTGAGGGGGAGGGGGGCAGTTGGATTTTTTGGTTTGGGGGGAAGGGGGGCCTGACATATCACTTTTATTGTTTGGTAGGGGGCATGTGGAGTGTGGGGGGGGGGATGGGTGGAGGGTTTTGTATTTATTATGTGAGATGGTGTTAAATTTAATATTTTTTTGTGTAAGAAGATTATACAATGAAAAGATATATTCTTAAATGGATAAGAAGATAAAAATGTGTAGGTGGCAGTGAGACTCAGCTAAGAAGATGCAACATGTATAAAAATATTGCACAATGGGGATGCGCTTTAAGATGTAATTTATGTTATAAAAAAGAAGTAATAAAATATTTATAATTATTTAATCAAATTATTTATAAAATTTAGTTCTCACTAGAAAAAAATATTTTAAAAAAACTCTCGTGATTGGTTCAAAAATTAAAACTATTTTTAAATACTCAAACAATATTGTATCAATTGTAATACTTAGAGCAACTCTAACAGTGTGAGTGCCCAGGATTTTCTTGTATCTCATCCTCCCTTTTTTTTAGGGGAAAACAAAATTCAGAAAAGACAACGTTCTTTTCATTCCATCTTCCCTTATTTAGGGGAAAACGAAATTAAAAGTGTAAAAAGAATGTTGTAAAGAGCACGTTGGAATACGTTCGGCCTCACTGTGAACTCAAAATGTTGTAACAGAGTCGTCATCTTTATTTAAAGGAGAAATAAAGAAAAACCAAATGTAACAAGATTTTGTAAATGCTAAGTTACGAGGTGGGAAGGTGTCAGGCACCCAACTCGCCCTTTTGGTCTCAAAATAGTTTTTGGCTGAAATATGCTTTTATTATATTTATTTAGCAAATGAAATAAAGCATTTATATATATATATATATATATATATATATATATATATATATATATATATATATATATATATATATATATATATATATATATTATTACAAACTTGCAGCAGTCTTCTTCCGGGAATTACACATACATTTATAAATATTTGGCCATAATAATATCTCTTTTTAGTATTATTTCTTATAAAAATTCGGGCAGCATAACTACTTATATTTATTACATCGGGTCGGCTGAAAATAGCACTTTTATATTAAAACTTTTAAATAGCCTACATTTTGAAGCGTGTGAGTTTTTATCCCGTACCACTAACTTCTAGTAGATTTTAGGGGCGCTCGTTCTGTCCTTCCGGGAGAGGGAGTCTTTCGTTGTTGCGGAGGTTCGAGCAGAGTAACTGCTTCCGAAAGTTACTTTCTGGCACTGGGAAACGGATGAAGCAACTGCTTGCTTTTTTGCTGTTGTTTGCTTGCTGACGGCGGAAATCGGGCAGAGCAACTGCTTGCTTCTTGCGGATTTGGTGTCTGGATTCGGGCAGGGCAACTGCTCTTTTTGGGATTTTTGGACCGGTTGAATAGGGTGGAATCCTAGCGGGGAGACTAAGGTTCACTTTGACCGGTTGGTTTTATGTTTGAGGGAGATTTGACGGAGCTTTGAGGCTTAAGGGAGAGATTTCTCTCAGGACGATCACTCTCTGCATAAACTTTTCAGCGGTGTGTCAATTGTGTGCGATGAGTGTGAAGTTCGCGATGTGATTTTTCATTACCCGGATGCCTCTATTTATAGGCTGGAGAATGGGCTCCTTCGTCATTAAGTTTTCTTCTTCTGTGCTTCATCGGATTGTACCACACGCTTGAGAAATTGTACCGAAAGCAAAGAGCTACAGTGCACAAGGCACTATTGAGCGCCACCCATGGGGGAGGTGGGCGCCGCGCCTGGTGTGGCCATGGGTGGCACCTGGCCTTTTTTTTTACCTCCTTTTTGACACTTTGGCCCCCTGCATTTTTTGCATCCTGCTTTTTTTTTTTTTTTTTTTTTTTGCATTTTTAACCATGTAACTTGACATTCGTTAATGTTTAACAGGTCTTGATATTTCAGAGATACGAAATTGAGGTGTCTACAAACAACCCTTTTTAAAGCTTTAAAAATTAGTTAAAATCTTTATCACCAATGGAATGATCCTAATCACTCCATGCTTACAAAAACTCTATGTTCTTTGAGCGATTCATCACTTGCCAAGTTATCATTTCCTTCTCTTTTTTTAGATTAAAAATGTATAACATATTTGTTAGACATAATACTCCCTCCGTCTTTAAATAATTGTTCTCTTTTCCTTTTTTATTAGTTATGGAGCCCGTTCTCCACACATGTTCTTTTGATAATAATACTGCTATAATTTTTAAATGTGACATATTTTTTTTTCTTTTGATAATACTAATAGTAGTATAATTTTTAAAATTTTAGACATCATTTTCTAACAAATGTTGAATATATATTATATTAGTAATAATAATGAAATCCTTATAACGAATGTGTGATATATATATTTATTAATAATAATAGTAAAAGTATTTTATTTTAACACTTTTGAAAGATACATCTATTATAATAATAATAATAGTATAATTTTTTTATCTTAAAACTTTTGAAACCAACATCATTTTCTAACGAATGTGAGATACATCTATTCTTTTAATAATAATTGTAGAAGTCTTTTATCTTAAAACTTTTGAAACCAACATTATTTTCTATCTAATGTGAGATATATCTCTTGTATTGTTAGTAAAAGAATGTTATCTAAAAACTTTTAAACTAAAATAATTCTTTATAACCAATGTGGAATAAATCATTTTTATTGGTAAGATTTTGTCTAATGACTTTTAAAGCCAACATAAACTTCTAACAATTGTGAACATATATCTTCTTTTGTTAGTTTAGTAAAAGTCATTTATCTAAATAATTTTCAAACTAACATCAATTTTCAACCAATGTTTGTTACATCACTTTTATTGGTAATTATAATAGGGATGCATCTTACATTAGTTATAAATTAATGTTGATTTTAGAAATTATTAAAGTACTTACCTAATACTTGTTGAAAAATTAGTATTTTTAGTGAATTAAATTGTGCAACTTAAAGCACAAATTTCTTTACATGTTATTTATTTGTTGGTAAAGGTAATTGTGCAAATGTGTTATATTCAGCGAGAGCATCAAAATGATATATTTATTTGTCCAAATCAAGTTTTGGATGAATAAGATATCAAAGTTTAAAGTATGGTGTTTGAAGTAGGTCATTAGAGTAAAATACTCACCCAATGCCAATATAATAATATTATCCCACTTTGGTTAAGAAATGATGTTGGTAGTAAAAGTTTTTCTATATAAGATTTTCACTATTATTGACAATAGAAGAGATTAATAGTAAATGATTAATATCACAATATCATATTAACTATTATTAATTATATTATTTTTAGCTAATGACTAGAAAATGAAAAGTCTCAAGTGAAGTGAAGTGGAGGCTTGATGATTCAACAATATCAAAAGTTGAATGATGTGTCACTATTAGAGTTGTCCTCATCAACTTTAATATAGTATAGTATAGATTTGTTCCAAAATAATTGTCTTTCTTTCAAATCTTTATTTTTTAGGAAAACATTTTTACCACTTTACCCTAACTTTTTCTACCTGTTTTAATTATAAACATACGTTAAAGAATATTAAAGGAAACTACACATTACATCAATATTTATAATGCATTCTATAATTTTTTTTATATTCTAAAAAGATATACTCCCTCTGTTTTTAAAATATTGTCTACTTTGACTCGGCACACCGTTTATGAAAAAGTAATTAATTGTATTATAAATATTGGTGAAATGTGTGGTTTCATTTAATGCCCATAAGTATGTGGTCATAATTAAAGTAGGGATAAAGTAGTAATAATGTTTTCTTAAAATGAAACGTTTTAAAAGAGGACAATTATTTAAAAACGGACGAAAAATGGAATTTGAAAACAAAGTAAGTATTTATTTTTCAAAATAATTTTTTCCTTTCAAATATATATTGTAAAAGAATAAAATATTTAGTAGTAGGTCTATACTATAAACCTTTTTATGAGTAGTGGAGAATATATTTATAGATAAAAGATTTATAAGATGTGCTCCTCCAACATCGCGACTTGCTTTAAATCGCCAAAAAAAAAATCGTTGTGTGAAAATCACCACCTAACCGTGCTAGGCGCTGCCTAATCATCCTAGGCGTTGTCCGCCGCCTAGACCTCATCCTTCAAAACAGTAGCACAACACCTCATAAAGAAGGCGAGATACAGAGGGACGAGGAAGGAAACATAAGAAGAAAGGGTGGACTTATGTTGGCGACGGTGAAGGCGAAGGCGACAGCAGTGTTACGATGGAGGAGGATGACAACAGAGGAGGGATAGATCTAATCATCTAAATGTATGAGAGAGAGAGAGATAGAGCGAAGGCGATGACGACTGCATCATGGTATTGTTTCAAGCGAAAGCCAGAAGTATTAAAAAAAGGGAAAAATGTTTTTTTAGTCAACGTACTAATTGGGGATGACACAATTAACCACGTAGTTTGTATAAGACAAATTTAACTAATGTACTATATTTTGAAGGCAAATGAAACCAATTATGTAACAGCCATTTGCAAGCCATTAAAGAGCGATGACGTGGACACGTACGTGGTTGTTTGGAGATATTCAGCCAATTGGAAAATGACACGCACACGCACACATACACGCACGCACACACACACACACACACACACACACACACACATATATATATATATATATATATATATATATTATGTACGGAAGTGTGTGCTATTGAGAAAAATCGAAGCAGAAGAGGCTGAAGATCAATCACTTGAAGATGGGTGAAGAGAAGATTGCACGATGATGGCGATTTGGAAGCCTGGCGATGGAGGGTAGAGAAAGGGTGTGTCCGAATTTTGGAGAGTGAGCTCGGAAAGAGAGCCACATTGGAGCAGGGGACCGACATGAATCTCGCCGGGCTGCTTGATACCGGAATTGGAGAAGCTTGGTCTCACTTCGCCGGACTGAGACGGTTGAAGTCTGGCAATGGTGAGAGAGAACTCGGAGCAGAGAGAGACATATAATTAGTTGTCTTGGCCTATTGAAGCCTTGGTTGCTTTTGGCCGGAACGAAGAAAGAGCTGGGGTGATGCAGTTAGATGAATCTGGGTGGAGACGGAACATAGGTAGAGATGGGAAAAGAGAGTGGGGGTGGTGATTGGATCTGACTAGGCTGAAGGATGTTGCTGGGTTTGTAGATGGGAAAGCTGCGCTGGAGTTGGTGATGATGTACTGGGAAGGAGCCGTCTGGAAGATTGACGGACTGGGGAGATAGAGAGATTGGAGTTGGCGTCGACGATGGAGATTCGCCAAAGAAGAGAAGAAATAGGATCTGAGGTGGGCGTTTCCTCAGTTTATAGATGAGATGGATGTCGGTGGCCGGAAGTGAAGGAGGAGATGGTGAGTAACGATCAAAGTATAAGCAGTGGAAATTTAAACCTGCTCTAATAGCCATGTCAGTAGAATCTAGCCATTGATAGCCACGTTACCGAATTGTTAACGAAGTTAGACGGAACCTTAACGAATTTTGTCACATTTTGTATAAATTGTTTGTTCGTTTCATACATTTTGTTTCAAATTTTAGTACATTAATTAAATTTGTCTTTTACAAACTACATGGTCAATTGTATCATTACCATATAGTAGTTGGTTAAAAAAAATATTTTTCCCTAAAAAAAAGTCCCACAAATACTGCGGTTGAATACTGAAACCAAATGGTTTAACCCTACTTAGAAAGAGATATAAATCTCTTATTTTGAAACTACACCCTTCATGTTTGTTTTTTATTGTTTAGTCCCCTTGTTCTTATACAAATACACAATTTATAACTTGAACTCAAAATTTACTTTTTGGTACTCATATTTTTTTGAGAACTGCACTTTATGTAATGAAATTGAATTATTGGTTTTAAAAATTTAATCTTGTAAATTGTAATATAATCATTATTTTAATATTTTTAGATTATTAGATTATATTTAATGAAACGAAAAAAAAAAGAAGAATTTTTAAAAATTCAAATTTTGTAGTAAGTGTTTAATTGTCTTTTTAAAATTTGCATTAACAATCAAAAATTATTGTAATTATACCTTAATTTCTATGCCTCGTCTATTTCCCACCTAGGGCCTAGGTGCTGCTAGTCTGGTGCCTAGCACCCGCTAGCGATTTTTAGAATCTTGTTTCTTAAAAAAAAAAATGGATGTTTCCTGTTGGATTGGAGGACCGCGAATTAAAAAAAAAAAAAAGTTTTTGGTTTTTTCAAATTTTGGCTATTGCCTTGTGCTTTGTTTCAATTTTTTTTTGTCTTTTTGAAATGACTTTGCAAACAACTTTATAGAATAATATTGAGCTGCCTGGTCCAGTCAGGCCCAAACCAGGAGCCACGTGTCAGGCTTGTGTATCGTCCGAGCAAGCGAGCAAATATGTTACACGAGTAACCAGGCAAAATCTCTGTTGCGATCAAGCTATATACTTGTAAGATGGGGATTTGGTCGTGCGAGCAACATCGATGAGCGGGCAACCTAGCTCGATTACACCAGTAAGTTGAGGGAGCAAGCAACATTGCTCGGTTGCACCAAGTACGTTACAAACAGTTGAGGGCATTGATGTCCGGAAAAGATCAAGAACAGTTGAGGGTGGTTACACCCGGGCAATTAAGATAAACAGTTGAGGGTGGTTACACCCGAGCAATAATCCCGACTATAAGCCATGACAGTTTGCAGAGGAGTTAATGCCAATCATGGGCAGTTAATACCAATCATGGGCAGTTAATGCCAATCATGGGCAGTTATTCATGGTTATGGGCAGTTATGCCTCCGGCACATATAAAAACCTTGTCAAAATTGGGAGAGAGGTATGCGCAATCTTATTCTCTAGCCTAAACTCTGCTGAATTATTAACTCTCTTGTGCTAATTCACACGCCGGAGGGCTTTTGCAGGGAGTGCCCCTGCCCAGTTCACGTTTGTTCATTTTTACTCCAGAGTTGGGCTCAGAGGATCTATAAACACGTTGAAAGCCAGGTGTTTGGATTGAGCTGTTTAGTGGGTCCAGATTATCTTGGACGCATCAGTTGGTTCCGTTGCCGGGAACGAGTTTTCACGGCATTAAAAGTTCAGTTAGATATTCTTTATTTTTAAGTCTTATTCATGGCGGAGAACGGAGTTAATGGTGGTGGCAGCAGTCGCAGAGAGGAGGCACATCAGAACCACAGCCTCAATCAGGCTGCCGGGAGTAATGTCCCTCCACCCCATGATGCGCATCACCAGTTGAATCAGAGGCGTGGGGTTGAATCGATGGCCAGAAGCGCTGAAGCTGCGGCTGGTTTAGCCCATGAATTTCGTGAAGAAGCTTTACGCCAAAGAGCCATCTATCTCGGTCAGATGCATCAACTCAACTTACAAATGATTGCTATGGGCAAACCACCATTGCCCATCGAGTTGGATCCACTGCCAACTCTGTTGGCACCGGGTCAGGCTGCTGGCGTTTCACGCACGGGGGGAAATCCGATGCATCCTTTGGTTGTACATTCCCAACCACGCGAGCATGATTCTAGGCGTAATGATCAACCAGAGGGAAGTAAGGCTAGTCATAGGGTTATCCCTAGTGTTCATTCAAGGTTGGGACCTCGAGTTGGTGAGGATTCAGCTCAGTCACGTCGTCGCCGGCGCTCACCTACACCGCAGAGGTCGCATGCTCGTAGACGTCGTTCGCCCTCACCGCGGCGTTCTCGTGCATATAGCCGCCGCTCACGATCACCCAGGGGTTCTTATGCTCGGAGGCAGAGGACTCCTTCTCCCAGGCGGTCTCATCAATCAGCTGCACCTATTGCACAGCTCGCTGGGGCACCTCAGGGACAGGTGGCGCAGGCCGTGGGGGCTCCACAAGCCATTGCGGCTATGGGACCCCACAGCCCTCTATGCGTGGTACGCCTCGGCTTGGGGGTGGTTTGCCCGCAACCATTAACATGCACGATTTCGAGAGTTGAAGCGCCGGATGGAAGCACAGGAACAAGGAGGCTACAGATGGGAATTTTCGGTACATCTGCTAGCCCGTTAGCCCCGTGGATCGAAAATGCACCACCAGCGCAGGGGTTGATTTTCCCCAACATTAAGGAATATACGGGCAAAACCAAAGCTAGGGACTGGTTGATGTCTTTTGAGTCCCAGATTGGCTTGGTGACTTCAGACGAAGCGTTGAAAATTAGAGCTTTTGTTGGTGCCTTGCAAGGAAAGGCTCTAGCTTGGATGGGTGCGTTACCACGACGCTCGATTAATAATTGGGCGGATTTGCGAGCAAAGTTCCTGGCCGATTTTGGGACTGCCGGTTCATTAGCAAAAACAAGGGCTGATTTGTCCAAGGTTAAGCAGGGTGCACATGAGTCAACGGCGAGTTACCTTGAGAGGTTTACCAAGGTTCTCGAGCAAGTTCCGTGCTTTGGCCATCGAGCAAGAGGTCACGTTGTGTTTTGAAACGGGATTGTTAGAAGGAGAAGGCGGTTTGCGGTCAGAATTGAGTATGCGTGAACCGAAGACACAGGCAGAGATGCTCATGCGAGCACAAGTGGTCCGCTGGTGAGACAGCGAAGAAGGAAAAGAAAGAAGCGATGAAGGGGACCGCTAAGGAAATGGCCGAGCGAGGAAGTGGCGGTTATAACAAGAGTAAGTCTCGGTATGATCGGCCGAAAGAGTTTCTTCGAGAGTCAGATTTGACCTCGCTCAATACATTGCGCGAGGACATAATGTACGAGATCAGGAACGAGCTTCCTAATCCACCTCGTATGAACCCAAATACAGCCGGAGAGAGGGATCAGACGAAGAGGTGTGCCTATCATGACGATTACGGGCATACTACAGAGGAATGCTGGTCGTTGAAGAAGGCCATTCAGAAGTTAATCAATGAGGCGGTTACCGCCGCAAGACGAGGAAATAGAGGGAATGCTCCAAGGCGGGAGGCTCCACCAATCAGGGGGGTTATTAATGTCATAATGGATGAGGAGCTCACCCCGACACAGCTTGGTAAGCAAATCTACTCCTTATCAAAAGTGGTAGATCGACCAACGACCTTGCAGGATGGAGAACAGGCTATACAGTTTACTCGCAGCGAGTTGGCGAGTAGTGTTGCTGGAGAGCAGTCGTTGATTGTTTCGGCGTTGGTTGACGGTTGGGTCGTGCACAGAATCTTGGTGGACACTGGAGCATGTCGGGATGTGATGTATTACTCTTGTTTCCAAGGTTTGGAATTGAATGATGATCGCCTAAAGCCGTATGCTGGGGCTTTAGAGGGTTTTACGAATCATAAAGTCCCAGTGAAGGGTACTATCGAGCTGGAGGTATTTATCGGTGAGGGACTCAGAACCCGGGCTGAAAAGATTACCTTCATGGTAATTGACTTGAAATCTCCATACAACATTATTTTGGGCGTACCGAGCATGACTAAGTTTCAGATGGTCGCATCAATCCCGCACCAGCGAGCCAAATTTTATACCGATCAAGGAGTGGGAGTATTGCGGAGTCAACCGCGAGCAGTGCTTGAATATGTTCGGGATACGCAGAGAAAGAAGCAGAAGTTGACCTTGGAGGATGGCGAGCAGAAGGTTACTATCAGTACCAAGGAAACTTCTCATGTGACTGTAGGACCATCGGTGGTTGCGATGGTACAGGAGAATTTGGAAATGGATGCACGCTCCATGCCGACATTGAAGTCGGGGGAGAAAAGTGAAAATGAAGAGGATACAGCAGTGGTCGCTGCTCGAGCAAATATGGAGGTTCCATCTTTACCGTCAGTACAGTTGTCGGCACAAACTGAGCGAGAGGAGGTGGCCGAGGAAGGTATTAGCAATCCTTTGCCGACATTGACGTCGGGGGGATTTGACGAGCCAGATGAGGTCGTTGACCTTGTAGATGAATCTTTGCCAGCATCCATGTTTGAGGAGCCAGTTGAGGCTATGGAGGCAGATCAGCTCGATAAAGTTGAGGATCGAGCTGAGAAAGATGAAAAAGTGGAGTGTGATACGCTCCAAATGCGAGATGAGCCGAGTTCTGACTCGAGACGAGCTAGAAGAGATAGTCATCAATCCGCATCACCCCGAGCGAAGATCAAGATTGGTAGGGCTTTGACCAGAGGCAAGAGAAAGCTTAATTAAGCAATTGCAAGAGAGTCTGGATGTTTTTGCTTGGCGGCCAGAGGACATGCAAGGGGTGAGCGAGGATGTGGCCTTGCATCAGTTGAATGTTGATCCAGCTTACCGCCAATTCGGCGATCACGGGTTTACTCGGTAGAAGGATCAAGCGATCAAGGAGGAAGTCGAAAATTGCTCAAAGGCGATATTATTGAGGAGATACATTATCCAACCTTGGTTGGCTAATGTGGTTATGGTGAAAAGTCAAATGGCAAGTGGCGGATGTGTGTTGACTTCACGGATTTGAACAAGGCTTGCCCGAAAGATTGTTATCCTCTGCCGAGAATCGACAAGTTGGTCGACGCCATTGCAGGGTTCGAGCTCCTCAGCTTTATAGATGCTTACTCACGGGTATCATCAAGTTAGGATGGCTGGTTCGAGATAAGGCTCTAACAGACTTCCGAGCGCCAGGGGGGGGCGTATTGTTATAAGATGATGCCCTTCGGTTTGAAGAATCTTTGGGCCACTTATCAAAGGATGGTCAATGGTATTCGGCATGAGATAGGGAGAAATGTTGAAGCCTACATTGATGATATGGTGGTCAAGACCAAGGGACGAGCCTGAGCACACAGAGGACTTGGGGAAACTTTGCTAATCTCGGGAGGAACAACATGAAGTTGAATCCGAGCAAATGTGTGTTCGGAGTGAAAGCGGCAAGTTCCTCGGTTTCATGGTTCTTGAGAGGAATTGAGGCAAATCACGAGAAGATAGAGGCATTAGTTACTATGAAGCTTCCTCGTTGTGTTAGGGCGTGGGAGCGAGGCTAAATGGCGGGGTGATCGCTTTAGGAAGATTCATCTCGAGGTCGGCGTTGCGTTGCTTTCTTTCTTCAGGTTTTCTGCGGGGTAATAAAGGGTTTGAATGGACTCGAATGCCGAGAAAAGCGCTCAAGGAATTGTGGAGTATTTAGAAGTCCACCCTTGTTGAGTAGCCCCTATTTGGGGAAAAGTTATATGTTTATCCGGCAGCCTACCGAGCAAAGCGGTAGCCATTGCTTTTGATTAGGGAAGAAGGCAATGTACAAAAGCCTGTTTACTATGTATCAAAAGCCCTCACCGATGTAGGGAAGATATTTTTATCAGCAGAAATTGGCTTACTCGCTTGTTGTTGTTGCCGAAACTTCGAGCTTATTTTTCCGCTCATTCGGTCGTTGTGTACACGGATTCGCTTTTGCGAAGATTTTGCACAAGCCGGATACCTCGGTCGCTTACTTACTTGGTCAATTGAGTTAACCGAGTTTGACATCGATTATCACCACGGCGAGCAATCAAGGCGCAAGCTATAGCACTTTGTAGCCGAGACAAGCTTTTAAGGAGTCTATCGAGGAAGAGGTGGAGAGTAAAAGCAACAAATGACGAGTAATGCAAGTCCAAAGCCGAGGCCGAATATCTTGAACTTCATGTTGACGGTTCGGCTAGTCGATTTGGGAGTGGTGCTGGTTTAGTGTTAGTCCCACCAGAGCAAGATGTGGAATTTGAAAAGGCATTGCGTTTCAAATTCCCAGCTTCAAACAACCAGGCTGAATACGAAGCTTTAATTGCTGGTCTTGAGCTTGCACAAGACACATTGGAGCGGCAGTGGTGATATATTGTGATTCACAATTGGTGGTTAATCAAGTCAAGAGGCGACTACGGAGTGCATCACCCGATCTTGGTCCGTTATTGTGCGATATGGTAAGAGAAATTTTAAAAGATTTCGACATGGGAGCTAGTAAGAATTGCTCTGGGAGGACAACATGCGGCGATTATTTATCGAAGACGGGTCGAGGATGAAATTCAGTCTTTGCATCCTGGAGTCATGATCGAGCATCTGGAAATTCCTGTCATCGAGAAGGAAGTGGTCATGGACATAGAGCCAGCTGCAAAATGTTGGATAGATGATCTTCGAGCGTACATCGAGCATGGGATGTTGCACAAGACAAAAAGGAAGCTAGAACCGTCGAGAAGCGGTCATGCCGTTACATTATCTTAGACAACATCATGTATCGAAGATCTTATTCACGACCTTTGTTGAGGTGTGTTAGATCCCGAGAGATGACGGAGGAATCTTGGGCGAGAGTGCATGAAGGCAAGTGTGGAGGTCACCACGGCCAACGATCGTTAGCGAGAAAGTGTTAGCGGCAGGATTTTCTTGGATAACTGCGGCGGGATGTCGAGATATATGTTAAATCGGCTGCGACAAGTGTCAACGTTATGCCGATATCCCACGATTGCCATCTGGCGGACTCACGTTATCGCCGCGTCATGGCCATTTGACATGTGGGGAATTGACTTGATTGGTCCTTTTCCCCGTTGCTTTCGGCCGAAGTTCAAATATGCAGAGCTGCTGTGGATTACTTCACGAAGTGGGTGGAAGCGAAGCCACCGGGCGACCATAAGCGAGTGAAGCGTCGTCGATTTTATACAGGAGCACATATGGTGTCGGTTTGGGGTCCCGCGAGCAATTGTATCTGATCATGGGACCCAGTTTTCGGAAAAGTTTACCAAGGCGTGCGAGCAAATGAGGGTGAAACATTGGCAGTCATCTGTGGCATATCCACAAGGCAATGGCCGAAGAAAGGCCGAAGAAGGCGCGCGTACGTGCATGCTGGACGAACTCAAGCAATGGAGGCGTGTTATCCTCAGTTGAAGCAGTGGTGGGTTCCTCGGTATTTGCAGTGGTATTCAGAATTGTAACCTCATCATCAACTTGATCTTCGGTGCCATCAGTGGTGGTCGAAGGAGCTTGTGATCGCCAAATTTCTGTCATGAGGTCGGTGACTGTAGTATCGCAACGACGGGAGGGGATCCATAGAGAGCCACTGCAAAGCAAAGATCGGCCGCCAAGCCTTCTAATTCATCCTCGTTAAAAGGCACTTGGGAATGGCCGGCCCGGGCGGTCGAGCAAAAGAGGGGGTTAGCTCCCCATTCGGCAAGTTGCTCGGGGCTAATCTCCCATCCACTGCAAGCGAGCTGCCTCAAAATGTGGTTCATCCCCTGCACAAAAAACGGGTAGGCCTCACTTTCTACGCTATTGGCAAAGTCGTTCGATCTCTTGTAGTCTTCAATGATCTGTTGCTTTTGCTCGTCACTCGTCATAGAGCCGACCTCCGATACTAATTGCTCGAGCTTGGTGATAGTGGCGTTTGCCGCTTCCAAATCATTCTGGCAAGATCGTAATTCCCGTCGAACTCCGGCTATGTTATTGAGCGCAGTTTCTTCGGACCTTTTGGAAAGGTTCAGTTGGGCTTCCAGTGCTGTTTTTTCGGCTTCGACCTTTGAGAGCTCGGTCACCTTGCTGGTGAGGGATTCCTCGCTATTTTTGAGGTCAGCTCGGATGCAGTTAATTTTCTCCTCTAAGCCGTTCTTCTCGGCGGCCAGGGTGTCCTTCTCGGCAGTGAGGGCATTGTTCTTGTTGAGGTTCGTGATTAGGCGCTCGTACATCAAGATTGATTTATTGGCGATCTGTTAAAAAATTTTTTGTAAGAAATATGGAAAAAGGAAAAACAGTAAGTAAAGGGCGAAATGCGTTACCTCAGTCATGCACAGGCCCATTTCTCCAATCAATACCGAGCTCGCTTGGTCGGCATACTTCTTTTGGATCCCGCTGTGGTGTAGACGTTTCATTAGTCCGAGTCCAGTAGTGGACGGGAAACCACCTCGTTTGTGTACAGCGATGTTGTCGAGGTCGGGAACGTTGGCAAGTTCCTTGATGAGGGCAGCAGCTTTGGGTTGGTCGTCAGGCATGACGAAATTTTCTTGTTGCCAAATAGGAAGTTGTGGAGTGTTTTCTTCGATCACAGCTTTATCAGCCCGGCGCCTGTTCCTCCTTGGGCTTTCAGTGGGCTCAACGTTGGTGATAGGGGGAGATACATTTATTGGCTCTTGCACCAGGGGGGCTGGGATGAAGGTCGCTGCAGATTGTTCGGGTTGTTGGCGCTTGGTTCCACGGCTGGAAGTCGCAGCTGGGACAGTGGGAAGAGTAATAGCTGGCTGAGTGGACAGGTGTTTAGCGCGTTTGCTCGAGCTCTTCTTGGCGGCTTGCATAAATTTGGAGACGTCAGTCAACTGCCTCATTTCTGCACAAGGCCAAGAAGATGTTAGCATCAAGAAAAATGTAAGCATGTTGAACTATCAAGGAAAAGGTTGACAAAGTAAATGGTTGAGAGGAAACCAGAAAGTGAAAACTCAGGTCGGCAAAGGGTTCCAGTGCGAGCACAATCCTCGCACTCACTTGGGAACCTATTTCCATGACAAGAACCCCAGTATGGGTGAGGGGTTTCTTGGTCGATTGTAACCCGGGGTTCAACTCCTTCAACGGGGAGGTAAGAGATCCCCCAGGCCGAGGTCGAGGTGAGAACGGTCGGCACAAAATCCTGCCCGGTTTGCCCTTCTCGTGCTCCTAACAGCTTCCTAAACGCCTTGACTATTCTGGGTTCCCCAGCTCGGTAGGCGTGTTTGTCATTTTCTGGAAGACCGTAGTCACTGATATAAGGCGCAAATGGCCAGCCAATGCTCGATTCGATGAGCAAGGCTTTCCCGTCCCAGCCGTCGACCTTATTGGGTCAGGTCAAGAAGCTTGAAAAACCATGGTTCGACGGCCGTTGATGCGCCTTTCTTGTCAAGGGAAAGGAGGAAGAACTTTCGAATAGAGTCATATCGGTTCGAACCCGAGTGACCCAAGCAACGTAAAAGAAACCAAAAACCTAACGGTGGTTAAGGTTAAATCACAAGGAAGGGTGTTCGAGGCATTCATCAGCTCGACAATGAATGGGTCAAGGGGAAGTCGGAGTCCAACTTGGAAGAAGTCAAAGTAGAATACCATCTTGTCTCCCTGGAAATTATGACCTTCCTTTTCTATATCTAAATCAAAAGCGCGAACACGATACAGTTTGGGATCTATTCCCAGCGAATAGAACCAGGTACTAACCTCGTCCTCGGAGTTTAAATCTTCCCATCTGATTGAGGGAGAGGAAAAAGAGGGGGCAGGAACAAATGGGGTTCGGCTTGGTCCG
Source organism: Codonopsis lanceolata (assembly GCA_013146195.2). Classification (NCBI taxonomy): domain Eukaryota; kingdom Viridiplantae; phylum Streptophyta; class Magnoliopsida; order Asterales; family Campanulaceae; genus Codonopsis; species Codonopsis lanceolata. The sequence continues at coordinate 9,991,983 of CM028383.1, read as the reverse complement.
GGTAGTTGGTCGTTTGGGCGAGGAATATTACTCGCTTGCTCGTTATCGATCTGTTGCCTGCTCGCTTGTGAGGGTTTTCGCCGGCGTGTAACCAATGGAACCACGTCTTGCTCGTTTTCTTCGGAAGAAGATGAGGACGGAGGCCTCTCTACTTGAGCTCTATGGTCGTAGCTCTGGCCTTCAATTTCAGAAACGGTTCCTTCGCTAGACATCCTACAGGAAAAGGAATCGAGAATTACAGGTTAAATATTGACGGGGTAAAGTGCGGCAAAAAAGTTGGTTTTAGCATATGGGTTGCGAGATCAGTAAACAGGGTACTCTACTGACCCAGGTTTTCTCGATTCCTTGGATTTGGGTTGCTAATTCGTAAAAGGCGAAGTCAATTGGGTTTTTGGGCAAACATTTCGTAGAAAATCGGAAAGGGGGTTTACACAGCGTAAACCCTAGTTCAAAAACTAAGAAAAGTATAGTGCAGGGGGATGATGAAGAGGGAGCAGCGAAATACCTGGAAAGCTTGATGAAAGTTTTGATTCTGTTCTTGAGATGAGGAAAGGAGGCAATCTGGGAAGCGATTCTTGATGAAGACCTGCAGAAAACTTCGTATGTTTCGTTTGTTTGCTTGAAGGCTGGGTGAATTGCAATAAGGCGTAAAGTGGTGAAAGAATTGAATCCTACCTTTTATACTCCACGAAGCCGCCGGTTGGGGAATCAAATCATTGGGCTCGAAGCACAAGACGCGTGAACGAGGCCGCATTTAATGGGCATAGGAAGTTGCTTTTGGAATTGGCGGTGACGGCTGACGACGCCACTCTTGAAAAATGCTTGTTCAAGACGCTTCGTGAATTCCCGTACATTTAAATTTTTGGTTTTAGAATTTTGGAGGGAAGTGCTCTGAAATTTTTTGAGGTCCTCCTCGTCATGAGCATGAATACTCGGTAAGACAAGGAGTTGGGGGCTACTGAGCTGCCTGGTCCAGTCAGGCCCAAACCAGGAGCCACGTGTCAGGCTTGTGTATCTTCCGAGCAAGCGAGCAAATATGTTACACGAGTAACCAGGCAAAATCTCTGTTGCGATCAAGCTATATACTTGTAAGATGGGGATTTGGCCGTGCGAAGCGACATCGGGCAACCTAGCTCGATTACACCCGAAGTTGAGGGAGCAAGCAACATTGCTCGGTTGCACCAAGTACGTTACAAACAGTTGAGGGCATTGATGTCCGGAAAAGATCAAGAACAGTTGAGGGTGGTTACACCCGGGCAATTAAGATAAACAGTTGAGGGTGGTTACACCCGATCAATAATCCCGACTATAAGCCATGACAGTTTGCAGAGGAGTTAATGCCAATCATGGGCAGTTAATACCAATCATGGGCAGTTAATGCCAATCATGGGCAGTTATTCATGGTTATGGCGCTTATGCCTCCCACATATAAAAACCTTGTCAAAATTGGGAGAGAGGTATGCGCAATCTTATTCTCTAGCCTAAACTCTGCTGAATTATTAACTCTCTTGTGCTAATTCACACGCCGGAGGGCTTTTGCAGGGAGTGCCCCTGCCCAGTTCACGTTTGTTCATTTTTACTCCAGAGTTGGGCTCAGAGGATCTATAAACACGTTGAAAGCCAGGTGTTTGGATTGGGCTGTTTAGTGGGTCCAGATTATCTTGGACGCATCAAATATCTTTGTTTTACAATTTATTTGTAATATTTAATATTATAATTAAAACTATATATTATTGAAAATTACAATATATTCATTAAAATTTTAAACATATTAATTTATATATATATAAATATACAAATTAATTAATTTGTTTGAAAAGAATAAAAAAAAAAATTAATGTAAATAAAGTGAATTATTTGATAGTGGGACCCATGTAAAAAATTGAGGAAGAATGAAAATTATTGGGAAGAAATTTTTTTAGAGAATAATGAAAATCATAATAATTAATTACCTTTTTATGTATTTATTTAATTATTCATATTTTTATGTAATTTTAATTATGAATGTTTTTATGTAATTTTAATTATAGACGTTTTCACATAATTCTTATTGTTGAATTGTTTTTATGTAATTTTAAGTATTCTTATTTTATGTAACTTTTGAATTATGTAATTTATTAATTAAAATTAAATGAAATAATTTATGAGTTATATATTATTTATAAATTATTTTATTATTTAAACGAAATATTTGAATATGAAATATAATGATTAAAGCTAAATAAATTTATTTATTTGAAAAGTATAAAAATAAGAAAGTAGTAAGAATAAAGTGTGTATGTGACAGTGAGACCCATGTAAGAATTGAGAAAGAATGAAAACCATTGGAGAAAAAAAATATTAAAGAAGAATATTTTAAAAATGTATAGGTGACAATGAGACTCAACTAAAAATTAGTGTTAAGAATGAAACGGATGGAGATGCTCTTATACACATTGTTGGTTCTTCCTTTCCTCCATAGTGGATGCTGAGAGCATAAACAACAGAGTATCATAGGGTGAATCAAACCGAATCAAACCAAATCTTAACTTACAACTTGGTATCTAAATAAATTCTAATATAATTCTTATTTGATTTGGTTTGATTCGACTCAATATAGACTACAAATCAAAACTAAATTAAAAAAAATCAAACCAATCGGCCATGACATAAAACTATTGTGTTTTGGTCCAAATCTATCCAAAACGACGACGTTTCAGCCGGGAAAATTCAAAAAATAAAAGAAAGTAGCCGACAAGGCCTTCACGCGCCTAACATCAGGCTGACTTTTGGGGCTGGCACGCTTTCCGAGTGTCAGCTTCTGGTTGATCTGGCAAATTTTGTAATTATCCACTGTTTTTGGAGATTTTTCGGTATTAATTTTTTTTGTTGTTTTTTAAAAAAAGTTCACATTTTTATCTATAAATAGAGATTATGTTTGTTTCATTTGGACACCAAACAACTTTTTTGAAAAACTTGATATTTCTGTCCATCCTTTCTCTCTTCAAATTTTATATAATTAACCCTTTTTAAATTTATTTTTATTAACTAAATTGTTACTTAAATATTTTAATTTTTAGTATTAGAAATTATTAATATTATTGTCAGTATTGTTAATTTTTTATTATTGTCATTACTTATTGTTAAATATTATTTGAATTATAATAAATAAATTAAATTTCGAATTTAATATTATTATATTATAAAAAATATGGAATCACTCTAGTTATTTCAAATTTAATATCATTATAATTCATAATTTTGAATTATAAAAAATATTATTATAATTATAAATAATTAATTATTTCAATAATTTCTGTAATATTATTATTAATTGTTAATATAAATTGAAAGAAGATATTAAATTAATGTAAATAAAGATGGTGTGATATATAAAGTTGTTGAAGATAAAGATAGTGGGGTATGAAAAATTATTGGATTATATGTCACGATTGTATGAGGTTTTTGATTTTGAATCAAATGAATTATTTTATTGGTTTCTAATTGAGTTGTGGTTGATTTTGTGTTTGATTTGAGTTGTATGTCATGCTCTCACACGATGTCATTGCTTATGTGGCATTTCCTCCACATAAATCATTAATCTCACCTGCTTTCTCATATTTTCTCATGAGTAAAGTAAACTCTACCAATCTTGACTAGTTTATTTTTTGCAATGTTTTTAATATTTAATTGTTTTAATTTTTATTTATTTACTCCTCTAATTTATGTAATTTTCAATTAATTTAATATTTTATTTATGTAATTTATTTGGATTTTGAATATTGTATTGTGTGTCTTCTTTAAGTTCATTTTTAAATTAATGAAAATATATACTCTTTCTGTTCTACTCAAAAAGTGTATGCTTACAAAATCTAATTATTAAGAAATATATAACTATTATTAAAGTTAGTTATAGTTTAAGAAATGATTGAGTATAATCAATATGCTAGTATAATATAATTTGATGAGTAACCGTCTTACGGATTTTAATTTATAAATCGGAGTCTCACTATCACACAGCTCATCCCATGACCACACGATAAATTGAGCCAGAGAAATCTATTTTTATAAAAAATACTCGTTAGAAGGTATTTCCTAAGTTTTTCCTAAAATTGAAATGTCATGGTGATAAGGAACATAAGTTTGAAAGAAAAACATTTGAAGTGAAACATTCTAAAATAGTACTCCATCCATTTTCAAATTATCGTATTTTCGGCTGTTCTAAAATAATTGTCATGTTTTAAAAAAATTATTTGTAGAAAACATTTTTACCACTTTGCTCTTATTTTTTCTATTTACTTTAATAATAACCACATACTCAAGGATATTAAAGGAAACCACACATTTTACAAATATTTATAATATAATCAATAACTTTTTTTAAACGGTGTACTGAGTTAAAATAATTGAAAAACAGAGATAATATAATTGACTTTTTACTTGAAACGAGAGAGTATATTATTTTTATAATTATATTATTATAAAATAAAATATGAAATAATGGGTCCATATATGTTAAGGGTTTTTATATAGAATAATATAATTATTTGGTCCCTGAACTATATCAAAACTCCGCGTTTCGTCCCTCAAATTTTTTTTTTGTATGCGTTTGGTCCCTCAATTCGATTTTTTTTGTCAATTTCCCCTTCGTACCGTTACTGAAAAATTTATCATTGGCTAACTTTTCAAAATGTCCAAACTATAGGGACTTAATGTGCCAATTGATGACCAAAAGGGGAAAGAAAAATGCCGAACCAGAATTTTCTTTAGACCCACCATTGCAGATGAAATGGCTGGAGGCAGTGGAAGAATCTAGAGCTGGAAACAGAGATGGTAGGGATGGATCTTTGCATGTGGAGATTAATGGAAGGGGTCGGCGGTTGAAGATGGTTGCCTTGGTGAAGCTTGTTCTTGGGCCGAGTTGGATCGGAGAGAAAAGCGAAAATTGGTTGTGGAAACTCATCCTGGCCTGGTTGATGGTGGTTTCTAGTCTTGGGAGGAAGACGGGATGGATGAAGGGAAGAGAAAGGAAGATGAAGCTTGGAGATTAATTGGAAGGGGTCAGCGGCGGTTGAAGATGACTGCCTTAGTGAAGCTTGTTGCTGGGCCGAGTTGAATCTGGGAGAGAGAAGACGAAAATTGGTTATAGAAACTCATCTGGGTCGATTGATGGCTGGTTTCCAGTGTCGGAGGAACATGGGATTTCTTACTTGAAGATGAAGTCGCAGGGATTCTGGACCTTTGTTGAGAGACGTGGGGATTGGTCCCGACATTTGAATTCCCGACCTTAAACTCTTGGGGAACACCAGACCAGCTCTTCGTTCTCTCTATTGATTGAAAACTGGAGAAGTGATGGATGTGCGGGGCCCAGAATGGTTCCCATGAGATGACGTCGGAACTAAGAGAGAGAGATATGTCACTTGGTACGAGCTGTGATGGCTGCAAATTGGAAAAGGCTAAGGCTGCGAAGGGATAGGGGCTAAGGTAGTGACAATGGAGATGGCAGTCGGTGGAGAAAAGGGAAGAGGAACGACGACGACTAGGGTTTGGCTAAGGATGAAGGTTGCAAACTGAATTGGAAAAACTATGATGGAGTTCAACGTGCGTGGCTGGAATGGAGATGATGGTGGATCTCGGTGACTGCGACGGAAACGGTGGGTGGAGAGAAGCGATGCCGGAGTGATTATGAAGTGTAGACAACTAAGGTTGGAGGGACAAAGGTCGAATCAGTTAGGCTAGGGTTGTGTTTGGCGTGGTGCTGGAGGAGACAGGAAACTCATCTGGTGGGTTGTTTTCCCTTTTGGTCCTCAATTGGCACATTAAGTCCCTATAGTTTGGACATTTTAAAAAGTTAGTCAATGTTAAATTTTTCAGTAACGATAACGGTACGAAGGGAGAATTGACCAAAAAAATCGAATTGAGGGACCAAACGCATAAAAAAAAATTGAGGGATGAAACGCAAAGTTTTAGTATAGTTCAATGACCAAATAATTATATTATCCTTTTATATAAGATTCCACCGCAGATGTTTCCAACTCATTATCTTTGTTGAAAAATATCCGTGGGTCAGCACATTTTAGAGAAAACATAGCCGAGTAGGACTGTAGGAGTGTCATTCTTCCACATGATCTCAGTCTGCCCTTTTTCTTACATCTTCATCGTAAGCTGTAAAAAGCCTAAATCCATTATTTAAAAAAAAAACGAATCTACTTCACATGTCACAGTCAAACATTGAGTTTTTAAATAGTCAAACGACATTTTTGTCGATTATCAATGTACACTTGTACACTTTAGTTAAGCTTTTGTTTTTATACCTCGTTTTTTCAAAATAATTTTATCATTATTGTCTGGATATTTCTAATGATAAGGTTAATATGAGATCCATAAATATATGAACGGATCATATAATGAGTAATTTATAGAGAAAAATGAAAATAAATTAAAAATAAAAATTAGAAAATGTAAAAGCGAATCTTGTAGTGGGTGAAAAATGAAAATGTTGTTTGACCCTTATAATAAATCCCTTAAATAACTGTGTCACGTGACAAAGTTCCCATTTGGTTTTTATTGTTCAAAACTGAGAAAAGTTTGATCCAATATTCATACAAAATTATTTTTGGACATGTTTTAATATATGGTTTATCTACTAACTTGTCTAAAAAATAATGTATATATAATATTAACATACTCAAATATTTTTTGTAATTTTGACAAATTTTAATGCAAGTTATATTCGCCTTCATTATTAGATTTTTCAAAAATAATCTCTTTGAGTGGAACTGAGGGATTAGTTTACTTGTTTTTAAAATAATCTCATTTTAAAAAATAATACTGTATTAATTACAGTATAATATGAAGAATGTAAAAGCATGTAAAACTATAACCTTAAAAAGTTTATGTTATTAAATGATACTTTTTTTTTTTTGGGACGAATGGAGTAAATAATACAGTAATAAACTTTTGCATAGTTTTATAATTAAAAAAAATAAAAATATAGGATTTTTTTTTACCAATAAACATCATAAAATATAGCACTGTATATGAATCTTTTCCACAATTTGGTTTCTTCTTTATCCATTTGATGGATTCAATTATAATTGACCCCACCATTCCTTCCTTTTTCAAAATTTTCCTTGGATAAAAGTTATATAATTAATCTTTCTTTCAGTGTTTCTTTTTATTTGTGATCAAGAACAAAAATAATAGAGATGCTGTGATTTCACATCCTTCTTACTTAGATAAGGAAACACTGCATACAACCTTTGAATAAGTATGGGATTGAAAGAATGTAAGGCTTTCTGCTAAATTAACCACTATCTCTTAGTCTATATATATATATTCGCAAATGAAAGTATATAAGAACTGAGATTTATTGTTTTTTTTTTAAATTTGAAATGATAAATTATTCACCGGACTCATCTCCCCCACCTACAATATTTCTAATTTTAATTAAATCACTAACCTCTACAACTCTAGTTCTCTTAGTTATTTCTTTGGTTTGACGTTTAAAAATGACTCCCTCCGTTTGAATAAAAAAAATTCGTTTGAAAGTCAACTTTTAAAAAATATATATATTTTTAGTAGCTAATAAGTAATCCTTCCGTTCTGTGTAAAAGTTCACTATTTAATTTTTAGATGTTTTAATAAAAGAGTTCATTTTTAAAAATTAAAACACATAAGTGTCATTTTAATAATGTTGAGCTACTAAAAGTAACATTTTATTAAAAAAAATAATTTTCAAACGGAAACTTTTACTCGAACGGAAAGAGAAATAAAATTTCACTTTTATTCGCTAATTTTTGAAAATAGACTTTTCAAGTGAAATATTAAATATAAAATAGTTGATTATTTATTCGGAATGGAGGGAGCAAATGGTAAAACATGACGTCAATTGAAACCAATTTGGAATCAAAAAATAAAATACAAACATAGCTTTCAAAAAATTTAATTAAACCAATTAATAATAGCATTTAGAAAGAATAGGCATATTGGTCACTCACTTTGATAGTAATATGCTGTTTTATCACCAAAAAAAATAAAAATATATACTTACTAGTAACACTTTGCTTAGTCAACTAAAATTTTCCTATATTTTTTTATCTTGAAAGTCAACGAAATTGTCACCAAAATTTATCCTTATTAACTCAACAGTCAAACACAAAAAAAATGTCCACCAATAGGATCACGTGTAAGCTTATTGAGTATATGACAGCCTGTAACTTTAACATTGACTCTTAACTACTTTGAAAACGGCTTCTCTTTCATTCAGCTCAACCCAGTGCAGTGTAGTAATGAAGAAAGACGAAAAGATAGGATAAACCAGTGAGCTATGTCTTCCTAAACTCCGACCCTTTATTTTCAATCTTATTACAACAATGCCACCACCTCCTCCATCTCCACCCTCACCTCCGCCATTACTTGATTATTCCTTCCTATTTCCATTGCCGCCGCCGCCGCTGCACCACCACCATCGCAACTCTGCTATTTTGCCACCAGTTCTCGCCGGAGTTCTGGTGTTGGCATTCTTCATTGTTTTTGGAGTGGTGTACAGGAAACTGTCACGAAAGCGGACGGCCCCTGCGGATCTGAAGCCACCGCAACAGCTTCAGCCGCAGCAATTTTCCTACACTGTCCTCCGCCGCGCCACTGGCTCATTCTCCGCGGCCAACCGTCTGGGCCAGGGAGGATTTGGCTCCGTCTTCAAAGGCGTTCTCCCGTCCGGTCAGGAAATCGCCGTGAAACTCATGGATTCGTCTGGCTCGCTCCAAGGAGAGAGAGAGTTTCACAACGAGCTTTCTCTGTCCTCGAGGATGAACATCACTTGCAGTCCTCACGTGGTATCGGTGCTCGGATTTTCCTCCGATCAAAACCGCCGGCGCCGGAGAAGGATGATGTTAGTGTACGAGTACATGCAAAATGGGAGCTTGCAGGATGCTTTGCTGTCTCGTAAGTGTTCTGAGCTGATTGATTGGCGAATCAGGTTTAAAGTTTTACTGGATATTGCTAAAGGAATTGAATTTCTTCATTTTGTTTGTGATCCACCGATTGTGCATAGTGATATTAAGCCCTCTAATGTGTTATTAGATTGTGATTTCAATGCGAAGATTGCGGATTTTGGATTGGCTAGAGTTTTAGGTCAAGATGAGATTGTGGAGACTACTATTGAGTGTGGAGCAGAAATAGAAGCAATTGATGAGGAGGAGAAGAAGAGAGTGAGTGAAAATGGTGAGGAGACCGGATCAGTAGTCGAGGAGGTTGAGAGTGTGGTGACTGAGGAGGCGGTTGTGAATGTGGATCATTTAGAGGCGACGGAGGGGGTGGATCGGACTAGTGTATCTGATAGAGTTAGTGTTGATAGTGGGAATAGAAGGGGGATTGTGAGGAAGAAGAGTGGGGGTTCGGGGCGCGATTGGTGGTGGAAGCAGGATAATGGGGGTGGGGAGTCGGGGAGAGTGAAGGATTATGTCATGGAGTGGATTGGGAATGAGATAAAGAAGGAGCGGCCGAAGAAGGATTGGATTACTAATTCAAGTTCAGGCGAAGTGGAGGATGGGGCTAAAGTAGATCAGGCAAAGCAGAGGAAGAAGTTGGAGAAGGACAAGAAGAACAGAAAGCCGAGGGAATGGTGGAAGGAGGAATTTTGTGATGAATTGGTTAAAAAGAAGAAAACGAAGAAAAGGGGGAGTATTTCGGGTTGTAGTGGAGAAACGTGGTGGCAAAAGGATGAGGATTTTGTGCCAGAGAAGAAGAAGAGAAAGAGTAGGGCTAGTAGGAGCAGTGTTGATTCTTGGTTAGATGGCTTTAGTGGGGAATTCCGTATTGGGCGAAGGAACAGCCAGGATTTCGCTTGCGGAGATATCCCTAAAAGTGGAGGTATTAGTAGTACTCCTAGTATGAGAGGAACAGTTTGTTACATTGCCCCAGAGAAGTGTGATGGTGGGCAGCTCTCGGTGAAGTGTGATGTATATAGCTTTGGTGTGTTGGTATTAGTTTTAGTTTCAGGGAGAAGGCCGCTACAAGTGACTGCCTCACCCATGTCAGAATTTGAAAGAGCTAATCTTATTTCATGGGCTAGGCAACTTGCTCGTAACGGGAAGCTATTGGATCTGGTTGATACAAATATTCAGTCGTTAGATCAAGAACAAGCACTACTGTGTATCACAATTGCACTCCTCTGTTTGCAAAGGTTGCCTGGCAAGCGCCCAACCATGAGAGAAATTGTTGGGATGCTATCCGGTGAGGCTGAACCACCGCACTTGCCATTTGAGTTTTCACCATCTCCACCGTCCAATTTTCCCTTCAAGTCCAGGAAAAAGGCCCTGTGAGTTTTTCTAATGTTTAGTTCCACTTGGATTCACTGTAGATTGTACTGTTGTAGGCCATTTATGTATCATCTCTTGTTGATTTTATGGGAAAGGCAAAAAAGAGAAACGAAGTATATATTTCTTTCTTTAGTTGGTCTTTGACATATTTGGTCAGGTCGAATTCATTTGCAATTGACCTTTTAATGGACAGTGATGATTTAAGGCACAAACTTTACTTGGCCTCTACTCCCATAAGTAGTTGAAACTTAGGAATCCCAGGCATAAAGGTAACCACTTGCATGCTTTTTGAGTGGTGAGATCATTCATCTCCAACAACAAATTTGGTGCCCTTGGAGTTTGATAAAGGTTACTTTTATGAGTGGGTTTAGAATTATATATCCCTTTTGGAATCTGCAGCTGCTACCTTGCATAAAGAAGGCAGAGCTTTGTACATAAAGTCTCACTAATTTCAGTGAGAGTGAGAGGGAGAGGAGAGGGAGAGGGATCGGGATCCTGGCCCCTTTACTTTGCAGTTATGGAAATGTTTATGATTCATTGGGCACACGCACACATGCACCTTTTTCATTTGTTAAGGAGACATAAGTTGGACATACAAATGGGAGATGTGCTCCATATGTCCAAAGTCAAAGGATTGTGTTAACGTTGTGTCCCACTATTTTGATCCTTGTATATCCTATATCCTTAACCATCCCTGTAAAGTTTGAGCGTGGAATCCTGATAAGTTGGCCTAGAAACAACTAGTCTTTCCTTGATCTATCAATGCCGAGTTGCCGACTCCCAACCAGACAAAATAATAAACCAAGCCAAAAGTCGTATCAGTTGCCTTTCAAATAGACATTGTGAGAGTAAACAATAACTTCATCAGTCTAGCATTCCTGTGGAAATATTGGATGGAACACTTGGAGTACTAGCCAGCCACCGGCCACCGGGCAACATCCCATTCCCCCTCCCCGCTGCCATAAATGGATAGACCAATTCGATATTCTCATAATGAAACATACACTGAAGACTCGCTCCTTCCTATCAACACTCTATTTCTCAACTCTAACATTTTATATCATATTATTACCTCAAGTATTTGGTATTGGTTAAAACTTAAAAATAATCTTACGGTACGTGTTAATACTGATTTATTTTAAAAAAATAAAATAAAGAAGTCTGTCTCTTCTCGTCATTTACCAAATGAGGTGTTAAATAATGTTTAGTCTTTATGAATCTATATCATTACACTTTTCTCATTAATAAGCATGCAGAGAGAGAATCGTTAATAATACACAGCTTTTTAATTACATTACTTGTCAGTTAATATCAATAATTGTCCATTTTATTATTGACCTCTCTAATAGGTGTTAATAAATAACATCAATAAGTTATTTATAATGAATATAGTAGATAATCCAACAAAAAGACCATTCGTAATAATGACACACCTACCCACGCTTTCCCCTTGCCGTCCCTTTACTCTCTCTCTCTCTCTCTGCCTCTACGACTACAAGGATACTTATATATCCATAGCCATAGGTACTTGCACCAACAAAATCACAAAGCAATGGCTGATCATGATCATCCACACACACAGTCCACCTCCGACTTGGACCCCTACAAGTTCCTCAAAATCTCCCCCAACCCAGATGGCTCCTTAACCCGATTGTCCCCACTCCCTTCCTTACCCGCAACCCCAATACTCACCAACTCACCCCAACTCACCACCGCCCTCTCCAAAGATATCCCTCTCAACCCCACCACCAACACCTTCCTCCGCCTCTTCCGCCCTCCCTCTCCCTCCTCCAAGCTCCCCCTCATCATCTACTTTCACGGCGGCGGCTTCATTCTCTTCAGCGCCACCTCCTTTACCTTCCACAATTCCTGCTCCGCCATTGCCGCTCAATGCCAGGCTTTAGTTCTCTCCGTTGAGTACCGCTTAGCGCCGGAGAATCGGCTGCCTGCAGCCTATGACGATGCCATGGAGGCTCTCATGTGGGTCCGGGATGTCAACGGCCGCGATGATTGGTTGACTGAGTTTGCTGACTTTTCCAAAGTGTTTTTGATGGGGAGTAGTTCGGGAGGAAACATCGCCTACAACGCAGGTTTACGTGCGCTGGATCTTGATCTTTCTCCGATGAAGATGGAAGGCGTGATTATGAATCAGCCTTATTTCGGTGGGGTGGAGAGGACCGAATCTGAACTCCGATTGTTCGACGATCGGATCCTGCCGCTAGTGGCTAATGATTTGATGTGGTCGCTTGCATTGCCTAAGGATGCAGATAGGGATCATGAGTATTGTAACCCGTTTGTTAGCGGGGTCGACGAGGAGAAGATCGGAAGGCTGCCAAGGTGTTTGGTTAGAGGGTACGCAGGGGACCCACTGGTGGACAGGCAGCGAGAGATGGTGAAGATGTTGGAGTCACGTGGAGTGCACGTGGTGGGGAAGTTTGATGAGGGAGGTTACCACGCTGTGGAGATCTTTGAGCCCAACAAGGCGCAGGTCCTATATGATGATGTCAAGCTTTTCATTTATTATTAACCTGCAAAATCAACTTTCGTCATATATTTATTCCAACAAAAACTGTTTTGCCAATCATAGCACTTTTTCAGTCCTATGATATGATTATAATACTCCTGAAAATGAGAATGAATTTTTTGGTCAATTTAATTTGTTAAATTTATTTTTATTTTTATTTTAAAAAGTGCTACATTTCATAGGAGGGCACTTTCCAAAAGTTAGGGACTGAATCGTAAGTAAAAAAAAAAGGCTAATAAACTAACAAAACATTACAAACGCCAATAGAACCTAACGAAACTGTTGATTTCACTTAGGGTGTAATTAGTGGTTTGGTTTGGTTTGGTTTGTGCCAAAATCACAAACCGAACCGTCTCCTAGTGGTTCTAAAAATCTCAAACCGAATCGAACCGAGTAGGACTTGGAACCGAACCGAACCGAACCACTCGATTTGGTTTGGTTTGGTTCGGTTTTGTGGTTTATATAAATTATTTTTAATGAAATTAACCAACATTAAAAATAACAATAAAAATAAGATTTTAATTTGGAATTAACATCAAAATTAAGAAATAACCTACTAACAACAAATTATCATAAATAAAACAATACAAATTCTAAAATAAACAGAAACAATGGAAGAAATAATAATTCTCCAACAATCAAGATTTTGTTTGGTTTGGTATTCGTGTGTGTGTGTGTATATATATATATATTATGAATAAATTAAATGTTCAAAATAGTTAATAAATGTAATATAATATATATTATATAATAAATAAATAAAATTATATAGGGTGGTTTGGTTCAGTTCGGTTCAGTTTGGTTTGGTTCGATACCAAAAACCGTGAACCGAGTGGTTTTCCAATTTTTGAAACCGAAACCGAACCGTTTTCGACCAAAACCGACTGGTTTGGTTTGGTTTGATTCGGTTCCGTGGTTCGGTGGTTCCGATTTACTCCCCTAGATTTCAGTTCAAACTAGAGTTGTCAAAACGAGTTAGTGGGTTGAGTCAGTTCACGAATCAAGAAAACCCATCATATAATGGTGTGATGCGGGTCAACCCATCTAGATGACGGATCAATAAAACACCAAGCCAACCCAACATGGGTTGTGGGTCAGATGGGTCAACCCACCAATTTTTCTTACCTAAAGACTACTTTCAATTTTCTATTGTTCTTCCACTTCCCTGCACTACACAACCAATCAAAATCAAGTAACCAACTGAACTGTTGTCGGCTAACATAAAATAAACAAACTAAAACAACTAAATCTTCATTTCAGACTTTTGTCAAACACTTTATGGGCATTCATCTTACATGACCAAAAAAGCCTTGAATGTCAAGACATGACTTTTTGTAGGATGGTATAGATCATTTTAATCTAAACTGACTGCTACATAATAATTTAATAAACCTTAGATTTGTTATATATAAAAAGGTAAAACAAAAAACAAAAAATAATACTCCCTCCGTCCCTAATTTATTGTCCTGGTTGACCCGGCGCATCGTTTAAGAAAACCTATTTGATTGAATTATTAATATTGGTTTAATGTGTAGTTTCCTTTAAAGCCCATGTATATGTGGCTCATAATTAAAGTAGGGTGAAAAAGTAAGGGTAAAGTGGTAAAAGTGATGTTCTAAAAAGGTAAGTTTCAAAGTGGACAATTATTTTGGGACGGACGAAAAAAGAAAGGAGGACGATAATTTAGGGACGGAGGGAGTAGTAATAAAAGAAAATGAGAGATTACAGGAAGACTATTCTGCAAAAATGAAAGCATACTAGACATCACATGCACCTAGTCTCCATTTCTCCACATTCTCCCGGCCCAAAAGCAAGGTGAAACGGTAAATGGTCAGATTTATTTTTAATCGTATTCGTAGGTAATTACTAATTAGGTTTAGTCGTTTAGGTATTATTCTAAACGAGTCAGCCCGTTAAAAATCCGCCCAACCCACCTCAATCCGTGACCCATACAGGTCCAACCCATATGACCCGTATTTTTATGGGTTGTCAATTTTCCAACTCAACCCACTATTTTAAATAACGGTTTGAAGTTGATCCAAAGGATCCCAACCCATTTTAACGGCTCTAATTCAAACTCTAAAACATAGTATTGGATGTCACATGATACCACGTAACCGTGATACTACAAACAAATAAAATTCGATGCACAGTATAATGAAGTTCAAAAACGTTGTAAGACAAGGTTAGAAAGAGTCAAATGGAAAATTTTGTCCCACCCCACCCCTACTTAGAGGAAGAATAAGAATCAAAAAATGAAAAACAGGGTGAGAACGGGAATAAATTTTTATTACTCAACGTCAAACCAGAAAGTCCTACGACCTCACCCCAAATGTGGCCCGGGTGATCGAAAGCATTATCAATGTGATCGTAAATTTAACCTTATATAGCCGTAAGTAATTAATACTTTTAATTATATATAATAATTTATCTACGTATTTAAAAATTTTATATTATTATAAAGCAGGAGGGATCAAAATAATATTTTATCATATTTTTATTTTTCAAAAATACACTTTATTTCAAACAATAATTTATGTACTTCAATACTATTACATTGTAAATAGCCACCCACTAGTCACCATATCCGCTATAAAAACATAATAACTACCTTAAACAATTGAAAATGTAACAACTTAAGAAACGAAAAAAACATTACAAGAATTTTGGTTTTTTTGGTACCGGTTTTGAATGTTAAAAATAATATGGAAATGTGATTGCATTCGGAGGAATGGGAATGAAAAAAATTGAAAACGAGATTATACCCCAATCATGGAAAAAGTAATGATATTCTTACGACTAGTGTTATAATTTACATACTAAAAGATAAAGTTAAAAAGTTAACTATGTATTTCTCAAAACAAGTCGTAACACTAGTGACATCATGGAATGGGGCAAAAATGGGAATGAAAATATCACATAACGGTACAGGAAAAGGCAAATTTCATCCCATCCGTCCCATCTCCATCCCTGACTTAAAAGGGTATAATTTTGTTAAATGTTTTCATGAATTAAACTCCACTACAATAAAATAAAAAAGAATGATCTTTGTAATATATTTTCTCCTTAAATTTATAATACCATGAAAATTCTTTAAATAGGAAATCAGAGAGAAGGAAATAATGTCAAGGAGTAACATGTAATTATACAATAAAAATCACATATATGTGTATGTGTGTGTGTGTGTGCCCACGCATTAAGTTTTACTACCCCAAGAAAAATAAATAAATAAATAAATAAAACAAAACAAATTTTTGTTGCAAAAAATGTGCAAATCTAAACTGCCATTATAGTAACACCACAACTTTGGTAAAACCACCTAACTAATCTCCGGATTAAGTGAATTTTCGCTGGCGAAGACATAGTAAAAGCTTTTGTGTCCCACAATTAAGCATAGCCTCATTCCCAGCACAAATTTCCCTAGCCACGAACTAAGATAAAGCTTAATTACAACTACATACGTTCATAATCTCTTTCAAATTTCAATCCACACCTCCATCTCTTCTAAGCTAATTTCATCACCCAAGACCATGTCCAAATTTGATCCTTATGAACACCTCAAAGTAATCCTTAACCCCGATGGCTCCCTCACTCGCCTCCTAGATATTCCTAAAATGCAAGCCACCGATGATGCCCAACTTCTCCCCGGCCAAACCGTGGTTAGCAAAGATGTTGTACTCAATCCCGACAAAAAAACTTCGCTTAGGATTTTTCGTCCAACAAAATTACCCTCCAATGACAATTCCATCGCGAGGCTCCCCATAATATTATACTTCCATGGAGGCGGGTGGATTAGCCACAATATCGCAGATGTTATGATACATGAATGTTGCAACCAAATATCAAATGAGATCCCTTCCATAGTCATTGCAGTTGGTTATCGGCTAGCACCGGAGAGTCGGCTCCCTGCACAATACGACGATGCAATTGATGCTATTCAGTGGACTAGGAAACAAGCTTCGACGTCAGATGGTGAACAATGGTTACACGACTACGGGGATTTCTCCAGGTGTTACCTTTATGGAGTTTCGTGTGGGGCTAACATTGCTTTCAATGCTTCTTTACGAGCTCTTGATGTCAACGTCGAGCCTATAAGGATCGTAGGGCTTATATTGAACCAACCCTTCATCGGTGGCAAACAAAGAACCAAGTCCGAGCTAAAGTTGGCGGCAGATCTTTATTTCCCTTTGCCAGTAATCGATTTATTGTGGGAGCTTGCTTTGCCAAAAGGAACGGATCGAGATCATAGGTTTTGTAATCCTATGACTGGTCACGAACTATACAAAGACCGAATGAAATCAATCGGTCGATGTTTGGTGATAGGGTTTGGTGGCGATCCTTTGATCGATAGGCAACAAGATTTCGTACAAATGCTGGTTAAAAGAGGGGTCTTGGTGGAAGCTCGATTTGATGATGTTGGCTTCCATGGCATTGAAATGATTGATCCGCGAAGGGCTTCTGCCATTTTGAATTTTGTTAAGGAGTTTGTTTGATGTTTTAGTTAGATCATTAATCTTGTTTTATTACTGAATTTTGAAAGTTTATTTGCTTTGAAATTGAGTGAATGACTTCTTATAATTTTTTTTAAAGTAAACTTCGAGGAGAGTCTCATATAAAAGACAATCTTATGAATCATAATTCGTAAGACGAAATTTTACTCTTTCACCACTTAACCCACCAACACACGGTGTGGGTCGGGTAAAAATTATCCGTCTTACATAAAATATGCACGCGTAAGATCATCTTATTTAAGTTTTTGCTAACTTTCGAGAGCCCTTTTACGTCCTCGAAGAGATCAAGAGTTAAAAAAGAAGAAAAAGAAGAAGAAAACACTAATATATGATTGCCTTCTTTTTTGTTGTTTGTAAGCATACAAAACTTTGCATGCTTTAATCAAGCCCCATTTATTTCATCAACATTTATATAACAAACTCCATTTTCTTTATTTTTAGCACTCAACAAATAAAACTCATTTCAAAGTTCAATTGCTCAAATTTGTCAAGACATTTATATTACATCGCTAGCTAATAGTCTTTTTTTTTTTTTTGGAAAGAAAGAAAAAAATTTAAAAGAAAAATGAATTATCTAGAATAAAAAGTAATTATTCATTCCATTCATAAAAAAATATTTTTTTTTCTTTTTAGGTCGTTTTAGATAAGAGTATTCATTCTATTCTCTTTCTGTTTTAAGATGTTATTTTTGTTATTTTGTTATTGATTTGAGTTTTATATTAACAGATAAAGATCATTTCTATATAAGTACACCAAACATGTAAATCAACTGCGCGATGATATTCTAGCTTAGTGTCTCAAGGAATTAAGATCCTTGTTCTACCTAAGTATGCATAGATTATCTAATAGTGGTTGTTCTAGCCTTCTAGGCAAGCTTAACCTTATGTTTCAAATTCTTATGTATTAGTTTTATGGAAAAACTATTTTCACGATAACATTTATTTATCTACTACGATTATCTAAAGTTCGCTTGTATGGAAAAAAAAGTACTTTTTATTCAATAAATGTTATGAATACATTGCTAACATATATTTTATTTTGCAGTGTTTACAAATACAATAAATAACGAATTTATTATGATATTTTCATATTAATCTTAGATTTTGTTGTATGAATAAAATTTCATGCTTCGAGAATGTCACCTTCGGATCTAGTAGACAATACCATGTCCTTTTTACATTTTTATTTTTGTATGAATATAAATGATTAAGTATGATGATTCAATATGAAATATGAAAGAAATAAAAGTGTATTATTTAGTTGATAGGCAAATAAAAAACATTTTTTTTCTTGAGAGGAAAGGCGACATATATTAATAATAACATTCAAGTGCATATATTAAAAATAAAATAGAAAAATTGTAGGCTTATCTTATTATGTTATTAAAAAATGAACAATATATCTAATGATGACATCTATTTTTACATAAAAACATGAAATAAAATAATAACTATGATTTATAAATCTAAGAAAAAAAGAGAAGTATAAGTAATTTGGAAGTTTGATTATATAATTCAAGTGGGTGACTTCTTAATAAACAAATTCAAAGTGATCATTAATAGACAAAAACTTAGGTAAAATAATCTTACCGTTATTTTTTGAAAGATGCATCCTCTTTACTCGACTTATTGCATATTGGTGGGTTGAGTTGTGAGAGAGTGAGACTCTGTAAAGACCTAAACCTTTATCTTCCTTACATTCTTATATGTATGCTTAACATGCTAGGAAAATGCCCAACTTGTTTGCCTTGATTTGGTTAAGTCATAGTTGCTATAAGAGTCTTCTATGCCTTGCATGATCCCTTGAATTGGCTTATGATAATCTAAGTCTTGCCTTGGTGATTCTTGAAGTCTAGCTAGGTCAATAAGAGCCTTAGTAGTCTTGTTATATGCTTGATTGGGTTGGTGATGTCCAATGCATGTTTATCTTTGAGCTAGAGACCATTGTCTTAAACTTTGGTATACTTAAGGTTATGTTTGCTTACTTTTCCTTAGACTTATAAGAGTTGTATGGTCTTTGATACTCAAGTGCTTAAGTCACTTGCCTTAGTCCTTAACTTGTTGTAATTGAGTATTCATGCTCGATTGATTTTTTGTTGGCGTTCGTTGGGCATTCAACCTACGTTTCGACCCTTGCTATCCTTCATTTCGGATGTCGTATAGATCTGTTTCGGTCATGTTTTGAGTAAGGATTCAACCTCATATGTTATGGGGTTGTTTGGAGTCAAGTTTGAGTAAAAACCTTGAACTTTTCTGCACAGGAGGCAATGCGTTTGTATTGGCCTCTCATAGCTCGCATTGAATACTGATAGCACACCAAAAACAGAATAGCATCAATGTGGTCGCATTGATGATGAAGATGCGACCACATCCCCCCTTTGACAACTTTGAGATATTTTTAATTTTTGAGAGAATTTACTTGGATACCCTTAATGAATTCGACCATATCTAACCCCTAACACTATTATTAGACCTTAATTAGGTGGATTAATCCTAAGTGCAGATTTTAAGCCTAAATCCTCAATTAGTGACCTAAACCTAATTAGGAGTGGCCTATAGGAGCTTGACACTTGCTCCACTCATATCTCCAACCTTGTAGAGTTCATTTGCTAGAGAACTCCACTCACATTTGCCATCTACCTCAAGATATTTCAGCCAAGAGAGAGAGCTTGTGTGTGTTCCTCCTAGGTGAGATAAGAGTGTGCAAAAAGGTTTCCCAGAGCTCCGGTGACCCGAATCGAGATCCGAGACCACAATTTCGAAGGCCTTGACTAGTAGACTTTTAATCCCTGGTTTATTTTCATTTTCTCCAGCCTTTAAGAGGCTTAAGTAAGCTACTAATCTCCTGTATTTTGTATGTTAAGATGTTTAACATGTTAACTTCATGATTCTTGTATATTTCATGCTAGAAAGGAGTTCTACCATGTATATAACATGTTTTCATGTTGATTTGGTTATGATGATCTATGCTCTGATTTTTATATATGTTATATGAGTTAGGGTTTCATGTTGTTATGCTTTAAATAGGGTATAAATTTCATGTTATTGATGTTATGAACTAAAGCTAAGGTTTGCTTTAAAATAGGCCAACATATGGTTACACTAATGGTGAACTTATGAACTTGCTTTGGTAGGGTTTCTATGGGATTTATAACCTAGCTAGGATCGAATCGAAAACATAGAAAAGGAACTTGAGATACATATATCATTCAAGCCCTAATTGCTTGAAATTGTAGCAATGACTCAACGGAGTCGAAATTAGGGAGCTATTGAACAATATCGGCTCCACATTTGATCCCTACGACGTTTAGAGTTCGTTTGACTAAAATACTAGCTTTCGAGACTTCATGCTTTGACTTGTGTGTTTTCGAGACTTAATATGGGCTCCGAATGTGATTTATGTGATTATAGCAATAACATGCATAACCGTGATTTTGTAGTAGAGTATAACACGTACTTGACATGGACGGGTTCACTCTTGGCGAACTTGATCCCTATTTGATTTAATGATGAGTAAACATCTACTTGTGTATTGCATTCGAGTCCAGCTACATACTTGGTCGACTCGATGGTGGGACGATGCATCAATGTGCATCTGAGATATATGAACTATGTGCTTATATGATGATATTCTTGATTATGCCTTGATATATGAATATGATATATTGCTATGTATGCCTTGTATTATATCATGTTATGCATATTAGTAGCTTACAAGTCTTTATGACTTACCCTTATTTACTTTTGTTTTCCTTAGATCCGAGTCGTCTGGGTAGTTCTTACTGAGGAGTCTCGTTTGTGCTAGCCTTTAGGGCCGTCAAAACGGACCAATGGGGAGGACCAACCCGCAAAATGGCAAACCCCTCCAGTTGGTGGGACGGGGCGGACCAACCCACGAAAATGGTGGACTAGAAAAACATTGGTGCAACCCAACCCACCTTGGGCTGCGGAGCACGGCGGGCCAACCCGCAAGTTGAAGAAATTTTAACCAAGTCGTGGAAAAGTAAAGAATCTAGAGATGTTAGTCATTTACTGAGGAAAAGATCTGCATATTTGGTGGACTGAGAATACCGACCGACCGTGAGAGAGAGAGAGAGACTGACGAATGACGATGTATCGATGAACTGTGAGAAAAAGACGGCGGCGATGGTGGACTGAGTCGGAGAGGGAAAGAGGTACTCAATGGCCGACTTGAGGTGAGAGAAAGAGAAAGATCGACAGAGTCACAACAGCCTGAGAGACAGATTCGACGAAGGTGGACAAGACTGTAGACTGAGTATGAGAGGGAGAGAGAGGGAGGTCATTGTATTTTCATTTGGTTGGGTAGTTGTTGGGTGAACTAATTTTACAGCTTGGGTGAAATCATGAAGTATGAACCATTTAGCTCTTATATATATATATATATGTGTGTGTGTGTGTGTGTGTGTGTGTAAATTGGCGGACCAACCCGCCCTACGACCCATGCGGGTCTAACCCAAAAAGTCCACCTTTTAGAGGTTTTGTATTTTTTAAACCCAACCCACCTTTTTAAGATGGTGGGGTGGACCAACCCAATTGGTTTGACCAATTTTGACGGCTCTACTAGCCGTGATATGTTTTGGAGAGGTTGTCCTGATGGTTCCTCTTTTGTACTATTTTGGTAAGGACGTGGGTTTAAAGCAATTCATTTAGACTTAGCTTGAGAATGTGAACTTTGTACTTGATATAGTTTTAATACTTGCAGTAGATCTTGTATATTATTTTGAGTGTCGACGCATGTGCTCCGAGCCTTGTACGTTATTTAGCTTGGTTCACTTAGTATAGCCTTCCATTGAACATCCATTTAGCTCTTATTTATCTATGTTGTTCCTCCGATACATTTAGCCGTTGATGTGTATAAATAATATTAATTGTGTAGTTTGGGTTCCAGCATGTAAATTCGCTGATGAATTGAATTAAAATGTCTATCATGTTCAAAGTTTTAAATTGTTCCGGCATTTGGTGCCGAGTTGGTCGACACTAGGAAGACGGAAACAAAGATCGTGGCCGTTGGATGAGAATGATGATGCAGGTAAAGGGAGAGTAGGACCGACGACGGCTACGACGGGATCGTGGGGGAGTGTTTGAGGTAATGATGACAGAGGTGGGTAACTTCCGGGTTGGTGGGGGTGGGGTTTTGAGTAATCGAATGATAAATTCACCTCCGGTTAAAGGTGGCATGTCTTCACCTCCACCGGACATGGTGGTGGTTTGGTGAGAGATTTAAAACTAAGTTCTATACAGAGAGTGATATGGAGTGAGGAGTCTGAGTCAAAAGTTTACTTTGATCTATTTAGAGCTAAAAGGACTTTGTTTTTCAATTATTTATGTTGTTGATAATTACAATCTCCGTTCCTTAAAATGATTGAATTACTTATAGATTAAAAATTTAAAATAAATTGACTTAATTATATATTAGAAAGTTTATTTCCATTTTCACCACATTATTTATTTATTCACTACTTGACTATAAAGTTAGCTTATACAAACAAACCTACCATCTTCTTTAATACATGTCATGAGTTATGTGAGAATTAAAATGTTTATCAGGTTTAAAGTTTTAAATTGTTCCAATCTTTTGGTGCTGAGTTGGTCGACGTTTGCAATGTTGCGTCACATCTATTTTAAATAAAGTGTCCTTGTATGAATTGTAGTCTTCTATTTGGACGGTCCGACTCGAGATTCCTCGTCGGGGTCCATTAAAGTTTTAAATTGTTCTGACCTTTTGGTGTCGAGTTGGTCGACGTGTGCAATGTTGCATTACGTCCGTTTTAAATAAAGTGTCCTTGCATGAATTGTAGTCCTTTATTTGGATGGTCCGACTCGGGATCGCATACTCTGTCTTACGAATTAAAATTTATAAGACTGTTTTACATGAAGTTTACTCTTATTAATGAATGTAGAGTATAGTTGATAAATAATTTTTGTAATGAAAAAATCTCAACTTTATGTAACTCATGACATGTATTAAAGAAGAGAGTAGTTTTATTTTTATAAGCTAACTTTAAGTTGGGAATAAATAAATAATGTGATGGAAAGGGAAATAAAATTTCTAGTATATAATTGTCAATTTATTTTAAAATTTTAATATATAAGTAATTCAATCCTTTTAAGGGAGGGAGATTGTAATTATCAACAAAATAAATAATTGAAAAACAGTCTGTTAGTTACATATAGATGAAAGGAAAAAGGAAAGTTTCGACATCAGTCTCTTCACTCTGTATCACTACTCTCTGTATATAATTTAGTTTTAAATCTCTCACCCAAGTACCACCATGTCCGGTGGAGGTGGAGATGCCCCAGGTTTAACCGGAGGCGAATTCATCCTCCAATTACTCAAAAACCCACCCCACCAACCACCAAGTTACCCACCTCAGCCATCATTACCTCAAACACTCCCCCACGATCCCGCCGTAGCGGTTGTCGGTCCTACTCTCCCTGTATCATCATCCCCATCCAACGGACACGATCTCCGTTTCCGTCCTCCTACTCCTTCACCGTGGGCTCACCACACTCCTTCCCCTCCTTTCGCTCCTCACGAGTTCTTCAAGCCGCAAAACCCTAACCCTAAACCTAGCCTGTCTTCGACACCGCCTGGGTTAATTTACAATCAAGCGCTATTGGATGAAGTTCGACACCGAGGGAATTTGGGTTCGAATAGTAAGGTCAATTACGGGACTTTGACTTCCGAGGTCAATTTCGGGTCATTCACTCCCGATGTCAATTTCGGCTCCTTTGCTACTGAAATCGGAAGGAATCAAGGTGTTTTGAAGGGAACTCCAGAGTTTAATTTGGCTCCTAGAGCTAAAGTTGAGGGCTTTTCGACAAAAGAGAGTCATATGGGGTTAGGGAATAGGAGATTGAATGGGTCGGAGGCTGAATTTAATCGGATTCCGCAAGTTAATCCGATGGCATTTGTGAATAGTGTGCAGGAAAGGGCAGGAAGTAGTAGCATAGGTGGGAATTATATGTCAATGGAGGCAACATCACAAGTTAGGAGGCCACCGCCGGGTTTTTCGAGCAAGGCAACGAGTGTTGGGAATAAGGGGTTTGAGCAAAATGTGGATAAGGGAAAGGGTTATTCTGGTCAAACTAGTTATAGGAATAGCAATTTCGATGATATTTTTGCGGAAAGAAGGGTTAATGGTCAGTTTGAGAATCCTGGTGTACCAAGAGGTAGTAACCTGCATTCGGGTTCTGCTAGTTATATTGAGGAGTCTTTGATGGAATTGCCTGGTGTGGATGGTGAACATGAGAAGAAGTACAAGGACAATGTGCTTGATGAGAGGGAATTGGATGATTTAGATGAACATCTTGTGGATTCTTTGGTACTTGAGGATGGATTGGACGCGAAAGATGATAAAAAGCAGCCACGAAAATCTCGCGATAAGGTACGTTTCTTCAGTTACTTTTTATGTTGTTTTTGTTTTTTTGTCTTTTTGTTTGTGTATTATACATTTGAGGAAGGCTTTGGGATTTATTGTGTATTATACATTTGAGGAAGGCTTTGGGATTTATTGTGCATTATACATTTGAGGAAGGCTTTGAGATTTATACTCAAATTGTATGTGAATATAAGAGCCTGTGATTTGGAGGTTAAAGATGCTTGCTTTAGTGTGATTTCATGAGGTTCTAGAAGTGAATACCTGTTAATTTGACTGGCTCTGTATACATGTGCATCTGTATTGGAGGAAGAGTGAGATACTTCCGTTTGATAGGATTGAATGTATGATGCATTAGTGACATATAAATGCAGTTGTATGTTCCTAGACTTATATGACCCTGCAGAAGGCAAGATATAGCTATTTTGTATATCTTATTCTAGTTGTCTGGCAAACCAATTTGAGACTGGCCAGAGTCTCAGTGATAGTGCCTCTTTAAAGGGGCGAGCCGGAAGGGTTGGTCCCTTTGCCACAATCCTTTGTATGCTATGTGACTGGAAAACAAATATCATGAGTCATGACGAGGATGTTGCTGTATGTCTGTGGTCACCAGTCATGTCTGAACTTGTGAGCCAAGGGCTGAGCAAATGTTAGGCATTGCTACTTCTTAAATGTGACAATATACATGGAAAGAATGGTCAAGTGCAATTCTTGGTTTGTTGCTTTGGTGTGCAAGGGGATGTCATGCAATTAATTCATCTCCTCTTGTAAAATAGATGCAAGATGGGGTGTCATCTTTAATAAAAAGAGAAGTGAACTGCAGAGAGATGTACAATTGCTAATAGCAAAAGTGTATAAAATACTTAAAACAGCCAAGGATGCATGATATTTCTTTTGGTGTTGGGAGTAATTCTTAAATGTTGTTTATGTTAGTGAGATGATTAACCATGCAATACAGTTTACGGTCTGTGCATGAATGCAAGTGAATGAACAATCAGGACATTAAATGCATACATGGCATCATACTTAGAGAGTTGTCCTATATTAACTAAATTATCTCTTATAATCATATTATGTAACTAAGTGATTATCATCTTTGATGCTACGTTATTGGTGCTACCATTAACTAGGAGTCTTGTTTGTATGCAAATATAGTATGGTATTTATATTGAACTTATCAGAAATTAATTATACCAGGCTTCAATTTAGGTACGATACGATTAAGATGCATGACTTTGTTGTTTCCTTGGCATAATGATAATGCTATCCACTTTTTTATCCAAAATAAATAAATATTATTCAGCGATTCACTTTGGCTTCTGTCAACAACTGCAATATTAAGTGACGGCTGATACACACATATCAATTACAATTATCAAGTAGGAGGGGTGTTTTTTATTCCCCTTCATGCTTATGGGACTGCCTGTATTACTCCGGATGAATATTACCACACACAATTACAAAGTTATCCACAATGCTTAAGAATAATCGCCAACTTCCTCCACTTCTTGATCAATAGATAACTACTGAAAACCATCAAATCCTTAAAAACTTCAAATTTAGAAAAGAAGAAGATACTTATTTGCCACTTCTCCATTTGATTCAACTGGTAGATAGCTAAGATTGTACTTGTACCTTGGTGAAATTCTGTCACATGTCATTTTTCATAGAGTTATGACAGTGATCCAAATTTTCTGTCCGAATTCTTCTTCCAAATCTCTGTGGCAGGGCATGTGATGGGTTAGACATCACATTACTTAACCTGTGGGGCCACAGTTTAACCAATAACATGTCTTGTCACATTAATTTCAATGGAAATTTTGGACAAAGAGTTTGGATTCTTATCATGTTTTTCATATGGAGTATCTGAGTATGTCCAGAAACAAATTCGTGGCACTTGAATGAACTTGGTGTAACTATATGTTCTCCAAGGGGTAAGTGCTCTCAGTTAAATGAACAAGTGTCAAATAAGCTTATCAGTTGTAAAATCCATGCTCCTTTCTGAAAATGTGCTCGCCACATGGATTTTTAGTTTTTACCCTTATTCATTCCTCTTTTCTTATGAATGTGCGAGCAGGCAGTAACTTTGCATCATGGTCCATTATCTACTCTTGGCTAGGGCTTATGAATATTTGTTACTAATTTTTATTATCTATGGGCTTTCTCAAATTGTCAATCTACGGTTATGAAAATTAAATAAACAGTCTGCTTAATGGAAGGAAACATTTCAACATATTACATTTTGCTCTAAGATGCCTTAACTCTACAATCTGTGAAAACTTTGGGAGTTCACAAACCTATGACTGTCCAATACCAACTTTCAGGGATTGGTGACGTGGTGGGAACTGGGAAGGCTGATCAGTATGTGCGCTTGAATGATAACAAGAATAACCGAGTACATGGGCCCCTTGTTGCAGGGCTTTGGATCAAATTGCCGAAAGCCTGAGCAAAATTAGCTCAATATCTCTTCCTTTTTTGGCCCATCCCGTTGACTATGAACCATTCCCACGTCTTCCTAGGGTAACAGCTACCACTATTGCACTGGACGGAGACAATTTATTGCTTACCATCAGGGTTGATGTAAAGATTTTCAAGAAGAAACATTTTAATAGCGTCTTTTTGTATGTTAAATTTCTGTTGATGCTTTCTTCTGGTGATATTATTACTATAGGATATCTCAAGAGGTCTCCATCATGTTCTATCTTTGTAGTATAATACTCCTTTAGACCCTTTTTCTTAATCTTTTTGCGAAACTACAAATGAATCTCTGGAGTTTCCGGTTTAAAAGCTCTCATGTCAAGTCAACTCGTCGCTTGGGATGATTTTATTGCAGGCACTTATTGATGTAATTTGGAGCTTTACAGTGATCAGTTCCTTAATGTTTATGTTTACTGAAATAAAAGCATAAGTTCTATGCATGTTCCCTTCCGCTATCTATATTCAAGTGATATGACTGTTTTCTTGCTTTATAACTCTTGCTATTTGTGATCAGGATTATCGATCGGATAAGAGGGGCCAATGGATACTTAATCAGAGGATGAGGAATTATAAAAGACAGATTGAATGCCGCAGTGATATCAACAGGCTTAATGCTCCTTTTATTGCGATTTTCGAGTCTCTAATACCATCAGAAGAAGAAAAGGCAAAGCAGAAACAGTTACTGACATTATTGGACAATCATGTGACTAAAGAATGGCCTGGAGCTCGGTTGTATCTGTATGGATCATGTGCTAACTCATTTGGGTTCACTAAAAGTGATATTGATGTTTGTCTTGCAATTGAAGATGCAGATGTCAACAAGGCGGAGGTCTTGTTGAAGCTGGCTGATATTTTGCAGTCAGATAATCTTGAGAACGTTCAGGTGGATGACTTGTCTTTCGAACTACTTTTTTTTCTTGGATACAGGTCTTTCTAACTACTGTGATATAGTATATATGTATTTGCGAAAACAATTACCTTTAAATACTTTGTGTCTTATCCCCTCTCGGAAAGCTGATACAAAGTGTCCGCCTGTTTGGAATTTTTATAGATTCTGTAAATGTAAACCCAAATTATATAAATGTTTAGAAATAAATGACCACTAGCTGCATCTCTCTTTTGCTTTACTTTTGCCTGCTAAAGTAGGGGAGCCAGCTCTCATGGTAATGCCTGCTTTGACACAATGGTCAACCTGTTGGTGTTGGTTCATAAGTTACAGATTGAAACTAATACGAACCGGCAAAACTAAATCAATTAATAAATAAAAAATAAAATAAAATAGAAGATCTTCACAGTTGATGCTTTGCAGTGATTCTAGATCTAGTTTTTCATTTACATATCATCATGATGAAGTCCTTTGTGGTGCCATTATCACAAGCATCTCTCTTAGGTCTTCTATTGAGTTAGGATTTTGTGCTGCTAATTTGTATCAGCTAGTTGTTCTAGAGTGAATGTGGATAGAAACCAATTATATGCTATCTACTTTGCAAAGTGAGGGTTACTTTTGAGGTTTCATATGATCCCAAACTAATTGTTACTTTCAGTAAAAGTGGCTGTAGTAGTTATAAATCCAAAAGTCAATTTCTTAATCTCTGCGCTTCTACCAAAAGTGACTCATTTTGGGATGAAGATGGTGACCTTTTGTTTGCTTGGTGTGCATATTATAGAAGAAAACCGATATAGGGGCCAATTATTGTAATATATCAGAATTCCAAGAGAGTTGAAATGTCACTGAGAAGAAAGTTTAGGACTGGTAATCTATTTGCACTCTGTATATTGCTGTCATCACTCCTGTTAGTTTAATTAAATATTGGGATTGGAAACTGTTTCGTATTTTCTATCATAATCCTCTTTTAGTTCTTAATTCAAGTTTATCTACAGGCACTTACTCGTGCTCGGGTGCCCATAGTGAAGCTTAAGGATCCAGCCACTGGAATTTCCTGCGACATTTGCGTGAACAATTTACTGGCTGTTATAAATACAAAACTGCTTCGAGACTATGCAAAAATAGATGAAAGATTACGGCAGCTAGCATTTATTATTAAACATTGGGCAAAGTCAAGAGGAGTCAATGAGACTTATCAAGGGACACTATCAAGCTATGCGTGAGTTAGCTTGATTGCTCAAGTTTTATTTATGTTCATACTTGATTCCCTACTTTATCGTTGTAGCTAAGTTATTTTTGTTGATTGTCAGGTATGTGTTGATGTGTATTCATTTCTTACAGCAACGTAGGCCTTCTATCCTTCCATGTCTACAGGTTTGTTCTTAAACTGCTTATTAAGTTTAATCCTTGCCTAATGGTCCAAGATTTGAAGGCAATCATGAAAAATCTCATATTTAGTATTTTTGAAGTCCGAGGGCAAGATTGATGAAGGTAGGAGTGGGGGGGGGGGAAGGGAGGTAGGGCTTTGTTTTGCCTAGTAAATGTTCTGCCAGATTTGAATTGGGCTAGTATGGGAGTAGGTTTGAGTGTCAAAGTTGTGCCAAGATACCGTATTAAAAACGTCCTTTTTTCAGTTCTGTCTGTGTCAAGTTCATTGTATTCAAAAGACCTGCTGAATTCAACAGATTAGGGACCAGCTCATAGTGCCGGGGGGTGTCCTTGGGAATTTCGTTATTTTTGTAGGTCATGAGATTGTTTTTTTATCGATGTACAATGAGATGCTTAATAGATGACATTAGTTAATCTCTATGCTCTTTAATTTCTGTTTATTTAGTTTTCTTCTTTTTGGTTAATATATTATTATTGTGTTACATTGCTTTCCTTGTTAATGAATTGAAATTGAATTCGAACGTATTAGAATATTGAAATGTAGGAAAGGTAACCTTGGAATACATTAACAGTAATTGCCTTGAATTTTCGTCAAGATCTTCCTTGAAGCTGATTAATGTTTGTTGATAGAAAGTGTTTTGTATGTTTCTGTACTACATTCATTTAAATTATTCGTCGCTCATTGGTTATCAGGTTATGGAGAGAACTTATGCAGTAACTGTAGACAATGTGGAATGTGCTTTCTTTGATAAAGTGGAGAAGCTTCGCGGGTTTGGATCACGTAATGGGGAAAGCATCGCTCAACTTGTCTGGGAGTTCTTCAATTACTGGGCACATTGTCATGATTATGCAAATGATGTTATATCTGTGCGTACTGGAAGCTTGTTGAGGTGAGATAGACATTTGAATTACTTTTACTTTGACTATAAATATGATACATCAGCTTAAAGATTGGTTGAATATTCTGTAATATTTGCTTTTAGTTTGTATATAATAATTCTCTTTTTGTGTTTTTCACAAATGCCACCACATTTTCTATGCAGCAAGCGCGTAAAAGACTGGACGAGGAGGATTGGAAATGACCGACATTTGATATGCATAGAAGATCCTTTTGAGGTGACTCATGATCTGGGTCGAGTGGTGGACAAACGTAGCATTCGAGTGCTGAGGGAGGAATTCGAGCGTGCTGCGGAAATTATGCAGTATGATCCCGATCCTTGTGTGACACTCTTCCAGCCATATGTTCCGAGTTGATTTCCTCCCTTTTTTTTCAGCCTGATTTGATGCGGTAATTTATGGTAATCCTAATACCCAAGTTTGTAAATTCCTAGTCCCTTTCTTGTCACTGTTTTTTTTACATAGTTGTATCTAGGTTTTTGATGTCACGATATATGATGCCCTGCCTCCCCTTTCTTGTAAAGGACTATGTCGTAGGTTTTTGCTTATTTTACTTTTTTTTCTGAGCATATGATTTGATGTCTGTTTTTGACGTGGCCAATTAAGTTATTTACCACAACTGTGGTTTATTAAATTATATTCAGGTTTGGTACGTAGCGATGGAACAACATTACAAAATTACTATTCGATTGAAGCTTGAATTACCATTTTATGTCTTATTTCTGTATGGAACTAGTTGAAGAATCATTTGCAAGCAAATTAATAAATTTAGGTTTGGTACACCGTAGTGAAACAAAATGGCATGACCATTTTGCCCTATTATTCTCAGTTTGAATTTAAATTATTATATTTCATTCATGTCATATTTGGTTTAGAACTGGGGTTGTTTTTATAAGCTTTGTTGGCTTGCTCTCAACTCGGGCTTGGCTCTTTTAAAGCTTTATCTCTGAGTTGTGTTGGATTCAAGTCAAGCCTGAGCATGATTCATGGCCCAAGTAGGCCGGACAATTGGGTGTGTTGGGTCAAGTTGGAACGGGTAACAGGTAGAAATGAGTCGGAACATGTTAGAACCCAATTATCAAATGGGTCGGGTTAGAACTGTAATGGGTTAAAGCGGGCTGACCCGCCTAAACCCGATTTCCCCCCAAGAATCCATACATTTATAGAACAAAAATTATCGTAGGCCCAAGGTATAAATGAGCTGCTGGCTTGGATAAGCCAGGCAATCTCAATATATTCCAATTTATGTATATCTTACATGTTTTCTAGTAAATTTTGACTGGGCTCGAATTAGCTTGATTTCGGATTGTTTGTAGTTTGTTTGTGAAGAATGAGTCGAGTTCAAACATAAATCCCCTGGCTATAGTAAAGATTAGGCTTGAGGTTGGCTCGATTAAGAGAGAGAGAGAGAGAGCTGTGACAGACTCATTTACCATCCTAATGTAATATTTGGAAGAAAGATTGTCATGTAAGAGTAACTGTAGAGTGAGATGAGAATTTATTTAGGAAAGAAAAAAAAAAGAAAAGAACATGGAGTCCAATTTAACCTATATATACAAGAAGTCCAAACCTCTTAATTTTGTGATGGTTATCTGCCAACAACAAATGCTAAATACCATGTTCTTCATGATGTTGTTCCTTTTTTGCATCTGCAGGAGGCAAGAAATAATCCACTGACAAACCACAAATGTTGAAATCAACCTCTTCAATCACCCATGTCTCCTCCACCCTCCACCTAACATTCTCAGCCTTCCCATACCTATAAATAGTTGCAGTTGTTTTTCCACTATGTGCTATGTTGATACTGTCAACGTATTGATACTCATCGAGCGTCGATTCCATACTCGTTTCATAAAACACATACTCGTCCTTTTTTGTGGACTTCATCCTCACCAATTTTGTATCCTCAAACTGAATAAGAAGCCCTGTTCTTTGGCTGAAGTGACCCCATATGGTGTGGTGGACTATCTCTGTGTTTGGTTGACTTTGTGCTTTGAGGATATCTGAGCTTGTTTCAAGCTTGAGCACGAAACACTCCTCTTTCCTAACCGTCTTCTCTCCAATGCAAACAGCATTCAAGAATAAATTGGCTGTTGATCTGGGATCCAGCCCCTGTGGACATTATATATTCACATCTGTGAGAAGACCAAAGAATCATATGCATACTTTTTGGAATACAAAATGCTGAAACAGTTTTGAGAGTGGACAACAAGGTCTGATTGAACTCGGAATAAAAGATGGTTGCCACTTGCCAAGCCAGTCTAGGCGCTTAGGGGCTTAGGTATCAACCTTGTTGAGGTGTCGGAGCAACTGCTTAATTCTACTGGTGCACGGATATCAGCTTATTCAATTGTCGAGTCAGCAGCTGAATGCTACTAGGATCTGCTATACAGCGAGAAAAATGATTCTTATGAAGCCGTCTAGGTGCCTAGTATTAGCCTGTCTAGGTTGTGAGCCAACCGTTTCGGGTGGCAGGGTATCTAGGAAATTGCTTCTACTAGGGTTTGCCATAATTCGGGGCAATGAGATTGCGAGTCTAGTCACCTATTAAGCTTCTATAAGTGTCAAGACAGTAGGCGACTGCTGAATGCATATGGTCCCAACTTTTTATTGCATGAAATGTTTAACTTGAGAATACCTGAAAGAAGCGGCGAAGGGGTCTAGGAGGGCCTTTGGAAGCAGCAGAAGGGTTGGAGGAGGACTGACTCCAAGCCACTGTGCCATCGCTGCCGGCACTGACCTTGCAACCGGAAACCACCAGTTCGAGGTACCACAGGTCAGGGTTCTTTTGCCATAACACGAATCCACCTGCTTCGTAACTACGCTTTGGATTTCCAACCTCACTACCACTATGGCGGACTTGGGCTTGGACCATCTTCACCTGTCCAACAGCATACATGCTACCCACTGCATCTAGTGCACTTGCTCCTCCTGTTGCTGCTAAATATTGTTGTACGATGTACTTTGCTGTAGAGGCTTCCTGTTGATAACACATTAATGTCCTTTGTTCAAATTCAACTTTGAAGTTACGGAATTGTTCTTGTTGACTCTTTTTTTGATATATATATATATATATATATATATCGGAGTAAAATATTTTATGAGATCCCAAGGAAACTAATATGTAAAGAAATTATGCTTACAATAGAGCCATGCTTGATGGGCAATGTGATTGTATGACCCAACTGAGCCTGGAAAGGGATGAAAGAAGAACCAACAATCTTCAAGAAAAACATAAATTGTTCATTGTCAGTGCTAGATGATGATTTAAAGTCCGACTTATCAACGTTGTTTTGAGCCCTCATCCTCTTGCGCATGTTTTGCCATCGTATGGTGGCGTTGTTGCCCATGCTGGTGAACATCTCTTCTGGTATCGGGACCTCCAACACAGTCTCGAGGCCATCTTCCCTATCAAAATTGGGGCACAGTTTCCGCATTAATTGAACCATGCAGGTAGTTTGAAAAGGATGAGACGCACAAACGAGAAAGGGTCCAAATAACCAGAATGGAGGTGTATGGGAGATGGGCAAATAGAGAAACAATTAGGTTGACAGTACGAAAAGAGATGAAAGAAACAAAGAAAGAAAGAAAGAAAGAAAAAAGGGGTTCCCTACTGTGTGTGGGGAATGGGATACCACCTTCTTTCTCCTAATGAAAAATGGTCAGTAACTCAATTTCTGTTAAATGTTTTGGAATGAAAGGGTGATGACTATCCTTTCTTAAGGTGCCCCTTGGTTGTAGCCATTTCGTGGGCACCATTTAAGGAACATTGCTCTCTTTGTTCAAAAAAAGAAAAAAAAAAGAGAAATGGAGAGATTTTCTTAAAAAATATTTCCTTGAACGTTGTCATGTCTTTTTTTATTAGAATATTTTCATGGTTTTCACTTTTTTCTTTTGTTTTTCTTCTTTAGCTTTTGCTAGTGACTAGTGAGATGCATGTGCGTGTTGTTAATGATTTTTTTAAAAAAGTGTTTTGCAGTTTTCTTTATTTGTGTTTTTATCTTGGGCAAACTACACAAATGGTAATGGTCCCTGTACTTGTTTCTTTTTTTTAGCGTCAGTCCATCTCATTTGCAATTAGTCATTCCGTTAAATTTTATTCCCTCATTTGAGAAGCACGTGACTTTTTTAGGCTCATATTAAAAAGTTTGTAAGAACACAACCTCTTCCTAGTTCCTTCCTGCTCACTTGGTATCTCCATCCCTCGATGTTTCCGACTAGACCTACTTTAATGCTGGCGATCTACAACCTCTAAGGAAGAATAAAAATGTCCTCCATTCCTCTCTCTCTCTCTCTACACACACACACACACGTCCTACAAAGAGTTGGAGGGTTTTGAAGGCCAAAAATCAGTGAAGTTTAGGAAGAACTAGAAATGAAATCTGTCGAAACAGAAGAAACTTCCTAAACAAAGGCTATGGAGGAAGAAGAGGTGTGCTCTGATAAAGATCGTATTCTAAAAATCACACTTCCTCGTAATCTAATCTTGCTAGTGGAAGACGTTAGACTAATAAGGTGGAAGAAAACTCTAAGAAACCTCTGATCATTTGTTTTCTGGGAAGATCATTGGCTACAAAATGTCCACTGTCTTTAAAATTCAAAGGAATAAATCGTAAATTTTAGCTTTCCTTTTTAAGAAAACGCACATATTCATCAAGTGAGTTCTTAATTTCTCCTTCTTCATCTTCTTGATATTATAACTTCATTTCTTAACCTATTTTTCTTAGTTTCATCACTTGTAAATACTCCCTCGGTTCTACTCAAGGAGTCAACTATATTTATTATTGTAATATGTTTCACTTAAAGAGACAAAGAGCCCACTTTTTAAATATGTGCTTAACATTTCTGCACATTTCAAGAATTCCGTTCCTGGATAAATGTTTCTAGTGGGAAAAACACAAAGATTAAGAAATGTTATTAATGATGAGTTGTAAAATATGTTGTGACAATAATGCCTATTACACACACACTTTCTTTCAATAAATATGTACCCATTACATTCATTATTTCTTTAGGATATGTACTAATGATAGTATTAAATGAAGAGATATATTGAGAAAAATTATAGAAAATTTGGGCACAAAAGGTTTTTAGGAACATTAGTTGAGTCATCCCAAAATAGAAAGGATGAATATTTATTCCGGACGGAAGGTGTATATAACATGTAACAACCAGTGAGCATGTTATGTGTGTGTATTACTCACATCGTTCCTAAATAATCGTCCTCTTCGACTCGACACTTCGTTTAAAAAAAATAATTGATTGTATTATAAATATTGTTGTAATGTGTGGTTTTCTTTAATACCCTTGTACAAGTAACCATAATTAAAGTCGATAGAAAAAACAAGAATAAAGTGGTAAAAATGTTTTTTGAAAAATAAAGCTTTAAAAGAGTAATTAGATCAAAAAAAAAAAATCAAAATAAACAATAACCTAAAATTTTCCACAATCATCTAGTACGTGAAATCGTCTTCTTCTCCGTAGACATAAGCGATGTCATTGTCGTTTTCTTCTCCAGCACCCGTAGATCTCTCAGTTAATGAGATACCATTCGACGAAGTCCCATGGTTCTCTCTCACCGGCTCTCTGTCTCCATCCCATACAAACACGTTCACACATACACATACTTAACACAAAGGTGCAAATCAGAGATTTTTTGCAGTAAAAACAGCTTCATCGACAACTTATTTCATGCTAGGTTAAAAAGCCTCAGGACTGTGGTCAAGTAATCTTTAATTAGGCCCAAAGTCCTTATATTATCCAACATTAGGAAAGAAATATATAAAATTGCTGGTCGGTCCATTTTTTGAAACTTTTAATCGCTAAAGCACATTTTTTTTAATTTTCAATCAGAAAAAATCACTTTTGGTGGTAAAATGATTGCGATACCTTTAATGAACCGTATGCGCGCTACGGAAGTCATTATTTTGCACCGCGATTCATCAATTTTATCGCATTATTTTTTGTACTGCGGAGTCCATGCGGTTCAATAGTGTAACTGTTAGTCTATTTTTGAACCACAATTCATCAATTTTTATTAAATTAATTTTTGTACCGCGGTTCAATAGTGTAATTGCTAATCTATTTTTGAACCGCGATTCATCAATTTTAGTGCATTGATTTTTGCACTGTGGTTCAATAATGTAATTGCTAGTCTATTTTTGAACTACGATTCATCAATTTTAGTACATTAATTTTTGCACCGCGCTTCAATAGTGTACTTGCTAGTCTATTTTTGAACCGCGATACAAAATTAAAAAAAAACCAGACCACGTCTTTCATTTGCTTCTTCCATCTCCTCCGTCGTAAGCCTTCTTCTTCCTCATCTTTCTCCGCCTTCGTCCCAACTGAAAAATTCTTCGACCCAGCATATATCCATTATAGTTTCGTATTTCATGAATCAAAAAACTCATTTACCTTTCTGGGGCGTTGTCCCCGAACCTCCTTGATCCTCGCGACCTGATCGGACAGGTCGATCCTTGTTTCATTGCGAACAATCGTGATTTTTGAATCCAAAGTGTGTTGTCAGAGATGTTAAAGAAGACGATGACATTTTTGGAACAATATTTTGAAAAGTGGTCTTTTACGGTTGGAAAAAAAAACCGATGAACTTTTGGAGTTAAAAACTTTTAAAAAGGGACCAACCAGAATTTTCCCCAAAGACATTCTAGGCCAAGTGATTTAGTTTGGGTGGAAGAGGAGGAGCCTTGGCAATTGGCATCATCTTGATGTTGCTTCTGTGATATTTTTCTTCTAGACTTGGGTGTCAGTAATTATTAATAGAAAAACAAATGAAATTGAAGGCTAAGTATTAGTAGTGGTAGATGCGACGATGGTGGAGGCCGTGTGTTTGTTGAGGAGGTGGGATGTGATGGAACCAGAGAAGAGGAGGAACTCATCGTGGGGGTGATTGGGGAAAATTTGAAGTTATTGATTTATTTTGATTTTTTTTTAATCTAATTATTCTTTAGGTCAGGCTAACTACACACCAAGATGTACTCTTTACACCTTAAGTTAAAAAATTATAAAAATGCCATTGTATAAAATGACAAAAGACACCTTTATACTAAATGTACCTCAATAATTTCTTTCTACACCCCACTACTTAATTATAATAATGTCATTATATAAAATGTGAATATATTCTACTTACATCCCAAATATTTTAATTACACTCTCACTAAATTTTATACATGTTGAATCTCTTCCTTCTATTTTCACTTTTTTTTACTTTCTCTCCTGTACCAAATTTCATACAAAAAGTTTCTTTCAAATTCAAACCCTAAACATCATATTGTTGAAAAAATATCATACATGGAGCCTAAAGAAATTATGTGGACAAATAATATAAGTATTCCTTCCACTTTCCTCGATTAAAATGTCATTTTTTACCGATTTTTTTTGAAAATTTTGAACAGTTGTTTGTCTGTTTTGTGCGGTGTGTTGCACATTGTTTCGGATGTGCACCACATGTCTACCACATAGTCCTCATGTTGTACACTACATGGTTGCTACACAGTCCTCTTGCCGTGCACCACATGTTTGCCGATTGTCGCACACACCTCTTTCTGTGAACCAATCCATGGCCGCACACACCTCCTTCTGTGCACCAAACCAGGGCCGCACAACCTATTTTCAAATCTAACGTAATACAAAATAGACAATACTTAATACAACACTTTTTGTTATAAAAATAACTATATTACCCTTAACAAAAATAAAAGAATTTTTTTTTGAACACCGCCACCGAACCACCACTGACTGCTCACTTGACCATCATCTATTGCCCAACCACCTGCCCTGCCCCACCACCTCCCCCAGCCATTCCACAACGCCTGGGCAAAGCCCAGTCCCTCCCCCACCCTTCCCACAGGGACTGGGTCCCCAGTCCCTCCCTCACCCAGCCCACCCGCCTGCCCCTCACCTAGTCTTTTTAAAGGAATATTTATCCATATTTTGTTAAACCTATCATTATTTATTAGCCTATGTTAAAGAGAGTTGTTGAGTGGAAAAACAATTATACTTAGGTTTAAATAATTATTTGGTCTTTCGACTTGTTTTAAATTTTTTGTTTGGTCCTACAATTTTTTTAAAATTGTTTGGTCCTACATGTTACTTTTTGTGTTAGATTCCCCCTCTCCCCGTTAGTATTATATCTGCAGTCTAATTTTGCTTAGAAAAGTCCAATGTACCCCTAATTGTGTTAAATGAAGGGCAAAATGGTCTTGAATGTCTTCATCTCTTCCTTCGTGAAGAAGAGTCCTTATGGGTCTACCCACTTCATTTTCTTCCATCATTGTCTTCATCCCTCATCCATTATCCTCAATTTGTATATCTCAAGAAGAACATGAAGAAGATAGGGAAAGGTAGAGTGACCAATCGACAATGACAACCCGTTTCAAGAAGAACATGAAGAAGAGAGACCACATCAGCGTCATCCATGATCGTATCGGCAAGCACATGAAGCATACCGGAGGTCGCGGTAACGCCGGAGGCATGCACCACCACCGGTGGTCGACAAGCTCTGGTTTCATCCCCTCAACGTCACACTTTCTTAAATATGTAAAAGTCAAATAAGCATGGCATTCTGTCGAAAATGATTTTTTCGGTGCGACATCTTCTTAAATTTTCATTGAATAGATCGATCTCTCCTACCTTAAGACATCAAGGACGACTATCACCGACAAGGCTCCGGTGGTTGATGTCACTCAGTTCGGGCTCTTCAAGGTTTTTGGAAAGGGCGTGTTGCCCAACTCTCAACCAATCATTGTGAAGGCCAAACCCGTGTCAATTAGTGCAGAGAAGAAGATTAATGAGGTTGACGACGTCGTCCTCCTTACTGCTTAGGTTTGTAGTTTTTAATTTTATAAATTGTTGGTGATTTCGAAATTTTTTGAACTGGATCTGTGTTGAAACATAATTGTTTTAAATTACTTAAACTCATCAATTAGACATTAGAACATAAAACAACAAGTAGTAATCAATAATGATTCATAGAAACTCACCTACTGAATTTAGATCACTCTAAAAGATATATCTAAGTGAAATTCAATAGGTTGAGTCAATTATAGTCTTGCATGATTAGAACATTAGTTAGTTGTTAACTAAAATAAAATTTATTAAACTTTAGCAAGTCTAAAATTATTCGTAGACCTACAACTAATGTTTTGTCACTTTAAGCGAGATAAAACAAACTTAGACTGATATAGGCAATCCTGCATCTCTAGCAATAATAGAGTTTTGAAACAGTTAAGGCTTCGATCAAAATAACGATTTATAACTGGGTTATGTACATTTGATGGTATATAGATCATGTGCTTCACATGTGCTTGTTTAGACCAAGGGTATTCTCGTCAGTTAAAAAAATAGACGGTAAAACTAATGCTAACTGTGGGAGGGGGAAATTGATCCAAAAAACGAGTTTATGGACCACACTAAGATGTTTTAAATCCCGATGATCAAAACATTGTTTTTTGACATGTTACATTATACTCCCTCCGTTCCAGGAAAAGAGTCCATTATACTATTTTAAGATGTTTCACTTTAAGAGTCCACTTTCAAAAATTATGCTCACAATTTCTATAACACTAGTGTGTAACCCGTGCTCCGCACCGGGTAGGTTTTTATTTTTCTCTCACTAAATTTATAAATATATGGTACATTCTTATTTTATAAAATATAGTATATGATATAAATGTATGTATGATATGGTATTTCAATGTTATTTAATTATAAACTTAATTGCAAAAACCTTACAAATTTTTGTGTGTGTGTGCGCGTATATATATATATATATATATATATATATATATATATATATACTTAGTAATAATTAATATAATTAGAGGTATTATGATATATATATATATATATATATATATATATATATATATATACTCTTTTGTTAAATCTCAATTGTGAGGGTATGACTCTTGATTTCATGAAAACTTTTTGTATTCTAGTTATTAACTAATAATAATACTTAGTAATAATTAATATAATTAGAGATATTATGATATAAGTGTATATATATTAGCATAAGTCTTTTAATTAAATGTTTTTTCACAACAACCTTTGCTAAAAACTTTAGCTAATTGAATCAAGAATTTGAAGACTTCGATATTGTGTATTTAAGTTGGCAAAAATCAATGTCAATAGAAGGGGGAATGACCTTGTGCTAATATAAATCTCTAAATTTGAGCATGTTATTGATATATGCATGAGCTCATGAGTGATTGAACATATCTCCATTTGGTCAATTAAGAAATTGTAATTGATTATGTTTATTTTATTATACTTATTATTAGTACTCAAATAAAAGTAAATGAATTACATGATTTAGTTAAGAGAATTCTTAAGGTTTCCTTTTAAATGATATATATTCAATACCCTAATGAATGATATTGATGGTCATTTTAATGTCACATTAATAACATAATTATAATAAAATTATTGTTTCTCTTTCTCTCATCCTCGTCTCTAAAGACCATTTGCATTTGCATTTCATTTTCACAGTTTATATTTTTTCTATTAATGAGAGTTTTATTGAGTCCATATTCTATGCCCTTAAAAATCCTATTTTATATTCGGTTTTTTTAATTTGTTAAATCGACGATTCTACCTCTACATACGGTTGTCAAAGACCCATTGATAAGCTCATTATAGTACTTGTATGCTTTTAGTCGGAATCTTATTAAAAATGAGAGCATATGGATTGGTTTGGATTAATATGGAATTACTACCCCACGCAAAAAAGGAAGATAAAATTAAGTATAATTGTTATTTTATGGGTTAATATTTATATAAAATATATACTTTTGATAGTATTGCTTGTAAGTAATAGAATTTAAACAAATATGTAGAGATTTTAATTTATTAAAAGTATTTTTATACACAATAAATCAAACGCAAGAAATTTGATACCAAAAATAAATAAAATGCTAAAATCAAGAGCAAAATAAAAACCAATTTATATGCGACCAAAATGATTAATATCTTCTACTATTAGTGATTGTGAGATTGTTATGATGATCAATCACAAAGAAAATGATTAAATATAACATTGCATATTCAATACTTAAATACGTTAATTTTTTAATTAATTATAAATCTAACTTTTCTTTCTTTAAATAATTTGTAATATCCTTTTTTGATACGTTAAATAATATATAATCATATTTATAATATGTTAACTAATATTTAATCTGATAAAATAATTTGTAATTCCATTTAAAATTGACTAATTGTTATTTAATCTATTTTTAATAAGTTAAATAATGAGAGGGGTAAACAAAAACCAATACTATAAAAACTTATACAAAAATCAAAACAAAACTAAAATCAATACGAAACTAAAGATCACAATCAATTAAAAGCAATATATTATCACCCAAGTAGATGGATAGTACAAAAATCAAAGCCAAAACCAAAATCAAAAGGCAAAAATCAAATATCGAAAATCAAATATCAAATATCAATTATCAAAAATAAAAAATTAAAACCAAAATAAAAAATACTATTATAAAAAAAATTAATCAAGAACCATAAACTATAAATATAATAGAAACCTAAAACAAATTTAGAAGATTATAATCTCACGACGAAAGTTTAAAAGAGTCATCTTTAATCAATATGGTCAAGAAAATTGACAAATCTAACTATGATATGAGGAGCAAGGTAAGAAAAAAGAATTCTCTAGCGATGTCTCTACCTAATCAAAAGCCGCGGGAAGAAGGCAATTGTCTTTTGGAGTAAGGGCTCCCCGAGTAAGAGGATTGAGATTAACAAATTAAAAGGAAAATTAAAGTGAGGTACACAAAACTCCTCCATCATGACCACCATACTAGCCGATAAAACGTAAGAACGAAGGGTGGAAAAAAATCGTCAAAAGAAGATATGTTCAATTATTCATGAGCTCATGCATGTATCAATAAAATGATCAAATTTAGAGATCTATATTAGCAAAAGGTCTTTCCCCCTATTGACATTGATGTTTGTCATCTTAAATACACAATATCAAACTCTTTAAATTCTTGATCCAATTAACTAGAGTTTTTAACAAATGTTGTTGTGAAGAAATCTTTAGTTAAAAGACTTATGCTAATATATATACCTATATCATAATGCCCCTTATTATATTAATTATTACTAAGTATTATTATTAGTTAATGATTAGAATGTAAAAAGTCTTCATGAAATCAATAATCATACCCTTACAATTGAGATTTAGCAAAAAAGGGTGAGGTGACACAATCATAATACTCCTCACCAACTTTATATAATATATTTCATCTTTATCCATCACTTGTGTTGTAAGTACATTATTTTGTTTTCAACCGGAGGATCCCTAAAATTTGTCAAACTATACAAGTACTAGTACATGTACTTCGCTCTGCCAATATAGCAAATTAGATTGAATTACGATCTGATCCAACGTGATGTATTAGATTATTTATCAGATCATGATCATGATCTTGATCTTGATTTGGATCTAACAAAATTTTTTTGCCTAAACGATTTCCTTTAAATGAAAATCAATCAATTTGTGATCATTTTTGTTGATCCAAGTATACCACAATTTTTATTTACTTACAACAACACTTGGTAAAAGGTATCATTAACACAATATGTGCCGCTTAAAGTAGTTATCTAGTTATTTAATTAAGACAAAAATTAAAAAGTAAAAACATAAGTTACATATATCTCTGAATTCACTTTATTCACAACATTTTCTTTTTAAATAATGTGTTATATATATCTTTTATTGGTAATAATATAAAATAATTTAAATTCAACATCATTTTCTAATCAATGTGAGATATACATCTTTTATTAGTAATAATAGTAAAATTCTTTTATCAAATGACTTTGAAAATCAACATCACTTTCCAATTAACCAATGTATGCTGCATTTTTCCTATCGGTACTTAATAATAGTATTTTTAAAATCAACATCAATTTCTAACCAATGTGTGATACATCTATTATATTGTTGAAAAATTAGTATTTTTAGTGAAAGAAATTATGCAGGTTGAGGCACAAATTTCTTTACGTGTCATTTGTTTGTTGGCGAAGGTAATTGCACAAATGTGTTCTACTCGGTAAGAACATCAAAATGATATATTTATTTGTCCAAATCGAGTTTTGCATGAATAAGATATCAAGACTTAAAGGATAATTCTTGTCAAAAAAATTAATGTTTTTAGTGAGAGAATTTGTGTAACTTGAGGCACGAATTTCTTTACGTGTCATTTGTTTGTTGGCGAAGGTAATTGCGCAAATGTGTTTTACTCGGTGAGAGCAACGAAATGATATATTTATTTGTCCAAATCGAGTTTTTGGATGAATAAGATGTCAAGACTTTAAGTATAATACTTATTAAAAATTTAGTGTTTTTAGTGAAACAAATTGTGCAGCTTGAGGCACAAATTTCTTTACGTGTTATTTGTTTGTTGACAAAAGTAATTGTGCAAA
Organism: Codonopsis lanceolata; assembly: GCA_013146195.2. Lineage (NCBI taxonomy): Eukaryota > Viridiplantae > Streptophyta > Magnoliopsida > Asterales > Campanulaceae > Codonopsis > Codonopsis lanceolata. The sequence goes on along the minus strand of CM028383.1, from coordinate 9,948,125 downwards.
TGTGTTCTATTTGGCAAGAACATCGAAATTATATATTTATTTGTCCAAATCAAGTTTTGGATGAATAATATATTAAAACTTAAAGTATGATGTAATAAGTGAGTCATTAGAAGTAATATCTAACCTTGAAGAGTTTTATCCGACATTGGTTAGAAGTAATGTTAGTTGTAAAAGTTTTTAAATATAAGTCTTCTACTATTGACAATAGAAGAAGTTATATATATTAATACGAATATCCCTTATCATATTGATTATTATTATGTATTATTATTAGCTAAAGATTAAAAAACCAAAAGTTTTAAAGCTTCCACATCGATACTTTAGAATGAAGATTTATCCAAAGATGGTAAGGTGACACAACCATAGAGCTCCTCACCAACTTTATATATATATATATATATATATATATATATATATATATATATATATATATATATATATATATATATATATATATATATATATGAAAAGAAAGATGAAAGAAATGAGAGAGATCATGTAATGCATCTCTCTTGGGGATTTCTGTATATCAAAATTGTGTGTAAACGGTTACAAGAGTCTGTGTCTATATATATCAAAATAACATAAACGAATTAAGGGCTAAAATAACAATATCCAACAGTTACAATAATCCCCCCTGATTAAAAGAATCACCACTACACTTGTACCTTTCATTATAACAGAATGAATGTACCTATTTAGCTTGGAATTCAACTCACCAAACTTGGCATTAGATCTCACTTCTAACCCATGTCTTAATGTAAAACTACAGTTTAGATTACTATTGTTAACACCATCCCCACAAGTTGAGGGTGGGTGAATGCTCACAACTCCCAACTTGGGAAGAAAATTCCAATGCAAACCTCTTCCCAGAAACTTGGTAAATATATATGCTATTTGACTTTTGGTAGATATGTGTTGCAAGCTGATAAGGCCACTAGAAATTTTTTCTCTAATAAAATGGCACTCCAGCTCAATGTGCCTGGTCCTGGAATGATACACAAGATTGTTGGCCATAGCTATGGTAGATGAATTGTCACAATAAATGGTAACAGGTGTAGGCAACTTGACCTCCAGGTCCTTCAATAAGTTGGCCAACCAAATCACTTCACAACTAGATGTAGCCAAGGCCCTGTACTCTGACTCTTTAAATGACCTAGAGACTACAGATTTCTTTTTAGAATGCCATGAAATAAGAGATCTCCCCAACATCATGCAGAACCATGTTATAGACTTTATATTATTGGAATTCCCTGCCCAATCACTGTCACAAAAGGCATGAAGTTGGAGGTGATTGATGGAAGGTAAGTAAATCCCCTGTTCAGGTGAGGCTTTAACATACCTTAATACTCTATGCAAAGCCTTCAGATGAGTATCCCTTGGGTTTTGTACAAACTGGCTCAAGCATTGAGCAGCAAAAGCCAAATCTGACCTAGTGACTGTAAGGTATATGAGTTGCCCTACCAATTGCCTTTATTCTGAAGGATTATCAAGAAGGGTCCCTTCATTGAGTAGGAGCTTCCCATTAGGATCAAAAGGAATGGTGAGTGGCTTGACATTTAGTAATCATGTTGCTTCAATCAATTCCAAGGCATACCTCATTTGGCTAAGATGAAAACCATCCACAGATCTCATAACCTCTATGCCTAAATAGTATTTCACAGGTCCTAAATTCTTGATGCTAAATTTTTCATGCAGCAAATGTTTCAAAGAAGCAATAGTATCCACATCATTACCAGCCACCAATACATCATCAACATACACTAGGACACTAGTGAACCTTGTACCACTTTTCAAAGTGAATAATGAGTAATCTGCTAGGGATTGTGTGTAGCCAAATGTGGGTGCCCCGGGATCTCCCGGATCTAGCACTCCATTTTTTAGGGGAACGCGGCATGCGGAAGGACACCACGCTTTCCATTCCACCATTCCTTGTGTAGGGGAAGACGAAATTAAAAATGTGGAAAGGGTGTTGTCAAAAAGCGCGTTGAATACATCTCGGTCACCGAGTGATTTTTGGTCTATTATGAGAGCTTTGGGTTTCTCTGTATCTCACCCTTCCTTGTTTAGGAGAAAATAAGATACAGAAAATGCATCACTCTTTTCATTCCCATTGTCCCTTGTTTAGGGGAAGACAAAAAGTGCAAAAAAAAGGATGTTGTGAGAGCGCGTGGGAACACGCCCTGCCTCACTATGGACTTTTCGAAAATGGCCTTAGGTCATTATGAGTGTCTGGGGTTTCTTTGTATCTCACCCTCCTTTGTTTAGGGGAAGACAAGGCACAGAAAATGCATCATACTTTTCATTCCCATCGTCCCTTGTTTAGGGGAACACAGAAAAGTGCAAAAAAAAGGATGTTGCGAGCCTCACCATGACCTTAGGTTTATTTTGGATCGTTATGAGTGCTTTGAGCTCCCCGTATCTCATCATCCCTTGTTTAGGGGAAAATAAGATGCAGGATATGCATCACCCTTTCATTCTCATCTTCCCTTGTTTAGGGGAAAACAGAAAAGTGCAAGAAAGGATGTTGCGGGCCTCACTGTGATCCAAAATGTTTTAACAGAGTCGTCATCTTTATTTTAAGGAGAAACAAAGAAAAACCAAAAATAAACCAGAGTTTGTAAAAAAAAAAAGGGTTCGGAGGCTAAGTTACGAGTTGGGAAGGTGTTAGGCACCCAACTCGCCCTTTCAGTCTCAAAACAGTTTTTGTCTAAAGTATGCTTTTATTATATTTTTTCGAGCAAATAAATAAAACATTAAAAACAAATATATCTGAGTCTACATTATTCACAGACTTGCAACCATCTCCTTCCAGTAATTACAAATACATTAAAAATATTTGGCCATAATAATGACTCTTTTTAATGCTATTTTCTAAATAGATCCGGGTAGCATAACAACTTATATTTTTTACATCGGGCCGGATGAAAATAGCATTTTTATAAATAAACCCTTAAAGACTCACCTTTAAGAGCGTTGGTGTGCTCTCTCTGTCCTTCCGGGAGAGGGAGTCTTTTTGCTGCTGCTGCTGCGGCTCGGGCAGAATAACTACTTCCGAAAGTTGCTTCTGGGCACCGTCAAATGGGCAGAGCAACTGCTTGCTTTTTTTTTTTTTTGCTATTGTTTGCTTGCTGCTGGCGGAATTCGGGCAGAGCAACTGCTTGCTTCTAGCGGATTTGGCCTTTGGATTTTGGCAGAGCAATTGCTCTTTTTGGGATTTTTGGACCGGGAAAATAGGGTGGAAACCTAGCTGGGGGGCTAAGGCTCACTTTGACCGTTTGGTTTTGTGTTTGGAGGAGATTTGACAGAGCTTCGAGGCTTTATAGGAGGGGGCACTCACTATTTCACGATCGCTCTTCTATCGCTACGTAAAATAAACGCGTAGAGTTTTTGTGAGAAAAAAATTCTCATCCCTGAAAGCGAAGCCGGGCACCTCTATTTATATGTGAGAGGAGGGACACCGCTGGCATTTGCGATTTTCATCTTGTGCTTCACCAGCTTGTACCGCGCGTTTGAAGACTTGCGCAATGCGTTAAGACGGAGTGCACTGTTGAGGAGCTGGGCGTCAACCCCTAAGGATCTGGGCGTCGCGCCCACCTGGAATATTGGCCGCGCCTGGAGTCCTTTTTTACCTCCTTTTTGACATTCTGGCCCCTGCATTTTACTATTTTACACATCCTGCTTTGTCTTTTGCATTTTTAAAACCATATAACTTGACATTTGTTAAGTTTCATCAGGTCTTGATATCGCATGTCAATGTTACATACCAGGGGTACGAAATTGGGGTGTCTACACCAAGTCCAAGGAGTACTTCAGTTGGTTTTGAAAACCACTGTTTAGATGCTTGTTTCAATCCATACAATGACTTCTTTAACTGGCAAACACTGTTGGTTTTGACTTGTGATTTGTATCCTGGAGGTAGCTGCATATAGACCTCTTCTTCAACGTCTCCATGTAGGAAAGCATTGTTGACATCAAGTTGATGTACTTCCCATCTTTGTGCTGTAGCTATGGCCAGAATTGCTCTGACAGTTACCATCTTGGCTACGAGTGCAAAAGTCTCTGAATAATCGATGCCTTCTTTTTTATTGTAACCCTTGGCAACTAACCTAGCTTTGAGCCTTTCCACACTGCCATCAGAGTTGTACTTCACTTTGTAAATCCATCTACATCCAATAGCCTTCTTTCGTTGAGGTAGACTCACTATGTCCCAGGTTTGATTAGATTCAAGAGCTGCAATCTCTTTATTCATGGCTTCAACCCAATCAGTGCTTTGAGTAGCTTCATTATAGGATTGAGGTTCTTGAACATGCATTATGGAGTTGACACAATGTTGCTATTTGTGGTGCTGGTTTAGAGAATGGCTAGGTTTGGTGAAGACTGATGAGACAATGTAGTCTTTCAACTTGACAGAGGGATATTTAACTCTTGTGGAGACTCTACTAGGGATGTGGGGATTGATATCATTTCTGATGTTAGCAGAGTTATCAAGATTGGTATCATTACTGATGTTAGCAGAATTATCAAGGTCTTCAGTTTCATCAAGATTAGTATCAAGGTGAGTGCTACAGTTAGGTGCCTTTTCATGAAACATGTTAATATCAACATCAGGCTGAGCAGGAGATTGAACATGATTGACAGTCTTTATTGATGAAGGGGAAAATAGATTCATGGAAAATGGCATGCCTGCTAATGAAAATTTTCTTGGTTTCAAGATTGTATAAAACATATCCTTTCTATCCTGTAGGATACCCTAAATGGACACATTTTATGGCCCTGGGAGCAAATTTATCTGCAGGATGGTTGGAGGCATAACACAAACAACCAATAACCCTCAAGTGGTCATAAGCAGTTTTAGTGGTGTAGAGCATTTCATAGGGTGTTTTAAAATTGGTAGCAGCAGTACGGATTCTATTTATAATGTGGGTAGCAGCCAAGGGACAGTAACCCCAAAAATGGATAGGGAGACCAGACTGGAACCTAATTGTTCTAGACATGTCTAGAAGGTGCTGGTGTTTTCTCTCAACAACTCCATTCTGTTGGGGAGTATCAACACACAAGAGCTTTGGTGTAGAATCCTTAAGTTAACAAGGTAAGGTATGTCTTCAACATTGTAAAATTCAGTGCCAGGATCAGTTCTACAAAATTTGATGTTGGTTTAAAAATGATTTTGAACATAAACATTAAACTGTTTTAACAAGGAAAAAAATGAGTCTTAGTAGACATGAGAAAAGTCCATACTCCCCTAGAAAAATCATCAACTATAGTCAAGAAGTATCTATAACCATTCATGGTAGTTTTCTTATATGGCTCCCATAGATCACAATGTATGAGGTCAAAGCAAGCCTTACTTTTAATATTGCTCAACATGAAAGGCAGTTTGTGCTGTTTAGCAAGTGGACAAACATCACACAAAGAAATTCTTTCTATGTCAAGGTTCTTATGATTACAAAGAGAGTTTAAACTAACAATGTTCTTGAGAGTACTTAAGGAGGTGTGTACAAGTCTCTGGTGCCAACATACAATGTCTTTGTGTCTAGAAGCATTAGTGCAAACATATTTGAGGGTTGGGAAGTGTTTTGCCTTGAGAAGATATAGCCCATCACTCATATCACCAATAGCATGGTCTTCGTCATCTGAAGGTCCTGGAAAATGCATTGTGCTCCAATGATGAGTGTGTGACAGTTTATTTGCATAATGAGTTTAGATATGGACAAAAGATTGTACTGAAAATCAGGTATGTAAAAGACAGCTTCTAATGTAAGCTGAGGATTAATGTAGACCTTTCCTATATGACTCACTTTTACTTTAGCACCATTAAGTAGAGACAGGGAGATAGGATGATCAACCAGTTCTATATCATGCATAACAGATAGGGATGTACATACTCATACCAATGAATTTGTGTCCACTTTGACTGGTATTGTGATCTTCAAGGCTATCTTTGGCTTTCAGCATAGTCATGACTTGGTTCATCTGCTCCTGTAATTGTTCAAGATTGGACATCCCCATTCCAGTCTTGTTATTGTTATCTATATTCCTAACTAGTGTGGCATGTACTTGCATGATCCTGGAGTTGGTTGACTGAATGTGGTTCCCTTGATTTTTCCCAACTTATCCAGTCCCAAAAGACTCTTTGTTGGTCTTGAATTTTTGTGTAGGATGATTGGGATTTCCAGGATGCCCAGTTGGAAAACCCTTTAGTCTATAGCATTCTTCATTGATGTGCCTTTCTTTGTTGCAGTAGTTGCAGAAAATACCTTTCTTAAAGGTGGTTCTGGTGTATCCTGTCTTGTTTTGAGAAGGTCCAATAGTGAATATGTCTGACATTGTCTGAGGTTGTCCTAACTGATTAATGTTAACTGCAAGGGAACCAATCTCAGACACATAACCTTGCCTTTGTGTTTCTTCCTGTCTAATTATGTAGTATGCTTCAGAAATTGTGGGCAAGGGCTTCATCCTTAGAATTTGCCCTCTTGTGCTCATATAGCTTTCATGTAGACCCATCAAGAATTGCTTCAGTTTGATTCTTTGATCTCTTGACTCTTGGATCTTGGAAGAACCACAATTGCAGGGACACTTACAGACTGTTACAGGATCTAAGGCTGCATTTTCATCCCAATACCCCTTCATTTTATGAAAATAAAATTCCACAGATCCTGTACCTTATTCAAGTCTGTGTAATTCTTTCTCCAACTGGAATGCCCTGTGTCCATCAATGTTGGCGAACCTTTCCCCCAGCTCATTCCAAACAGAATTGGCATTGATCACAAACTTCAAGCTATTACTGATTTCTTCTGTAACTATATTGAAAATCCAAGAAATTATCATGTCGTTTACCCTTGCCCATAATGGAAAGAGGGATCCTCCTTTTCTGGTATAGGAAAATTGCCATTCAAGATAGGGGTGAGCTTGGTTCGGTTCGGTCCAGTTTTTTGGAAAAAAAGAGAAAATCGAAACCAGACCAATAGTCTCGTTCTTAAAAAATTTAGAACCGGAACCAACCCAATATGTATGAGAACCAAAACATTGGTCCGGTCCAGAACCAATCAAAGATGTATGAGAACCAGGACCGAACCAATACTATGATTTTTTACTTTTTAATTGTCTAATACAAATACATAATAAAAATTTTAAGCCTGAAACTTCATAAAAAATTAAAAAACCTTCGATAAAAGTACATTCAACAATTAAAAATGTCGAACACATAAACTCATAGCATAACAAACCGGTGGAAAGAAAATAATAAAAAAGTATCAACTAAAAAGTAGAATGCAGAAAGTATAACGAATTAATATATATAATATATATATACTTATATAATATTATATATAATAATAATAATAATAATAATAAATAAATAAATAAATAAATAAATAAATAAATAACATATTGGGTCGGTTCGGTCCGATTTTGTATTTTTTTAGTTCGAGAACCGGGACCAACCTAAATGTTCGATTTTATGAAAATTCAGATCCAGGACCAAACCAATGTATTAGTCCGGTGCAGTTTTGATTGGTTCGGTCCGATTCTAAAAAAATCCTGCACACCCCTAATTCAAGATCCTAATTTTGTTCTTGGTCGATAGGGCAATCTCAAGGGATCTCTTCCATGAGTTGTAGTTTTCGCTCCCTGTCAGTTTTGCAGCGATGAGGACTAGTCCTGGGTGATTGTTTTTGTGCAAGTACAGCGGGTGTATGTTGGAATCTATTCCAATCTCCATGGAAATCCCTTTGTTTTTCGAACTGGATTGATCGATTTTGGTTGCTGACGTTTCTTCCGTCATTGTTTAGGGTTTCAGGGATGGAAGAAAAGGAATTGGTGGTGTGAACGATGATCTATTACTCTGATACCATGAAAAGAAAGATGAAAGAAGGGAGAGATATCATGTAATGCGTCTCTCTTGGGGATTTCTGTATATCAAAATTGTGTGTAAACGGTTACAAGAGTTTGTGTCTACATATATCAAAATAACAAAAACGAATTAAGGGCTAAACTAACAACATCCAACAGTTACAATAAGCCCCCCTTGATTAAAAGAATCACCACCAGACACTTGTACCTTTCATTATAATAGAATGAAGGTATCTCTTCAGCTTGGAATTCAGCTCACCAAACTTGGCATTAGATCTCACTTCTAACCCATGTCTTAATGTAAAACTGTAGTTTAGATTACTATTGTTAACAGCATTGATAGAGCGAACCAACAAGAATTTATGTCTTAAAAACTATCAATATAACGAGTAAAATGATACTCATTAACGGTCATTGGTACTGACCTGGAGCCGCTACCTTCAAGTTCCGGTGTCAGTTCAATTCATTCGCTACTCTGGTATTTTTTTATTGGTTAGTGTGGCAATTTGTTGAACAATGCATAAGTTTTAGGTGAGTCAGAGTCTTAGTCCTACTTTTACATGATGACCTCAGCAGACCAGTTACTCAGTGCACCAGCACCAGCAGACTTGCTATAGGATGATAGCTTCTACAAAGATATCATATCAACAGACTTGCTACGGGTTGATAGTTCCCTCCTCAACAATGTCGACCAATAGACCTATCTACCGGGAGATGTAATCTTTAAAGGAACATCAAACTAATAGACCTTCGATTCGTCTTGGGCTGCACGTGCAAAACTCAGTGGAATTATTGCAGACGTTTAAAAACAACAAAATGTTCAAGCTTCTCCTCAAAAGTCAACTTACGGAAGCGGCTTGACTGCTCTCAGACCTGTAAGATTTAGTTGGATTTTATTCAACATATATTCCTCTCTACAGTTGGATTTCAAGTTCAAATGTATCTACTTTATTTGAAAACCAAATGTCAATGTACTATTCCGTTATACCTGCTCAATAGTGTCATATCTCCCCAGTCTGACTTTTGGACAACCTTTCTCAGAGAGATATCTTCCAGAATATCTTTATCCTACAGTTTATAAGATTCAATCTTATCTGGCGAACCACTCAAACGGATAAAAGATCATTCAAAGATAGTCTCAATGGATCTATTGATCTTCATCTATAAAAGAAACATTTCCATCCTTCTTCAACAGTGAGAGAATGTGATAGCGTGAGAACAAGAGATTTCAATATCTTCAATCAAGCTATCTCAGAGATCACAGTGAAAAACTCAAACCTTTACAAAACATATTATGTGGATTGAAAGGAAGAAAAGTAAGAAACGAGGAAGAGTGATCTACAAAAGCTACAAAGATGGAGAACAATTTCTTGATAAAAAAACCCCTTTCTTGATTTGAGCCTTTTGATTTCGTTCAAAGAACTTAGTCTCTACAGCACCTCAGAAAATTCAATCCTTTGGTAGATATCAAGCACTCCAGATTCCGTTGAAGACAAATTTCCAATGATGTCCAAGGAAAAGGAAGAACTTTCTGTTTGCATTTCATTCATATCATCAGACTTGTATTCCATTGCAAGGGCTGTTGGTTGTGCAATTATAGGCCATCATAGGGAGTCGAGTGCTCAGCTCTCAGTTACTCAAATATTGATTATTTGAGCAACCCATAAAATTGTCTTCTCATGTCGAAATCTACTTGACTCCTCATGTTCATGACTTGTTCTAGAATCTCTGAAAGACGAGTTCCTGAATAGGAAAGAAAGTAGATTACTAGGTTAGAGAGTCTTAGTTGATGTAATAAGCATGTTTGCCTTTGAGTAAACCTCTGTTATATTTGCAATAAATACATACTCTTCAAACTCAGCTCTAATCTCTCCTTCCTGTTCTTAAAAGGTTTTGTTTGTCCAAAGTTATCTATTATGTAACCCATATGTCATACATCTGAAGAAGAGTTAAATATGTTGTTATTCTGAACATATATTCGTGTACAACTGCTTAAACCTTCTAAAGACATATCTGCATTGCCTGAACCTTTCCACTGCTAAAACTCTTTTTAGCAATCAGTTTATCTACAATCTGCTAGCAAAGTTCATTACTCAGCTTTGAACAAGTCTGTTGATCAGTACTAGCTACCAGCACACCTGTCTCACCTTCAGATTGACTCATCACTAAAAAGCATTTCACACATATTCTTAAATGAATGGTGAGATAAATTTTAAAGTGGTAATATAGACTATTCACCCATTTTAGCCTAATTTGAGCACATCCATGAGACCAATAGTGTGAGAACCTCGTTTCGACCCCTTCTCGTAATGAAAACAAATGGTTTCAAAACTTAAGTGCGTGAAATGCACTCGGCCTCGTTATGAACTCTAAAATTATATGTACAGAATCGACACCTCTATTTTAAGGTTAAACAGAGAAAAACAAAAAAATACCAAAAATGTGGGTTCGAGTGCTAAGTTACGAGTTGGGAAGAGGTTAGGCACCCAACTTGCCCTTTCAGTTTCAAGATAGGTTTGCCAATATGTTCAATTTATTTTATACATTTTAGTCTAGAAAATATATATAAGAGAAAAATAAAAAAAAGGATTTTAATTTATTCAGCTATACAATAATAATAATAAAATAAACTATTTATGTACATTATTTTATACTAATTTACAAACAAAAATAATACACTTTTAGAAAAAGATAGTAACAACTATTTACATTATTATAAAAAAGAAACTAACTAAGAAAAAAATTATTTACGCCAAAATATAAATATACAGGAAAACAAACCATTAATAATATTTACCATGATAATAATAATATTTATGAATCCGCATTATATATGTATATCTACGTTTCTATTTTCAAATTGAAATAACTAACTACGGGGACAAATCCTACCTCTTGGAGCGTGAGCATTTGAACCCTGTACGCCTAGGCTTAGGCGATCTACGAGTGCTTCTCATGTCCTTTCGAGAAAGGAAATCTTTTTTTTTGTTGTACGTGTGCGTATGTGTGTACGTATATGTGTATGCATGTGTGTGTGTGTGTGTATGTGGGTTTATGTTGGCAGGGCTTCGCTAGGCAAAGAGGCTGGCAAGGCAAAGCTTGGCAGGGGGCTTGCTGGGGCAAGGAGGCTAGACATGAGGTTTGCTTGGGCAAGGCTTGGGGAGTGCTCTTCTCGGTAGCCTTACGGATAGAGGGATAGACGAATGATTTTGGTGTGTCAAGAATGAGGGGTGGAGACCTCCTTATATAGGAAATTTTGGAGACGGGGAACCGGAAAAAAGGGCTACCTGGAGTTCCTAGTGAAGATCAAGCTTGAGCTCGACGTCCGCATGACAACCTGTTGAAGAGAAAAAGGAGGGATGGAGCGGCTTCCTCTTCTTCTTTGAAATTTTGTTGATCCACTTTCCACCCTTCTAGTCATCTCCTGTCAAACTTTGGTCTTATCCGTTAAGTCTTGGTTTCCCTAAAACATAACAGAAGGAATGTTCGTTAGTTCATTTAATTTGTAAATTATATTTTTAGGACATAGTAGGGTAGGGGTACGAAATTGAGGTGTATACAATATGATCAATGTAATTCAAAATATTATTGATTTCTTTCAAGATGAGCCTGATGTACCTGAAATCCTGTTGTAGGGTACTATCGACTTGCTAGGCAGGGGGTGGCCTTGCAAAATCCCTCCGACTTCATATTTAGTAAGAAGCTTTAGAGAGAGAATTATTGATAATGATTTAAGCGAGAATGCCAACAAAAGAGTGTAAAATGACAGTACAATTATGTGGTGAGGGGTTTGCTATTTATAGCAGACAAGGAAGAGTATCCCATGCCTCATGTACCTTCTAAAATATGAATAAAGTGGGTCCGTACGTGTGATTTGTGAGATTAGTTGCATGGTCATTTGTGAGCATGGCCGTGCAGGCAGAGGTAGACACATGCTTCATGGTCTGGGGGCAGTTTCCCCCACTTGGGGTTTTTTGGTTAAGATTTTTTTTTTGGATAATAATCTGTTAAATTTTACAAGTTGCCATCACCTGAGTAAATCTCTGCATCCACCACTACGCACAGGCATGCAAAGTATGGTTGTTGACTTCTTGAGCCCATATGGATGAGGCATGTGATCTTGTATGAGTACATAGTGAACAATACGGTGAGCATATGGACAGTGCTCGCTGTTTGTGCGAGTATTAGGATAATGCTCGTCAAAGTTCTAGAAAATGCTTAACTATGTTGCCCTTAATACCCGTGTTGAGGAATTCAAAACCTTATGTCTTATATGATTGTCACATATAATTGAGAGTGTTAATTATTCACGACTACGTAAAATTAAATCTGCGATTGTATTGTGATGTGCACCGAAAATACACCCCCTAAAGTCTTCGCCGAAAGGCCCATAGCAAAGGAAGGGCCCAAGCCCAAAGTAAGTAAAGGCCCATGAAATACTATATATAGAAGGGTCCTCCCTCATTATAGGGGGCTGGACTCCTCAACCTCTCAATCTCTCTCTCTCTCTCTCTCTTGCACACGTTCAATACATTATTTCACCGGTAGCTCAAGGGAACGCCTGAGCTCCGGCATATATTATCCTTGTTATTGGCTTTCACACCAGAGGGCTTTAGCTGGGATAACCTCTCAGCTCCCTAACGGTGTTCTCTCTTTGCAGACTAAACAACCAGATATCCGACTGACGACATTACGGACCAGTCACGTGCGACGAGGCTTTCGGCACCCCCCTCTCGTGGTGTGATCAAGTGGTTCCGCTGCCGGGAATGATTTTATTTCATTCCTCTCTAGTCACTGTCTCCGTCAACTTCAACGGAGCTCCGTTCTAAGGGTGCCAAAACACCATCGACGAACACAAACACACAAACTGTGCATGCGAGCTTGAAGAAGGAAAACTTAAAAGAGAAAACAACATGACCATTGGATGCGCCTTGGCTGAACAAGCAAGACGACTCCAAAATCGATTTCATCCGATTACCCACGTTTCCCCGTGTGCTAAAACCAGCGGCTAAAGGCGTCAGATCCTCGTCACACACCGGCAGCGCTCCGACAACTAGATCTAACGACTTTCCGCTAGCAAAAACAGAAAATAAACACCGCCAATGGTTGCATCTTGAAGAGACGAGCCCGGCGCTGCTGAAACCGCCCCAAACGGAGCCAACCATGCATTCTCACGTGTTGCCAAAAGTTGTTGAAAGCATAACCATTTCTCCAGTTGCTGGTCATGTGCCAATGATGGAATTGACATGCATGTTGACAAAAGTGACTTGCATGCGCCATCTCACCATTACTTGCCACGTATCAGGTGTACCCTTTTCCTTCACCATTCTTTTTTGATAATAATTAAATCCTTTGATGTATATCGCAAGATGTGGCTGCCAATATCACTTGCTTTCTTTGAAATGCAGAATATCACATGCTCACTGCCGAATTCATCATTATGGGGTCGCTTGTACTCTATGATATTACTATAAACAACACAATAATTATATTACAAAATTATATAATGTATATCTCCACCCACGTGTGAAGCTTTGCTTGAATAATTTGCATGACTAATGCAGATATTATATTACAAAAATTTCTTAATATAAATATCAACATCCAATGATTGCTTTGTCTTTCATTCATTATTTACGAAAACATGTTACAATAATGTATTAATATATAATAAAATAAATAAGAAGAAGACGTTGACCGACTGATGATAAATAAATACACAAAGCTAATGTATGGAATGAGTGAGATATTGACTAGCAGTCTGAAAATATATGCCGAGCTGAGGTTGCATTATAAGCTAAAAATATTATTACGAGCTAAATTATGTGATGAGCTGAAATTGTATAAGTATGATTAATTGTACGCAAGTATTTGACAACTTTATGTGGTGACATATTCGATTCCTCGTAGTGAGTAGAAATATTTTCTTACAAATTTAACAACATTATCTCGATTAAATGAACACGAGCTCGTTAACCTCGTCAATTGAAATATTATATTATTTAACTTTTGTCGGCATAGCGTGACAATTAAGTATGGTACAAGCTCGCCTGTTTTTGAGAAACATGACATGCAAATTGAAATTAATTTATGTCAAGCTATACGATCGCCTATTCATATCAATAAATCGAAAAATTGTCTACGCGAAACGCGTGAACTATCTGTTTTATGTTACTAGCTCGGCGTGCATGCCTAGTCTAGTTATACTATGTTAGCTTAATATGCTTGCATGATCCCTTAATTTCACGCGTTCAATAAACAACAAATTATAAGGCAAAGTCTCGCTACCATTATTTATCCTCGCATATGCACATATTTATACAATCTTATCTTATACGACCACCATTCTCGGATTATTACAAGTACTGCATAACTAAAATGTTTGTGATAAAACATGATCTTTTGCTCGTACAATAGCTACGGTTATTTGCTGCTAAGTGATTAAATGCGAGTATGATCACTTTCTTATTTGCGCAAAGACAAATTCATAATACACATTCTAGTTAAAAATGAAATATGCTTGATTCGCAATGATGCTCCCGAAATTTTCAGGTATAAAAAAACAAACTAACATAGCCTCGTAAACCACGAGCATATATCGATTTATTATTTCCCAGTTAATAACAATAGTTAACTAGGGGGCTACTATTGAGGCCCGAAACAAATAGAAATCTTTACTACTTCTCGATCTACGGGGATGCTCCTACGCTCAAGAAGTGGGGGGTTACTACTACCAGGGCTGATGAGATCCTTATACAATAGAGCCCCACGACGACCACAATAGTTATTTACATGACATCTTCATCCATATCAGATCGTCGACGATGATAGAGACTACTATTTGAAAGATCCTCGATTGCCATATCTAGGCCAATACCCGAGCTCATCTAACTCGCGGCTAAGCCTCATATCATTTTCGTGCCCGAGAACGCCACGCTCGCGCTAATGCCCGAGCTTCATATTATTCTCGTGCTTGTGCACGCTACGCTCGCACCAATGCCCGAGCTTCATATCATTTTCGTGCCCGCGCACGCCATGCTCGCGCCAATGCCCGAGCTTCATATCATTTCTCGTGCCCGTGCATGCTACGCTCGCGCCAATGCCCGAGCTTCATATCATTTTCGTGCCAGCACGCATGCCGCGCCAATGCGAAGTTTCATATCATTTCTCGTGCCTGTGCACGCTACGCTCGTGCCAATGCCCGAGCTTCATATCATTTTTGTGCCCGCGCACACCATGTCCACGCCAATGCCCGAGCTTCATATCATTTTCGTGCCCGCGCACGCCATGCTCGCGCCAGTGCCCGAGCTTCATATTATTCTCGTGCTCGTGCACGCTACGCTCGCGCCAATGCCCGAGCTTCATATCATTTTCGTGCCCGCGCACGCCATGCTCGCGCTAATGCCCGAGCTTCATATCATTTCTCGTGCCCGTGCATGCTACACTCGCGTCAATGCCCGAGCTTCAAATTTATGTCGTGCATGAGCACGCTACGCTCGCGCCGATGCCCGCTTTTCATATTATTTTCGTGCCCGTGCACGCCACGTTAGCGCCGATGCCCGAGCTTCATATTATTTTCGTGCCCGTGCACGCCACGCTCGCGCCAATGCCCGAGCTTTATATCATTATTGAGGATCGATACATCACACTCCTATTAAGTCTCATACCACGCAGCATCATATAGCTCGGTTTTCTTGAAAGTCCTCGTCACGCCAAGGGCAAGTCTTATTATGGCCTTATGGGTCACCTTTCTGGAAGATCTCATCAACCAAATAACACTTATTATTATCTCAAAAACCATCACAAAGCTGAGGAGGAATCATATCAAAGGGTCAATTATACACACAGGTTCCCCGCCAAGGTTCAAAAGTCGACTACATAAACTCTCTTGAAATTCAAAGCAAAATTTCTGGCATTACAAAAAAGAATTATGAGCAAATGGTCCTTCTTACCTTGGATATGAACCACTATGGAAGCCACCCCATCCTCGGTACGCGAGGTGGGGGTCAACGGCCTCATCCTCGGAACGCGAGGAAGGTCGCAATGTACAAATGCTATAGTAGCTTACAAATGCCGAAGTAGCTTACAAGTACCAAAATAGCTTACAAATGCCCAAATGATTGCAATATAAATGATAGATCTTATTATGGTCTAGTTTTCTTATTGATCTTTGCCAAGCTGAGGATAAACCTTATTATGGCGTTATGGCCCGGTTTTCTTGAAGATCCTCGGTACGCGAGGACCAATCACTTTTCTTGAAGATCCTCGGTACGCGAGGACCAATCACTTTTCCTCAAGATTCTCGGTACGCGAGGACCAATTATTATTCTCTTAAAGACCTTCGGTACGCGATGACCAATTATTATTCTCTTGAAGACCCTCTCTTATTATGACCTGATTTTCTTGAAGACCCTCGGTACGCGAGGACCAATTATTATTCTCTTGAAGATCCTCGGTACGCGAGGACTAGCAGTGCCGGCCTTGAGATTTTGAGGGCCCTAGGCAAATTCAATAAACGGGGCCCCAACCATATCCATGTTAAAATATTAAAAGTTTTGGTTCGAGACCATATCAATTGTTTTTCGTTTTGTTTTTTTTTCTCACATTCATGTTTTTAATTTCTCTTAAAAGCTAACAAAACGTTAAGCATTTAAAAAAAAGAAATCAATAAACGATACACTTTCATATACACACTAACTAATAAATATTTAAACACAAAATTATTCACAATAAAAAATACTCCCTCCGTCTCAAAGTTGTTTTGTTTGATCCGACACATGGATTAATGAAAAACAATTGATTTCATTATTAATATTGGTATGATGTGTAGTTCTCTTTAAAGTCCATATTCATGTGACTCGTAATTAAAGTAGGAGGAACAATTAAAAATCGATAAAATTGTTGTCCTAAAAAAAACTTTTAAACTAGACAAAAAAATTGGGACATTCAAAAAATGAAAACATGACAATAATTTTGGGACATAAAGAGTAAACAAAATCTAAAAACTTAAACTATTGATTAATTAACAAAATAATAATTCATATCAAATTATTATTTATTTATTAAGTAGAAAGTGAGATTAAGGGACCCTTTTTTGGTGTAAAAAATCGGGGGCCCTAGGCGGCTGTCTAGTGAGCATATGCTCAGGGCCGGCCCTGAGGACTAGTTATTATTCTCTTTAAAGATCTTCACTTAACCGAAGACCAGTTACTCGAGGTCTTAGCACCAATTATCATACCTCGGTCAACTCAAGCACCTGCGCAAAGAATCTCATGCCGTGTTCGAACGGTCAAGATTAAGAAGCCTTTTCCGATCTCAAAAGCAGAAATCGCTAACTCTCAGCAGGACAAGACAGAATCATAAGCAAATAGTACTCCTTACCCTTGAGGTAAACCTCAAGGAATAAGGAGTAGGGGGCTATTGATGTGCACCGAAAATACACCCCCTAAAGTATTCGTCGAAAGGCCCATAACAAAGGAATGACCCAAGCCCAAAGTAAATAAAGACCCATGAAATACTATATATAGAAGGGTCCTCCCTCATTATGGGGGCTGGACTCCTTAACCTCTCAATCACTCTCTTGAACACACTCAATACATTATTTCATCGGTAGTTCGAGGGAACGCCTGAGCTCCGGCATATATTATCCTTGTTATTGACTCTCACACCGGAAGGCTTTAGCTGGGATAACCTCCCAGCTCCCTAACGATGCTCTCTCTTTGCAGACTAAACAGTCAGATATCCGACCGACGACATCACGGATCAGTCACGTGCAACGAGGCTTTTGGCACCCCCTCTCGTGACGTGATCGTATTGGTAATGCAGTTATGTCTTGTGATTTACAATTAGTAAACTAACCCTTGTTCTAAATTTCCTATAACTCTCAACATTAAATGGTTTGCGCACTGCCCAAACTGATTCTTCCGACTCTCAACTGAATCGTCATGGCAGAGGTAAATCAACCCCAAAAAGAACTACCAAATGTTTTAATTCTGGGCCCACCTTTTGTATTCGAAGTCCACCAGAAACAATTTTCAGAGAAATTCAATTTCCTCAAACCATGGGAATCTCCAATACCCCTCCTCCAATTCCTTTCCACCAATGCAGCCTCGGTACAAGCCATTCTCTGCAGCTCTAATTCACGTATCACCGCCGATATCCTCTCCAAATTGCCGGAGCTTGGAGTAATTGTGACCACGAGTGCTGGTATTGACCATATTGATCTCCCGGAATGCCGCCGCCGTGGAATTACTATTGCTAATGCCGGCCGAATTTTCTCGGATGATGTTGCCGACTTGGCGGTGGGTATGTTGATTCATGTTCTGAGGAGAATTAGTGGTGCTAATCGGTTTGTGAAGGCTGGACTTTGGCCGAGGATTGGACTGTACCCTCTTGGCTCCAAGGTAGTCGCTCTCTCTCTCACTCACACACACCCCTTTCAAACTTAGTTTGACCTAGGGTAGCAATTGATTGTTAATCGAAAGCTTTGGGTAAATCCATTAAGCTAATGGATAATGATATAACCTAAAATTATCATTAACACCTAATTACCATCTCTAGTTTGACCTTTTTTTGAACAAATTTTGGCTTTCTAAGTGGATCCAGTTGACGATTTTCGGCTTTAAAACTACCTTTTAGACTTTAATTATGGATCACATATACATGGACATTAATGGAAACTACATTATATAAATAATCGAGTCGATATTATTTCGGAGGGAGTATAAAATAGATAGGTAATTGATATGGACTATTTAGAGGTTGTAATTAAATTATCTTTAAAAAATTAACGGTTAAGATTCACTCTCACATTCACATGTATGATTAGTTATTCATTTTTAACTCCTTATTTTTTCTTTCTCTATTACAAGTCACCTCTATAATTAATATTATGAGCAGTTATCCATTTTTCTTTTCCCTATATTTTATCTTCATATTACAAAGTCACACCATACAATTAATCTTTTGAACAACTAGATAATTAACTAGGGCTATTCAGATGTTGAGATTAAATTATCTTAAAAAATTTAACGGTTGAGATTCACTCTCACATTCACATGTATGAGTAGTTATTTATTTTTAAGTCCATATTTTTTCTATCCCTATTACAAATCATCCCCTGCAATTAATATTATGAGCAGTCACCCCTTTCTATTCTCCCTATATTTTATCTTCATATTACAAAGTCACATTATGCGATTAATCTTTTGAACAGTCACCCCTTATAAAACATCAATCCCTCAACTATCACTTGAAGTAATGTAAGTGTAACATTTTTTTAAATCGCACCTTCTATTTAGGCACTGACATTTCAATTGACGAAATCAGATATTAAAAAATATAACGGTTGAGATTCACCCCCACATTCACATGTATAAGTAGTTATTTATTTTTAACTCCCTATTTTTTCTTTCCCTATTACAAATCATCCCTACAATTAATATTATGAGCAATCACATCTTTCTCTTCTTCTTATGTTTTATCTTCACATTACAAAGTTACAGTTTGCGATTAATTTTTTGAACAGTCACCCCTTATAAAATATCAATCCCTCAATTATTACTTGAAGTAATGTAACTGTAACATTTTTTTAAATCGCACATTTTATTTAGACACTGTTATTTCAATTGATGAAATCAGATATATTGACACTGTGTCATAAAACTTACTATTTATAGGCTCTTATTGGAATACATCTAACTAAAAACAATCCATTATAGTACCACAAAACGCAATTGGTAGTAAATGGACCAATTTTGTCACTATGAGCATGCAATTTATTCTCTCACTTAAACCAAAGACCATATTCCCGTAAAAGCATAATGTCATTGTCATTGATTGTAGGTTTAATATATAATTTGGTTTCTGAATTTAACATCATTTATTGATTTGGTTCAACTTGTTTGTTACTTCCTAATTTAGCCCTTGAACCCAATTGTGGGTTTACGGTTAGTCCCTTTAAGGATGTCCGTTAATTTTCATGTTAAAAATAAAATAAAAAACCTTTATATCTTTAGTGATACTGATGAAGTTCCGCGTATTAATATATGTGGCCAATACCGATGGATCCCTAAGTCAAATACAAAAGGAAAAAACATACTAAAAAATATACAATATATTAATTAAAAAATATATATCCACAAAATAGCTTTCAACATACCCATTACCCAGCAGTGCACCTCCTCATCCCCACATGCCACCCATTTAATTCCACCCACCCCACCTTTCTCACTCTTCCCTCCCTCCCTCCCTCTTCTCCGAATAATGGATACAAGAAATTTGACTCCATTTCCAACCTCATAATCTGGGATCTCTCGATCCAATTAATCACTTGTTCTCTTACGAAATTTCTTGTAACCATTGATTTCAAACGTCTCATCTCTCTCACTCTCTATCGTGGCCCTTCCTCTCTTGTACAAGTTGAGGTGGAATCTAAGTTGTAAATCCTAATTAATAGCGAAGAACGTAGCAGTTGGTGGCGAAGGTGACGGAGGAGACTAATCTCCATGGAAATCGAGTTTGGGAGAAGGGCGAAGATGTCGTCGGAGTCGACGTCGATGAGAGCGGGTTCGTCGGAGTTTGGGTTGTGATTTCATTTCAATCTTTCAAGATCTGGCCGATTGAAGTTTCAATTTTTCAATTTTCTCGGATTGAAGTTCCAATTTCTCAATTTTTTTCATATTGAAGTTTCAATAGTACAGGAGTCGTTCAAAGAGCTATAAATACCTTTTTTTTTCTCACCTGGAGTGGAATGAGGGCATATCACATTGCCCACCATCTTGATTGTTCCTACTTTTCTTTATCTGCTTTTTCCTGGCTCCAGATAAAAGGACTTTGACTATTCAAAGCTAGAAAGTATTTTCTGACTACCTTTCCACCTTGCTCAAAAGCAGCTTTTTCTTTCTCAAAATAACTCATAATCAGTTCCTGCCATAGAAGAGTTTCCTATCTGAGCATCTTAAAACGCAAAGAGGAAACACTTTGGGCAAGCCTTCACCGTATGACATGTCCCCGCTAAGCATGAATGAGCTCTTTAGAACTATGATTCCCCCTCGTTGGGAAAGAAAGTTTGAGATCCTATATTGTCCTGCCGGAGATGAAAGATCCACTGATTGAGTTGTGGCAACCACCAATGGAATCCTTATCGAGTTAAACAAATCTACTTCTCTTTTCTTTCTTGAGTTCACTCCTGGATATAGGGGGTGAGAAAAAGAAGAACAATGGAACTATATTAGAAAGAAAAAAGATCAGACAGACAGAGACTGAGCTTCATACTAACAAATATCAATTTTCTCTCGATTTTCTTACTGATTTGGCTTCAAGAAATCCAATTTTAGACTGTTTCTTCCAATACCCACTTCCCAATATTAGTCAAACAAGTCAACTCCAGTGAAATTTTCCCTCCACAATTTCACTCCAAGATTTGTTGTCCAGGTTGTCCATCGTCCAGTTGGGAATCCTACGCAGCTTTCATTAAGGGTATTTTGGCCATTATCTGAAAAATTTGACTTCAAAATAGATGGACGTCACCCGAGGGACTAACGTGTGCCCAAAAGTTGAGTTCAAGGACCAAAATATGAAGGGTTAAAGAGGTTGAACCAAATCAATTTAAAATGTTAAGGTCAGGGACCAAATTGTATATTAAACCCTGATTTTACCTAATTGTAATTTTCACCATTGCTTTAAAGTAACAATTGTAAAATATTTTTCTTTGATATTGTATGAGATTATCTGATGTAGTTAGCTTTCTAAGAGCATGTTTAACGGAGTGTCATCTCCATTCCAAATGGATATCTCTCCATTTAACAAAGGATATCCCAAACGTCTAGTTTAAATTTTTTGGTTTGAGTATCACAAGTAGAGACCGGTTTTCCGGAACTAGGCGTCTCAGTTTGTCAGTCGTCTCCCTCCCTCAAGTGGGACCATGCTATTTCCTTTTCTTTAATTTTTGGTCATTTTGCAATTCAAAAAAATAATAATTAAAAAGTACGTATTTTTATCTATAAATAGAGACTTGGTTTGACTCATTTGGATACTCAAATGAATTTTTTCAAATTTTGAAGTTATTAGAGATAAAGATAGTGGTGGGGTATGAAAGATTATTGAGGTTTGTGTCAAGCTATTGCATGAGTTTTTTGTTTGAGTAGCTTATGAGTATATAGAGACTTGGTTTGACTCATTTGGATACCAAATGATTTTTTTAAATTTTTTTTGAAGTTATTAGAGATAAAGATGGTGGGGTATGAAAGATTATTGAGGTTTGTGTCAAACTGTTGTATGAATTTTTTGTTTGGGTAGCTTATGAGTATCAAATGAATTTTTATATTCATTTTTAATGAGTTAAGTATTAAATGAGGATCAAAGGTGATCATTTGTTGTACATACTCTAGTAAGTCTAATTGATCGATCCATTATAGACCTTTCGAGAAACTCGAGGGTAGCAACTATTCTTTTTCGTTCTTTAATTTCTTCTTCTTTTATTCCCCTTTATATGGGGTTTTCCTCTTTTTTTCACTCTCTTTGTGAGTGGATGGCTTACTTGCCGTTCTTTTTGTTGTAATTGAATCTCTCTCTTATCAAATTATTAAACGTGTCAGCGTTACGAAAACTACTTGTGATACAACACAATTGTTGTGCACAGCGAAAGACTTTGCAAACAATTAACAGATGAATAGCAAGATGAGAAGAGAGAGAGAGAGAGAGATTGGGGCCAACGGACTCTTAAAATTGTATTAATCCAACCTTTTACACCTTATTGGGTTACAACTATATATAGAGATACAATACCAAACTCTAAAACAACCTAAACAAGAAACAAAGAAAACAAATCTGCTTCACGGATGCGGTTGCATTGCTCCATGTGATGCGACCTCTTTGTCAACCGGTGCGGTCGTATTGCCTCCTGGGATCGACCGCATTGACGACAGAAACATTCTCCGGATTTCTCCCAAAGTAATGCAGTTACTTTGTCCTAGGATGCGACCGCTTCTCAATGTGGTCCCTTTGTCCAAGCATGATAAAGACCAAGATTAGCATGGCAAATGGCTTGGTTTAGATCTGGTAACATGAATAGATCAGTAGGGGTGTAAATCGGAATCATCGAACCACAGAACCGAACCGAACCAAACCAGTCGGTTTGGTTTGGTTTTGGTCGAAGACGGTTCGGTTTCGGTTTCAAAAATTGGAAAACCATGCGGTTCGGTTCGGTTCACGGTTTTTGGTATCGAACCAAACCAAACCAACCTATATATATATATATATATATATTATATTACATTTATTAACTATTTTGAACCTTTGATTTATTCATATAATATAGGGATAAGTATACCATTAGTCCCTGAACTTTGGTCGAGCCCATCATCAGTCCTCCAACTTCAAAAAGTTTCACCATTGACCAAAGTAGGTCTTTTTTGCTCATCGGAGGTCCCTAGCCTTAACGCCGTTTGTTTATTTCCGTTAAGTGAACATGTGCCACTCACATGCACAAAATAAGGGGGTTATGTATAACATCATCAAAATAAGGGGGCAAAATGAATATAAACCAATTCAGCTTACCTCTCTTCTAGCAAATCACTCCCTCTGTTTTAGTTTGGGATAGCCAAACGCAGCATCGTGCCTTTCTTAGTGACGGCGGAATCAAGCTCGTCGCATATGAAATTGAAGGTGGCTTTGCTTATACGAAACGCTTTTCGGAACTCGTCGTCGCTCCCGTACTGCTCCCACCACGCTTTGGACCTGTCTTTCAGCCATAACCTCCGCTGATGCTTTCCGCCACCATCCTCGATTGAGTACCGTGTTGAATCATCCATCGTGTTGGTGGTGGTGGGAGAATAGTCGAGTTGCTGGCTAATTTTTCTTAATTTACCGGAATCAATTTCCGATATTTCATTCATTTGAGGTGGTTTCGTTGAAAGCGTAGTCCAACAACGAATTGGGTTGTTGTTGCTGTGGTAATTGTGGGAATTCGAAATCCCAATTCGGGTTTTCTTGAGATTCGTCGAAAGATTCAATTGTGTTGAGGATATCCTTTAATGGGGTGGTGTCTGATGCTTCAAATTCATCTCCATTGTCTTCACTAAAATCGAGCTTTCTTCGCTTAGTGTTTGGAGCGAGAGCAGTGTCTACTTCTTCTGGAGTAGTCATCATCATTTGAAAGCTGGAGTAGTCATCATCATTTAGGAAAGGAATCTGACCAATTTCCATTATAAATGGAAAAAAGATAAAGAGATTTTTTGAATAAAAATATGAACCCTGTTGAATTTATAGTTGGGTTCTCTGAATGGAAATATAAACCAATTCAGCTTACCTCTCTTCTAGCAAATCACTCCTTCAAGAAAATGAACTAGTACCAAATTAATTAGGGTTCTATACTCACCGAATCGTGTCAATTTCAGGAGCTACAAAAACGGATACGTTTGGCAAGGCGTATCAGAAGACGACTTGATTCATCTAATGAACAGCCATGATTACATTCTCAAAGGAACATAACTTCTTCAAACCTCACCAGAGTACAAATCACATTCAACGCAAACTCCGCCGGAGACAAATACATTCTCCGTTGACGTGGTCTACAAGTGCGAATCGAGCAGAGAGCTCGCCGCAAAATTCGCTGCCGACGCGGCGATGTAGACGACAGAGGAGAAATGGAGGAGGAGTGTGAGAGTTGAGAGAAAGAAGGAAAGCGTAGGCCAGAGCGTGGAGCTGAGTAGTGAGGAGATGGTATCTCCACCGCAATTGAATTCCAGTGAAGATGGATCGTATAGTGTAAGTGGGTTGGTAGACGTCGATCAGTGTAGGGAGATTCGTGATCGAACGGCGGAGGGTCGGAATCCGGGCGGGAGGATGAAAGCTTCCAAAGTGTTGATGCAGTTAATAAGCTCTGGAACAATTTCGGTCAAAGGTATCAGAATGAGAAGTAAACCGGAGTTGTTATACATGGAACGGTTTCACATTGCCCCCTTATTTTGAGCATGTTATACATGACCCCCTTATTTTGTGCATGTGAGTGGCACATGCTCATTTAACGGAAATACACTAACGACGTTAGGGCTAGGGACCTCCGATGAGCAAAAAAGGCCTACTTGGGTCAGTGGTGAATCTTTTTGAAGTTGGAGGACTGATGATGGGCTCGACCAAAGTTCAGAGACTAATGGTATACTTATCCCTATAATATATATATATATATATATATATATATATAGACGCATACTAAACCAAACAAAATCTTTATTGTTGGAGAATTATTATTTTTTCCATTGTTTGTGTTTATTTTAGAATTTGTATTATTTTATTTATGATAATTTGTTGTTAGTAGGTTATTTCCTAATTTTGATGTTAATTCCAAATTAAAATCTTATTTTTATTGTTATTTTTAATGTTGGTTAATTTCATTAAAAATAATTTATATAAACCACAAAACCGAATCAAACCAAACCGAGTGGTTCGGTTCGGTTCTAAGCCTTACTCGGTTCGGTTCGGTTTGAGATTTTTGGAACCTCTAGGAGGTGGTTGTGGTTTTGGCATAAACCAAACCAAACTGAACCACTTGCACCCCTAAATTGATGTGGACGCTTAAAAATTTTACGTCAAATTATTCGGGACCTCTTAGTGGAAGTTGATAATTGAGGTATTCAGTTGTTATGTGTTGATTTATTAAACATTTTAGTTAAAAGTACTCGAGACAAATTGCCAGATTGCAGTAGAATTCTTCTCGCCTTGGCTCATGTGCTGCCATGATGCTATACATTGGCCAGTTTATCTCTGAATCTAATCCTGTTTTAAGAATTCTGAAAGTGCATAGTCTTTACACTCTACGAGAAATTAGCTGTGAAATTAACACGAATATGGCTAGATTAAGTAGGATATATCATGAAAGCCGTGTGAGTTGGTGCAAAATAAACATCAATGAAACTGAGTACACGATTTGTATGGGTATTTTGATAGGAGACAAGGTGAAGCACTTAATTTGCTTCTCATCTTTAGTGAAGCACTTAATTTGCTTCTCATCTTTACACCCATATTTTTCCACCAGATTTTGAGTTAATTGGTCTAGCATCACCTTTGATACATCAGTAATTTGTTGCACTGATGTGATCAATCATTGCAGTTGGGAGGCAAGCGAGTTGGTATTGTTGGGTTGGGAAGCATTGGTTTAGAAGTTGCTAGGAGGCTTGAAGCCTTTGGTTGCATCATCTCGTACACTTCAAGAGAGAGGAAACCATCCATCTCGTACCCTTTTCATTCTGATGTCTGTCTACTTGCAGCTGATTGTGACATCCTCGTTATCTGCTGTGCATTAACTGACAAAACACGTTACATGATAAACAAGGAGGTCTTCTCTGCACTTGGCAATGATGGAATCATTGTTAACGTTGCACGTGGGGCCATTATTGACGAGAAGGAATTAGTAAGGTGTTTGGTGGAAGGAGAGATTGCGGGTGCTGGTTTGGATGTGTTTGAAAATGAACCTGATGTGCCCCAAGAGCTATTTGGATTGGACAATGTTGTTCTCTCCGCACATAATGCTGTCTTAACACATGAAGGTTATTGGTCTTGCTATCAACTTATGTCAGGGAATTTGGAAGCTTTCTTCTCAAATAAGCCCTTGCTGTCTCCAGTTGTGCTGGACTGAAAGTTCTTTAAATATTTTAATGATGTATATTAAGCAAGTCTTTGTTCGTGGTCGATCTTGTCATTTTGCTTATAAATGACACAAATCATCATTGGCTTTGAAAGTCTGTTCTACACTTGTTGTCGATCAATAATGTTTCTGAAAACCGAAGTTTAATTAGTGGGAAATATTTTGTTGGAAAAATTTCTCATGGTGGTTGTCTTTTCCATTGAATAGTACCCACATCACATGCGCGTATACTTTTGGAAATTTTGTGTCTTTGCTATAATTTAAATCTCTGTGCGGTACTATTGTTGTCAATTTGTTCCCTCGGCCGGAACACTGTCGTTATTCATACTGAATAGAGTCTTAAGTTCAATAATTTTAAATCCGTCATTTCAAGCTTTAGCATAAATTCATTTCAGCAATTTCATCTCAGGCACACTCATTTTGCAGCGTATAGTTATCGAACACTCCATATCCATACCAAGGAATTGTCCAGTTAGTGCTGCTAACTCTTTGTTTTGGAGCTTAGTCAATGCAACATTTGTTCTCCGTCGCAAAGGAAAACTGCATTCAATATACACTGTTGTTGCTGGGTTTCTTAACTCTTTAGCTCTGATGCTGTTTAGCAGCCTCATTGTATTACAGGATTGCTTATACGTTCTATAAGGGAGAAGTATAAGCCGTGTTTGATGACTTTGTTCATTCGGCTTGGCGTTTAGGTTCTATAAGAGAGAAGTATAATCAAGTTAATTATTTTTTCTTAATCCGGGTATCGGGTCAAACATGACTATAATTTTGGAACATAGGTAGTATTAATTGGGCTTCATAAAAAAAGGGCAAAGTAAATAGAGATTAAAAAAAAGGTGAAATTCGGGTTGGTCCATTTTTAAAAGTTTATAACCGCTTCAGTCCATCATAGTTTTTTTCAACTAAAAAAAGTCACTTTTTGGAGCGAAAGATTATGATATCCTTAATAAGTTTGAGGCGTGCTACGGATGCCTCATGAGAAATCTTTGTCAAAAGAGTTTTTGAAATACAAACAAGAAAATCATTTTCTTTTGACATGCATCTAAAATGAGCAATCGATGATCAAATTCTTCAAGTGGTTAGAATTGGCAAGAAGCTCTCAGAGTTTGGCTCTGATATCAATTGTTGGTCCGCAATAATGCTCAAATAGGTTAGATGGGGTGAATAGCCTATAATGTCAATTTAAAACTTTTCTTTTTATATTCATAAAGAGTAGATTTTAAAGGCATAAGCAATCTGTATAGCGAGCATGTCTACTGGTAACACAGAACAGCAGACTTGCTATGAGTAGAGTAATGAACTCTGCTGGCAAACTACTAATAAATCGAAAGTCTGGTTCAAGAGTTTTAGCAGTGGAAAATTTAAGGCTTAGATTTATAGAGGAAGTCTTAAGTGGCTATACACGAATATATGTTCAGAACAACAACACACTTAATCCTTCTTCCAAATGCAGGTTTAAGAAGTTATGAGAGAACAACTTTTCTAAAAGGTAAATCAGTTTATAAAAACTCATAGAAGAATTAAGGCTGAGTTTTAAAGAAGATATAATATGAAAGAACATCTTAAGTTTATTCAAAGATAAACTTACAGAATACATCAACCTAGACTCTCTGTGTACATTATCTATCCTCATGGTTCCAAACTTTAATCCTTAATTATTCATAGAAGAAGTTCTTAAGTAAAGATAACAATAGAAGACGACAACGAGGAACAGATATGAGAAGACAATTTTTAGGGTCGTTTAGATAAGAAGTATCTGAACGACTGAGTCCAAAGCACTCGAGTCCCTATGATGATCGATAATTGCACAATCAACAACATTTGTAATGGAATACATATATGAAGATATGAATGCAATGCAGATAGACAGCTCTTCATCTTCCTTGGGCATATTTCAAAATCTATCTTCAAATCGATCTGAAGTGCTTGGCCTCTAGCTTAAGAATAAAGTCTTTGAAGCTTTGTTAGAGACTGAGATCTTCGAAGGAGGATGAAGAACTCAAATCAAGAAGTAAGTTCTTCATCAAGTCACCGATCTCCGTCTTGTGATTTTTCTGATCTCTCTCTTCTCTTTTTTTCCTTTTCTTCATAGTAATCAACAGATAGTGTTTTGCTAAGATCTGAGTTCTTTCACTGCGATTTCTTGTGAAGATCTAAGAGAATCGTTGTTGAAGACGATTTCCTTTGTAGATCTCACATCATTGTCGAACAGATCAACTTGCATCTGTGCTTCACCCTCCTTATTGAAAAGAAGAAAATATTTTTCTTTTATCTTTTGATTGTTGAGATATGTTAATAGATTTTCTATCAGTTTCAAATAGTGTTGTTGTTGAAGACTGTTGGATAAAGATTTTGTTCTTTGGATCTCGAACTATTGGGTAAAGACTTTGTTATGTAGATCCTTGAACTGTTACCCGTCTGACTTGATGTCTTTCTAAAAAGTAAGTTTGAAGCATAGTGCACTGATAAATGGTTTGTCCAATAAAGTAGATTCTTTTGACTTTTCAAACCAAGTGTAGAAAGAGAATATCTTGCAGCATCTGAGATGTCAACCTTTATAAAAGACTGAAAGACTTTTGAGGCTTAAACATTTTGTCGCTTTTAAATATCTGCAATCTTTTTTCTTTGTAGCTCATGCAGAGCCAAGTCTGTTGGTATGGTGTTCATTTATGAAGGATGAGTCTTCCAATAGAAATGACTACTGGTTGACGTAGTTGCGGTATGAAAAATCAAACCATAGTATGTCTGCTAGTGACGAATCTTCAAGATATTTTGAGCCTATAACAAGTTTGCTGGTGACGAGTCTTCAGAATATTTTTCACGCTCTAGTAGGTCTGCTGGTGCTGGTGCTGGTGCTGGTGCACAAGAATCACTAGCCTGTTGATCATCAAGAAAGAGTAGGAGGACCAGGACTTTCCTAATCTAAAACCTATGTGGTGTCAAACAAGTTGTCACATTAACCGGTACGCAGCCCTTTTAGTCACTTGTTATGATACACAATAATGGGAACAAGCAAATTAAAATGTTCAGAATATGTAAAGGAATAGGTTGATCATTGGTAGGCATATTCTAACAGGAATTTTGGCAGTACCCAGGAAAACTAGCACGGTGTCGAGGGAAAGGGGCGTTGTTCCTTTTTCCAATTTTCGACGACTGTCGATATAACTGGGGAATTTTCTTGAATGACCACACTTGGATACTTCGGTCTTTGATCCTTTTTGCTGAATGTTCGAGCAATTCTTCTTTGATGAGCTCGTGCGTGTTCTAGGGCCAGCAATCTTTACTCATTCAGGAGTATCAACTCATCGTATCGTTGATAATGTCGGTCTGCTTTGGCAACTTCATTTTCCATCATTATTCTTTTTATAATGAGGGGACTTCAATCTCAAATGGCAATGCTCCATCTATGGCATTAATTAAGGAGTATGGTGTGTGAACCGATGTGCAGTGTCCCCAGAGTGCCAAATGGTAATTTATCGGGCCAATCTATTCCTGTCTCGACTATTTTCCAGATAATGCTTTCAAACGTCTTATTGGTCGTTTCAACTCCTCCACTGTCTTGTGGGCGGTATGGAGAGGACTTTTGATTTATTATAAATTACCTCGCAAGTGCACAAGTCTGGTGAAGTATAGGTGTGCGATAGCAAGGGTTAAATCACAGAGAGAATAGCAATTAAACAGAATTTAATCAGAAAATAAATAAAAACAAGTTTACCTAAGGGGGGGGGTTTGATTTGTGATTAATTAAATTAAAGATTAATGAAGTAAATTAATTTAGCGAGTATATCAGGAATCAAAGAATTAACGAAGATTGATATGTGGGGAAACTCTAATGATTAGGATTCACTTGTATCGCCTCTTATGTTTATTTGACTAATGTATCTATCCAATTATGAGTTCGTTCACTAGTGTAAAGGGTTGAGACTCATGGATCAAGATTTGCAACCCTTAGTACCCTGCTTTAACTGTGCTTCTTGATCCGTTCATACAGCAATTAAGGATCTCTTAAGATTACTAAGAACACACACGAACCTAGATTTAACCTTAACCCGATTAGTAAATCAGAGAGATCTATTTATCATCTAGGTTGGCCAATATATAACTCACACACGATCATGCAGTTTGTTATACCCAAAGCTTATAGATTCACTAACACATCCCTTATGCGATAGTTTCACTATAAACCACAGATAATCTAAATGATAAACAATAATTGATAGAATATAATTTATAATTAAAACATAAGATTTGATACAAATTACCTCAAATCCCTAGATAGATGCGGTTAGTTCATCACAGGTGATGAACAAATCATTATGAATGAAGAGTACATCATCAATCTTCAATAATCGGCAATGAAAAGAGATCAAAGAGTGTTTTTAGTCTTGAGAATGGCTCAAGAACTGCTAAAATTCGGATCCCTAAAGCTTTGCTTCTAGGGTTCTATTTATACAAGGTTAAATAGTTTGAGAAATTACAAAATGACTCAGGCTAGAAAACGGGACCAAGCGGTCGCTGGGTCCTTATGCTGAGCGACCGCTTAATGGCTTTCTTTCGGACACATGCTACTAGCAAATGCACAGTAGCTTAGTCCTTTGTGCTGAGCGAGCGCTTGATGTTTTTCTTCAATTTTCTGCCTCGAACTTCTAGCAAATTAAACTCAGGTCCCTGGAATTTTCATTTTATGGATTAAATGCCCAAAATTCATCAATCTTCTCAAATTTAACCTGAAATTAATAAAGCTCTAAAAAATCATATCATTAGCTTTAGAAACTCATGGAAAAACACAATCTAAGTAGGAATACACACATAATAGATGCGTATAAAATACATCTATCAACTTTTGTCACCAGATCTTGAATTCATCCAACACTTGGTTTTCTTCTTCCTCAAAGTGTGTCCCGTAATCGGAATAGTTCGTTTCCCTACTATGAAATATTTGACATCAATGCCTAAGGGAAAACTCGACCGGGGAGGCTGGAGGTGCGTGCACATCAACACAGTGATTACGATCTCGAGGCTAGTAATGGAAAGATATAACTTCATTTTTTCCACCAAGGCTATTAAGCGAGCGTGGTATTGTTATAGTCGTGAACCTTGTGTTTATCCACTTGCCCTTGACCTGATTTATAATCAAGGCAAAACCTCCGAATACGTATAATTCTTCTACACCTTTGTAGAGCTTCTTCTAACCCAAAAGTATCTGCCTCGCTTGCAGAAGTGTTATTGGAACATCCAAACTTTGATCTCCTAGCGAGAGGCATGTGCAGCTCAGTTGGATCAATCAGTAGTATCCCTATGCCAAAGCCTCGTTTGTTAGCTGTCCCATCAAGGAAAAACTATCACTTACTTTTATGATTTGTGATCTCAAGAATACCCTTATCAGGAAAATCTGACTTTTCAACTGTTTCTGCCTCTAGCGGAAGTCCTACTAATTGGTTGGCTATCCTGGTTCCTTCAATTGACTTGCGGGTAGCATTAATGATGTCAAATTACTTAGCCGACCATTGAGTCAAGATGTTGGATGATGAAGGTTTCTCAAGTATATACTTGATAGGATCCATTTTGGAGATCACTTGTTAAGTATACTTGTTCCTTTATGTTTCTTGGATCAAAGCAGCGCAATTTTCTATAAGGCTGAGTTATTCAACTCATTTCTTTGCAATTTTTTTCCCACAAAATAGATAGCATTTTCATGAGAATCTTATTTTCCTTGTGCCACCATGGCTCTGACCGCAGTGTCTGT
This sequence comes from Codonopsis lanceolata, assembly GCA_013146195.2. Taxonomy (NCBI): domain Eukaryota; kingdom Viridiplantae; phylum Streptophyta; class Magnoliopsida; order Asterales; family Campanulaceae; genus Codonopsis; species Codonopsis lanceolata. Next base: position 9,915,879 of record CM028383.1, on the reverse strand, counting down.
GACAATGAGGTATATCGAAAACGACTTTAAACCATGAGGAATGGCCAAGACTAGAGGACTGGCCAGATATTTCTTGACTTTCTCAAAGGCTTTGCTGACATTCTTCGTCCCATTCTTGAGTGGTGTCTTTCTTTAGCAGTTTGAAAAGCAGCTCGAACATCATAGTAAGTTGTCGGATGAGGTGATCGATGTACCGTAGACAAACCAGAAAGCCTCTGATCTTATTTGGAGTCCTTAGGTGAGGTGTATCTATGATGGCCTTTACTTTTAATGACTTATTTAAACTATATTCTGGGAGTTTATGTTTATCTGGCTTGGCATCAGGACATATGGGAATCCGATGCTTTACACTCGATGGGTCTAGACCAAACATGTCTTAATAAGATCATGCAAGGACATCCGAAAATTCTTTCAATAAGTTGATCAGAGCCGTTTTTTCTTCCCCTTGCAGGTAAGTGTCGATTCTGATTTCTTTGATCTCCTTGTTCAACCCCAGAATGATGGTGGTGTGGGTTCTCGGGAAATTGCTCCCGCACCCCGCGCGCCCTTGGATGGGGGTGCGCGTACGTGCGGATGCGGTGACATCCACTGCTCTCGTTCCACCCTCCCTTGTTTAGGGGAAGACAAAATCAAAAGTGCGAGAGGAGTGCTGTCGGAATAGCGCATTGGAATGCGCATCGGTTGCCTTTAGTGGATTTTGATCCAATATGGGAGCTTTGGGTTTTCTATGTCAAATTATCCCTTTTTTAGGGGATACTAGGATATAGGAATGCATCACCCTTCTATTCCCATTCTCCATTTTTTAGGGAAAACGTGAAAGTGCAAGGAATGAATGTTGCAGCGCCCCCACTATGGATTTTATGAAAATAGCCTTATGGTCTATCTCGGATCACTATGGGTACTTTGGGTTTTCTACGTCAAGTTATCCCTTTTTTAGGGGATACCAGAACATAGGAATACATCACCTTTCCATTCTCATTCTCCCTTTTTTAGGGGAGAACAGAAAAGTGCAAGGAAAGATGTTGCGAGGCCCCACTGGATCCAAAATGCTTTAGAGTCGCCATCTTTATTTTAAGGAATAAATAAAGCAAAACCAAAAAGAAAACCAGAGATAATGAAAACGGGTTCGGAGGCTAAGTTACGAGTTGGGAAGGTGCTAGGTACCCAACTCGCCCTTTCGGTCTCAAAACAGTTTTTTGCTAAAGTATGCTTGTTGTTATATTAATTTAACAGATAAATAAAGTATTAACTGCCTACAAATACATCCATTTGTCTACATTATTTACAGACTTGCAGCTATCTCTTTACAAATAATTACAGATATATTTGAAAATATTTGGCCATAATAACGGCTCTTTTTAGTGCTATTTCCTAACTAAATCCGGGTAGCACAACTGCTTATATATCTACATTGGGCCGGATTGAAAATAACACTTTTACAAAATAATAAATTTAAAACTTACCTACTAATGGCCTAGGGTGTGCTCGTTCTGTCCTTCTCGGGAGAGGGAGTCTTTTATTGCTGCTGCTGCTGTGATTTAGGCAGAGTGACGGCTTATTTGTGGTGTTTTTGGCTCACTCACTCGAGTAGAATGACGGCTTAGTTTTTGTGGTTTTAGCTTATTTGGTTGGGCGGAATAACGGCTTATATGGGTTGTTTTTCAGCCTATTACTCGGGCAGAGTAACGACTTACTTTATGGTTTTTGGGCCGGGGAAATAAGGTGGATACCTAGCTGGGGGGCTAAGGCTCACTTCTACCGGTTGGTTTTGTGTTTGGAGGAGGTTTGGCAGGGTTTCGAGGCTTTTTGAGGTGATCGCTCGCTATCTCACTTCTCTCTCTATTTCTCCAGCGTAACGAGAACGCGGAGAATTTTTATCGATGAAAAGGTGTGCTGAATGATCAACCCAGATGCCTGTATTTATAGGAGGAATTGAGGACATCGATGGAGTTTAATTTCCTTCTTTGCGTACCAGCCGTTTGTACACTGTGCAGAGATAATTATATTTTACGGCGAGAGAATAGTGCACCGCGAAGGAAATTGGGCGCAGCAAAGCCCAAATTGGGCGCAACAAGAGGAAATTGGGCGGCATGCCCAATTTTGATGTGGGTGGCGCCTAATTTTCAATATCTGTCATTTTTTGCACGTTGGTCCCTGCAGTTCATCCTTTTGCGCATCCTGGTTTGTTCTTTTGCACTTTTGACCCTGTAATTTGACATTTGTTAATGTTTTAACAGGTCTTGATATTTTATGTCATGCCACATACTTGGGGTACGAAATTGGGGTGTCTACAGGTGGACAAGTTCAAGTGTTCTTAAATGTCTTTCTGTAAGAAAGCATAAGAGGTCTTCCGTGGGGTTAATTCTTACGAACAGCTTTAGCCCTTTTAGTAACTCAATTGGCGTAGGATTATATCCTGGCCCGAAAGGTGGTATGCACCCTTCGGATTTTTCCTAGGATCAGATTTATCAGACCCACTGATTCCTAACAAGCCCCAGTCCTGGCATGTAATTCATTCTTCTTAGTATATTCAGCGGAATCATTTCACTGAACACAATAGTTTTTTTCCCGATGATGTCGGTCTCTCACATATATTCAATTGCATTTACTCTAGCCTGGGGGATGACCTTAAAACCAACTCAAGAAGATGTAGCCCCTTTGTTGTTCCTTTGTGTGAAATGGAAATGACGATTGTCTTCATAGATGATGGGAGACTACTTGGACAAAACTTACGAGTTCAATGGGAGGAGCCCTAGGATGACTAAATGGGAAAGATTTATATGAGTGAGCTCGAAAGACTTGATTAGGGAATCTATGAGTTTTGACGAACAAAACCCCAAAGAAGACTTAATGGATGAGTTTTATGAAATTTCTGGGGGAGCCTCAAGAAGAATCGATAGACGATTTTTGTGAACTTGCATGGGAAGCCCAATGAATACTTGATCAATGAGGTTGAGAAATTGATGGGAAAAGCCCCTGAAAGACTCGATTGATGAGTTTTGTAAAAATGAAATGGGGACAGCCCTAGCAAGAGTTGATTGACAAACTTTATGAAATTGTTGGGGAAGCCCTAGAAAGACTCAAATGAAGAGAAAATCGAAAGAGAAAGAAATGAGTATGGTCGAAGAAAAGAAGACGACTCTAATGAACAAAAAGAGAGTTAGAACCTTGAGTTCGCGCTATCACTAAGTATCATAAGATTGGTGGGTTATGGACCTTCTTGATATTTATCTGTTGATGATTTTGTATGAATTAGCAAGGAATTTTATCAGAGCACAAAATAAATAAATAAATAAAATGAGGAATTTATCTATCTCTATTAATTACACATTGGTCATAATCCCCGAAGTAAAAAAACGAATAAATAAATTATTACATATCCAACTTTTGCAAAAATAAATATAAATCACAAATCTCTCTTTATTATTTCCTGCAGAGCGTCTGTAATAACAACGAACCAGACATAAAATTCTTATATATATATAATATCTAAACTAAAAAAACAAATCAAAACATATAAACACGTTAGCAACCCCTAAAAAAAGAAAATTAGTCTAGCCCTTTTTTTATTTTACTTTCCCAGCAGAGTCGCCACAGTGAGAACCCTGTTTCAAAACTCCCGTCGACACGTAGGAAAATGACGTGTTTCAAAATATTAAAGCGCGTGGAATACGTCCGACCTCGTTGTGGACACTAAAAATGTATTGTACTGAGTCGTCACCTCTATTTTAAGGTTAAACTGAAAAATCAAAAAATCCCAAAAATTATGGGTTCGATGGCTAAGTTACGAGTTGGGAAGATGTTAGGCACTCAACTTGCACCCTTTCGGTCTAAAAAATAGGGTTTGCTAAAAAATGTCTATTTTGTATATATTTAGTCTAGAAAAAAAATTATAAAAATATATGTATATATATATATATATATATATATATATATAGCAGAAAATAAAGAAGATTTACATTATATTCCCAAACAAAAAGCAAACAATAATAAAATCACAAAATGACAAAATAATAACAACTATTTTTATAATCTATTTTACGAATAAAAATAGTACCAACAACACAATTTATTTGCATTATATACATAAAAGGAACTAACAAAACGGAAGAAATTATAGCTACTTTTACACTAAAAATAAATATAAACGAAAAGAAAACAAACTTTCATAATATATACAAACAACACAAAGATTTTCAATATCTACATCTCATTTACAGACTTTAAAATAAACGAATACGGAGACAAAATAATAGATTCGAAATCTACCTCTTGGAGCGTAAGTATTGAACCCGATATGCCTAGACTTAGGCGATCCTCGTGTGTGCTTTTCCTATCCATCCCAGAGAAAGTCTTCTTGTTTTGTTGTGGTTGTTGTCATCGTGCGGTGTGTGTGTGTGTGTGTGTATTTGTGTATGTTTTGGCAAAATTTCGATAGCGTAACGGTAGTGTTTGTGGTGAATTTTGTGTGAGTTTGGAGCAGCGTGACATACCGGGTATGTTGATTGTCTCCGCAAGATTTGGGCAACCTTACAGAGAGAGTACGTGTGATGGGAGTGTGTGATGTTGGCTTGGCAGGGTTACGTTGTTGGGTTTGTTGCGTATCTCTCTCTTTCTTTGCAGCCTAACAGAGAGAGTGTGAGGGGTCTTAATTGAGGGAGGAGAGACCTTTTATTTATAGGAAGAGAGGGAGGCCTTATGGCCTTGCATACACGCCAGGTGTGATGGAGCAAGGGGCAACATGCAAAGGCAGTGCAAAATGTGATGTACGCAGTGATTCAGCTGAACAAACTGGGAGAAGCAAAAAACAAAATGGGGCGTGGCGCCCAATCTTGCATGTGTTGCGCCCCTACTTGCAATTACTTCACAAAATGTTTCCTTTTCACCCTCTGCTTTTTCATCTTTGTCCTCTTATGCCTTTTCAAGTTTCCTTTGATGTCTTGGCTCCCTAAAACATTTAAAAGATAATGTTCGTTAGTCCAATTAACTTAAAATAATATTCTTTTAGGACATTATATAATAGAGGTACAGAATTAGGGTGTTTGCAGGCACCGACCATCAATTTCCTCAAAATATATTTATCTGATCATAAACATAATGAAAATTCAAATCCATTCCAAAAACATAGTCTCTTTTTCTCCATGAATTGTCTCAAAAAACAGTTTCTTTTTTAAAGAGAAAATATCTACATCTACATATATATAATGACAAAGATAAATTTGCCTGGACCCGCCTCAAAAATCTCAATGAGCGCGTTTTTCAGCCGGGAATTACGGGCTTTCGGCCCAACCAGGCCATGCCCGGGGATCCCACTCATCAAGTAAGGAACAAGAATCATCCCATCCAAACCTGATCGAGCATCGGCCTTGCCTGCTCGACTAGGGACCATGCCTTGGACCTGTATTTGCCTCGAGTCAATATACACCAAACACCCGGGCAGAGCCTTGCTCACCCGGGCGTATACCGAGCAGGAAACTCCAGAAACTTGTTCTTCAAGATAAGTCAAAGGTTACCATATCTGGGCGGGACACTTGCCTTATCTATTCCTACAATCTCGCGGACAATCGCGTATCACGCCTAAAATCAAGGGATTCCCTCCTAATTGAGCAAGGTATCTAAGGAAACTAAATCCTAGCCGGATTCAGTGACAATGGAGCCTATAAATACTCCTCCACAAGCTACAAATAAGGTACACACACACTTTCTTGAGCCTTGGCACTCTGTTAAATTGCTTTCAGACCTACACACGATATTTACTCTCACGCCAGAGGGGTTTCGCGAGGCCCTGCCTTGCACTTCCACTTAGGTTTAAGGAAGCAGACCCATCACCCAAGCCCAGATATCCTACCCAATACACGGACGGCCCAAGCTGAGATTTTACCACATCAAATAGTTCCGGAGTCAAGAAAACAAAAATATAAGAGGTTAGTAAAATAAAAATAATTTTTGGAACAAGCCACTATAAAATTAAAAGTTACAGAATCAACAAAACAAAAATAATTTAATGCGGAGGTTAGTAAAATAAAATAATTTACGGGACAAGAGTTTAAAATAAATTCTTAAAATTATATATGTAAAACAAAAATACATTAGTAAAATAAAAATATTTGATGGAACAAAAATAATAGTTACAAAGTCAATAAAAACAAAAAAAAATAAACTGAGGTTACTAAAATAATAATAAAAATTATGGAAATTTTTTAAAATAAATTCTTAAAAATAGCTATGTAAAACAAAAATACATTAGTTAAATAAAAATATTTGATGGAACAAAAATAATAGTTACGGAGTCAATAAAACAAAAATAATTTAAACTGAGGTTAGTAAAATTATAAAAATAATATACGGAACAAAGGTTTAAAACAAATTCTAAAAAATAGTTATGCAAAACAAAAATACGTTAGTAAAATAAAAATATTTGATGGAAAAAAATAATAGTTACATAGTCAATAAAATAAAACAATTTAAAATGAGGTTAGAAAAATAATAATAATAAATTACGAAGCAAATTTTTTTCTTAAAAATAAAACAAAAACAATAGTTACGAAGTCAACAAAATAGAAAAATATAATGGAAGTTATTAAAATCAAAATAATTTACAAAACAAAAATAATAGTTAACGGTACAAATAATTTCGTTATTTTGATTTTAGCTTATTTTCTTCTCATAATTTTTTTATTCATAAAATACAAATATAATTTAATAAAAGTAATCATTCAAAAGGAAGAACTTATTTGAGTTCAGATTCTATTTTTAGGGCAGAAAAAATTCAAATTTGTTCGAAGACATTCATTATACAGAGTTTTTGAATATTATAAAGTGTTCGGAGTTGTCAGACCATGAAATGACACTTAAAATTAGTGTTCCAGTAATATTATTGAGAAACATTGGCCATGCTATAAGGTTGTGCAATGGAACAAGACTAATCATCATAAATCCTGGGGATTACATTGTTGAAACATTCTTTTAAAAATGAAGCAATATTGGAGAAAATGTTTTTATCCATGATTGTCATTAACTTTATCTAATATAAAACTGTTTTTCAAGTTCTAGAGAAGACAAATTATATTACTTGTATCATATACAATGACAATTAACAAGTGTCAAAGGTAATAATTGCACGTAGGTCTTTTTAAAAAAAACCAGTATTTAACCACGAACAATTATATGTCGTAGTTTATAGAATAACAAATTATTTTAGTTTGAAGATATTGATATGCGGTGAAGATGAAAAACCAACTAATAAACAACAAATGTTGTGTATAAGGATTTTTTTTTAGAATCTATAATAATTAGTGATATACTTATGTGTAATTGTTAATAAATCAATCCTTTTTATTTATGTATGATTTAATTGACGTGCATTTAACGTGCGGGTTAAAAAAACTAGTTTATACTAACAATTCAAATATGGCACAAACATGTAATTAATTAATAACCTTAACAAGTTTGACTTATGCTTGACTTGAATGGTAGGAATCAAAACGAAAATAGAAAATAAGGGTGTGTTTAGTAACCATTTTGTTTCTAATATTTTTGTTTTTATTTCTATTTTTATGTGAAAAATAGAAATAAAAATACATTTGACAATCATTTATATTTATAAGAAACTAGAAACGTTTCTCATTTTCCCTCAAAATTTAGAAATTAAAAAAAAATTGTTTCTCATTTAAGAGAAATGATTCTTTTACGACAATTGAAAGGGTCAAGGTCGGTCAACTTAAATGAGGTCGAACCTTTGAACTTTGACACGGTAAATTTTCAACTATAATTTTTTCCTCCATACACGCACACACACACATATATATATATATATATATATATATATATATATATATATATATATATATATTTAGCATGCCAATTACAGCCCGAAACCAGTGACGGGCACATGCACCCTTCAGGGTTTGGGGGCAGTTTCCCCAACTTGGTTTTTTTGGTGAAGAAATTTATAAAAAAAACAATAATAATCTGTAAATTTTACAATTTGCCCACACTTCTGCCAAATTTCTATAAGTTGTCCCCACCTGAGAAAAATAAAATTACTCACCGTAACTCCCATTCTCTCTTATTCCGGAAAGAGAGACTGAAATTTTGAATCCTGTCCCCCGATTCCCAAATCCCAATCCCGTCTCCCTCAGTCCCTCTCACATCCCTTTCCTCATTCCCTTTCCCTGCATCCCAATTCTTAGTCGCTCGCCCGCTCCAGCCTCCACTAGTCGACTGGCTCTGCGTGCGGATTCCGACCACCGGACAACAATAGCAGGCAGCAGCAGTGCAGTGCAGCAAGTACACTCCACAGTGCACACGGTTGACAGCTCCACTTTCCTCCTCTCTTGATCTTTACTGCTCTAGAGATAAAGACATGTATTCTTAATTCTTCAATCTTTGGTTCTTCAATTATAATTGTATGATTGTATGAATTTATAAATTATAATTTTGATTTAAATTAAAAAAATTAAAATAACCCTAATTTTAAAATAACCCTAATTTTAAAATAGTCCTAATTTAAAATAAGTCTAATTTTGAAATAGCCCTAATTGAGTATTTAATTTATGTAATTGTTGTAAATTGTTAATTTCAATAATTTGTGATAAATGATATTATGTTTTATTGAAAAAGATTTGTTTAAGAATGATACCAATAATGACGTAATTAAACATTTTATAAATATGAAAACGCGTAAGGGACAGTTATGATTTGTAAACTTTTTTTAAATTTGTACCTCCGGTTGGGAAAATCTCTACGTCTGTCATTGCCCGGAACCCGTTAACCCACCTGACCCGACCTAAAAATTGCATGACCCAATTCGACCTAAAAATTACACGACCCTACCGAACCCAAAAATTAACGGGTTGTGTTAAAGCGGGTCGAGCCTATTACCCATTTTGACCTGATAGCTTTTATTTCATAAATTTATGAAATTTTGGGAGAACATCTGGATTAAGACAAGTTGCTATGTTACCCGCTTAACCTGACCCAAGTCAACATGACACATTTTGATATGTTTGATAGTTGGATTCAAATGGGTTTCGACTCGTCATCCGTTCAACCCGACCCATACATGACCCAATGGATGAGGAGGTGTATATCCACATTTTTTTTTGAATAGTAGATGCAATCTTGTGAATTATTATTCTACTCGTTCAAATTGGATATAATATACTCTTATGGAAGTTGTAATGTGTTAATTTTTTTTGAAATAGAATATCACTTTGTGAAAAGAAATAAAAGATGTTTTTAAAAAATGTTTAGGTTTTGTTTCTTTTTCATAAAAGAAACAAAAACAACTATCAAATGTGTTTTGTTTCTCGTCCAAAATAAAAATGAAATAGAAACGTGTAAAACAAAAAGAAGAAATGAAAATGTCACGGAATACTACCTAAGATTCTCATTAATAATATACTATACTAGTGCTCTTGTCCGTGCCCATGGCACAACGCAATTTGAGAATTTATATATATATATATATATATATATATATATATATATATATATATATATATATATATATATATATATATATATATATATATATATATATATATATATATATATTCTCTCTCCATAATCTCATTTTTAAATTATTGACTTTTCAGTTATCATTTCACTATTTCACTCTCCTATCTTCTCTGGTTGTATTTCTTTTTCACTCTCCCGTTTCCTCCATATTTTTTTCTCGTCACCATCATCTCCTCTCTTTTAATTATGTTTAAACATTTTTCTCTATTTAAACATAAAAAATAGTAACTAAAACAAAAATAATAGTTCCAGAGTCAAGAAAACAAAAATATAAGAGGTTAGTAAAATAAAAATAATTTTTGGAACAAGTCACTATAAAAATAAAAGTTACGGAATCAACAAAATAAAAATAATTTAATGCGGAGGTTAGTAAAATAAAATAATTTACGGAACAAAAGATTAAAACAAATTCTTAAAAATATATATGTAAAACAAAAATACGTTAGTAAAATAAAAATATTTGATGGAACAAAAATAATAGTTACAAAGCCAATAAAAACAAAAAAAATATTAAACTGAGGCTACTAAAATAATAATAAAAATTATGGAATTTTTTTTAAAACAAATTCTTAAAATTAGCTATGTAAAACAAAAATACATTAGTTAAATAAAAATATTTTATGGAACAAAAAACTAGTTACGGAGTCAATAAAATAAAAATAATTTAAACTGAGGTCAGTAAAATTATAAAAATAATATACGGAACAAAAGTTTAAAACAAATTTTTAAAAATAGTTATGTGAAAAAAAAATACGTTAGTAAAATAAAAATATTTGATGGAACAAAAATAATAGTTACAGAGTCAATAAAATAAAACAATTTAAAATGAGGCTAGCAAAATAATAATAATAAATTATGAAGCAAATTATTTTCTTAAAACTAATTCTTAAAAATAAAACAAAAATAATAGTTACGAAGTCAATAAAACAGAAAAATATAATGGAAGTTATTAAAATCAAAATAATTTACAAAGCAAAAATAATAGTTAATGGTACAAATAATTTCGTTATTTTTATTTTAGCTTATTTTCTTCTCAAATTTTTTTTATTCATAAAATACAAATATAATTTAATAAAAGTAATCATTCAAAAAGAATAACTTATTTGAGTTCAGATTCTATTTTTAGGACAGACAAAATTCAAATTTGTTCGAAGATATTCATTATACAGAGTTTTTGAATATTATAAATTGTTCGGAGTTGTCAGACCATGAATTGACACTTAAAATTAGTGTTCCAGTAATATTATTGAAAAACATTGACCATGCTGTAAGGTTGTGCAATTGAACAAGACTAATCATCATAAATCTTGTGGATTACATTGTTGAAACTTTTTTTTTTTTGAAAGGAAGCAATATTAGAGAAAATGTTTCTATCCATGATTGTCATTAACTTTATCTGATATAAAGTTGTCTTTCAAGTTATAGAGAAGACAATTTACATTACTTGTATCATATGCAATGATATTAACAAGTGTCAAAGACAATAATTGCACGTATGATTTTTTAAAAAAAACAGTATTTAGCCTTGAACAATTATTTGTCGTAGTTTATAGAGTAACAAATTATTTTGGTTTGAAGATATTGATATGCGGTGAAGATGAAAAACCAACTAATAAACAACAAATGTTGTGTATAAGGAATTTTTTTAGAATCTATAATGATTAGTGATATACTTATGTGTAATTGTTAATAAACCAATCATCTTTATTTATGTACAATTTAATTGATTTGCATTTAATGGGTTAAAAAAACTAGTTTATACTAACAATTCAAATATGACACAAACATGTAATTAATTAACTAGTTTTACACCCGTGCGTTAAACGCACGAACAATTTTTTTTTAATTATATAATGTTCAAGCAAAACAAATAAGAAAATCAAAATCAAAATAATAAATTAAGAAAAGTAATGTTTAAGGCAACTACTAAAATATAAATACATCATTTTATTGGTAATATCATAGATTTTTAAAACATTTCTTATACACAATATTTGTTGTTTTATTTGTTGGCTTTCCATCTTCATCAGTATTAATATCTTCAAACCAGAACGGTTTGTTACCCTAACTCATACAACCCCATGACGCATCTGGCTTCTTCAAGAAGAATTTTACATGTGAAAGTGATTGATCTTGACTTTTGTTAATTGTCATGACATACGATACTACCAATGAAAATTATCTTTTCTAGAAACTTGAAATACAACTTCACATCTAATGGAGACAATGACATTCTTGGTATAAACATTTTGTCTCTAACATTGCTTCAATTCAAAAAATTTACTTCAACAATGTGATTATCAAGCATGGTAATAGTTAGTCTTATTCTATTGTTAAACCTTGCAGCAGGGTTAATGTTCCAATAACATCACCGAAACAACAACTTTAAGTGTTAATTCATTGTTAGACAATATTGAATACTTTATACTATTCAAAAACTCTGTAGAATGATTGTCTTCAAACAAACTTGTGTTGTTCTCTGCCCTACACATATAATTTGAACTCAAATAAGTTATTTCTTCTAAGTGATTGTTAGATACCATGTACACATTTATGGTGTCAAAAACCTCAAGAGTCGGGGCAAGTATAACCCTTTTTGCAAATATGACACGTCATAAAAGACTCAGTGGTTAAGGAAGAAAAAATACACTTTTGCGGTTTTAAAAAGAGTATTTCAACTGTTAACAATTTATAAAAAAGGACCGACCCGTAATTATTCCTTACCAAAATGAGAAATAAAAAAACTCACCTCATTGAAAATCACTAAAAGGCCTACTATATATAAAACCTATTAAAATCTCACATCCACCTTATGTAAGACGTATCTCCTTGACCCGATCCACCATGTGTCGGTGAGTTGCGTTATGAGATAGTGAGACTCCCTCTTACGAATTAAATCTCGTAAGACGGTCTTACCGGAAAACTACTCTTAATAAAGCAATACACGACCTCACCACCTAACCAAATTCAACATCTGTCGTCTAACAAATACAACCCTTCAGTTAGAACCCTTCATCTAGAATCATTAATTTGACGTATATTCTTTCATTTCAAAATTTCATTCACCTAACATTCGGTAAGAAATAGTAAGAAATCATAGCGATCTCTCCCCAGATTATTCAAATCCTTTTAATTTTTCATTGAGTTGAAAATTGAGTCTATATCATTTTGTTTTACATTCTATTTCCTTGTACTACTTTTAAAGTTTTTTTTAAATACAAATCTAATAATCTGAGACTTCAATTTTTAAAATAAAGTCAATTATTTAGTGAAAACATTGTTTAATGATAAATATTTTATTTTACTGTCCGAGATTTGTTGTATTCTAAATTTTTAAACATACTTCTTAAGGTTATTTTGAAAATAATACATAACTCAAATTTTGAGATTTGAATTTATAACTGATGAATTTATCTGTTATATTTATTATTATTTTTTATTTAACAATTCTTCATGCTTATAAAAAAAAATTATAACTTTATAATTAGACTATGTCAACAACTTCGTTGTTTATTTCAGCCGGAACTAACTATTTCCTTACAACTTTGATTTTGAGAATCCATTCGAATCTTTGTTTGTGGACGTCTTTTAGGACGGATAGTATGGAAGCTATAATCGTCACAGTAAAAATGTTGGGTTCAAAATGTATAAAGTTTATTTCGTGACCGATTTTTTTTTAAACTTTGGAGAAAATTGGTTGAACATCTGCAAATAACATTCACAGACTTTATATAAATGTGATGAAAAATAAAAGGTCAAGCAGGATATTGTGAATTGTACTTAGAATACCAACAGTTTGGGTGTATTCAAAGTTTCTAGAAATGTATAAATATATTCATGTCAACTTATCTAAGAATATTAAATGTTTAGTATAAAAACAAAAGAAAAAAAAACAAAGTGTTTCAACTTCCAATGTTTCCATTTATAGAAATAAGTTTTAGGCGGGAAAATCACGTTTGTCATTATATATATATAGAGATAACCTTAACAAGTTTGACTTATGCTCGGCTTGAATGGTAGGAATCGAAATGAAAATAGAAATTAAGGGCGTGTTTGGTAACCATTTTATTTTTAATATTTTGTTTCTATATATATATATTTTTTTTGTGTGAAAAATAGAAATAAAAATACATTTGACAATCATTTATATTTATAAGAAACTATAAACGTTTCTCATTTTCCCCCAAAATTTAGAAATGAAAAAAAATTATTTCTCATTTAAGAGAAATAATTCTTTTTTGAAAATTGAAAGGGTCAAGGTCGGTTAAGTTAAATGAGGTCGAACCTTCGAATTTTGACACGGTAAATTTTTGCCTCCATATATATATATATATTAGGTATGCCAATTACAACCCAGAACCAGTGACTGACACACCCTTTAGGGTTTGGGGGCAGTTGCCCCCACTTGGTTTTTTTGGTGAAGAACTTTATAAAGAAAACAATAATAATCTGTAATTTTTACAATTTGCCCACACTTCTGTCAAATTTCTACAAGTTGTCCCCACCTGAGAAAAAAAAAATTACTCATTGTAACTCCCATTCTCTCTTATTCCGGAAAGAGAGACTGAAATTTTGAATCCCTTCCCCCGATTCCCAAATCCCAATCTCGTCTCCCTCAGTCCCTCTCCCATCCCTTTCCCTGCATCCCAATTCTTATTCGCTCGCCCGCTCTAGCCTCTACTAGTCGACTGGCTCTGCATGCGGATTCCGACCACCGGACGGCAATAGTAGGCAGCAACAGTGTAGTGCAACAAGTACACTGCACAGTGCACACGGTTGACGGCTCCACTTTCCTCCTCTCTCGATCTTTACTGCTCTAGAGATAGAGACATGTATTCTTAATTCTTCAATCTTCGGTTCTTCAATTATAATTATATGATTGTATGAATTTCTAAATTATAATTTTGATTTAAATTTAATAAATTAAAATAACCCTAATTTTAAAATAGTCATAATTTGAAATAACTCTAATTTTGAAATAGCCCGAATTGAGTATTTAATTTATGTAATTGTTGTAAATTGTTAATTTGTGATAAATGATATTATGTTTTATTGAAAAAGATTTGTTTAAGAATGATAAAAATGATGACGTAATTAAATATTTTAAAAATAATGAAAACACGTAAGAGACAATTATGATTTGTAAACTTTATTAAATTTGGGCCCCTGGTTGGGAAAATCTCTACGTCTCCACTACCCGGAACCCGTTGACCCACCTGACCCAACCTAAAAATTACATGACCCAACCGAACCCAAAAATTAAAGGGTCGTGTTAAAGCGGGTCAAGCCTAGTACCCATTTTGACCTGATAGTTTTTACTTCATAAATTTATGAAATTTTGGGAGAACATCTGGATTAAGACGAGTCGCTATGTTACACGCTTAACCCGACCCAAGTCAACACGACCCATTTCGATATGTTTGATATTTGGATTCAAATGAGTTTCGATCCATTATCTGTTCAACCCGACCCATAATGACCCAACGGATGAGGAGATGCATATCCACATATTTTTTGAATAGTAGATGCAATCTTGTGAATTATTATTCTACTCGTTCAAATTGGATATAATATATTATTATGGAAGTTGTAATGTGTTAATTTTTTTGAAATAGAATATCACTTTGTGAAAAGAAATAAAAGATGTCTTTTCAAAAATGTTTAGGTTTTGTTTCTTTTCATAAAAGAAATAAAAAAAAGCTATCAAATGTGTTTTGTTTCTCGTCCAAAATAAAAATGAAATGGAAATGTGTAAAACAAAAAGAAGAAATGAAAATGTCACGGAATACTACCTAAGATTCTCATTAATTATATAATATACTAGTACTTTTGTCTGTATCGATGACACGGTATCAGTTTTAGAATTTATCAATAAATGAAATAATGTGGAAATGAACCAAAATCCCTAACAAAATAAGACATTTTACTTCGATATTTATTTCATAAGAAAATCAAGACTTAAATATTTTAATTGTAATTATTATTAAAATACGAAAAGAAAATTTTATTGTTTTCTCAATAACGAAAACTCATTCTTTTTCTTTTGGGGGTTTTTGCTTAACTTTGTAAACATGAGATGCAATAAATTTATCAATTATTTCTACCTACACATGAAACAAAGAAAATTCAAACATATTAAGAAACTACAACTAAATATTTGTAAAATCGTAAAGGCCTCTTTGCCCATAACGGAGGGATTAATTAATAATTTGTATACGAAACTGCTGGCCGAAGAAAAAAAATGGGCCTGACAAAACTTACGAATTTTTTTATTTGTATATGAAATTACGGGCTAGAAAAAAATTAAATTGGACAAAAAAATGAGCCGAACAAAAATTAAATTGATTAAGTTAATTAGTAAAAACAAATATTTCAAATTACAAAACTTACAATTTTTTTATTTATATACGAAATTGAGGGCTAGAAAAAAATTAAATTGATTAAATTAATTACGATAACAATTAAAAAGAAAAAAAAATTAAAATACAGATATTCAAAACTTACCGCTGGACTAAAATTAAATTAATTAGTTATGCACGTTAACGGAGAAGAAACTAGATTATTACAGACATAATATACCAGTAAAACAATAACGATAAAATTATAAAACTATAAAACAATAAATATAAAACTGTAAAATTAAAAAAAAAATAACTGTATTTCACACACTTACAATTTAGATTAAATGTAGAGGGTATTGGAAGAAGTAAATGTCTTTTACATCTATGTTGTAATATAGATTTTTCATTCAAGCATAAAAAGAAAGGTATTTTTAAGGAATGAACTAACTAGAGAGAAAATAAAATGCTTTCATTTGTGATTCCCGCCTATAATTGTTGGTATCAAACATTAGGATTTACATTTCTCAGTCATAGAGAATCACTTTCCATTGAAATTCGATTCCAAGGTCTCAATTCAATCGTATCGTTATACTCATGGCAGAGCTAAATGCAAAGATTATGGTCTTGGGCCCACCTCCTTTATTCCATCTCCACGAGAAACTATTCCCCGCGGAATTCGATTTCCTAAAACCGTGGGAATCTCCAATCCCTCTCCTCCAATTCCTCTCCACTTATGCATCTTCTGCACGTGCTCTGCTCTGCTCCGCCTTCACGCCTGTCACCGTTGACATCCTCCGCGAATTGCCCGACCTTCGATTGATTGTGACCACCAGCGCTGGCGTCAACCATATTGACCTCCCCGAGTGCCGCCGTCGTGGAATTACAATCGCCAATGCCCCTCAAATCTTCTCGGAGGATGTTGCGGATTTGGCGGTGGGGCTGCTGATTGATGTTCTTAGAAGAATTAGTGATGCCAATCGGTTTGTTAAGAGTGGATTTTGGCCTCGGAAAGGGGATTATCCTCTTGGTTCCAAGGTTCTCCCTTTCCCCTGCTTTTGAACGTTCTACCATTTTTGATTCAATATTTGATATGGAAATTGCATATTAATCATCCTATGTGAAAGGGTATGATGCTTCAAAGGATATCATCGAATCCTCTTACCTGCAAGAGATACATTTTTTAAACCTGATCGGGACTACCAATGGTCCAAAACATAGTACAACTGTGCTCGACTTTGTTCATGCATAGCATAATCCAATACTATGACCGGACAGATTGTTCCCCTAATCCTATTTAAGGCGTTAGTGGAAAATGTGACTGTCGCTGGCACTTTCTTACACCTTTTTAAAAACATATGCTGGAGCAGAGATTAAATTACTCTGTGTTTTGTTCTAACTTTATTAAAGTTCATGTGTTAGTGTAATTAGTGTTAAAATTAGTAAAGCAGTGACGGTTATTATAACCCTTGGAGAAGCTATCAGCCTATCACTTCTTAAGTTTGATGGCTTTTACTCCATTGTTCTATCTGTAGATTTGTAATTTGAAGGACATCTTTTTAAAAAAAAATTTATTTAGCTTCGATTTATTGTACTCATGTGATTGATCATTCCAGTTGGGAGGCAAGCGAGTTGGTATTGTTGGGTTGGGAAGCATTGGCTTAGAAGTTGCAAGGAGACTCAAAGTGTTTGGATGCATAATTTTGTACTACTCAAGAAAGCAAAAATCATCTATCTCATACCCTTTCTGTTCTGATGTCCGTCAACTTGCAGCTGGTTGTGATATCCTCATTATTTGTTGTGCTTTAACTGATGAAACTCATCATATGATAAACAAGGAAATCCTTATGGAGCTTGGAAAGGAAGGAGTCATTGTTAACGTTGCACGTGGGGCTGTTGTTGACGAGAAGGAATTGATACGGTGTCTGGTGGAAGGAGAGATTGCAGGTGCTGGTTTGGATGTGTTTGAAAATGAGCCTCATGTCCCTGAAGAGCTCATTGGATTGGAAAATGTCGTTCTCTCCTCACATCATGCTGCCTATACGCAGGAAGGTTGGTGGATTTGCTATAAGCTTATGTCAGATAATTTGGAAGCTTTCTTCTCCAAAAGACCACTATTGTCTCCACTTGTGGATGAATGAAGTGATTGGTTCTTATTCAGGTTCGTTTTCAATTATCTTCATGGTGCATATTAATCTCAAGTTGTATAAGAAGGCTGTAGCTTGCACGAGATCACATGTTTCATTTGCTTATTACGAGATATTATAATGCTGCTTCTAATGTTCCTGTCAACTGTGTTTCTGAAACGCGTGGGTAGAATTTAATGAACAAGAAATATTTTCTTGCAATATGTCTGATGGTGGTTATGTCTGTCCGTTAGACAGATGCCACATGCACATATAACTTTGATGTAGGCTGAAGCTACTCACTGATTTCTCTCTGCAGTTCTCTTGGAAGTGGATCTACCGAACCAATCAACTGAGCCTTGTGGAACAACCTGGGGTCAGGTAGACGAATCTTTTTCACCATTCATATCTATCAAAAATCAACCCCCAATATTTCCATTGTATAAATATCATCAGTTCTCAATTGGTTGATTTATCTGGACTGTCTTAAATTGAACCTGATTTCAGGTTATTCCTACAGGCTCTCGTATGTCTTTGTTTAAAAATCTTATTTTTCTCAAGGTTTATTTGCATATCCCTAGCCTGGAACCACTTACCGGCAGAACATTTTGTTTAGTATGCCAAAGGCAGACAAGAAAATGGACAGTTACAAATAAGGACATAATGAGTGTAGGCTTGAATATTGACGATACCAATTATTTAGCTTTCACTGAGTTACCTAACTTAGAATTTCTATCAGAGTTTGTTTGGAGATGTTCTACTTTAAGCTTGTACTTTTATTATATATATTAATAAAATTGACTTTTTTGCGGATAAAAAAAACTCAAATTTTCTGCCACTCATAATTTGTTTTACAGGTCATTCGTTTCATAAGCAAGAAACAGAAGCTATATTTGGTGACTGTTTGAGTCTCATCTGTAACTTGGCACCTTATGAGGCAGAATGCAAGCTCAAGATTTATTGAATCCACATGAAATTATAAATATGGTTGTTTTGTGTGAGGACTTCAAGATTAGTCGGTTGTAATTAACGATTCAGTTATAATTTGGGATTATTTGAATCAGTGGCTAATATTATTCAGTAATTTCGTATTACGAGGGTGGCATTTTTTGTCATCTAATTTAACCCTAGTAAATTTTGGTTGTTGCATTTGAATAGATTTAATGTAATCCCTAAAGCTCAATAGAGGTGATAACTTGATATTAGAATCGAGTCTGCAAGCCTCTGTGGCTCTGTGGCCTTTTTGTTTGGTTAATTTCTTGCGACAGTAGCCATATATTCTTAGGTCTGGCTTCGTTGTTTGACTCATTGGATATTATTGCATTCATTTGGTGTTGTAATGCTTAAATAATTCTCAATGTGTGTTATGTACCTGATTTATCTTCACCTCTCCTAAAGAAAAAGAAATTTACCCCGAAAGTAATGGATTTTTGTGCATGTGTATGTAAACGTGCTTTGATTAGTGTATAACACGAAAATTCTATATTAGTGACCATTAAAAGTTAATCGCTGAATTTCCGTGGTATTGCTGATTTCTGTACAGTGATCCTATCTTCCATTTACTTTTCATTGGGTCTCCCATCTATACCTATGTGATGATAGATACTGGATAGTTACTAAGAACTCTTTAGTTTAAGAATTGTAATGGTGCCTGCAAACCTAATTCTTCCCTTTGAGAAAATACTCGACTCCCCTGCTCCCGAAACATGCTTCATTTCCTTTGGTTCCTTCCCACTGTTCTAAATAATTCTCAAAACCAGATCAATAATATACCATTTTCCGAACCTTTAGTGCTTATGCTAAACATCATAATCTTCTATGGAAATTCTATCCTTCTTTTATCGGCTTACATTGCAACTTACCTCCCGAAACTCTCCTAGAAGTATATAAGCTTCAATGTACTTGGTATTACTCTAAACACTGATGTTCATAACAACCCAAATACACCTTTTAATGACAAAAAAGACAACATATATATATATATATATATATATATATATATATAGACACACCTTTTAATTGGGTTTGTGGAAGATGGAAATGATATTGTCAATGCAAGTAGCTCATCAAAGTGTTGTCCAATGTATTTTAATAAGCTGTACAATTCTGCACAAACGACAAATGTTATCAATTCCTGAAGTCTTTTCGCTCTATAATGCTCACTTGTACCAACAGAAGGTTCATACGAGAGTGTTGGCCAAATAATTTGTATGCGTAGATCTATAAAAATGGCAGAGAGCACCTCGTTAGTGATTGAAAGGTCGTGATGCATGGTTAAATAATACTTTCTTAAATAGAGATGTTGAGGGGGTGACTGTTTCATGAAGTTATTTTGTTTCTTCTTTAGTCTCTACTTTCACTTTTGAATTGTGTGTGGAACTTCCAGAGTAGAGTAATGCATTTGAAAGTAGTTTATTTAGTATCACCTATGTCGGGACAGGAATATAAAAAAATGAGGCTAAAGATTGATGATCTCATGCATACGCTCCCTTCGTAATATAATGTGTACATGCTTAGTTCCATAAAAAATTTAAAACTGCAAGTTGTAAGCTAAATATATGAGGAAAACTATTAGATTGTTTAGCACTTTAAGTTCACCAGATATCTTTATTATTCACAATGGTCACCATCACTATGACATTACGTAGCACTGTTGGCTCGACCAATGGATGAGATCCATCCTTTTTCATTATGGAATTCACGACGTGGAAGGATAGTGATGTGATGAACTCCTAGTCAAAAAATTAAAGTAGAGGATTGCACCATCTTGTACAAATTTAGTACTAGTGAGACTTAAAAATGAAGAAGTGACAGAGAGTTTGTTGGATATGTTGTTTCGTCAGTTTGACAGAACTTAGAGAGGGGAAAGGGACCGGCGGTCTCTCAACAGTCATCCGATTTAAAAGATCATCCATGTCAAGCTTTGGGCGCTTTCATGTCACTTTCCTTGAGAACACTTGCTTTTGCATATGCCTGTTCACTTGTTTGTATACATTGTTTTATGCAGGATTATCAATTTTGCTGGTCTTAGTTTATCCACTTTTTGTTTTGTTTCTTATTTATTTAGTACATCAGAAGTTTTATGATTGCTATTGCCTATTTTTATTCCCACATTGTTTATTTCTTTTTTGGAGTTGGGGAGGGGAAGGGTGAATGCTCAACCTAATACCAACAATCTGTTGGTTACCAGAGCAAAAAATAAAATCCTGAAAGATTATGCTCATCTTTTATCTTATAAACTATGTGCTTTGATTATTCAAAACTAGCCTTCATTGCTAGGCTCCAAAATAAAATGGATCCAGCTATCACTGTAATGTCCTTTTTAAGACAATGGGCATTATTTTTACTAGAGGGAGATTCCTTGACCCTGTTTAACATCAAGCTAAATGATATTGGCTGGCGTTTATCTTAGTATTTGGAGCATATTTATCTATAACGAAAAAAAGGAGCTGATAGATTAGAATTTTACTTGATTCGCCTTGGTCTTTTTCGCCAATAAACAATGATTAGTCAAGCTAGATTCTTCTTGCATTATAAATTTTTTTCATCTGTACATTATGTTTCGACTTATCTCATTCAACTATTCTTAAGCGGCTTCAGTATCTACGAGTGTGCTGAGCCTACTCATTTTCGTTTTTAAGATTGCTTGCACAAAAATGGAGATCATGTTCATAAACTCGTCCTGATTTGGCTTTTGACGCAGGAAAGACATGGGTTCGAGTCATTGTGTTAACCAGCCTCCACCAGCTCCCTGCATATGTTCTGGCCTGTAGCATGTTACAGTGATCACTATTAGGTACAAATTGATCGCTTCTCCTATTATATTTTTGTAATAGGGGAAAATTGTGCATTTGGTGTAAGACACAATGAACTTGGCTTCATAACTTGGACAACATTCCAGCACCATTGTTTCATAGTTCACTCTCTTTTCTTGATAATTTATCTTCCATAAGCTCAATACTCTGCTGTCTCAACAGTATTTTTTATTTTATTTTTATTTTTAAAAGAAAGAATTTTGGAAACAAGAAGTAGCAATATGATCTACGGATGATTTTGCTTTTGGACTCAGAGAACGTTGTTTCTGGGAAAGGACAGAATAAGGAAACTTACAAGTCTAGGAACATCCATCATGAGCTTTTTTTGCCTCGGCAGGGTATCAAATGATGCTCAGTTCCATGTTTTCCCCAAACCAATCATACATTTTAAAAATATTTGCTGCTTCACTTGTCTGTTTTGTTGAATTATAAGCTGTCTCAATGCCCTTGTTCTCCGTATATGTTTTTACCAATCTCTACACCCTCTTACCTCCCTCCATGTCGATGTCACGCTTGGTTTATGAACCTGATTGTTATTTACTGTTATTTTTGCTGTTGTTCCCTTGCTTTGTTGAGTATTCATTCCAATATCTTTGTCCTTAGTCATGTATTACTTATTATATATATCGTAAATCATGTAATTCTAGTTTAGCAAATAAAAGTCAATACAAAAGTTATACTACATGAATTGTTTATTGGAAACGTCGTTATTATGATCACACTTGGAATGGATCTATTAATGGGTTCAATCAATAATATATTGTGACGCTACTATTAGAATAATTGATCATTGAAGTTTCCAAAATAGGCAAAGGCTTTCCCATATGGATAGGAGCCACTAAGGAACCGAGTTAAGTCAATAGAAACTAGGCTTAGGTGCTGAATCAAGAATGATGGGCGAAGACGACTGCGGCACCAATAGAAACTGACTGAAGCCTATGCAGTAGTGTAGGACCCAATCTGCCTCCACAAGTTGATCCTTTTAGTGATACACAAATATGGAATCTCAACCCCATTGGCAGCACTGCCAATATACCTTACACCAGAGAGTTAGGGAAAAGCTCTGTTGGGATGGTAGTCCTGTAGGCTGTAATAGTCAAGTTCAGTTTGCCGTTTAAATTTCCTTGGGGGTTATGATGGAGAGAGAGAGACTGAAACATGCCTCGGTGCCTTTTGTATTTAGTTTTCAAACTATTCAAGACTTCGTTTAGAAGCTAAAGAAGTCAACCTTGACTTGAGCCCAATATGCTCATCAACTTCTCTTGAGCTCCACAAGCTACTTGGTGGATCGGAGGATGGTTGCCAAACTGCTCAGACTTACCTGTTTTGCAACTTTAGTTGTTATGTCATGTTAACTATCACTTTTAAGAACGATGAACAAAATTCGGAGTTATTGAATAGGATCTTCAATAAGAACATAAGGAAATGTAGCTCACTACTGAACACCTTTATTTCTACATCTACCTCCCGCATTTTTGTTATATATATATATATATATATACTACATATTTATTCCCATCAACAGTAACATTGTACAGCTAGTCAGTGCTTTGTTCTTCCTCTGTTGGCTTCCTTATCCAAAACTCATTCTTTGTTTAACCCAAAGTATCTGAGTCATCTGAGTTGTTTCTACGTCGAAGCCAGTTTGCGAAGGAATCTAGCGTTTTCATGTCTGCACGGTAATGTTTCTGTGTAAACTCGAGAAAAGTTGACCATGTGAAATCTGGATATATCCTCGCATTATCATCCCCAACCAACTCTTTAGGCGGGCTTATGACTTTGTCCATCTTTGGAGAGAGAAAGAACGCAAGGGACTTCCTAGGTGTTTGACTATTCACCACTGCTCTGTGCAAGCAACTCTTGTAGATTCCGTTTGATAGAGCCTGGAAACAATTAACCCCTAAACTTCAGTAATCAAAAGTTCATAATTATGCTGCATGGAGGTGGACCCCATTCGATCTTATTATAGAGAAATTTAGAAAATGTATGTGTGTACTTACCATGAATGTGTCTCCAATATTGACTATGAAAGCTTCTGAACATGGGGAAATGGAGTGCCATTTTTCATCAACGAACACTTCAAGTCCACCAACATCATCTTCATGAAGGATGGTTAGAGATGTTGGATCACAGTGGGGCCCAGTCCCAAGCGTTAGTTCTGGTTTCTGGCAAGGAGGGTAGTAGTTTAATCGCATTAATGAATCATTTCCTTCGTAAAAGTCCCTAAAATGCGATGGACCAATGCCAAGACTCATCCCTAAAATCTCCATGATACCCAGGGAGAGATTGCTCATAGCTTCACAATATTCTTGGCAAACCCTCCTGTGGAAATCAGTGCATCAATCAATATATATACAACAAATATAAGTAGAAAACAAAAGATTGTGTTCAAGGCTGATTTTTATACCCAAATTGTCTGTAATCTTCGCCCATTACGTTCAACAAGTAATCTTTAACTTTGTTAGAGTGTTGTTGATCAGCAGAATATTGCAAAGTAAGCGTTTCCTTCCACGGAAGCTTGGATGAGAACCTATTCGTAAAGCTGCTAGCATATCCACGAGAATCGCCAACCTTTCTTTGGGCTCTTTGCTTTTCTGAGAATGACATTTGGAAGAAGGTATCAACATTCTTGTGAACTTCATTTATGAGCTTGGAATCGATGCCATGATTAATGACTCGAAAGAAACCGTGCTTTTCACAGGCTGACTTGACAATCTGAGTTGTGTTGGAGATGGCTAGTGGGTCACCAGAGAGGAAAGCTTCCAAGTCAACCGGAGGAACTTGGAGGGGAGGATGTGGCTCGAAGCAAGGCCTTTCGTTGTCTGGCCATACGAATTGTTGGGGTATGTTTGATTCATATTGAAGAAGAGATGCATCGAAAACTAGAGATGTTTTTTCGATTTTCGGTTCTTTCAGTAGTGAGGATGATGGAGGAAGGAGAAGAATAGGAGGAGCCATTTGCATGTTTTGAGAATGGTTAGTAATATGGAATGATAGTCACTATATATAGTGTAACACACACACGCACACGCACAGAGAAAGTGAGGGTTGGTGAGAGTGAAAGTAAGGGGAGGGGATGTCAAGAAGAGGAATGAAAAGGGGGTTCTAATAAGTTTGAAAGATGGAAAGAGAAAAGAGAAGAGAGAAAAGAAAAGCCAAGGCCGTTCATTGGAGACGTCGGTAAACAAAAGTAGGAATATTAATTTGTTGAGTTCACTTTTGTCAATCTCTCTCTCTCTCTCACACACACACACAGTGTGCATGCCTTAATGTTTTAGTCCTACGTTATGTCTTGTATGTTACAAATCACTAGAAGGAATTGAAGGTTGGATTACAAAAACAATTGAGAGAATTTGAAAGCAGAATCTTTTTAATCTTAAATCCTTAAAACAGTGATCTAAATAACAACACTTGTTAGCATTTCTCTTACAAAAATCTGCTTTTGAACCACTACACTTTGCAGTTATTCTAAGCATGTCACTGAACTCAAATTACTATCATTTGGGTCAATTTGGTGATGGCTTTAGTTTTGACAGTCTTTTGTATCTTAACTTTCTATTAAAGCAAGAGAGAGAGAGAGAGGCCAATGAAAGAAAAAATAAAAAAAATAAAAGAAAACAAGTCCGAGCTTTAAATTAAGGAATATATCTCCGGTAAGATGGTCTTATAAATCCAAATCGTGAACTGTGATTTTTGGGGACCTCTATTTATAGCTGGGAGTGAGGCTTTCCTTCGCGGTTAAGTTTTACTTTATGAGTTTCATTGACTTGTACCGCGCGCTTGAGAGATTTCACCAAAGGCAAACTGCCACAGTGCCTTGGTTACTATTGAGCGCCACCCATAGTGGAAACTGGGGCGGGGCCAAGAGTGGTTATGGGCGGCGCCTGGCCCTCTTTTTCCTCCTCTTTTTCGCACTTAGGCCCCCTGCATTTTACTGTTTACGCATCCTGCTTTTGCTTTTTTGCATTTTCGACCCTGTAACTTGACATTCGTTAACTTTTAACAAGTCTTGATATTTCATGTCAATGTGGCAATGACTGACACGACACGATAGCACGAACAAGCACGGCACGATTATAAAACACGATTACAGAGACAAATGACATGATAAGACCAGCACGACACGACACGAAAGACATGAAATTGTTAATATATTCAAAAAAATAATTATTGTTATTTTTATTATCAAATTAGATATATAACATGAAAACACGATAGTGAGGCACGAACACGACACGATAATACGAATTGCCACCCCTGCATGTCATGTTACATACCAGGGGTACGAAATTGGGGTGTCTACAACATCCAAACTCTAGCAAGCTCAAAATTAAACTCCATCTAGTCCGACATCTTCCACCATTCTCCATCGCCGACGCCAACAAAGCTTCCTGATCCAGCCCCCTTCTTCCTCTCTCCTTTTCCATCGAAGTCCAAAGCCACCATCTCTCTGATTCCGGGAAACCTCCCTCCGGCCAAGCCTCCTTCATCTCAGCGTCGAAACAACACAGCCTTCCCTCTTCGATCTTCCTCCTCTCCGATTCCTCCACCCGCAATTGCCCCTGCTCCGTCAGATCCACAGCCATCTCCCAGCCGTTAATCCTTCAGCGCCGACTCCTGGTCCATCCTCCAGTTGGTTTTTCATTCTCTTCTCTCTGATTCCGACCAACAATGGCCTTGGCTCTGTCGAAACACGTCTCCAAGCAGTCTCCAGCGACTCTCCAAATTCCTGTCAAGCAATTCTGTTTAAGCAGCAAATTGGCTCCATTTCTTCAAAACTAACGAAGGCAGTGCACTCGTATCATTCTTCAGCACACGAAACACAGCTTTGGATATTGTTGTGTGCCACTTTGAAGGAAATTCATTGATGGTTTGATATAGAAGTTAACCCTTTATTACATCTGCCTTGATGTTTTAACTTTTGAGAATTTTCATACCTATATGAAAATATTGGGTTTCGGGTTTTGATTCTTCGTGTTCTTGATGAAATTGTGGTTAGAAATCATTTAGTAATAGATTTTCTAACGTTTCTGCAACTTTAAACGCGAATTTTCATGCTCGAAACATCAAGATATTGTTGGGTTTTACGTCGGGTCAAAACCGGGTTGGAGCAACCCGACTAGAGGTTGATGACGACCTGTTTTAAAAAAAGGTACGAGAGGAAGGATAAAAAAATTGAATTTTTACAAAATAGTCCATGTACTAGTTGAAATTGACTATTTTATTCCTAGGCAAAAACATGTGAGAGGCACGTGTACGTATTTAACGGTACAAATTTGACGAAATTGGACAGAAAGACCAATTGTATTTAATGGCATAGTACAAGGATTTGATTTTTTCGAATTTCAGTGCAAGGACCATTTGGGAAATTTGCCAAAAGTTAAAAGATGGACTTGAGAAGCTTTAGTTCAGATATGGGTAAAGTTTACGAAATCGGATCATAAAAGTTTGATGAAGATAAAAAGATTAGATTAGATTAGAAGAATGGAGAAATCGCAAGTCGATTCCTTTTTCCAAGTTTTCACCAGTGTTTGATTCAAATTAGATTCAATTTGTGTGTTGTGTTGTTATGCATGTAAACTGTTCGATGAAATGCCTAAATAGAAATTTGTTTGTTGTTGGACACAATTTCTGAATCCGGATGCATCAATTTTGAATCGGGATGGATCGATTTTGGGATGAAGGAAAGACGCATCAATTTAAAATCATTTGTTGATTCTGTATTGGAAAGAATGTACATGAAGATCTAGTTTATTATGATTTTATAGCGCGATGTAAAATTGGATTAGAAAATTAAAATTGATGCTTCGTAGTGCAAAAATTGATGTAATACGATGCAAAAATTGGATTCGGTAATTAAATTGATGCATCGCGGTGTAAAAATTGATGCATCCCAGTGTAAAAATTGATGCAACGCGATGCATTTGAGTAAGCACTCCGTAGCGCGTATTCGGTTCATTAATGGTATCGTAATTTTTTTGCCCCCAAAAATACCTTTTTCCGGTTAAAAAAATATGAAATATTTCCAAAATTGACCAACCTGAATTTCACCCTAGAAGAATTAAGGTTAAAATTCTGGTCGGCCCTTTTCTAAAGTTTTTAACCACAAAAGTCTACCGTTCTTTTTTTTAACCACAAAAGACCACTTTTTCGAAATATTGTTCCGAAAAAGTCATCGTCTCCTTCTACAGCTCCGACAATACTTTGGATTGGAAAATCACCATTGTTGTGTAACGAAACAGGGATTGACCTGCACGATCAAGTCGCGGGGTTTCGGAGGCAATGCCCCCGAAAGGTAAACTGTTTCTTTGATTCATTATGTACGAAACTGTAATGGATATGTGCTAGGTTGAATGATTTTTAAGTAGGACGAAGGCGGGGGAGGATGGGAAAGAAGAAAGCTTACAACCGAAAAGATGTAAGAAGAAGAAGAAGAAGGTGGAGCACATGGTCTAGTTCATTATAATTTTGTATCGCGGTGCAAAAATGGATTAATAACATTTTATGTATCGCGATTCAAAAATTAATTCATCGCGGTACGTAAAAGTTGATACCGCGGTGTAATTTGGATTAGGTATATGTATCATGGTTCAAAAATTAATTCATCGCGGTATATAAAAGTTGGTACCGCGATGCAATTAGAATCAATGTTCTAAAACTCCCCGCCTAGCTCTGCCTAGGCCCCGTCTAGGCGCTAGGCCCCTCTCTACCGCCGCGATTTTCTTAGTCGGCGTCTACGTCAAATCTCGTCGACCTTAATTTATTTTTGTAGCTTTGATTTTGTAGCATGCAGTGATCGGAGAAGGAAAGGGGGCGAACTGGAGAAGGAAGGGGGAGTGGTAATGGTGATGCAGAGAGGGAGGTAATGGGGGCGAACTGGAGTAATATTTTTTTTTGTTTTTAGCTCTAAACTTGGCTGGTTTATTGCTTTTGGGTTGTTGAGAATTGAGATTAATGGTAGGTTTGTATATTTTTGTTCATTTTACAAATATAGACAAATGTTTGATAAAATGACAAACATAAAAAAAAATTAAATTTGTATTCAATGTGTTTGATCTTTGATGTAAATTATCAAAAAAATGGTAATTATGCCTTAATTCTAGGCCCTGATTACGCCCCGACTAGTCCCCTAGGCGCTAGGCGCTAGTGTGCCACCTAGCGGCCGCCTAACGATTTTTAGAACCTTGATTAGAATAGACAATTAAACTATTGAACTGCGGTACAAAAATTAATGCAATAAAATTGATGAATCGCGGCGCAATAGGACTAGGCAATTAAACTATTGAACCTTGGTGCAAAAATTAATGCAATAAAATTGATGAATCACGGTTCAATAGTGAATGCACTGCGATTCATTTATGTAGCGCACTTTATGTTCATTAAGCGTATCATTGTCTTTTCGCACCCAAAAGTGTCTTTTTCGATTGAAAAAAAAAACACGATACTAGAACGATTATAAATACAATATCTTCTTAGTTGTCCTTGTTTAAATTTAATCGATGAATTTAGGCGGTTTAGACATATCTATACAAGACATGTAAGTCCAAGACAAATAAAACTTAAAAGAAGAATAAGAAGATTGGATATTAAAATTTAAACAAGAACAACTAAGAAGATATTGTATTTCTTTTTTTTTTCTCTCTCTCTCTCTGCTTACAAATGGAAATCACATGCCATATATATAAAAATCTGGGGCCAACATGAATACAAGGAAAAGCAACAGATAATTGAGCTTATGACATAAGCCATGACGATAGAGACTAATAATTAAACAAAAAGACGTAAGTCATGATGGTAGAGACTAATAATTATACAGAAGACGTAAGCCTCATGTTACCAACGGGAGTCTGGATGAGATCGATCGTCTTCATATGGGTCGGGTAAGACTCATCACTATTATTATCAATTATTAAGCTTTCATCCACTGATGATTTGGATGTTTCAAAAGTTGGGATGATGTGAAAAAAACGCCATTGATCAAGAGTGTATCCACTTGGATGAAACAGGGCGATCATCTGACCAGGCTTGCATATCTAACATGATCTAAGAGGGGATGGTTTGAGGATTGATCATGTTGGCTCTAGCGAGGGCATTTTTTGTGTTTATGTAAAGCTCAAAATTACTCATCGCGCAAGTGGCTCTTGCAAGATTATTATTAGACCAATCATAGATGAATGTCATAGGAGCATGGAATACGAATAATTGCCCTTGATTTCTGATTGTTGGAGGAGGAAGGTATGAGCATTGTCTTCAAAACATTATGGTCACATAAGGTTGACGTCACGAAGAAAGCTGTTGTATCCATTGGTGAGCTGGGACGAACCATTGGAGTAATTTGAACAGGTTGTGAGACTCGGGTGGGGCACTGTCATGTCAAGCTGACATTAGAGGACGTATGAGAGGAGCTTAACAGAGTTAAACGAGATTCCTATGGTAGATGTTTCAAACAAATACCAAAACAAACAAAGTGTTTCTTTAGGAAATCTGAATAGGTCATGGATATAGAAGATGATGAAGAAGGGAAAATCTGGATGGAACTTGAGTCCTCTCATAAAGAGGCCATGATGGTGAATAAGGATGGTAAGGAAGTTTTGGTAATTCGGAATTGCCCTTTATTTGAGTGTTGTGTTTGCAATGGCTTCTACTATTTCTTCAGGGAGTGAAAGGACATGGAACGACTCAGGGAGAGAAGAGATTTGTGTTCCATGGTTAAAGGAGGAGGAAGAAGCTTCATCGATGGGGAACACCATTGGGAGGATATTGGCTGTGTATTTGAAGGTGTGGTTGGTGTCTTTGGAAATTCTACATACCGTTTTATAGTCTTTTGGCCTTGAGAGAAAGTCTATAACGACATTTGTTGTGCCTTTGATATGTTTGACAGTAAATTTCCATTGGGAGAACCAATTTGACTAGCGTAAAAGCTGTGCTTGAGGAAGAATTTTCCGCTTAAATTGGAGCATGCGGGGAAAAAATGACATGTCCATTTCAACTTGAAAACCGTGTCTGATTAGATGGAACTAGAACTTTTTTATTCTCCTTTTGACTGCCAGGATTTCTTTGAACCCAGTTGATGGCTTAATGTCTCACTCTTGTATCCACATATTATTCTCTGATTATCTTCACTTTAGACAAAAAGAACCACCGCCCAGTATTCATCACTTTGCGTCGGTTTGAAGAATCTTTTTTTCTGACGAAGCAGAAATCTTTAACGGGGGCATAGTGCTTGTCAACTGCTTGATTGCTTTAACAGCTTCAGTTTGTCTTGTAGTCCAAGGGGGGGATTCTTTTTTAGCATGGGGAATAGCCAGACTGTATGAATTGATAACTTGGGTAAGAAATCAGCCATATAGTTGACTAATCCAAGAAAATATCCAAGAAACTGTTGGATCTCTTTTGGTGAAGATAGGATATTTGGGAATCTGTGCAATTCTTGAGCGATGTAGAGCTAGGGCTGGTATTTGCCGTTGGATATTTTCATTCCAAGAGAGTCAATGGATGAGACTCCAACTTCCATTTTCTTTACCGAAAGCATTATACCGTACTGAACTACCAGTGAGTGGAATCGAGAGAGTAAGTCTACGTGAGACTTTTCGTCAGGGGAAAAGAGGAGTATGCCGATGTAAACAAGTGTATTGGAAATAATGGGTTCAAAAATGGTTACCATTGCCTTCTGCAAGGCGGATGGGGCATTTTTAAAACCGAATGGCATGACATTCCACTGGTAATGATGGTAAGTGATACAAAATATAATCTTTGGTCTGTCTTCGGGAGCAATACCTAATTGCCAAAAACCTGACTTGAGATCAAACTTGGAGGTGACCTTTGCATTTGATAGGGATTGGAACAAGGATCGCTTCTGTGGGAGGGGAAATTTATCATCTGCCAAAAAGTGATTAAGAGGCTGATAATTAATGACCAACCTTAGCTTTCCACACGAACTTGTTCACTTCTTTTGTTGACATAGAATGCTTCACATGCCCATGGAAAGGATGTAGGTTCAGCAATCTTTTGGTCAACCAGTTGGGTGCATTCTGTGAGGGCGAGCTGGTAATGGTCTGGATTCATCCCTGGATGGCTTGCTTTGGTAGGATTAACATCTTTATTTTGTTTGAAGGGCAATGAGACATAGAATTTAGAATTCAACCACATAGAGGAATGGTGTTTCGTTAGGAATTCCATATGGGATGAAGCACATGAGTCTTGGATGATTTGTTGCTTGAGGGTTTCTATGGTTTGAGCAAATGCCATGTAAAGTCGCAAGACTGGGCTCCATGGATTGAAGAAACTTTTATAGCAGAGACCATCTTGCGTCCACCTTAAGTTGGGTAACTTATGAAGGATGTCAAACCCAATGAGGAGATCTTTTCCGTATGAGCTTAATCCTAACAGTTTGTGCTTAATGACACATTTGGGGAACAATCTAATGTATATTGGAATACTAATCTTGTCAATGATGAAACTTTCACCATTAGCGGGCAGGAAATATTGATGATGTGGTCTTCAAAAGCTGGCAGGGAGTATTTTTGGATTCATAATTGATACAGAGGATCATGTATCAAAGAAGGCAATTATCTGGATCGGCTTAGCATATATGGACGTGAGAAGATGGATTTTGGCCAAATGTATGGGTTGGCTTTTTTGAACTGGAAGGATATGGGGAAGGGGTTTTACCATAAAAACACTTGGCTTGGGATCATCGTTTGATAGGTCAGAATTTGTGTCTCATGACTCGTTGGGATAGGCAATTGAACAGATTGTAGAATCACATGGTTCATCGTCAAGGGAATATAGGGACTCAAGGTCTAAGAGATCAACCTGCTCTATTTGACTGAGCGTTTGGATCAAAGGGTTTAGAATGAGACTTTTTTTTCGTGTGACTGCAGTCACAAGATGATTTGTCTTTGCACTTGATCTGAAGATACTTGTCGTCACAGGTAGAGCCTAGTCTCTTGCTAGTTTTTTCTAATTCTGCAAGGAACTTTCTCTGGTTGCAAAGCTTTTCCAAGGCATTTAGAATCAACTAGTAAAGGCCACCAAGAGAGGTTTAAGCAACTGTCATATTTCTGGATTCCAAAGATCTGTACGTTTCATTGCCAAGAGATTCAGGGAATGAGTTGAGAGAAACCTGTTTAAGGTTGACATCATCAATACCATGAAGGCAATAAAAAAACTGGGACATTCGAATATAGTGCATCTCAAGATCCTTTTTCTGGAAAGAACAACACTTCATTTTAAGAAATTCTTCTCTGACATGGATAGTGTGTTCTATGGGGTTGCCAATGAATTTTGAATAAATGAATTCTTCTGGAGATGTGGACTGTTTGATTTGTAGTTGTCTGTATTCTCCAAGGCTGGGATACCAATCTCGAAGACGCCCTTGGATCTGAGCAAGGAACCTTTTAATGACTAGCTCAATGGAATAAAACTGCAGTTCTACTGAGCACCAAGTCAACATTTCGACACTTCGTTCGTGCCATTTGGAAGGTGAAATATCATCAAAGGTGAATTTTGTTTGGTGTCGGTTCTGGGAGCAGATCCTGGAGTTTTTTGGTCCTCTTGTGGTGCAGTCTAAGACGTGGAATCATCTGGGTCAATACCTAGAGCGTCATGGACTATTGATTCTGGTTCCGTCATGAACAGGTGTTCAAAAGCTTCTGCATGATCAAATTCTTCTTCCATTTGTGAAGAGTATGAAATCCCCCCCCCCTTGGACTACAAGACAAACCGAAGCTGTTAAAGCAATCAAGCAGCTGGCAAGCACTATGCCCCCGTTAATGATTTCTGCTTCGTCACAAAAAAAAAAGATTCTTCAAACAGACACAAGTAATGAATACTGGGCGGTGGTTCTTTTTGTCCAAAGTGAAGATAACCAAATAATAATATGTGGATACAAGAGTGGGACATTTAAGCCATCAGGCACTAACATTCCACATTCAAGGAAATCCTTGCAGTCAAAAGAAGAATAGAAAAGTTCCGGTTCCATCTAATCGGACACGATTTTCAAGTTGAAATTGATGTCTTCTTTTCCCCGCATGCTCCAATTTAAGCGGAAAATGCTTCCTCAAGCACAGCTTTTACGCTGGTCAAATTGGTTCTCCCAATGGAAATTTACTGTCAAATATATCAAAGGCACATCAAATGTCCTTGCAAACTTTCTCTCAAGGCCAAAAGACTATAAAACGGTATGTAGAATTTCTAAAGACACCAACCACACCTTCAAACACACATCTAGTATCCTCCCAATGGTGTTCCCCATCGATGAAGCTTCTTCCTCCTCCTTTAACCATGGAACACCGATCTCTTCTCTCCCTGAGTCGTTCCCTGTCCTTCACTCCCTAAAGAAATAATAGAAGTCATTACAGACACAACACTCAAACAAAGGGAAATTCTGAATTACCAAAACTTCCTTACCTTCCTCATCATCTTCCATATCCATGACATATTCAGATTCCCTAAAGAAGCACTTTGTTTCTTTTGGTATTTGTTTGAAACATCTACCAATGTCAGCTTGACAGTGCCCCCACCCAGTCTCACAAACTGTTCAAATTACTCCAATGGTTCCTCCTAACTCACTAATTGACACAACAGCTTTCTCCGTGCCGTCAACCTTATGTGACCCTAATGTTTCGAAGGCCATGCTCATACCTTCCTCCTCCAACAATCGAAAATCAAGGGCAATCATTCGTATATCATGCTCTCATGGCATTCATATATGATTGGTCTGATATTAATCCTGCAGGAGCCACTTACGCGATGCGCAATTTTGAGCTTTACATAAACACAAAAAATACCCTCGCTAGAGTCAACATAGTCAATCCTCAAACCATCCCCTCTAAGAATATGTTAGATATGCAAGCCTAGTCAGATGATCACCATGTTTCATCTAAGTGGATAGACGCTTTTGATCAATGGCGTTTTTCTCACATCATCCCAACTTTTGAAACATCATCAGTGGATGAAGGCTTAATAATTGATAATAATAGTGATGGGTCTTACCTGGACCCATATGAAGACGACTCATCTCATCCGAACTCCCGTTGGTAACATCATGGTTTACGTCTTTTGTATGATTATTAGTCTCTACCATCATGACTTACGTCTTTTGTTTAATTATTAGTCTCTATTGTCATGGCTAACGTCATAAGCTCAATTATCTCAATTATCTGTCGTTTTTTCTTGTATTCCTATATATATAGGGTCTGTGATTTCCATTTGTAAGCAAGAAAAAAAAATATCTTCTTAGTTGTTCTTGTTTAAATTTTAATCTTCAATCTTCTTATTCTTCTTTTAAGTTTTATTTGTCTTAATCTTACAGGTCTTGTATAGATCTGCCTAAACCCTCTAAATCGGCAGCCTCACCAATTCTCAAGTAAGTTTATTAATTTTTATTTTCTTTTTGGAGGTCAGTGCCCCACTTGTAAAAAACCCACATATATACTCCCTGTTACAGCACTCTTCGTGCTCACCTTGCGTAGCCTTTTTTGGTTTCTCTCCTCGTGTTTGATGTTTGATTTGCAGTATCATTTGAATTAAGGTAGACTTAGAATTTACCTCTCCCCCTCCCTATTTCGTACCTTTCGACCCCTTAGCTCCATTGGGGCCACATCATCATTCCTTCATCGATAAAGAAAGTCAACTCAGTACATCATCCTCCATATTTCTTATAAGATAGATAAGAATAAAATATCAATGGGCCTTTCATAGAGATTCTTTCAATCTCACGTTGAATGGGGGAGCTGAGATAAGTTTGTACTGCTAAGATTTTCTTCATTTCGATCATTGAATTGCATTCTCTTCGCACAGCTTCATGGTGTGGGAATAATTTTTTTAATGAATTAATGAAGGAGGGAAAAGAAAATGAATAATGTATGTGTTATGTGTTGAAGAAGGAAAAAATGTTGAAGAAAAGGAGAGAACAAATGGCGCTAGAGGAAGAAATTATTATTTTTAATGAATTGGTGAAGAAGGGAGAAGATAGTAAACAGTGTGTGTTATGTGTTGGGGCTAGAATGCTTTTGAATATGATTCACGATGCATTGATTTTGAATTACAATTCATCGAATTACATCACAATGCATCGATTTTGAACCACGATGCATCGATTTGGATTCATGATGCAACAATTTGAAATTGTGATGAACAATTTGAAATTGTGATGCACAATTTGGAATTAGAATACAAAAGTAAATCTCAGTGCACAATTTTGGATTTACAATGCACAATTTGGATTTCGTAAATCCCAATACACCATTTTGATTTTCAATGCACAAACTAGATTATTCGGATAGAAAATCCTGATGCATAATTATGGATTTGCAATGCACAATTTTGATTTGCGATGCACAAACCAGAATTGCGATGCATCGGCTTGAAATTGCAGTGCAACGCACCCCTAATCCAATGTCATTAAGGATATACTCGTCATTTTGTCCCCAAAAGTGTTATTTATCGGTTAAAAACAAAAATCATGTAATGTAGTGGTTGGAAATTGAAAGGAAGAGTCCGACGCAATTATCTCCCTTTAAAATAAGAAAAATTGCAGGCCAGTCGTATTTGGAAAATTTTTCAACGTCCCCGAAAGGTAAACGATTTTTCAATCCATCCCAAAGTGGATATTTAAAGAATATGTGATTGTTTTGAAAGGAGTCTGTTCAAAACAAGCATGATTTTCTCATATTATAGTCACTTCGTGTTGCTATGCATGTAAACTATTCGATGAAATGTCTGAATAAGAAGTTGTTGGTTCTTAGTCACCTTTTTGAATCGCTATGAAATGGAAATGGTAGTTACTCAATTTTTTGGAATCATCGCAATTCAAAATCATGCATTGCAATGCACATAATCATACATCAAGATTAAATTTTATGCATCACGAGGCATGAAGTGATTCTTTGTGCATATGTTCATTTCATTAAGATTATAGTTGTTCTCTCGCTATAAAAGTGCTTTTTTCGGTTAAGAAAATATTGAAGTTTAAAGCGATCGAGAACTATCCAAAAAAGACCAGCCGCTTTTCACCCTAATTTTTTTTTTTAATTTTTTTTTTTTTGAAGAAAGTGTTGAGTTTTCCACATCAGTTGTAAAAGATGGTGGGTGGGTGCTTAAAAGCTTCATTTTTTTAGCTAGCTTCTGGATTTGAGAAGGTGCTAGTATTAGAGCACGGGGTTACAACATCTCCGTTCTCCACCAAACTCAGAGGGAGACATTGGTTTTGAAAACAGAAACCCAATAACACCCAACAGAAAGGTAAAGGTGAGCTAGAAAGAATGTCATGAATTGTGTACTACCTATTGTTTGATATATTACCAATCAAGAGGAAGAACCATTTAAAGATAGCATTGCCATTGTTCTATGATCAAATGTAGCAAAGGAGGAAATACGCCCTACGTGAACCCGCAATGACGACCTAACTAGGTCATGATCTAAGCAATCATCTTCACCGTTTACAGAGTTTACATTGACGGGTAGCAACAACAGTTGAGAAATGAATCAAGTATGTCTACCTAGTGGTTGATTTTGTGATAAAAATTGTTGGATGGCCGAAAGATTGAGCAGAAGGAGGTAGGGTTAGAGTCTTAGGCGTAGATTAGGTAGTATAAATTATACTAGTATCCAACCATTCAATAGAACGTTTCCTTGATATCAAATCAATCAATTACACTTTCCAATGCAACACAGAGTATAAAGCTTTGAGGAATCAGTGCTAAGGTGACAAAATGAGATTCGAAAATTTGAATACAAATTCAGTTGAAAACCACAAACAGTTAATCACATCTTCAATCTGATCGCAAAGTTGTGGATCGATTCAAATTTAGATTTACAAAAATTAGTAAGAATTGTGTGAAGCATACATGAGTCGAAACACTTAAACCCTCGAAATTATGAGGTATACTACAAGGGAGATGATCCAGGTTAAATGGAGAACTGAGAACAAGGAACCCGACAACAAAGAATAGAATTGAATGTGACGCACAAGAATAAACAATGTGGGAGAATATGAAATGGAACCATAGAACATGTACCTTTTACTTTTCAGAGACTAAATCAAAGTGAAACTTCCATTGGGATGAGAGAGGAGCATCGCTCTAATGTTCATCCATCATCCACTATTCAGTTAGTTTGCAACTCCGGATATAGGGATGGTCATATTTGATGTACTTCGTCCAGTATGACCGATACTTTGTCATCGCCAACTCAAGCCACGGTTTCATATTACCATTATAATGTATGACGGCTGCATTTTCAATGTCTGTCTTATCGACGCTTGGATTATAACCCAGACCAAGCACGTGCCACGACTTGTCGAGAGGGTGGGTTAGCTTGTAAAATGTCATCAGACCAGGAGGCAACGTCCCGAGTTTCCATAGAACCCTGTCTTCATTCTATAACCAACCAAAGAAGCACAGAAATCCGGAATTAGAAGTGAAAAAAAACGGCTTAGAATGTTTTGAAATTGTACATCTTTCAACACAAAAGAAACCGATTGCGAAAAATTACCATATTTTGCCATCTGTGGTAAATGCCAGTTATATCCTTCTTCTTCCACTCCTTGAGATCGAAAATGTTCATCCCATATGCCCAGCCACATGCCATCGGATCAAAGTTCAATGCTATATGGGGATTAGAGAAATTTAGATACTTATCAAAACGGTGAAAACTCTCACCGCAGGTTTCAACTGCACCATTCACATTTCCATGGAGATCAACTGCCCATAATCCAGTCAAGTCTTTCTGGACAACAATGTCATCATCTAGAAAAAGGATCTTATTTAACTTAGGATAAACCTGTGGGAGATAAAATCTGAGGTGATTTAGCATTGAGAGATACTTTGGGTTCCTATATTTCAGGTTGGAGGAACCAGCAGACGCATGATGATCTGCCTTGAAATAATACTCCTTCATTGCAGCGGACTCTAGCTGTCGCAGAACTGGGCAGTAAGATGAATTAAGCCACTTAAATTCATCAACATTTTCCACATGGATGGTAGCTTTTCCAGGAGGGTTCAGCAGAAACCACATATTCATCGCGCCAAAGTTCAGTTTATCAGAGACAAGATGAAATACATGTTTCTCTGGTTCCTGTAATTCAGCCATGTAGTATATTAATCCAAGAGAAATAGTTCTCCATCACGACGCTAGTCTTAGACACATGTCCTACGACACACATATCAATACATGTGAACACACAGACGTAATCTTGCTCATGAGGGTAAGGAAAGTATCCGTAAGGCTCCCACAGTTTCTAGAGAGGCACTAGGATTCTGCTTCCTAGAAAGCCAACTAATTTCCAGAATTCTCTCAAAGGCTGGGTCACTTGTATCAAGTCAATATATGCTTAGAATAGATAGAATGAAAAAGTTTATGGAGCTTTTAAAAGTGTTTATCCATCTAAGACATGCGTATAATTTAAATATCATATTTATAGGCCTCGTCATGTCTTGGATTTTGAAGGTCAGTGTATCCAATAACACGAATATGTCTACACTAGACCCTCATGTACGTGTCCACAAATCATAGATCTGGATATCCAATGATCAAAGGTCCATCACATAACCTGAGAGGCTCATGACAATAACTTACACTTCAGAATAACCTCCAGCATTTTATTTCAAAAAGGTTGTTGGTGGCACAGACAATCTACCATCCCAAGGTCTTAGGTTGCCAGCAAAACATTCTTTTACATTTTCAAGTTAAATGAGAGTAAGTTACTACTCCCTCCGTTCGGGGCAAAAAGTCCCCGTTTAAAAGTCAAAACTTTTTTAAGAAAATAACAATTTTAGTAGCTCATTAGTAATAAAATGACACTTTTATGCCTTAATTTTTTTAAGTGGGCTCTTTAAGTGAAACATCCAAAAATGGAATAGTGGACTATTTACCCAGAACGGAGGGAGTATTAGTGTTATCTCATCAGGCCATGTAAACCAAAATCTGCTCGCCCTAGAAAAGGCATTAAAGTTCAATAAGGGAGTTTTTTTAGGATGCCATGTCATTAGTGTTAAGCTAAAACATGAAAAAGGCACTCAAGACATCAATACGATGTGAGAGAATCTACCTTGGCATTCATAATGGTTGAGTTCACCACAACAGATGCAGCCAAAACATTGTCAGAAAAGAGTGCATAATGATAAAGATTTGGATTCTCCAAATTCTCACTTCTTGGGAACTTTCTCTTCTCGGGTGGAAGAAGGTAGTACTCTATGGTAAGGCGCATGGATAAGCAATGGATGCCATTTGGAATTGTCTTGGCTGCTAACTGGCTCAGGAATGTGCTTTGCTTTTTCAAGCTACGAACTTGCTCATCTGCTGATTGAAGCATGGCTCTCAACTTTCCTGTAACCAGCTTGCAGTCATACAATTGATCTCTAGCTTTTGACAGCACCTGACCCATAGCTTTGATTTTATCCGGAGCACTAGAATTTTTAGTGTGGAATCATCAATATGGAGAGAAGGAAGAGATGAAATACGTGAACAAAGCAATATGACTGATCGACTGACTACCTGCGATTTAGATCTGAATCAGCAGTTGCATCTCCAAGAACATGCTGACTTTCTTTAAGTCGATTCTGTAGTTCTTGTACCATATCAACCTTTTTCTTCATTGTAGCGATGCTTAAATACACCCTGGCCATGATCATTTGATCCCGAATCAAGCGTACTGTTGTGTCCGAGTTCTCGTTATCGTTCTCTTTTCTCCAAATACTGTATTTCCCCAAGACTGCAGAGTCAACTGATTTGGAGCGTTCAATGGCTGCATTTTCAAGCTTCACTATTACTTCATCATCTTGTTTAGCTAGATAAGTAGCTCGTTTTTCGCGCCTTTGATCTCTAAGTTGCTGCATAAAAAAGTTGAGCACATAATATATTTGTCCAAAAAGTTGAGCATACATAAAAAGAGGGTGAGATTTTTTTTATTTTTTTATTTTTGATAAGTAAAAAAAAAAAAGAGGGTGAGATATGAGTAGACAAGTACAAGTTTCAACTGTTTGCTCCTTTATCCTTCCAGCTAATAATTAACATTTCATAATCTAACAAATGAAACCAGCTATAAGAGGAACTATAATTTATCAGATCACAGTAATCCAGAGATGATAGCTACCCTTCTCGCTTGTTTTGTAGGTGTATCAACAAATTGAGAATGATTATCTGCATGGAACAAAAGACCACTAAATTATTTCAGATTAACATGTAAATTGACACCAAAGAGAATCAACAGTTACGACAGTTCTACCATTCAGGGAATCCTCCTTTTTGCCTCTTGGGGTTCCTTGTTTGATATTTGCAGATATCGGCTTTGGCTGAAGGCAGCATTTCATTCATTTAATATCAGCAATGCAGACAAAATAATTTGTGCATCATAAAAGACAACCAGCAGTCACAAACAATAAAAAGTTGCTGTTGTACTGACCTCGGCAGATGTAGAACTTTCAATGACAGTTTCTTGCCCAAGTAATTTCCATGAAGCAGACAGATTGTTTTTTCTAAAATTACTAAGACTCAAGGGCCCTAAATCTTCTGTGTTGGCCATGATGACATCCATAACCTAAAACATACAAATAGAGAACCATGTACTTTAGAAACCTCTGAAAGTAAACCATAACTGATTACAAGAATCCATGGAGCATAATTGCTGGTTAAACATATAACTAAATCTTCACAACTTGCCTCCTTTGAGAAGAGTGATTTTACATGTTGCATCGCCAGCTTAGCTCTCCAATCTACATCCTGCACCTCTCAATAAATGTAAGTATCCCACAACTGGAATCCAGAAAATTGAAGCAGTAAAGAAGGCTACCTGTTTACTGGAACTTGTCTGAAAATCAATTTGGTCTGCAGAAGAAAAAGAAGAAAATGCTTAAAATGTGATAAACAGGTACAAACTAAAGAAAAGTAATCAATTGACATTATGTTTAAAAAGATAACAGGATTTTTGGTACTGGAAAAAGCGAATAAGCATGAATTGGATGTAAGGTCATGCTTCACTATCCTATGGTATATATACAACCATGGTATGACATATAAAGTGGAGATATTTAAGATTAACTGATCAAGCAATCAAACTAGATAAACAGCCCAAACCAAGGCAAGAAGCTAATTTTCTTTTTCGTTTATGAATCCAAAAGAGATTGGACTTTCCTCAAATAAGGAGCCATATCTATAATGAGGTATTGCCTCTAAAAAGGAAGGAAAAGGAAATATCACTTAACTGGAAAAAAAGACCTCCTTGAACCATTGACTTCTTTAATCTTAATCACGAAGCACATTTCCGGATGTTCAAAAGCAATTTACCATGGGGAAATCGAGGCAATTTGAGCTTTTCCATTAGATATTGGGATAAACCAAGTAATGGTGGCTGACTAGAGAACTATCCTTCAAGGGTCGCTTTCCTCTCCTTCTACTTGCTATTGTGTTTTCCTCCCTTTGGCAACAAAATGGGGCTGGAAATGGATCATACCGAATATGGCTACTATAACCCAGAGCTTAACTTCTTGTAAATATATGGTATGCATGTGTATGTGTGTAAACGCACAAAAACAAGTTGTAATGCGCACATCCGCCACGGACCAAATTAGGTCACAAACAGATATAAGGAATAAGGAGGGATGAAGATCATGGTTTTCATTTATGCTATGGGGTGTTTTCATCAAACAAATTGTAATGTGCACATCCGCCACAGACGAAATCCCTCAAAAAAATTGCCAACCAAAAGCGGGAA
The DNA here is from genome assembly GCA_013146195.2 of Codonopsis lanceolata. Lineage (NCBI taxonomy): Eukaryota > Viridiplantae > Streptophyta > Magnoliopsida > Asterales > Campanulaceae > Codonopsis > Codonopsis lanceolata. Next base: position 9,873,365 of record CM028383.1, on the reverse strand, counting down.
TAGGCATGCTACTCCATCTATACTCTATAATTATCTCGAAAAATAGCACCTTATATTGCATTTTTGTTTTACTTTACTCAGCATTAACACTGCAGGATTCCAAGTTTCAATCACATAATCTTGATTTCTGTGACAATTAAAAACTGGATGTGTGAAATGGATTGTGTAAACTCCCAATTGCAAGCAAAACATTATACACAACTCTTTTAATCAGTCAATCCCAATAAGTTTCTTCATGATCAAATAATTTCTGACATAAGTCATACCATGTATAGTTATGAAGCAGCTAGTAATCTCCTTCCAAGGATAAACCTCTAATAGTCCCAAAAAAAAATTAAGGCATGCCATTTACTCAATCAGCCATAAAAGAACAACCATTTAACCTTTTTTAACTAGAAAAGATCAAAATATCATAACAAGGCACTATATAGTTAAGTAAACTCCATGCCCCCAGACTTCATGTTCTGCTCTGTTTTGAAAATCATATTACCTCCAAGAGGTACTCGCCAGCAGAACCCCCAATAAAGATACAGTTTGAAATAAATTACATCCCTCTCCTAGACTCCTACATAACAATACTAGAGACTATCATGATCAAAGGTCATAAGAAAATCTAACTTCTCACATTCATGTAGTTGAGATGTAACAGGAAAAATGGAAAAATATGGTTAGCCAGCGACATATCTCAACTACATTCTCATACCACCTCAAAGAATATGCACTCACTGCTAAACAATACAATTCGAAACTTAGATTGCTGCTACAAAACTCAATAGAACTTCTAACTAGTGCAACTAAAGGTCCGTCCACTAAGCAAAGTCCATACTATCCTCTCTTAATATTATTTTTTTTCACTGATTTTTCCAAGTTGCATTTGGATCTTCACACAAACCAGAAAATCAACTCAATTCTTTAAAAATTATCCTTTTTCTTATCCAAGCAATATTTTACAAATTCAACACTCCTTAGTTCAAAGGTAACACAATGCAATTATCACACATTAATCATTGGCATGTCTCGTGGACAAAATAACAACCAAAACGTAAATTTCTCTCATGATTCATACTTTCAAACACGCTAAATTACTGAAATTACAAAACCTTTACCAGTAAGCATCAAATTAAATCACAATGACTAAGTTGTATGTAGATAGAGAGACTCGGATAAGTACCGACCAATTGAAGAATTGGAAAAGAAGCTGCCTCGGCTGAAGAAGAAAACCAAAGCGAGAATTGAAAAACAAGCGAGAATTGCAAACGGAAATCGAGATCGAGCGGCGGCGCCTCCTCCTCTGTTCCGGTGGCTTCCGGAAGTTGATAGTGCCGCCTTCTTTACTGCCATCGCCACTCTATAATTAACGAAGTAAAATAACCTAGAAGTTTGATTAAGTAATTACAGTGGTGAGAGAGATCTCGGGAAAGGATGTTCCTTCTAGTTTGATGCCATTCGAGTTGCGCCAAAAAGCTTCAATTCAATCTTACATTACATTACATAGTGTGTGAAATGTGGATGGAGAGAGAATCGGAGATGACAATGGAGGAGCCAAAGCCAAATGTGCGTGTGTTTTTGAGAGTGTGTTTCGTGTGTGAGAGAGACTATCGAGTGTGTTTCGTGTGTGACCTAACAAGGGATCTGAAATTGGGGATTTCTCTTTCTGAGCTCAAGCTTCTACTATTCCATTTCCGATCGCTTTTTTCCCTTTCTACGTATAAGTGAAACGCCGCCGTTTCCTACTGTCCATGGGCCATGGCATGCCGCAGGATCTTAAAACCACTATCAAGAAATGTTCCTAAATTTTGCTTGATAAGCAAAAAGGTCAATAAAGATTTTAATAAGTTCTTGGTACTAAACCAACTAATTGGAACTAAAATGGCATAGTTTTGAATAAAAATAATACAAAACGATTTCGTTTTGAAGAAAAATAAATTCAAAAACCGCATGTTATCTCTAACAGCTCATGCTACTCTTCTTTCCACATGGCAGGCAGCCATTGGGTGGTTCGAATTAATTTTTCTCCTTTGTTATTACTTAATTAATTTCCATCCATAAAAATTATTTTTTTTATTTTTTAATTAAAGTATACATTTTTACCTATAAATAGAATTTTTTTTTGTTTCATTTGGATATTAGAAAAAAAAATCTATGTTTTTTTTAAGTTTCTAGTTATTTTATTTGTTGATATAAGTAAACTATTAAATTAATGAATATAAAGAAGGTGAAGTATGTAAAAGTGTTGGAGTTTGTGCATTATTGGAAGAGTATTCTTGTTGGGGAGCTTAATGACATTTTTGTAAAATAGAAAAAATGGAGCTCAAGTTCCCTAAGTTGGGGAGGTTTGTTGTAAATGCTTTAATACTCCATTCGTTTCAAGTGAATCCGCTATTTCATTTTGAAATATTTCACTTAAATATTTTATTTTTGAAAATTAAAGCATAAAAGTATTAGTATTTTATTACTAATGAGCTACTAAAAGTGTCATTTTTCTTAAAAGTTTGACTTTCAAACGGGAACTTTTATTTGGAACTGAGGGAGGAAGTGAAAGTAATGTGAGAAATAATCTATATTATAAAAAAGCTTGGTAATTGACTAGAGTTATTCAGAGGTCAGGATTCAATTTTTTTTACTCTCATCCTACGACTGTTATTTATTTGGGTAACCTCCTCTTCTGGGTTTCCTTATGAAAAAATTATAAGCCGGTACATTTTTTAAAACATGTTTTCAAATAAATCCAGCTATTTTTTGGACATATCTTTTAGATACAATTTTGTGGCGAAAGTACGTCACTACTCTTTAAGGAAGAATTTGGTCCAATTCGCATCTATTTTCTGTCGTGATCTTCGATGATTGTCCGCTTTTATCAGCCCCATAACAATCCTTTCGAAGATTTTCTCTCTCATCCATCCTCCCCTCTTTTCCGTCTCATTTCATTCGCGGAGACGGCGGAGCTTGCTTTCTACAATGGCCACTTCCGCCATGGACGGTGTCGCTGCGATGGCTTTCCGTTCTGTACTCCACCGGATCCAGCAAGCCGCCGAAAGGTCTGGCCGTTGCTCCAACCAAGTTAAAGTCATTGTCTGTATTATTTTCCTGGAAGGGAACAAATTGTCTTTTTTCTGGTGGAGAATATTCTTCAATGAGGATTGATGCCCACGAACCAAAAGTGAGAAGATATCTTCATTTCTCATTTCTTTCTATAACTCATCTTTCTTTTTCTGGGAGTATTACTTTCCTGGAAGGGAACAAAAAGGATGGTTGCTTCAAATGCCATATATCCCCAAAGGTCCACTTGCTCAAATATGTTGCTTGTGCAGATGACCGATTTGACTTCCTCTTCTCCAAGATATGAACAGCTCGGGCGGCAACAAAGTCAACAAAGTCACCGGATGCCAAGATTATGTTTGACAGGCATCAGCAATAGGCATCAGCATCTCACCTGATGCCAAGATTTAGCATCGCAAGAACAATTGTGCATCAAGATTTCCGACGCCAAGATTTGGCATCAGCATTTTTGGAATCAGTATTTTTGGCATCAGAGTCCTGATGCCTGGAATTAACCATCCTGATGCCAAGGCTTCAGAGGTTTCATTAATGGCATTTTTGTCATTTGGCAAGCAATTTGTAGTTTTATGAAATGTGCAAAAAATTAATGGTCCTAGATGAAAACATGTTTTCAAAATTGTACCCACTTGAAATTCCCTCTGTAAGACCCTGATTCCCGGTTAGCTTGAATTGCGTGCAATGCTCGCACTTCTTCCCTTGTTGATCGCTTATTTGATTTCTGAGAGAGTCTAGATGTGTATGAGAGATCACATTAAGACCAAAATACTTTTAAGAGATGTCATTTAGTTGTTAACTTTCTAAAGTCACAAGTCGTAACTCGACGATAGTCGAAATGCGACGCGATTGAGAGTTTACTCGGGTTTTTGTGTTCCTGACCTCGATTTGGTCCTAGATCTTTACATGATGATTAAATAACATGTTTAGATGTGTTAGACTTCTAGATGGATTCATATATGTAAGTATTAGAGATCATTCATAACATCCTTAACATGATTTAAATATTGTTTGAATGCTTGTCGAATCGACGGTTTGATTGCTTCTTTACTTCTTGTCGTTCTTCTTCTTTGTACGACTTTTTCGGTTGGTATTATTTTGACCCTATATGACTCGGGGACCTTGGGGAATTAACTTAGAATTATTTTTGAGTGGTCGTGTAAACGCGTTTACACCGAGTTTGATTTTCGAAATTCGCGTATTTCCGAAGGCCACGATAGGTCTGTAGTATTTTGGCCATAACTTTGTGTACGAAACTTGGAATTCGGATCCGTTTAATGTGTTAGAAACTAGACTCATAGAGCTTTCTAAACATACCTTTTGTGTAATTTTAGGACGTGTATTTCGGTACAGGAACATTTTGTAAAATGACCCAAATTCTGGTCTACTATAGTTGACCACTCATTGTGTGTTAGACTTTCTATTTGGCCAATCTAACCCTACCCAAACCCAACCTAACCCACCCTAAACCACCCTAGTTCGACCTATCTATCCTCCTCTGCATGCTTGACAAGTTTTGGGAGCTTTGAGTGCATGCAAGACACTTGGCAAAGAAAGAACACCAACATGCACAAACATGCATTGGACACTTCCTCCCACCCCACTTCAGCCATAGAGTGGCCATTACCTCCACTAAACCCATCCTATTCAGCCATCTTCTCCAAAAAAACGTGGCTGATCATATCTCTAAGGTTAGAGAGGTTTTCTTGAAGGTTCATTGGTGATCAACAATGGTGGCCAAAGCTTGAGGAGACCATTTCCAAAACCGAACCATAGAAGAGGAGAGGAGGGCAAGGAGATCACATACCCACCTTTGCATGGACGTTTTGTACATCTTGTAGGGTTTATTTAAGGTGAGTTACAACATCTCTTTCTATTTATTTTAGCATCATTGACCCTAGGGAAAACAATCTTGCTATATGAGGTCAATGAGAGCACTTAGGACTTTGTAGAGATGTCATGTTCTAGTATATGCTATATGATGAATTTTCGGTTGTATGAACAGATTATAAACCATGTTTATAATGTTATTTAGGTGTGATAATGTATGATAAACCATTCCATCTTGTTGTTTAAGTGTTGGGAGCATGTTTGATGAAATGGTTAGGCTTGTAGAGATGCTATGTTCTCGTATATGCTAAATGTTGCATTTTTGGTTGTATGATCAGATTATGAACAGATTATAAACCATGTTTATGATGTTATTTATGTGTGGTAATGTATGATAAGTCACCCTATCTTGTTGTTTAAGTGTTGGGAGCATATTTGATGAAATGGTTAGGCTTGTAGAGATGTCATGTTTCACTATATGCTAGATGATGAAATTTTGGTTTGATGAACATGTTGTAAAGTATGATTATGATGATATTCATGTGTAGAGATAGATGATGAATTATTCTATCTTGTTTGTTTAAGTGTTGGGAGCATATTTGATGAAATGGTTAGACTCATATTTGAGGAAATAGAAAGAATGAATATATATGCCTTGTTTGTGACTTCTATTCTATGTTGACTAGTTAATTGTTTGAGTGGAGTTTTATGGGTTTAATAACCTTAGTAAACAGATTGTAAAGTATGTTTATGATGATATTCAATGGTAGAGATATATGATAAATCATTCTATCTTGTTTGTTTAAGTGTTGGAAGCATGTTTGATGACTTGTGAATGAGTATATATGCCTAACTTGTGACCGTGATTCTATGTTGCCTACTTAAATGTTTGATTTGGGGTCTTATGGGTTTAATGACCTTAGTAACCTATTGATTCATGTTAGTATGGACATAGGAGAGTATTGAGCCAACGGCTTCTATACCCTAATTTTTGAAAGATTGATTATGACTCAACAGAGTTGACCATTGGGTTAGTATGACATTAAGGAGTAATATGCCTAAGTCCTACGAATTTTGGGGTAGTATTAATGGAGGTTAAGCCTCCAAGCATTTTAAAGTGTATGAAGAACACTTGATGATTAGAGCCTTGATTTTTATCTCTAATGTGATTATGTGCTAGTTGTGAAGTAAAATCATGACTAGATGATTGTAGAGTACATGCCTACTTATTTGAGCATATGATAATGTATTACGTGTGCTTGAAGTTTGAGTCCAGCTGGAGTCGGTTTGTTGAGTCTTTGGGGCGGGACGATGCATCATCTTCACGAATTGTGAGATTCGTGATTTTGATGGATCGCCGCCGGATTGCACACACACCTCTATCGATGGCCACACTGTAGGGAAGTAGTTGATCTCGCTTGTAGTATGGAAACATGACTTTGATAACTATCTGAACTCGGGAAATGTCTCGGGACGCCGATATCCACGAAAGGGATATCGAGGACACATAAAGGTTTTGCACGTGTTTTTGCGAGGAGCCACGGCGGAAAAAGGGTAACGTATCATATCCCTTTTATATGAATTGACTCACGAGTGCTTATATGTGAATAATGTGCTACGTGAATACGATATGATATGGAATGATGGTTGAACGAATTAATGAAATGTTATACTTGTTGATAACATGATACTCGAAATTGTTAAGTATGGATATCTTGACATGATTATTTATGAAATGTATACTATGCCAATAGCATGAATTATTATTGTTGAGCATGATGCCATGACAGGAAGTTATGTTAGTAACTTGCTAAGTCTTTATGATTTACTCATATTTGTTTTGATTGTTTTCCCTAGATCCGAGCCGAGCGAGCGGTTCGAAGTAATTATCAAGTTGCGTTGGTGAAGCTTTGACGAGGTTGCTACCTTGTATTTTTAGTACCTTTTCTTTTGGCAAGGACGATGGGAACATAAAGTTATATAAACTTTATGTGGGGTAGCAAGACTTTGTGTGTTTGATTATTAGTACTTATGTTAATTAGTACTTAATCTTTTGAGAGCCGACATGTGTTAGTCGTGCCTCATGTAATTGATGCTCATGTTTTAGTTGTTTTAACCATGTATTGGTTAGTTGATTATGTTTGTTATCCGGCATGTTTTTAGTCGTTAAGCATGTTAGACTAGAGTTGTAGACTTAGTTTAATGTTGGGTTCCTACCGTAAACGCCGCCGATGACTTGGTATATAATTGCTATAAATTGTTATCACATGATTTTATTTTTGGACCAAGAGATTCATTATCTCTAAGGTTGTGTTAGTTTGAGCTTGTTAGCTCGGGCGCCACTGTTTATTTATATTACGCTTCCGCATGTGTTAAAGATTTTGGCGTATCGCCGTTATGGCCTTACCCACTATTTGCTATTTGTTGTTGTTAAGTGCCTTTTCCGGCAGCACGACCTCGGGATCTCGTCTTGGGATCCGGGTCGGGTCGTCACAATTGGTATCAGAGCTATTGGTTAGCCGCTGCCGCCAGATAGGTTCCTTGGCCTAGTTTGGGGGTTGGTTTTGTGTGAATCGTTGAATATTAACGCCGAGAGTTATTGTAAGATTAAAGATGTTTGAATCTAGAATGTGTGTTAGCACTAGTAGAGGTGTCGGTATTGATGAGTATAAGGTAGTATTAGTAATATCCATGTTTGAGAATCCACCAGAGAATTGGTGGCAAATATTATGAGATTATGGTTTAATTTTTAAGTGATGATCATGGAGTTAGCTCATTGGAGTAGAGTACTTAATACCGAATGCGACTAGGAAGAATCCATGAATTGTGAAAGAGTTAAGGATTAAGGATGGAATATTATAGGCAATTTATTTTATTACAACTTGGACGGATTATACTATGGACTATACTTATGAAAGGGTTGGATATTAAGGAATGCACTCGAGAGAGGACCTCGAGAACCTGTTAAGGATGATGATGAGTTAGAAGGCGCTTTTGAAAAGATTGCCTTAAGTTGAGGATTAACGATTCTAGTAGTGCTAGTAAGCGGTCTAGTGACTCTTAGTGAGATGGTGATAGACGACCTAGAGTTTGAGGTTGTATGTACGTGCGTGGCGGTTGGCCATCATCTTGGAGTTTTGAGACCTACCGAGATAGGAGGTAACTCCTTATTTATATATTATGGTTATTATTATCGCTACTATGAGTATGCGTGGTATCGTTAGCTCACATGCATTCAAACATACATTGCATTGAGTATTGAAATCTATTGATTGTTGGTTTCGGGTTTATTGATATGATAAAGGATGATGTCCCGAGTATGGGATTTGTTTATGGTTTTGATTGAATTTTGATTTTTCGGCAAGCAATTAATTTGTGGTATAAAAATGTGATAATGTTTACTAGTTGTATTTGCTAGTGGTGCGTTGAATGTTTATTAATTTTATGAGTAATTTATACAACTCTATGGATTATATGAGTAGAAGTATGATGGTACTTGGTGATTATATATCACATTTGCATGATATACATGTATGCATGTGGTATTGTTAATAATAGGAATTTTGTCATTTGCTTAAAGATTAAATTATGAGTAAGGATATGGTTACAAAATAAAAAAAATAAAATGTATTTAACGGATATAGTTGTATTTGAGTATGAACATGCTTATGTGCATTAGTAGTAAAAGTAACTTGCTTAGTCTGTTGCATGATTATGTGAGACAATATGGAAGGATGCTTAGAAATTTTCTCATGGACCTTGGCATCCTTTGCAACGGAAGTTTTTTGAAATTCAATTTAGTCGGTACCTAAATTGGTGATCAAAAGAGGTTCGTTGGTGGACTAGGATTGGTAGCAAGTAGGTTAGAAATTGACTAAACCTCTTACCAAAGGAAGGAAAATAAATGGAATGAATTTTTATTCGATGCTATTATTTGCTCTTGTGAGCTTTGTCCATGATTTGGAAATTTGAGTGTGGCTTGCATGATCATGAATGTTGACTTATTGTTTTAGGAGCGTGTTGTGGAACACTCTTCTTTAGTTTGTGGATTGCCCTATCGGCAATTTTTATGTCTTATGATTTGGAATTTGTTGTCTTGAAGCCTCATGTTGTAGCACCGAGGCATATAGTTTCGAATATTGATCTTTATAAAGTCTTGATTTTGTTTTTGTGATATGTTAAGGATTCACGTGGTTAATTAATCAGTAATGGAATTTGTGTGTACTTTTGTGACTCGAGTATGAGTCAAGTTATTTTCAATCTTAAGTATTTTGAATTGCTATGATTATTGGAAATTTTGAGCAAGTAAATGTGGATTTTGTTTTATTCTTGATTGCTTAGTTTGGTTATTGTGATAGTAGACTCGAGATTGAGTCTAGGTTTATGGTTTTGAGCATCGAGTGTTCACTGAGATTGAGAGACACCGTAGTTGTGTTTGGGTATTTGTTGTTGGGTGATGACCTAACGTTGGTTTGTTATATGGTTTAGAATTCGAGATGAATTCTTTTTAAGGAGAGGATGTAAGACCCGATTCTAAGTTGAATTGTGCAATGCTCGCACTTCTTCCCTTGTTGATCGCTTATTTGATTTCTCGAGAGAGTCTAGATGTGTATGAGAGATCACATTAAGACCAAAATACTTTTAAGAGATGTCATTTAGTTGTTAACTTGCTAAAGTCACAAGTCGTAACTCGACGATAATCGAAATGCGACGCGATTGAGAGTTTACTTCGGGTTTTGTGTTCTCGACCTCGATTTGGTCCTAGATCTTTACATGATGATTAAATAACATGTTTAGATGTGTTAGACTTCTAGATGGATTCATATATGTAAGTATTAGAGATCATTCATAACATCCTTAACATGATTTAAATCTTGTTTGAATGCTTGTCGAATCGACGGTTTGATTGCTACTTTACTTCTTGTCGTTCTTCTTCTTTGTACGACTTTTTCGGTTGGTATTATTTTGACCCTAGATGACTAGGGGACCTTGGGGAATTAACTTAGAATTATTTTTGAGTGGTCGGTAAACGCTACACACGCCGAAGTTTGATTTTCTCGAAATTCGCGTATTTCCAAGGCCACGATAGGTCTGTAGTATTTTGGCCATAACTTTGTGTACGAAACTCGAATTCGGATCCGTTTGATGTGTTAGAAACTAGACTCATAGAGATTTCTAAAAATACCTTTTGTGTAATTTTAGGACGTGTATTTCGGTACAGGAACATTTTGTAAAATGACCCAAATTCTGGTCTACTATAGTTGACCACTCATTGTGTGTTAGACTTTCTATTTGGCCAACCTAACCCTACCCAAACCCAACCTAACCCACCCTAAACCACCCTAGTTAGACCTATCTATCCTCCTCTGCATGCTTGACATGTTTTGGGAGCTTTGAGTGCATGCAAGACACTTGGCAAAGAAAGAACACCAACATGCACAAACATGCATGGACACCTCCTCCCACCCCACTTCAGCCATAGAGTGGCCATTACCTCCACTAAACCCATCCTATTCAGCCATCTTCTCCAAAAAACGCGGCTGATCATATCTCTAAGGTTAGAGAGGTTTTCTTGAAGGTTCATAGGTGATCAACAATGGTGGCCAAAGCTTGAGGAGGTCATTTCCAAAACCGAACCATAGAAGAGGAGAGGAGGGCAAGGAGATCACATACCCACCTTTGCATGGACGTTTTGTACATCTTGTAGGGTTTATTTAAGGTGAGTTACAACATCTCTTCTTATTTATTTTAGCCCCATTGACCCTAGGGAAAACAATCTTGCTATATGAGGTCAATGAGAGCACTTAGGACTTTGTAGAGATGCCATGTTCTAGTATATGCTATATGATGAATTTTCGGTTGTATGAACAGATTATAAACCATGTTTATAATGTTATTTAGGTGTGATAGTGTATGATAAACCATTTCATCTTGTTGTTTAAGTTTTAGGAGCATGTTTGATGGAATAGTTAGGCTTGTAGAGATGTCATGTTCTCGTATACGCTAAATGATGCATTTTAGGTTGTATAAACAGATTATGATCAGATTGTAAATCATGATTTTGATGTTGTTTAGGTGTGATAATGTATGATAAATCATTCCATCTTGTTGTTTAAGCATTGGGAACATGTTTGATGAAATAGTTAGGCTTGTAGAGATGCTATGTTCTCGTATATGCTAAATGTTACATTTTTGGTTGTATGATCAGATTATAAACCATGTTTATGATGTTATTTATGTGTGATAATGTATGATAAATCACCCTACCTTGTTCTTTAAGCGTTGGGAGCATGTTTGATGAAATGGTTAGGCTTGTAGAGATGACATGTTCTCGTTTATGTTAAATGATGCAATTTTGGTTGTATAAACAGATTATGATCAGATTATAAACCATGTTTATGATGTTATTTATGTGTGGTCATGTATGACAAATCATCCTATCTTGTTGTTTAAGTGTTGGGAGCATATATGATGAAATGATTAGGCTTGTAGAGATGTCATGTTCTCGTATATGTTAAATGATGAATTTTGGTTGTATGAACAGATTGTAAACCATGATTATGATGTTATTTAGGTGTGATAATGTATGATAAATCATTCTACCTTGTTGTTTAAGTGTTGGGAGCATGTTTGATGAAATGGTTAGGCTTGTAGAGATGCTATTTTCTCGTATATGCTAAATGTTGCATTTTCGGTTGTATGAACAAATTATGAACAGATTATAAACCCTTATTATGATGTCATTTATGCGTAGTAATGTATGATAAATCATTCTACCTTGTTGTTTAAGTGTTGGGAGCATGTTTGATGAAATGGTTAGGCTTGTAGAGATGTTATGTTCTCGTATATGATAAATGTTGCATTTTCGATTGTATGAACAGATTATAAACCCTTATTATGATGTCATTTATGTGTAGTAATGTATGATAAATCATTCTACCTTGTTGTTTAAGTGTTGGGAGCATGTTTGATGAAATGGTTAGGCTTGTAGAGATGCTATGTTCTCGTATATGCTAAATGTTGCATTTTTGGTTGTATGATCATATTATGAACAGATTATAAAGTATGTTTTTTTTTATATTCAAGGGTAGAGATATATGATAAATCATTCTATCTTGTTTGTTTAAGTGTTGGGAGCATGTTTGATGACTTGTGAATGAATATATATGTCTAACTTGTGACTTTGATTCTATGTTGCATACTTAAATGTTTGATTTGGGGTCTTATGGGTTTAATGACCTTAGTAACCAATTTATTCATGTTAGTATGGACATAGGAGAGTATTGAGGCCAACGGCTTTTATACCCTAATTTTTGAAAGATTGATTATGACTCAACGGAGTTGACCATTGGGTTAGTATGACATTAAGGAGTAATATGCCTAGTCCTACGAATTTTTGGGTAGTATTAATGGAGGTTAAGCCTCCAAGCATTTTAAAGTGTATGAAGAACACTTGATGATTAGAGCCTTGATTTTTATCTCTAATGTGATTATGTGCTAGTTGTGAAGTAAAAGCATGACTAGATGATTGTAGAGTACATGCCTACTTATTTGAGCATATGATAATGTATTACGTGTGCTTAAAGTTTGAGTCCAGCTGGAGTCGGTTTGTTGAGTCTTTGGGGCGGGACGATGCATCATCTTCACGAATTGTGAGATTCGTGATTTTGATGGATCGTCGCTCCGGATGGCACACACCCTCTATCGATGGCCACGGTAGGGAAGTAGTTGATCTCAGTTGTAGAATGGAAACATGACTTTGATAACTATCGGAACTCGAGCGGGGAAATGTCTCGGGGACGTCGATATCCACGAAAGGGATATCGAGGACACATAAAGGTTTTGCACGTATTTTTGCAGGAGCGACACAGCGGAAAAAGGGTAACGGTATCATATCCCTTTTGTATGAATTGACTCACGAGTGCTATATGTGAATAATGTGCTACGTAAATGTGATATGATATGAAATGATGGTTGATTGAATTAATGAAATGTTATACTTGTTGATAACATGATATTCAAGATTGTTAAGTATAAGTACCTTGACATGATTATTTATGAAATGTATATTATGCCAATAGCATGAATTATTATTATTGAGCATGATGCCATGACAGGAAGTTATGTTAGTAACTTGCTAAGTCTTTATGACTTACTCCTATTTGTTTTAATTGTTTTCCTAGATCAGAGCCGGGCGGTTCAAGTAATTATCAAGTTGCGTTGGTGAAGCTTTGTCGAGGTTGCTACCTTGTATTTTTAGTACCTTTTCTTTTGGCAAGGACGATGGGAACATAAAGTTATATAAACTTTATATGGGGTAGCAAGACTTTGTGTGTTTGATTATTAGTACTTATGTTAATTAGTACTTAATCTTTTAAGAGCCGACATGTGTTAGTCGTGCCTTATGTAATTGATGCTCATGCTTTAGTTGTTTTAACCATGTATTGGTTAATTGATTATGTTTGTTATCCGGCATGTTTTTAGTCGTTAAGCAAGTTTGACTAGAGTTGTAGACTTAGTTTAATGTTGGGTTCCGGCCGTAACGTCGCCGATGACTTGGTATATAACTGCTATAAATTGTTATCACATGATTTTATTTTTGGACCAAGAGATTTATTATCTCTAAGGTTGTGTTAGTTTGAGCTTGTTAGCTCGGGCGCCACTGTTTAATTATATTACGCTTCCGCATGTGTTAAAGTTTTTGGCGTATCACCGTTATGGCCTTACCCACTACTTGCTATTTGTTTTTGTTATGTGCCTTTTCCGGCGGCACGACCTCGGGGTCTCGTCTTGGGATCCGGGTCTGTTTAGGGGAAAACGGAAAAGTGCAAAAAAAAGATGTTGCGAAGGCACGTGGGAACACGCCCTGCCTCACTGTGGACTTGGGTTCATTTTAGGTCACAATGAGTGCTTTGGATTTTTCAGTATCTCATCCTCCCTTGTTTAGGGGAAAACAAGATGCAGAAAATGCATCACCCTTTTCATTACATCTTCTCTTATTTAGGGGAAAACGGAAAAGTGTAAAAAAAGGATGTTGCGGGCCTCACTGTGAACCAAAATGTTGTAACAAAGTCGCCATCTTTATTTTAAGGAGAAATAAAGAAAAACAAAAAATAACCAGAGTTTGTAAAGAGGGTTCGGAGGCTAAGTTACGAGGTGGGAAGGTGTTAAGCACCCAACTCGCCCTTTCTGTCTCAAAAATAGTTTTTGGCTAAAATATGTTTTTATTATATTTATTTAGCAAATGAAATAAAGCATTTAAACATATATATATATATATGTATCTACATTATTACAAACTTGCAGTCGCTTCCTTCCTGGAATTACACATATATTTATAAATATTTTGCAATAATAATGGCTCTTTTTAGTGCTATTTTCTATAGAAATCCGGACATCATAACTGCTTATATTTTTACATTGGGTCGGCTGAAAATAACACTTTTTTTAAAAAAACCTCTTAAACGCTTACCTTTAAGAGCGTAGGGTGTGCTCACTCCGTCTTTCAGGGAGAGGGAGTCTTTTTCTCTTGTGGAGATTCGGGCAGAATAACTGCTTCCGAAAGTTGCTTTTGGGCCTCAGGAAACGAGCAGAGCAACTGCTTACTTTTTGCTATTGTTTGTTTGCTTCTGGCGGAATTCGGGCAGAGCAACTGCTTGCTTCTGGCGGATTTCTCCTCTGGATTCGGGTAGAGCAACTACTCTTTTTGGGATTTTTGGAACGGGGAAATAAGGTGAAATCCTAGCGGGGAGGCTAAGGTTCACTTTGACCGGTTGGATTTAAATTTGGAGGAGATTTGACGGAGCTTCAAGGCTTTTTTAGAGGAGGGGAACTCTCTCAGGACGATCGCTCAGACTTACTGCGTATTTCTTCAGAAGTGTTTTAACTGCGTGAGTGTATGAATTGTGTGCATTGTCAAGAGTGAATTCATTGAAGCCGGATGCCTCTATTTATAGGCTGGAGAAGGAACTCCTTCATCATTAAGTTTTCTTTTCTGTGCTTCACCGGCTTGTACCGCGCGCTGAGAGAGTTGCACCTTAGGCAAAGTGCTACAGTGTATAAAGCACTATTGGGCGCCACCCCCATAGGAAGTGGGCGCCGCGCCTAGAGCTGTTGTGGGTGGCGCCTGGGGTCTTTTTTAGGCCTCTTTTTGACACTTTGGCCCCTACATTTCACTGTTTTATGCATCCTGCTTTTCATTTTGCATTTTTAAACCATGTAACTTGACATTTGCTAAGTTTTAACAGGTCTTGATATCGCATGTCATGCTACATACTAGGGGTATGAAATTGTGGTGTCTACATGATGAAATGAATATTGTATTTGGTATTTGTGATGCAATGAATATTGCATCTTGATGTGCGCTATTTTCACTAGGTTGTAATGGATATTGCAACTATCTTTCCGCATCGCAGTTGTTTGTTTGCATGAGGCCGAACTACGTTTGGTCTGATTCCTTTTATAAGGGATACGTAGGCAGCCTATTTTGAAAGGTACGACCATTAGAGCATTTAATTTGCATATCTGCTTAAAAACTACGATAACCTGCAATAACCGACTAAATATGTCTAGGGTATGTGAGATTGGAGCTATTACATTATAAACTGTCGCATCTATAAACTGCCACATTTGCATATCTCCCCATTTTAATTGCACGAAATTTGGGAGTCTATTTCTTATCAACGATGTTCGTTTACTCGGTAAACTTCGGGTTACCCGTAAACTCCATCGTTGAGGGGCTCTGTAGACACTCAAATTTCGTACCCCTGGTGTGTAACATGGCATAAAATATCAAGACCTGTTAAAAAGCTAACAAATGTCAAGTTACAGGGTTTAGATTGCAAAAAAATGCAAAAGAAATGAAATGATGCATGAACAGTGAATTGTAGGGGGCCTAAGTGTCAAAAATCAAAACAAAAAAGCCCCTGTGAGCTGCACCAAGACTCCTGGCACCACCCATGGTGTCTTTGGGAGATGCACCCACTTCCATTGTGGGTGGCGCCCAATAGTACCCATTTCACTGTAGCTCTTTACTTTTGGTACAATCTCAGCACACGGTACAAGCCGATGAAGCACAGAAAGAGAAATCTTAATGACGAAGGAATCCTCGCTCCCACTTATAAATAAAGGTTCCCGGCTTCAGAATTAAGACACGAAATTTTTACACACTCTTTCACCGCGCAATGAGTGATCGCTCTCCCGAGAGAACGCCAAGAGATTTATTCCTCTAGCTCCGAAGCTCTGTCAAATCTCCCCCAAACACAAAACCAACCGGCCAAAATGAAACCTAGTTGCCTTACTAGGATTCCGCCCTATTCCACCGATTCAAAAATCCCAAAAAGAGCAATTGCTCTGCCCGAATTCAGACGACAAATCCACAAAAAGCAAGTAGTTGCTCTGCCCGATTTTTGCCGTCGGTAAACAAACAACAGTACAAAAGCAAGCAGTTGCTTCGCCCAGTTCCCAAGGCCAGAAAGCAACTTTCGGAAGCAGTTACTCTACTCGAATCTCATAACAACAAAATAAGCGGCAAAAGACTCCTCTCACGAAGGACAGAGCGAGCACACCCTAAAATCTACTAGAAGCTAGTTGGTACGAGATAAGACCCTCATGCTTCAAAAGGTAGGCTATTTAAAGTTTTATTTATAAAAAGTGTTATTTAAGTCAACCCGATGTAATAAATATAAGCAGATATGCTGCCCAGATTTCTATAGAAAATAGCACCAAAAGGAGTCATTATTATGGCCAAATATTTATAAATGTATTCATAACTCCCGAAAGGAGATTGCTGCAAGTTTGTAATAATATAGATACAAATATATATGTTTAAATGCTTTATTTTATCTGTTAAATAAATATAATAAAGACATATTTTAGCCAAAGAACTTGTTTTGAGACCGAAAGGGCGAGTTGGGTGCCTAACACCTTCACACCTCGTAACTTAGCCTCCAAACCCTTTTACAAATTTGGTTACATTTGGTTTTTCTTTGTTTTTCCTTAAAATAAAGATGGTGACTCTGTTTATCACATTTTGAGTCCACAATGAGGCTGGGCGTATTCCACGCTCTCTTTACAACGTTTTTTTTTTGTCCTTTTAATTTCGTTTTCCCCTAAACAAGGGAAGATGAAATGAAAAAAGTGTTGTGTTTCTTGAATTTCGTTTTCCCCTAAACAAGGGAGGATGAAATATATGAAACCACGGGGCACTCACAGTATGTTGGTAGGATAAGTTGTGAGAGTGTGGGGCTCCATCTTACGAATTAAAATCTGTAAAACGGTCTTACAGTAGATCGATCATAATAATAACAATGGTTCTTTGTTTCTCAAGTAGCTGGGAAAGGCTTGGAATGGCGATCTCATAAGTCACAACACAGCTGTACTAATGTGTTTGGGAGGAACATGCCACCACCAGTAAGATTTACGTACTGTCCAAATGTCGATTGAGTTGATTCTTTTGCAGGGTGTGTACTTTGAAACGGACCTTCCTCAATCCCATCATCAAGAAACAAGAATCGAGAGTGGTTTAGTAGGAAGTACTTCACTATGATTTGATTATGAATTTACGCTAATTTGAAACTAGCTAGGCTCTTCAATTGTTTCTTTGGTAGAGCCTAGCTAGCTTTTTTAATCAATAATCTGGCACGGGGGGCTTAATTAATGGTGTTTTGTTACTTCACTAAAAATAATTTAAAACTGTATCGAGATTAATACGCTCCACTTAAAAGAGAATAATTTATTTTTATTTATTTGTAATTATTATTTAGTAGTAACTACCATACATAGTTTCTTTCCTTGTACCTTATTAGAACTCCTACCTTCTATAGGTTTCTTGTTTTTTACTATTTGTGTAACCTTAATTGTAACTCCCTTTAAATAGGTGATTCAATCAATGAAAGGCTTATGTAATTATTCATAAACTTTATTATTTCCTACATGGTATCAGAGCTTCGACTCTCCAAACCTAAACCACCAAACTTTCGCAACCCTAAACCACCACCGTCACCCTCACATCCAGTTGTCATCCTTCTTCCATTCATAGGTTTAGCATGGCCTCCAACACCATCATTGTCCAAGACCCCATTGACACCACCAAAGCCTACCAACTCATCAACATCTCCAACCACAATATCACCAAGCTTACCCCCAGCAGCCATCTTACCTGGAAATTTCAGGTTGAATCCACGCTCATCAGGTATGATCCGTACAAGTTCGTCGATGACACCTTCCCCTATCCACCAACCACCATCACCGCTAATGACGTTCAGGCCCCTAATTTGGCTTACCTCCCATGGATGCGACAAGACAATATGATGTTTGGAACTCTTGTCGACTTCCACACCCCAGCTTTGGTGCCGCTCATTGGCCAGGCGGCAACCACTCGAGATGCCTGGATCATCCTTGCCAACACCTTTTGTCGCCCCTCTCGCAGGAACATCAAACAAATTAAAGAACAGTTCAAGCGGGATACAAAGGGTTCTCTGTCATTCTCCGAGTATTTACAGTTCATCAAAGGCAAATTTGATAAGCTTGCAGTCCTCGGCAAACCCCTCGAACATGAGGATCTTATCGACACAGTGTTGGTTGGCCTAGTCGAGGACTATCTTCAGGTCGCTAACGTGATTGAAGGTCGTGACACCCTCATCCCCTTTGATGAACTCCATGAAAAGCTCATCAATCACGAGCTTGCTCTAAAGCAATCTGCCCCCACTCCCCACCCCGCCACGGCCAACACCGTGACCACGAGGCAACATGGATCTACTCAGTCTCAGTATTTTCACTCCCAGTAACCAGCCTCCACACCTCACTCCTTGCAGTCCACCAACTCGGGTTCTCCTCGACCTTACCTTGGCAAATGTCAAGGCTGCCGCCAACAAGGTCACACGGTGGATCAATGTCCTGCGTTTCAGCTGGTTCCGGCCTCAGCATCTAATCCAGCTAATTCCTCATCTGCGGGTAACAACTGACAACCATGAGCAAACATAGACACCACCTCGGGTAACCCCACCCCAGATGGCTCCTGGACAATGGTGCTTCCTACCATGTCCCCAAATGACCTTGATAATCTGTCTCTCCATTATCCATACTCGGGTACCGATGACATGGTTATTGGTGATGGCACTAGGTTACACATTAACAACACGGGTTCTGATTCTCTCCATACACCCTCTACTACCTTTCATTTACATAATGTTCTATTTATCCTTAGCATGTAAAGAAACCTTATTTCTATTTCTCAATTTTGTACATCTAATAAAGCATCAATTTAATTCTTACCTAATTCTTTTCATGTGAAGAATCTACAGACAGGGACCTTGCTACTGACAGGACAATCTAAGGATGGTGTGTATGAATGGTCGAGCTCCCTCCATCCTCGTCAACCCGCTGCCTTTGCCAGCTCCAGGATGTCCACTCCTGACAAGTCCAAGGTTATCTAGAGTCTAAGTTTTCTCTTAAAAATACTAGAGTTATTTCCCCGTTTTGTAATGCATGTCTATGCAATAAAATCCACAAAACTTCCTTTTTCTTTATCTATTATTGTCTCATCTCATCCCCTTCAAATTATTTATTCTGATGTTTGGACCTCTCCCATTCATTCTATTGATGGGTTCAAATATTATGTTATATTTGTTGATCACTACACGTATTACATACGACTCTACCCTCTCAAACGAAAATTGGATGTCACATCTATCTTTTGTCGCTTCCAAGACTTGGTTGAAAACCACTTCAAACAGAAAATTGCCAAATTATACTCGAACAATGAAGGGGGGAGTATACTGTCATTGAAAAGCCACTAGTCTGGCCGATTACCTCGCTACCAATGACATCTCGCACCTTACCTCCCCTCCCCATACCTAGAGCACAATGGTTTTTCTGAACATCATCATTGTCGTATTGTTGAAACCAGTCTCTCTCTCTTGACCAATGTTCATCTCCCCCTTACCTACTGGTCGTATGCCTTCCTCACAACCACCCATCTCATAAAGCGCCTTCCCACTCCCACTCTCCAAATGCTCTCACCTTATCACAAACTATTCAGGTCTGCCCCCAACTACCTCAAACTTGAACATTTGGTTGTCTCTGTTACCCCTGGCTGCGACCATATTTATCTCACAAACTAGATAATTGGTCAATCCTATGTATCTTCCTCGGGCACTCTTTCACCCAGAGTGCCTATCTCTGTTATGACCCATCCACCACCTAGTTCTTTGTCTCTTGCCATGTTCGATTTGTTGAGTATGAATTCCCCTTGTCCAAGGTCGCTCTGGCTCTTCCTCGGCCAGATACATCAACCCATAACACCTGGTTACCACTTTATGACATCCTCGAGGCTTCATACACACCACCGATAGATAGTTCTTACAGTGACCTGCCTTGAGCTCCTACCCGCCCACCGATCTACCCTCCCCGTTGAGGGAAAAATCATCGACTTCCGAGCAACCCTCACCCATGCGGGCAGAACCATCTACCACCGAGCAACCCTCACTCTTGCAACAGAACCATCTACCATTGACCTCCCTCAACCCGACCTTCCCAGCAACATGTTCCCCCAATTGCAGCTCGTACCTCTCCAATTATGACCCGCTTGAAAAATAACATCCACAAACCTCTTCACAAACTTAGCCTCTCTGCTTAGCTCTCCTCGAACATTGAACCGACATGTGTAACCCAAGTCATCGAAGATAACAAATGGCGTCAGACCATATCTGAGGAATATGATGCTCTCCTTAAAAATGACACTTGGGACTTAGTACCTCCCATGGGGTTCCTAATATTGTTGATTGCAAAAGGATATTTCGGATTAAACGATTTCCTGATGGCAAAATTGACAGGTACAAAGCTTGCTTGGTCGGTAAAGGATTTCATCAACGGCTGGGGGTTGACTATCATGAAACATTCAGCCCAGTCGTTAAACCCACCACAGTCCGTCGCATTCTCTCAATTGCCATTAGTCGAGGCTGGGATCTTCGTCAATTAGATGTCAATAATGTTATTTTTACAAGGGACTCTCACCGAGGAAGTCTTCATGGCTTAACCACAGGGCTTTATTGACACTGACCACCCTCAACATGTTTGTCGCCTATGAAAGGCCATATATGGTCTCAAGCAAGCCCCCGGGCTTGGTACAATGAACTCTGTCAGTTTCTGATTGCTGCTCGCTTCAAGAACTCAGTGGCTGATATCTCTCCTTTTATCTTCACCAAACAAGGTATCACCCTTATGTTGCTCGTATATATTGATGACATCATCATCACTAGCAACAACATCAAGGCTGTCCAGGACTTTATCAACGTCCTCACAGCTCGCTCAAAGATCTCGGCCTCCTTCATTACATCCTCGGTGTAGAGGTGGTTCCTCACCCTATTGGTATAATGCTCTCTCAACGAGGATACATTGCTGACATGCTTACTCGCACTAGTATGACTGATGCTCGACCAATGGCAACCCCACTTGCCATCTAGCCAGCTCTCTCTCTCTTCAGTCGAACAGGACCCTTACTGACCCGACCGAATTCCGAGTAGTCATTAGGCGTCTACAATATCTCTTTCTCACTCGTCCGGATATAACATATGTGGTCAACAAGCTTTCCCAGTTCATGCATCAACCAACCATGGATCACTGGCTAATGACCAAACGTCTTCTTCGGTACCTCTATGGCACCATTGACAATGGCATTCTTCTTCACAGGCAGTTTCCTCTTGATCTTCATGCATTCATTGATGCTAACTGGGTGCGTAACAAGGATGACTACACCTCTACAAACGCTTACATTGTGTATCTTGGTCGCAACCTTATATCCTGGAGCTCAAAAAAGCAGTGTATTGTTTTTCGCTCCTCGACCGAAGCCGAGTACCGAGTTGTTGCAACGACTACTACTGAAGTTCGCTGGGTTACTTCACTCCTTCGTGAGCTCGGCATATCTTCCTCGCAACAACCCGTCATCTGCTGTGATAATGTCGGCGCCACCAGTTTATGCTCCAATCCTGTGATTCACTCTCGCATGAAACATGTTGCACTGGATTATCACTTCATTCACCAACAAGTCCAAGATGGGTTCTTAAGGTTTCCCATGTTTCCTCGGCAGATCAGCTTGCAAATGCTCTCACTAAGGCTTTTCCTCGGCAGCGCTTTCAGCATCTTCTTCACAAGATTGGTCTCTCCTCACGAGGATCCATATTGCGGGGGCATATAAAAGAATAATTTATTTCCATTTATTTGTAATTATTATTTAGTAGTAACTACCGTGCATAGTTCTTCTCCTTGTATAGTTATTACCTTATTAGAACCCCTACCTTGTATAGGTTTCTTGTTCTCTACTCTTTGTGTAACTCTAATTCTAACTCTCTTTAAATAGGTGATTCAATCAATGAAAGACTTATGTCATTATTAATAAACTTTATTATTTCCTACACCACTTTATGAGTGCTTACTAAACATGTTTAATATATATGAGGGTGTATTTATGTTTCAAGTCTTTATTAGCCCCTCCCATCCGAGCTGGGTTACTTCTTTTTTTCCATCTTGTTTCTCTTTTGGTTTTACATGAAACTAGCTTTACACTCATGCGTTAACGCACGCCATATATCATTTTCAATCAAATTATACATAAGCAACATGAAGTGAAAAAATAAAATTAAAAGAATAATTTATTGTAAAACTAATATCATGATTAAAAAACTTTAATGATAATAAATAAAATAAACAAATAATTGTACATTTGTACCGTAAAGATTATGAGTTTGATATGTACATAAACTGAACAAATTATTATAACGCATCGATTAAGAAATAATAAAATTATTAATAAAGAATACAATAAATAAATAAAATCTTTTATAAATTTTAGAATATTTTTTAAATACAACAATTGTCATTAAATATGTGCAATTACTACTACTATCACTATGATTAAATATGTACAATTACTACTATTATCACTATCACATAACAAAACTCACGTAATCTATATTAATCAATATTAATATAATGTTTTTTTTAATCTTTTAGTTAGTGTGTTATGAAAATTAAACACATAATTAAAATGTAAGGAAAAAATATAAGTGAATTTAATTATTGTTTATTACATGAATGAAAAATTCATATATATTTTAGAATACGTCTTTAAACAAATATATTTTTGTTAGATAATAAAAACTAGCTTTATTCACGTGCGTTAAACGCACAGACAAAAGTCTATTTTAATTAAATAGTATTCAAGCAAAACGAATAAATAAATATCATTATTGAAAGTTTAATATAACATTTTACGTTGATTTGAGTTAGTTTTTTATTATTATTCATCATTCTTACATTTGCATCATAGAAAAATACACATCATATTTACATTAAAGGTATGATTCATCTATTCTCTTTTAACTTATTATATAAACAAAAATATTAATTAATAAAGTAAATTACATTTTGTGTAAAGTACTAATCATAAGTTGCAATGTATTAAATATCATTATTTTTATGATATATTTATTATTATATTTTTAAGTTATGAAAAATCAAACGTTTGATCAAAATATGAGGTATTATTTATTTAGTAAAAAATAATATCATAAATTAGAAAAAACGATAAAACATGAATAACTTTGAATCTACTTAATAATAAAAATTAAAAGATGTAACAAATATAACAAAAAATTACATTGAGTAAGCGAGAGAGATCTATTTAAACACTTTTTCTTATTCGAAATGACAGTATGATTTGAACATTCTTCATGATTTGTTGAATCAACAATGGGCGAGATACTTGAACTTGTGAAAGGTGAGTAGGTATAGAAATTGTTTTTGGAGTTTGAAGATGGAGTTCTATTTTGACATTTGGCTTTCAAAATGTTTTTAAACTTGGTAGTCAAAAGGGCCATATAATCTTCTCCAAAATCAGACTCTTCAATTTATTTTTGTAATTCAAGCTGATCAGGAGAAACATCAACAACAGATGGCAAAGCAATGCTTTTCACAGAAGGACTAGGGGAAGATGCACCTTTGCCTTTTTGCTTAATTTGTTCATTGAGATTTAGTTCAATGTTTTGGAAAATACCATCAAGTATATCAAAACTCATTTTATCAATATCATGAGCTTCCTCAATAGCACAAGTTTTTGCATTAAATATTTCAGGCTAAGTGCGCATCATTTTGTTAACAAGACGATCATTGGTGATAGGATCACCTAATGCAATAGCAGAATTAGACATATCAAGTAATCTACCTGTAGACACCCCAATTTCGTACCCCGGGTATGTAACATGGCATAAAATACCAAGACCTGTTAAAACATTAACAAATGTCAAGTTACAGGGTTGAAAATGCAAAAAGATAAAGCAGGATGCGCAAAACAGTGAAATACATGGGTTAAAATGCAAAAAATAAAAGAAATAAGCCTAACTTGGCGCCACCCACACTCAAAGTGGGAGTGGAGCCAAGTTTCAATGTGGGTGGCGCCCAAATTCATCAACAGTGCACTACAGTTTGCCGCATTGTGCAATTCCTTCGGCATTGTGTACAATACATCGAAGCACGGAAGAAGGAATTTTAATTCTCGATGACTCCCCACTCCAGGCTATAAATAGAGCTTCGGGGTTCGCCTTCAGATGACGGAATTCATCCGCAAAACTCTCCGCGTCCTCGTTACGCTGAAAAAATAGAGAGTGAAGTGAGATAGTGAGTGATCTCCCCAAAGCCTCGAAACCCTGCCAAACCTCCTCCAAACACGAAACCAACCGGTCAAAGTGAGCCTTAGCCCCCCAGCTAGGTATCCACCCTATTTCCCCGGTCCAAAAATCATGGAAAGAGCAGTTGCTCTGCCCGATTTAAAAGGCCAAATCAGCCAGAAATAAGCATTTATTCTGCCCGATTTCCGCTTCCCTCAAGCCAACAAACAACCAAATACAAGTAGTTACTCCGCCTAAATCCCAAGGCCAAAAGTAACTTTCGGAAGCAGTCACTTTGCCCGAATCCCTACAACACTTCACAACAACAACAAAAAAACTCCCTCTCCCTGAAGGACAGAGCGAGCACACCCTAGTCCGCTAGTAGGTAAGTTTTAAGTTTTATTTGTAAAAGTACTATTTAAAATCCGGCCCAATGTAGATATATAGCGGTTGTCTTTGCCGGATTTAGTTAGGAAATAGCACTAAAAGAGCCGTTATTATGGCCAAATATTTTCAAGTATATTTGTAATTATTTGTAAAGAGACAGTTGCAAGTCTATAAATAATGTAGACAGTGGATGTATTTGTAGGCAGTTAATGTTTTATTTATCTGTTAAATAAATATAACAAAAAGCATACTTTAGCCAAAACTTGTTTTGAGACCGAAAGGGCGAATTGGGTGTCTAGCACCTTCCAAACTCGTAACTTAGCCTCCGGACCCGTTTTTATTATCTCTGGTTTTCTTTATTGGTTTTGCTTTATTTATTCCTCAAAATAAAGATGGTGACTCTAAAACATTTTGGATCCAGTGGGGCCTCGCAACATCTTTCCTTGCACTTTTCTGTTTTCCCCTAAAAAAGGGAGAATGAGAATGAAAAGGTGATGTATTCCTATATCCTGGTATCCCCTAAAAAATGGATAACTTGACATAGAAAACCCAAAGCACTCATAGTGATCTGAAATAGGCCATAAGGCTATTTTCATAAAATCCATAGTGGGGGCGCCGCAACATTCCTTTCTTGCACTTTCTCGTTTTCCCCTAAAAAATGGAGAATGAGAATGAAAGGGTGATGCATTCCTATATACTGGTATCCCCTAAAAAAGGGATAACTTGACATAGAAAACCCAAAGCTCCCATATTGGATCAAAAAATCCACTAAAGGCAACCAAGGTGCATTCCAACGCGCTATTCTGACAGCACTCCTCTCGCATTTTTAATTTCGTCCTCCCCTTAAAAAGGGAGGGTCGAATAAGAGCAGTGGATGTCCCGCATCCGCACGTACGCGCACCCCTATCCAAGGGCGCGGGCCCATTTTCCGGGAACCCACAATCAATTTGGGGCTGAACAATCAAGTCAAAGAAATCAAAATCGGCAAAGAAATCAAGTCAAAGAAATCAAAATTTGGGGCTGAAAGGGTAGCGCTCATTGACCTCCTCAAAGAGTTAGTAGATCCAGCCATAGTCAAACATCGGATCCCTATATATCCGGATGCTCGACCAATCAAGCAAACGCTCCGCCGGATCAAGCTGGAATGGTCACTACAAGTCAAAGAAGAAATAATGAAGCAGCTCCACGTCAATTTCATTCGGGTAGTCGAATACCCTATCTAGCTGTCCAACATAGTAACTGTTCCTAAGCCCAACGGGAAGGTCCGAATCTGCGTAGACTTTCGCGACCTCAACAAAGCGTCGCCCAAAGATGACTTCCCGCTACCCAATATTGATATTGTGGTAGACGCCGTTGCTGCTCACAAAATTAGATCCTTCGTCGACGGCATGCTGGGCTACAATCAAATTAAAATTACAACAGAGGACCAAGAAAAGACCTCATTCACCACTCCTTGGGGGACCTACTGCTACACTGTCATGCCGTTTGGACTAAAAAATGTCGGGGCTACTTATCAAAGGGCTGCCACCACCCTCTTCCAAGACATGATCCATAAAGAAATGGAGGTCTACGTCGACGACTTGATCGTGCATTCCAGCGACGCCAACGGTGCCCATATCAAAGACCTTCGGAAATTTTTCGAAAGGTTAAGAAAGCACCAGATGAAACTTAACCCCACCAAATGCACATTTGGGGTCACTAAAGGCAAGGTCCTGGGATTCTTAGTGACTGAGCAAGGAATCGAAATCGAGCCGGCAAAAATCAAAGCCATTATAGAGATGCCGCAGCCAAAAACTCCAACAGAAGTCAAAGGCTTCCTAGGCCGACTGCAGTATATCAGCCGTTTCATCCGGCAGCTGACAACCACATGTGGGCCCCTCTCCAAACTCCTAAAGAAGAATACTGACCAAGTCTGGGACGAGAAGTGCCAGCTAGTGTGGGTTCCCGGGACGTGCGCCCGCGCCCCGCGCGCCCTTGGATAGGGGTGCGCGTACGTGCGAATGCGGGACACCACTGCTTTCGTTCCACCCTCCCTTGTTTAGGGGAAGACGAAATCAAAAGTGCGAGAG
Organism: Codonopsis lanceolata; assembly: GCA_013146195.2. NCBI lineage: Eukaryota > Viridiplantae > Streptophyta > Magnoliopsida > Asterales > Campanulaceae > Codonopsis > Codonopsis lanceolata. The sequence continues at coordinate 9,846,364 of CM028383.1, read as the reverse complement.
GAGTGTTGTCTGTGATAGCGCGTTGGAATGCGCCTCGGTTGCCTTTAGTGGATTTTTGATCCAATATGGGAACTTTGGGTTTCCCGCATCAAGTTATCCCTTTTTTAGGGGATACCAAGATATGGGAATGCATCACCCTTTCATTCTCATTTTCCCTTTTTTAGGGGAAAACAGAAAAGTTCAAAAAAGGAATGTTGCGACGCCCACACTATGGATTTTATTAAAAATAGTCTTATAGCCCGTTTCGGATCACTATGGGAGCTTTGGGTTTCCCGCATCAAGTTATCTCTTGTTTAGGGGATACCAGGATATGTGAATACATCACTCTTCCATTCTCATTTTCCCTTTTTTTAGGGAAAAACGGAAAAGTGCAAAGAAGGAGTATTGCGAGGCCCCACTGGATCCAAAAAGTTTTAGAGTCGCCATCTTTATTTTAAGGCAAAAATAAAGCAAAACCAGAAAAAAGAAAAAGAAAACCAGAGATAGAAAACGGGTTCGGAGGCTAAGTTACGAGTTGGGAAGGTGCTAGGCACCCAACTCACCCTTTCGGTCTCAAAATAGTTTTTGGCTAAAGTATGCTTATTGTTATATTTATTTAGCAAATAATAAAGCATTAAAAGACAGGAAAATAAAACAAATACATCAATGGCTACATTATTTACGGACTTGCAGTCATTTCCTTACAATAATTACAAATATATTTTAAAATATTTGGCCATTATAACGGCTCTTTTACATAATATTTCCTATTCTAATCCGGACAGCACAACGGTTTATATTGACTACATTGGGCCGGATTTAAATAATAAATTTAAATAATAAATAAACGAGCAAGTAAATAAATAAAACGCCCTTAAAGGCTATTACCTTTTAGAGCGGTAGTGTGCTCGATCTATCCTTCAGGGAGAGTGAGTCTTTTTTTTGTGTGTTGTTGTTGTGTGGTTGTTGTTTTGATTTGGGCAGAGTGACTGTTTATTCTAGATGACTTTTGGCTCGTTCACTCGGGCAGAGTGACAACTTATTTCGGATGGTTTTGGTCTTTTTGGTTGGGCGGAATAGCGGCTTACTTTTTGTGTATTTCAGCTCATTACTCGGGTAGAGTAGCGGCTTACTTTATGGATTTTGGGCCGGGGAAGTAAAGTGGATACCTAACTAAAAGGCTAGGGATCACTTATAACTGGTGGATTTAAGTTTTGGCGGAGTTTGGACGGGGTTTGGAAGCTTTGGTGGGCTACACACACCTATCTCATACCTCTCACTAAAACTCTCGGCGTTCTTACGACGCGGAGAGAAACTATCAGAGCTTCGTTGTCGATCATTTCTGAACACTGAAAAGGGAGCCCAGCACTCATATTTATAAGTGGGGTGAGGGAGTCATCGGGAATTATGAGAATTCCTCAACCGGCTTTGTTTACGCGTACACTAGGCTTCGCGAGTTGCACAATGCGTTAAGTCTGAGTGCTACAGTAGCACCCTTGGCGCCGACTCCACCTTGGCATGGCGCGGCGCCCACCTTGCCTTTTGGCCGTGCCATGCTACTGTTTGAGTTTCATTTTCAGCACTTTCACCCCTCGTAATTCACTATTTTGCGCATCCTGTTTTGCCTTTCGCATTTTCGACTCCTGTAACTTGACATTTGTTAAGTTTGAACAGTTCTTGATATCACATGTCAGAGTCACATATCAAGGGTACGAAATTGGGGTGTCTACAACTAGCCTTCGAAAAAAATAAAAGTCTATCTTACCAATCCACATGTGCTAGCTCCACCCCATACACATAAACCTCTCCTCTTATATTTAACCGTCACAGACACGTCAATAGAGGCTATGTTCGCCCAAGAAAAAAAAATTCTTACATTGAAAATGCCATATACTTCATAAGTAGGAAGCTGGAAAGAAGCGAGCTAAATTATTCTGCGCTAGAGAAAAGCTGCACCAGCCTAGTCTGTGCAACTCAAAGGCTCAAGACCTATCTACAGGGGCGATCCATCAAGCTTATCTCCATAATGGATCCTATAAAATACATCTTCGGCAAGTCATCACTTTCCAGCCGACTGGCCAAGTGGTCATTTCTCCTCAACGAGTTTGACATAACTTATGTCACGCTCAAATCTATCAAAGGCAGCGTAATTGCAGACCACTTAGCCGATCTGCCCATAAAAGCAAAAGATGCAACTGAGTCTGACTTCCCAGATGAAGGTGTCTTGGAAATCACTGACCACGACACCGGCTGGCAGATGTTCTTTGACGGAGCCGCAAACAAAAGAGGCTTTGGCATAGGAATCTTGCTCATCGATTCGGCGGATTCTCACACTCCGTTAGCCATAAGATTGGAGTTCGAGTGCTCAAAAAACACACCTGAGTACGAAGCTTGTATTGCCGGTCTAGAAGAAACTCTCCAAAGGGGAGCCAAAAATCTCGAAGCCTATGGAGACTCCGCTCTGATCATAAACCAAGTCGGAGGAAAATGGAAGACCCAAGATCCCAGGCTGCAGCTCTATCACGCCAAATTAACAGCACTTACAGCCCGATTTGATTCTATCTCGTTCCATTACTTGCCACGAGATAGGAATCAATTTGCCGATGCACTAGCTACTCTGGCATCACTAGTCCAAATTCCCGCATAAACCCAAGTCCAACCATTCGTAGTCGGAAAAAAAGTCACTCCGGCATACTGCTTCAAAATTAATGCATCCCCTGAAGCAGATCACGAGCCTTGGTACGTTGATATCCTAAATCTGCTTCAAAAAGTAATCTATCCCCCTGACCTAGACAAAAGAGGGAAAGTCTCCCTACGGAGGTGTGCATCGCAATTTGTACTCAGCGGTGGCAGCTTATATAAAAGGCACTATCAAGGCCTCAATCTTTTATGTGTCAACCAGGCCAAAGCCGAGCAAATCATGGACCAGCTTCATGGTGGTACCTGCGGGCCCCACATGAATGGCCATATGCTGTCCAAAAAAGTTATCCGGTAAGGGTACTATTGGAGCACGCTTGAAACCGATTGCATTCGGTGGGTGCGACATTGCGACAAGTGCCAACGTTTTGCAAATCTACAGCATGTGCCCCCGCATATCATATAAAACTCCACAGCCCCTGGCCCTTCTCAACATGAGGAATCGACGTCATAGGCCAAATTCATCCGAAGGGATCCAATGTTCACGAATATGCCCTAGTAGCCGTCGATTACTTCACAAAGTGGGTGGAAGCCTCTTCCTACAAAATCATGAATGCTCAAAAGGTGTCCGAACTCATCCGGACCAACATCATATATCGCTACGGAGTGCCTTTCGAGACAATCTCCGACAACGGCACGCATTTTAAAGGGGACGTGAATCGTCTACTCAACGAGTTCAAGATCTAAAGGCATAAATCTTCCCCCTATCGGTCGCAAGCCAACGGTGCCGTTGAAGCGGCCAATAAAACACTGGAAAACATTATCAGGAAAATGGCTGACACAGGAAGAGATTGGCCAGAAAAACTGCCGCTAGCCCTCTGGGGCTATCGCACCTCAGTCCGCACACCCACTAGGGCTACCCCCTATTCTCTAGCATATGGCATGGAAGCAGTGCTGCCTATCGAAGTTGAAATTCCATCATTAAGAGTGATGATGGAATCTAGCTTAGCAGAAATTGACTGGGTCAAAGGGCGATTTGAAGAATTAGCCCTGATTGACGAACGGCGCTTGCTAGCCCTAGAACATATCCGAGCGTACCAAAGGCGGATAGCCCAAGCCTTCAACAAAAAAGTCAAAAGCCGCGACATCCAGGTCAGAGACCTTGTACTTCGAGAAAAACCCCCTAGTTATGTTGATACTATGGGAAAATGGAAATCTCCGTGGATGGGACCGTATATTGTCAAAAAGATCCGGTCAGGAGGTGCCGTACTTCTCACAAACCAAGAAGGAGAAAACTTCGTTCAACTCTTCAATCTTGACAAGCTCAAAAAGGTACTATGCTTGAGCCAATCTATCCGGCAAGTGCCTCCCTCTCCAGCTCGCTAGGTTGAAAACCCGAAAGGGCAGCCTAGGCAAAAATTAGAGCAAAAATTAAAAAAAAAAACAAACAAACGATAAAAAGGAGAAATAAGGGCTCGCTAGGTTGAAAACCCGAAAGGGCGGTCTCGGCAAAAATTAGAGCATAAAAAAAATCAGGAGAAAAAGGGGAGGGAACGCACTCTTTGAATCATCGGTATCATACCTCCAGTCTTCAGCATGCAAGGGGCTTGACTGACAAAAGGAAAAGAAAAACCACGACAGAAGCTCACATTAAAACACTAAAATATAAAAATACAAGTCCTAAGGTGCAACTTATGAATAATTGCTAAAGAAATTTAGATTGTGCGTTATCTGCCTATACATATCTATTATTGCCTCTACCCCCATTTGTTCCCCCCAATATTCCTTCATTTGCAGCTTAAGCCCCGAAGCAGTCCATCAGTGTCTGCGGCGTCCGCCCAGCCGGGCCCATATACTCCTTCTACAAGGCACAGAAGAGGCTCAGTCTCATCAGAATAAGAAGCACCAGAAGTGTCCTTGTCCTATTCATTATCCGCATTGCCGTTGTCCTGAAACAGCCGGACGACTTGGGTTCCGACCATTCACTGCTGCCCTGTCTGATTGCGAAGAGAAACGCAGGGGCTATGAGAATAGTCTTATGCCAAGTGTAACCCTGCAGCAATTATATGGCCAAGAACATGAGGAGGCGGCTGTCCTTTCTCCCCGAATATCTCCAGAAAAGCCCTCTCGAGCCCAAAGGTGTATTCTTTTAAATCCATTTCTGAGGTGCAGCGTGCCACTACCCTTAGATATTGGTATAGCTTTATTTTTTGCATGTATTTTGAGTCTGCATTTTATTTCTTGCATTATATTATATTGCATTACATAATAAGTGTTTGTACAGATTCCGGTGTAAATATAGAAAGAAAAAAAAAAGAAACTAATGTGTGCAGGTAGTAGGAGCTAATAATCGCAGGACGCTCTGCCCCTATCAAAACCACCTCCCATCACTCGAGGGCTCGTTCCGCCACTAAGCATGTGACCTCTACCTCTCACCCGAGGGCGAGCCGACCCACCAGCTTCATCGTCGTCATCATCACGGCGTCTGGTCTGCCACATAGCATCATTACCCCGGCAAGAAAAGTCATCCATGAGCCGCTAGTAAAGTTTGCTGATGCTGACGAATCCCCACAACAACCTCTTATATGCGAACACATCGACCTGAAAAAAAAAAGAGGGTGTTGAAAAAAAAAAAAAAGGAAATGCATCAGTCCAAGAAAAAAAAAGTGATATAAAAAAATGAATGATGATGATGCTAAAAAAAAAAAGAAGAAAGGGGAGGAAAGAAAGGTAAGATTCTCATAACCCCTTTTTCTTGCGTAATCGGTATATATTTAAAAAAAAACATATAAATATATGTCTTTCATTCATGCATTTTGCATTTTATCATGTATTTAAGAAATTTTCATTTTTATTCTTGCATAAATAAAATGTATATCAATCATTATTGTATCATAAATAATATATAATAAAAAAAATATTTGCTTATAATAATAAAAAAATCTTTGTTTAAAAAAATAATTTAATATATATATATATATATATATATATATATATATATATATATATATATATATATATATATATGTATTGCATTTGAAAATTTTAAGTGCATCCTTGGCATTATCATAAAAATAAAAAGTGCATTTATGCATTTAAAATATTTCAGGCATAAAATAATGATTCTTTTTCAAAAAACAAAATTTCAAAAAAATAAAAATAATAAAAATGCATCTTTTTGCATCTAAATATGCATTTTGGCATTTTAGGCATCATAAAAGTGTATGTTTTTTTGCATTTAAAAATAAATACCGCATTTTGCATTTCGCATGCATGATAACATAAGTATATTCATGAATCATATTAGTAAAGCATCCTATAAATTTTTTTGCATCACATTGGCATCAAATAAAGTGATATATGCATCTATCATTTGCATTTATATATTGTCCAAATAGCTGCATTATGATATCAACAAAAAGAGAATAAAGTGCCACCAATCATGAAAGAAAATATCCTCATGGCATTTATTATATCCTTGCAGCATAGGCATGCATTAAAAGTGAATTCTGGTGCATAAAATATATATGTTTTGTCTTATATGTATCCGAAAATGCGTCCGAAAATATGCCTAGAAAAATTTGCATTATGTTCCGAAAAGTCCGTTTCATAGGCATATACCATGTAAAAATATTTTTAGGCCTAAAACATGCATCATATAGCCACATTTGCATTAATTGCTTAAATCATGCATAGTAGGGTCAAATAGTGACCACTAGTTCAATTATGCATCGTAAAAATAAATTGCATAAATTTCATGCATCATTACCAAAATTGCATCATTTTAGTTCATAAATTGCATGCATAAGCATTATAAGAAATATATATATACTCCAAAAGTACAAAGAAGTGCAGAAATTAAGCAGATTTGAAGAAATAACCAAATGAATTGGTGAAAGAGTGTACTTATATCGGGATTCTGAAGATTCGAGACGTGTTTGTGCCAATCGCGGACCAAATTGCCTCAGTCATCTTTTGAGTAGAAATATTCAACATAATTCCGGGTCAAAGGAAGAAGTTCCTTCCTCTCTTCACCCGAATCTGGGTGCATTGTCGCTTTTCCCTTCCTAGATCTCGAAGAAGAAGCCATCTATTTGGAAAAACAAGCACTTTGGCGGAAGAAAGCTGAGAAAAGGAGAAGAAATGGAAGAAATAGGAAAAAAAAAATATACTCCTTCGTCGGCCATGGAGGAAGAGTAGCTGAAGCATAGAAGAAATGAAGGCTTCTGGCTTCATTCCCGTAAATGAAGAAAGGAGGAAAAGTGAAATTTTCACTTTTCCCCCTCCAAGCAACTCGAGTTCAGCACTTAGGTCCTCGAAATTCTAAAATTGCAAAATGGCCCCTAAGACTTAACGGAAAGTTAACAAAAGAAATTTTGTTAACCATATTTGGCGGTCATCCATCCAGGAGCGAGGAAAAATCATATCCCCATCAGGTCAGCCGCAAGATAAACAGAAAAGTCAGAAAAATCCGCGGCAAAGATAAGTATTTTGTAAAAATAAAGCTTGCATGAAAATAAAAGAAGAGGATGCAAAAGAAAAAAATAAAGGACGAAGAAATTAAGCATGCGAAAAGAAAATAAAAAAATGGTGAAAAAAAAAGAAGAAAATGAAAAAAAAAAAAAAAAAAAGAAGAAGAAATTGAAAAGAAAAGAAATCCCCAGCTTGAAGAAGCAAGAGTTGCAGAAATATCAAAATCAGCTGAATCAGCGGCAACACTCAAAGCATGAAAATGTAAGAAAGTTAAGGTTTGCTTATTCTACCTTCAGAAATTAAAAAAAAAATCTTTTTCAGAAGGTTTTGTTCAAAACAAAACAAAACAAAAAAAAGAGGCATAAAAACCAAAAAAAAAAAAAAGCGAGGAAGAAGAAAAGAAAAATCGCTTTGTCGTATCCAACGACGGATTTTGATCGGTTGGATACAGTTTTCGAAAAATTTGAAGAAAGTTCCTTTTGTCGTATTCGACGACGGATTTTTATCGGTCGAGTATAGTTTTCGAAAATTTGAAAGTTTTCATATTGTGTTTGACGACAGGTGTTGACCAACCAGACACAATTTTGAAAATGCCTCTTAACGTATTTCAACGACAGGTATTGACCGGTTGAAATGTGATTTTCGAAAAACACAAAAATCTTCATACCGTATTGGACGACGGTTTTTGACCAGTCAAATATGACTTTTCGAAAAACATGAAAATCTTTTTTTCATTGTATTCTCGGATGAGTTTTGACCCAAAGAGCACAACATCCTCGTTGGTTGTTTGTGTCGGCTTAGGCCGAATTACGTTTGGTCTGATTTCCTTTATTAAGGAATACGTAGGCAGCCTACATCAGTGGGTTCGACCATCAGAGCACTTAATTTGCATATCTGCTTAAAAATTGCGATAACCTGCTATAACCGACTAAAAATGTCTAAGATAGGGAGGTATGGTTCACATTATAAACTGTTGCATTATAACTGCTACCTGTTGCATCTCTCTCCCCCGTATTAATTGCACAAAATTGGAGAGTCTATTTCTTATCAACGATGTTCGTCTACTCAGTAAGTTGCGGGTTACCCGTAGACTCCATCGTTAAGGGGCTCTGTAGACACCCCAATTTCGTACCCCATGTATGTAACAAGGCATAAAATACCAAGACCTGTTAAAACATTAACAAATGTCAAGTTACAGGGTTGAAAATGCAAAAAGATAAAGCAGGATGTGCAAAACAGTGAAATGCAGGGGTTAAAGTGCAAAAAATAAAAGAAATAAGCCTAACTTGGCGCCACCCACACTCAAAGTGGGAGTGGAGCCAAGTTTCAATGTGGGTGGCGCCCAAATTCATCAACAGTGCACTACAGTTTGCCGCATTGTGCAATTCCTTCGGCGTTGTGTATAATACATCGAAGCACGGAAGAAGGAATTTTAATTCCCGATGACTCCCTACTCCAGGCTATAAATAGAGCTTCGGGGTTCGCTTTTAGAGGACGGAATTCATCCGTAAAACTCTCCGCGTCCTCGTTACGCTGAAGAAATAGAGAGCGAAGTGAGATAGTGAGTGATCTCCCCAAAGCCTCGAAACCCTGCCAAACCTCCTCCAAACAAGAAACCAACCGGTCAAAGTAAGCCTTAGCCCCCAGCTAAGTACCCACCCTATTTCCCCAGTCCAAAAATCGTGGAAAGAGCAGTTGCTCTACCTGATTTAAAAGGCCAAATCAGCTAGAAATAAGCCTTTATTCTGCCCAATTTCCGCCTCCCTCAAGCCAACAAACAACCAAATACAAGCAGTTACTCCGCCCAAATCCCAAGGCCAAAAGTAACTTTCGGAAGCAGTCACTCTGCCTGAATCCCTACAACACTTCACAAAAAAAAAGATTCTCTCTCCCTGAAGGACAGAGCGAGCACACCCTAGTCCGCTAGTAGGTAAGTTTTAAGTTTTATTTGTAAAAGTACTATTTAAAATTCGGCTCAATGTAGATATATAAGCAGTTGTGCTGCCCGGATTTAGTTAGGAAATAGCACTAAAAGAGCCGTTATTATGGCCAAATATTTTCAAGTATATCTGTAATTATTTGTAAAGAGACAGTTGCAAGTCTTTAAATAATGTAGACAATTGATGTATTTGTAGGCAGTTAATGCTTTATTTATCTGTTAAATAAATATAACAAAAAGCATACTTTAGCCAAAAGCGTTTGAGACGAAAGGCGAGTTGGGTGCCTAGCACCTTCCCAACTCGTAACTTAGCCTCCGGACCCGTTTTTATTATCTCTGGTTTTCTTTCTTGGTTTTTCTTTATTTCTTCCTCAAAATAATGATGGCGACTTTAAAACATTTTGGATCCAGTGGGGCCTCGCAACATCTTTCCTTGCACTTTTTCGTTTTTCCCTAAAAAAATGAGAATGAGAATGGAAAGGTGATGTATTCCTATATCCAGGTATCCCCTAAAAAATGGATAACTTGACATAGAAAACCCAAAGCACCCATAGTGATCCGAAATAGGCCATAAGGCTATTTTCATAAAATCCATAGTGGGGGCGCCGCAACATTCCTTTCTTGCACTTTCCCGTTTTCCCATAAAAAAGGGAGAATGAGAATGGAAGGGTGATACATTCCTATATCCTGGTATCCCCTAAAAAAGGGATAACTTGACATAGAAAACTCAAAGCTCCCATATTGGATTAAAAAATCCACTAAAGGCAACCGAGGCGCATTCCAACGTGCTATTCTGACAGCACTCCTCTCGCACTTTTAATTTCGTCCTCCCCTAAAAAAGGGAGGGTGGAATGAGAGCAGTGGATGTCCCGCATCCGCACGTACGCGCACCCCTATCCAAGGGCGCACGGGGCGTGGGTGCATTTCCCGGGAACCCACACTACCATAATAAACCATGATATCCTCAGTTTCATTCATTCTAGTATTCTCAAATTGTGTGGTAAGCAATCTCAGTTTTGAAGCACGAACACTGGCAGGTCCATCACATAAAGTTTGAAGGGTCTCCCACACATCTCTAGCAAATTCATAATTAGCAATAACCCATAAAATTAAAGTGTTGGCATCTAAAGCTTTGTATATGGCAGACAAAGCCTTTGAATTGAAGGAGGCAGTGTTTCTATCTTCATTAGTCCAATCTGCTTCTTTAGTGATTTTTATATCACCATCATTATCAGTAGTCTTAGGCGAAGTCCACCCATTCAGAACAACAAGTCACACTCTCTCATCAATTGATTTGATGAAGATACGCATCTTAACTTTCCAAATATAATAATTCACATTAGTCAAGGTAGAAGGACAAACAACATTCTCATATTGAGAATCCATCACGGCTATAACCAGAATCAACTCTTAGTGGCGTCAAGAGAAGGCTCTTATACCAATTAAAAGATCAATAGTAGTTAGGATTCACGAAATATGTCAATGTAGTTCGTGATGTAGCTTGTTACTGTAGCTACACCCGAAAGTGCATTAACCAGAAATTCAAAAACAGCGGAAGACTTTTAATTTAAAGCAAAATAAACAAAGATGTTTACCAAACAATCTACAAGCTTATGCTTGTAGATTCTAACCTTATGGCCAAAAAGATTTCTCTAAAAATATGGAATATTTTAACAAGACAAAAAGTGAAATCACCAAAACCAAAACTCTCACAAGACAACACGTCTTGGAGAGCAAAACTCACAGAAACAAAGGTAGAGAAAACGTGAGATTAAAAAATAAACTTCCTAGAAAAACTAGGAAGACAAACAGCAACAGCATGTCCAATGTAGTTCGTGATGAAGCTACACTCCAAGCTTCATCCAAATATTTAGCAGCACGACTTTCAGAAGTTTTTCTCTCACTGTATTCTATATGCTCTGCTCTTGTGTGTATTTTGCTCTCCGTGAGTTCTTCTATCCGCCATGCTCCATATTTATACAATGGTGGCGACCTACAGTATTATTAGGAAAATAAAAGACTCCAAGTATCTAAAGGATTAGGAAATGAAGAGGTTAGTTTCCATAATCAATTAAACCACATTTATTACCTAGATTTTGTTTCCAAATATATATGGACTCTTAGAGAGTATTTAGGAAAGGATTAAGTATGATAATGTCTTACCAAAACTTTAGGACCAAGAAAGGTTAAAAACAAAACCAAAAATAGGACATGCCTATTTTGCTCTTACAGGGAATAATAGTTATAAATTGAAGATATCCATATATATATATATATATGTATGTATGTATTGTATAACAAATCCAAATGACAATAAACCAAAGAAAAGCAACTCAAATTACATACATCCTACAGTCATCCCTCCCCCGAAATGACCAAAATATCCCCGACTCAAAAACCATTTCATTAATAGTGTCACCCAAATGATGTGACACTGATAATATGTGTACTTAATTATTACAATTATATTTACAAATATTTAAGCTCAATTCGATAGACAATAAAATAGACATTTAGACTATGATTGCTCTCAATTCATTAAACCTCTCACAGAGTATGATATATTCAGCTACTCGCCCACATATATAATCACACCCCTCTACAGTCATCGTACATGTTCCCAGAGCAATTAGACTACGATTTACTTGCTCATATTCATCTTCCAATGTCAATGAGCGAAAATGGAATCCGGTAATAATGATGTTGTCACCTCTCACCAGGATCTTGTTGATTTTTAAAAGTTCACTCATCCAGTATGTCATAACTGATACTACTACTTTTGCCGGTGAAATTACGTGGTTATAAACAACAAAAGCGGTCACAGAGCATTTATATTTAAGGAGAAAGCACATTTATGGATGAGTAAACAATGTTTGTTGAGTATCAAATTAGACATGACAAATTTTAAGGATCCATAGTTGTTCATCAAATTATATTTCACTATGTACTTGTTCTTTACCTCTTATGGATATAATTTGTCTTGACAAAACTCATAAGTAAATTAATATTCAAAGAGGAAGCATATTTATGGCTGAGTAAGTAATGTTTGTTGAATTTTTAGATTGTTAGTCTCGTTTCCCTTTCATATTGGTAAGAAGAGAAAAGACATTCCCTCTTAGATTGATAGTATTTAATTTCTTAACAGCTTCTTATGTTTTTTTTATTTACTTATCAATACTTGTATATGTGTTCATATGTAAATAGTATCCTCATTTGGTAAGTAGTTACAATGATTATCTAGTAATCTTGAGATAAACAAATTACATTTGTCATTATATATATCTTCCTATTTTTGACAAGTGTATTTTGAAGGGATCTTGCTATATTTGGATGTACTAATCACATTTGTCATTATATATATATATATATATATATATATAAAATGTAACAAAACAAAGTGTTCTAATTTTCAATGCCATGTTAATTAAATGTTTAGTATAAAAACTAAGAAAAATGTAATAAAACAAAGTGTTTCAACTTTTGATACATATTTGTGTTTTCATTTATGGAAAACATTTAGACGAAAAAATTACGTTTGTTATTGTTTACACCCTCCGTCCCTAAATTATCGTTCTCATTTTCTTTTTCGTCTGTCTTAAAATAATTATCGAGTTTGAAACTTATCTTTTTAGAATATCACTTTTATCACTTTACCATCATTTTTTCACCCTACTTTAATTATGAGTCACATACACATGGACTTTAAAGAAAACTATATATTAAACAAATATAAATAATCAAGTTAATTGTTTTTTTCTTAATCTGTGCATCAGATCAAATAAGACGATAATTTAAGAACGAAGAGAATATATATATATATATATATATATATATATATATATATATATATATATATATATATATATATATATATATATAGTTATTGGTTTGATCCGGTTGCTCCATTGACTTTTAGTATGTCCCTCTTCCTCTATGCATACATATCTCATTTCCCGATGAATTCATTCAAATCTAAAATAGACCTATGCCTATGCCTATGTTATGTTATGGGAAAAATTGTCGGTGATTTTCACGAGTTGATCGTCTTAATTCACGATTGTGCGTAATAAAATGGGAATTGACCTTAGTCGATGAGATATTATGGTACAAAAATGTAATGCAGCGTAATGTAAAATTGGATGAATGATTTAAATTAATGTATTCAATGCAAAAATTGGATTAAATATCAAATAGATGAATCCCAGTACAAAAATTGATGTATTGTGATGCACAAATTGATGCAATACGATGCATTTGAGTGAATGATCTGTAGCATGTCTCAGGCTCATTAAGGGTATCGTAGTCTTTTTGCCTCATAAATGACTTTTTTCGATTGAAAAAAAAAAACATGCAATACTGAAACGGTTGAAAATTTTATGAAGTGGACAACCCGAATTTACCCATATGTTATGTTATGTTCTTCGAAAGACAAAGTGAAACATGTTATGTTGTATTAGGAGTTGCATAAAGATGAAGCTGTGTGTTTAATTACTGGGCTTAGATTTTGGATTGGGCCAAGTTAGTTTAGTTGCAAGCTTGTTTTGGTGCCTGTTATTTATGTTGGGTCTTGTCGGCTTAATCATCTAACTGCCCATTGCGTATCATATTCGTGATCAATGGTCAGGACCCAGGGGAGTAGTTGCTCATTTAGTTAGCCATGTTGAAATTTCTTCTTATATTTCTTTTGTAGTGTGTGTGTGTGACTCTCTCTCTCTCTTATGTTTTATTCCAATCATCGAGTCATCATTTATAAAAGAAAAAAAAAATTAGCCACACACCGAACAAGGCCCATTTTTTTCTCTCCACTCAACTCCAAAATGACAAAGTAATCAATCTCCTTGTTCGTGACGTGAACGTGATCAATAGCTTATCAAACTAGACCAGAATCAAAGAACAAGCCGAGAGAGCCATTGCCCCAACTAAGCTTCACTATTTGGCTCGCGGGTCCGCTCCTATGTGAAGTTTTAAGGTCATTAGATAATAAAGTTTGGTTAATTAGCTCTTGTTTCAGGTTTATTTATACTCTTCTCAAGGGATCGAGAGTCACATAGGATAGGACCTTGTTTGGTTAACTTGTTGATATAAGGAATTATATTTGAGTAATATATACAAAAAATAATAATAATAATAATAAACGGAGATTTGTAGAATATGGACTTTGCTCGTCCTAATTAATTTACAATGTAAAATGCACCGGAACGAGGGGGGGGGGGGTGTATCCATATTGAACACTAGGCGTTGCTTCCCATAAAGGGTGCTTGATTCAATTAACTAAGACTAAGAGAATGACATGGTCGCTATCTATATATGTTTCGATCATGCCCATTGTCACTAGCACGTCACAATCATAAATACTCACTTTTATCCATATAACAATAATATCAATATATATTTGGTTTCTCACTTATTTGTACGACAATAAAGATAACATGACACATGAGGTTAATTGCAAAAAAAAAAAAATTATGATATATTTTAGTTTTTTCGTTTTGAATTTTATGTGTTTTATTTTTCATGAAAAAACCTCAACCTAATTTTTTTTTTCAAATAAAACATTTCGTCCAAAACTCGTTAGTTTTGTGACAGGACATCCGACGTAGCTGCCTACATGGACTGGGCGAAGTCTTCACATCTGATGCGTCCAAGATCTTCCGGATGCACTAGACTTGTCCAAACTTGATACCTGGCTTTTAACGTATCCGATAAGCTCCAAAGCTCAACTCTGCAATCAAATAAAACAACCTGTAAACTAGGCAGGGGCACCCCCGCAAAAGTAAAATTAGTCCAAAACTAGCAGATGAGTATACAATTTAGCAGAGTTTTGGCTCAAGAGTAAAAGTCACGTACCTCTCCCCTTCATTCCCAGAGATTTTATAGCCGCCGGAGAGTATAACTGCTCATAACTGCCCACTAACAATGATGGCATTAATGGCAGACATATTAACTGCCCCATTAACTGTCTCATTAACCACATCGGTCAAGTGGAAAAGTTTCCGGATATAACCATCCTCAATTGACGATAATTCTTAAATCCACGAGCATGACAACACATGCTCGCTATAAGCTCTTGCTCGCTGGTTAAGCTCCAGCTCGCTGACATCATTTACTCACCAAGGATTGTGACCCTGCTCGTAACGCACATGAACCATTTAATCTTCTCCTCGTAGCCTTAATTATAAGATGGTCACCTGACTGAGTTATGATCATGCGCCGAGCATGTGACTTACGACTTGGGCCAGTTGGGCCGGGCAGATCAACATCCACGTCAGTTTCCTAACAAAAACAATTTTATTTTAAACCTCGTCTTATTTTGAAATTTCAAAACCATCCATTTTTTATCAGATTTTTTTCAAATTTGATTACAATACAAACCTCGTATAATTTTTAAAATTTCATAAGAAACCTTGACAATTTGAATATATATATATATATATATATATATATATATATATATATATATATATATATATATATATATATTCAAATTCATCCAACAATTGAAAATATGTTATAAACATACTACTTATGCTTAAATATTTTTTGTAATTATAATCAACTTTGGTGATATTAATATATTTATTAATTATTAGACATTTTAAACCAAACTCTTTAGAACGAAGAAGTGGCATATTGATTTTAGTAATTTGAAGTCAAATGTTCCAATTTTGTATTAATCAAACGGTTTAGAGACGTTTATTTAGCAGGGGTGTTGTTTGGTGTAACTTAATTTAGTAGTTGATCAAAAAAGATGACAGATGTTAGCCATCTGGCTCATCTCCCCATCATTTTTTTAGACAAAAATAACCTATCATATTTGGAAACGTATTTGACAGAGACCAAGATTCTTAAAAGCATGTTAAACCTTAAATAGAAAATGCAGTACTGTCAGTCAAAGAAGACCATACACATTTTGTGATACGGAGATGCCCAAGTTCCATCTTATTTCAGTTGGGTATATGGAATGCAATTGTGAGCAAGACCATTCTCACGTGTGTGTGTGTGTGTGGATATTACAAGTCTTGAGTATACACTACTGGTTTCTGTACATGTAATTATGTTGGCAAGCAAAATGAGAGTTGAAAAACTTATCTTAAACTTATTGTAATCTGATATGGTATACATTTATAAATACATCTTCAGCTTATTCTATGAGGAATGTTTTTGCACCACTACCACCTACTCTATTCTCAACACCTAATAGGTCTTTCAGATTGCTGAATGTAATGTTCTCAACACGTGGGAGACGCATTCAAGCCTGGAGAACAAATGTCAACGAGCTCATGACCTAGATCTGGAAAGCCCAGGCGAAGCCCCAAGAAGATGCTGACACCTCCAACCAGGTCGATGACAATGAAGTTATTATCCTTGAAGACGCCACCGAAGGAGCCAATGATCAGGACCCAGCAACCCAAAGCAACATTCCCCCAAACGTATGAAATTCTCATTTCCAGCCTGTGTGCCATGACCTGAAAAACAATTTACTTTTATAACTGTAATATTCGCTACTGCTTTATTTTGCTTGCTGGATGAATGTTTTACTTCGCTATGCCTGCTTACATTGTTAGATTTCAACTACGATTTACTAATTTAAATGCTAACTCTCTTCTCGAGCGAAGGCAACCTATGCTCATGAAAAAGAGCCATATACTTAAACAAACGACCAACTCGAACATCAACTCTTTTCACGAGCATAAATAGTTTATGCTCGAAAAAGAGAATAATCGAGAGGAAACAATTAACTCGAACACCAACCCTTTGCCCGAGCACAAATAACTCGTGCTCGCGAAAGAGAATAATCGAGATAAACAAATAACTCGATCACCAACCCTTTGCGCGAGCACAAATAACTCGTACTCGCGAAAGAGAATAATCGAGATAAACAATTAACTCGAACACCAACCCTTTGCGCGAGCACAAATAACTCGTACTCACGAAAGAGAATAATCGAGATAAATAACGAAAACAACTGACTCAAACACCAACTTTCAAATTGAAAGCATAATTGAGTTTTGCCATTATCACTTGTCATAAAAAAGAAGAGATAAATGAATTACATACTGCCAATGCCAATCACCAATAATATTTCTTCAAGTAATCTGCATGCCATGGATGTCTCAGCTCGTCTCCATCCTCTGTTCGTAACATATAAGTGCCCTCTTTAACAATTCTAACAACCTGAAAAGGCCCTTCCCAATTTGGCGAAAGCTTCCCCCACTCAGCTCGATGACCTGTTGCTTCAATCTTACGGAGAACCCAGTCGCCCACAGCAAATGACCGACCACGAACCCTTTTATCGTGATGGGCCTTTGCTCGCTGCTTATAATTGGCCATCCTCATCTTCGCCTCCAACCGTTTCTCCTCTAACAAATCTAAATCGACTGACCGAGATGCCTTATTGGATTCAGCGTCATAATGCAAAACCCTATAATTGGGCAAGTACATTTCCACTGGAGCCATAGCCTCAGACCCATAAGCCATAGAAAAAGTTGTTTCGGTAGGAGCTCATTTGTTGTTCTAAGCCAGGCGAAGGCAACTCATCTACCCACCTTCCTGCCTTATCCTCGAGGTTTCTCTTGAGTACATGCAAGACTTGTTTGTTAGCGGCCTCAGCTTGCCCATTGCCTTGTGGATATGCCAGCGATTGCGATGTTTCACCGTCGCTTTCGCATGCTTTGGTAAACTTTTCAGAAAATTAGGTCCCATGATCAGACACAATCGCTCGTGGAACTCCAAATCGACACCATATATGCTCGTGAACAAAATCGATCATGTTAACTTCACTAATGGTCGCCAAAGGCTTAGCCTCCACCCATTTGGTAAAGTAATCTACAGCGACCACTGCATACTTAAACTTTGACCGGGCTACTGGAAATGGGCCAATGAGATCTATCCCCCACATATCAAATGGCCATGATGCAACCACAGGAGTCTGCTCGGTAGAGGGCAAGCGTGGTATGTCTGCATAGCGTTGACACTTGTCATACCGGCGAACATACATTTCAGCATCTCGCCTCAAAGTAATCCAATAGAATCCAGCTGCCAGGACTATTTCTGCCAATGACTTTTGGCCCGGATGACCGCCACATTTATCTTCATGTATTTCACCCAAGATGCCCTCAGTCATCTCTGGTCGCACGCATCGAAGCAAAGGCCGGGTGTAAGACCGTCTATAAAGTATGTTGTCTAGAATAAGATATCGGCATGACCGCTTCTGAATGGTTCTAGCCTCTATTTTATCCTCGGGCAAAGTCTCATGCTCGATGTAAGCCGTTAAATCGTCTATCCAACATTTTGAAGCCGGCTCAATGTCCATGATCACCTTCTTTTCTATAGCAAGAACCTCCAAATGCTCGATCATGACTCCCGGGTGCAAAGACTGAATTTCATCTTTAGCCATTTTAGATAAGTAATCGGCCCGCATGTTATCCTCACGAGCAATTCGCACCAATTACCAATAATCGAAGTCCTTTAAAATCTCTTTCACCATCGCACAATAACGAACCAAGACTGGATGATGAACCGCATAATCACATCTGACTTGGTTTACCACCAACTGGGAATCGCAATACACAATCACTTCTCGCACTCCCACATCCTGCGCGACCACGAGCAATGCGATCAATGCTTCATACTCGGCCTGGTTGTTGGAAGCTGGAAACTTAAAGCGCAACGCCTTTTCAAACTCTACATCTTGCTTGGGTGGAACCAACACCAAGCCGGCTCCACTCCCAAACCTGCTGGCCGAACCATCGACATGTAATTCCCAACAATACTCTGGCCAGGGCTTTGGAATTGGTATACTGGCTGATGCTGTCTTGGATGAAACCTCCTCCTCGCAAGAATCCTTGAAGCTTGTCTCAGCTACAAAGTCTGCCAAAGCCTGTGCCTTAATTGCTCGCCGAGGTTGATAATCAATATCGAACTCAGTGAGCTCAATCGACCAAGTAAGCAACCGACCAAAAGAGTCTGGCTTGTGCAGGATTTTTCTAAGAGGCATATCAGTATATACAGTGATTGAATGTGCAGAAAAATAAGCTCGAAGTTTCCGAGCAGCAACGACAAGCGAATAAGCCAATTTTTCTGAATTAAAATACCGTCCCTCAACAGCAGTGAGGGCTTTCGACACATAATAAACAGACTTCTGAACATTACACTCTTCCCTAATCAACATAGCGGCTACCGCCTGCTCGGTGGCCGCTAAATATATAAACAGCTTTTCTCCTAAAACCTGGCTACTCAACAAAGAAGGACTTCCCAAGTACTTAACTAACTGCTCGAAGGCCTTCTGACACTCAGGTGTCCATTCAAACCCTTTGTTCCCGAAGAACCTTGAAGAATGGCAAGCACCTTCTGCGACTTGGAAATGAAGCGACGAGGGCTATCACCTTACCATTAAGCTTTTGCACGTCTTTTATGCACCGGGGAAGCTTCATAGTAACCAATGCCTTTATTTTTTCAGGATTGGCCTCAATGCCCCTCTCGGTCACCATGAATCCCAGGAATTTGCCCGCTTTCACCCCGAACACACACTTGCTCGAGTTGAGCTTTATGTTATTTTTCCTGAGGTTGGCAAAGGTTTCGCCCAAATCTACTGTATGCTCATGCCCTTTAGTCTTTACCACCATGTCATCAATGTAGGCTTCAACATTCCTCCCGATCTACGAGCTGAATATCTTATTCACCATTCTATGATAAGTAGCTCCTGCATTTTTCAGACCGAACGACATCATCTTGTAACAGTACAGCCCCCCTACTGCTCGGAAAGCTGTCAGAGCCTTATCCTGCTCATTCATCTTAACTTGGTGATACCCAGAATAGGCATCAATGAAGCTGAGAAGCTCAAATCCCGCTATAGCATCCACCAACTTGTCAATACGTGGTAGAGGATAACAATCTTTCGGGCAGGCCTTATTTAAGTCGGTGAAATCCACACACATCCGCCACTTACCGTTGGACTTTTTGACCATAACTACATTAGCCAACCAAGTTGGGCAATGTATTTCCTCGATAATGTCCGCATTAAGCAACTTCTCAACCTCCTCCCTGATCGCTTGATCCTTCTCAACAGAATAAATTATAGGCCGCTGCTGAATTGGCCGAAAAGCAGGATCCACATTAAGTCGATGCAAAGCCATTGTCTCGCTCACGCCCTGCATATCTTCTGGTCTCCACGCGAAGACATCCAAGCTATCTTGAAGCTGCTTAATCAAGTTTGCACGAGCTTCCACCGACAAAATTCAATCGCACAAGAACCATGCTCTGCATATCTTCTGGTCATTTTTTAATTGACGATAATTCTTAAATCCACGAGCATGACAACCCATGCTCGCTATAAGCTCTTGCTCGCTGGTTAAGCCCACAGCTCGCTGACATCATTTACTCACCAAGGATTGTGACCATGCTCGTAACGCACAAGAACCATTTAATCTTCTCCTCATAGCCTTAACTGTAAGATGGTCGCCTGACTGAGTTATGATCATGCGCCGAGCATGTGACTTACGACTTGGGCCAGTTGGGCCGGGCAAATCAACATCCACGTCAGTTTCCTGACAAAAACAATTTTATTTTAAACCTCGCCTTATTTTGAAATTTCAAAACCATCCATTTTTTATCAGATTTTTTTCAAATTTGATTACAATACAAACCTCGTATAATTTTTAAAATTTCATAAGGAAACGTATTTGACAGAGGCCAAGATTCTTAAAAGCATGTTAAACCTTAAATAGAAATGCAGTACTGTCAGTCAAAGAAGACCATACACATTTTGTGATACGGAGATGCCCAAGTTCCATCTTATTTCAGTTGGGTATATGGAATGCATTTGTGAGCAAGACCATTCTCACGTGTGTGTGTGCGTGTGGATATTACAAGTCTTGGGTATACACTACTGGTTTCTGTACATGTAATTATGTTGGCAAGCAAAATGAGAGTTGAAAAACTTATCTTAAACTTACTGTAATCTGATATGGTATACATTTATAAATCCATCTTCAGCTTATTCTATGAGGAATGTTTTTGCACCACTATCACCTACTCTATTCTCAACACCTAATAGGTCTTTCAGATTGCTGAATGTAATGTTCTCAACACCTGGAGAACAAATTGATCTTGATTTCTAAAATCAATTTTTGGTTAGTCTACTGTCTTAATTTATTGCTTATTGTTGGTGTATAATTGAATGAATTATTTTAATGCATTTTATTTGTTTTGCAATCATTACATTGGAGCTGATAATTTTGGTCCATCAACATGATACCTATCCATGTACAATGAAGGGTTTGCAGAGTCATTCTTTTGGGTATTGATTTATATTAATACATTTCATTTTACCTATCTATATCGGTATTGATTTGTTAGCCATGCATGCAGATGCATGTTATTTTTGGTAAATATACCACTCCTCCATTTTAAAGAGTTCGGTTTAAAATGTCTAAGAGATATATTAATATCACCAAAGTTGATCAAAAAATATTTAAGCACAAGTAGTATGCTTATAACGTATTTTCAATTGTTGGATGAATTAGTGTGTGTGTGTGTGTGTGTGTGTGTGTATATATATATATATATATATATATATATATATATATATATATATATATATATATATATATATATATATATTCAAACTGCCAAGAATCATTATGAAATTTTAAAAATTGTACGAGGTTTGTATTGCAATCAATTTGAAAAAAATTTGATAAAAAATTGGTGGTTTTGAAATTTCAAAACAGAACAGGGTTTAAAGTAAAATTATTTTTTGACGGGAAACTGACGTGGACATGAAGACTCTCGCCCAGTCCATGTAGGCGGCCACGTTGGACGGAAGGTATTATTTAGAAGAAAAAAAAATCTAAGGTTAAGGTTTTTCATGTAAAACAAAAAAAAACAAAACAAAAAAACAACTCCTGATTCAAAACGAAAAAAAAAAAAAAAAAAACTAAAAATAGGTCAAAGTATTTTTTTTGCAATTAACCCACATAACATGTTATACGTACCAAGTACTACATATCATCTCATAAATTAGGTTCATTCAAATATATAGTTAGACGGAACATTGTTCTCTCGCAGCTAGCTTAGTCCACAAACATGAATAATGAGTCGAGTTTAATTGATCCATCTTAGATAAAATACATATAAGACGGTTGTTCCAAAGTTTTTGTTGTCTAGGAAAAAGAGTTAGTGATTTTGTAGGAGAAGTTAAT
Source organism: Codonopsis lanceolata (assembly GCA_013146195.2). NCBI lineage: Eukaryota > Viridiplantae > Streptophyta > Magnoliopsida > Asterales > Campanulaceae > Codonopsis > Codonopsis lanceolata. Next base: position 9,824,134 of record CM028383.1, on the reverse strand, counting down.
GTTAACGAAAACCAAGTGTTATGTTAGTGACATAAGTGTCTCCTATATATTTTAGATTGCAATCCATATGTGAGAATCGCAAAGGTCTTGTAAAACCAAATTGCCATCTAAATTTTCATGAATCATAATATTTAAAAAAATCTTTAATTTTAGAAAATGATATTTTTATATCGGGTAATCCTCCGCTATGATTTTGCAGGTGATTTTTTTATAAACAAAGGAAAGGAGCTTAAAATTTTGTTTAAGTTTAGTTTTATTTTCATCCTAACCTAATGTTAAATGAGATTTTACCAAACCAAAAAAAAAAAAACACAAACAAAATAGAATCCGTGTTGTGGGTCCTTTGTTTACAATGAATTGAAGTTGTACTAAGGCACCAGTAATCAGATAAATAAATAAATAAATTTTAAAATTCAAAGTTGAAAGTTGAAAGAAAGATGCTTCTTGTACCCAAGAAAGAACAACTTTTAAATCAGGCACTACTTATTACTTAAAGGGTTTCACATTCTCTGTACGCAAATTTGATAATTTACCAAAAGTTTAAAGTAGTTAATTAGTGGAGGCACAAAGTGCCAACCCATTTATTAACTTTACTGATCATAAAAATTATTTATTTATTTACATCCCCATCCTCATATTTTAGTGGGTGGGCTACGCCTACTGCCTACTGCCTTGCCTACTGCCTACTCGGCTGTTTGTTTTTGTACGTTTTTGACTCTTGCAATTGCATGTGAACTGCAAGACAAGTTTACATGTGGCTTTTACTATTGTATTCATTGAGGATTACAAGAAAGGAAAACTAGTGGCAGGTGGACGTGGAGCTAACTACTTTCTAAATATGGATTTTTATTTTCATACATTAAAATTAATTAATATTTCATTTATTAATTTCTAGTTTTGGAAATTTTTTGATCATCATATCCCTATTCCTAGAGATGTTAATCGGCCTAACCCTAACGGTTTCGGTCCAATCCTAACAGTTACGGTTCAGAATAGGTCCGGTTTAGTCGGTTTTCACTTTGTCTGGTCAAAAACCTAACGATTTCGGTCTGACCCTATCGGTTTCGGTTCAAACCTGCTTTTTTAACCAATGATTAAATTTGTAAGTTTTTTTTCCCAATTTCGAGGCTTGTACGCTTATTTTAGCGTATTATACACGTCTCGTATATTATACTAACTATATTAAAACTATTAATCGATCCAACCCTAACGGTTTTGGGTATTATACCCATCTCGTATATTACTAACTATACTAAACCGTATGCAAAATCGGCTTCCGGTTCAACCCTAACGGTTTTTGGTCTAGCCCTAACGGTTTCGGTCCCTAATCGATTACAGTTTAAACGGTTCGCTTTAAACGGTTTGCTAAAATTGCAAACATAATCCTAAAAAAACCCGGTTTAATAGGTTCAGACCTACAGTTCTCGGCCCTATTAATATCTCTACCTATTCCCAGCTCCATTGTTAATACCTACCTTATAATATTTTGTAAGTATTTAATTAATTAATTAATGGGATAACAAGCTCGACATCTCAAAATTCACTCTCTCTATACAACATAACGTAAGATACACCATTTCAATACAAAATTTAAAAGTATAGAAACCATATCTCAAAAGATTGACAAACCACTCTTAAGTCTTAACACGTAAGCTTGACATTCTAATAAGCCTAACCCTATCAAAATTCAAAAGGATGGATTCTCTAGATCTAGAAACCCAAAATGGGAAAAGGGTTGTAGAGCTTGCGTAGCAAGTGGGAGGAGAGAAAAAAAGAAAGAAATACTAGCAAGTAAACATTTGTTTGGGCAGTTTGGTGGAAATTTGACCCTATGGACACAAGAAGCCAAGCAATGTTCCTACTTCCTAGTTGTTGACCTAACGCACAAGCTACCACCAAATCCAAAGCCTGAAAATGGTGGGCCGCACCGCATTTCAACTATTCCATTAGGACAAGTATTTGTTTGTTAGGACTTTGGATTAATTATTGAATTTGTCAAACGCCAAATTATTATCTGAATTAAATTATTCAATAGGTTTTCGGACTATGTTGTTACTTGCTACCATTTCTTTTCCAATTTTCAATCAACACAATCTACGTACTATTACTTATATATTTTATAATATTTCTCCTACTCTTCTGTAAATTATTTTAAATCAAAGCTTCTAGTCACCTATCCGCCTAAAAAACAAAATGTCATTTTTTTGTAATATTATAACTTTAAATTCTATTAATTTTTAAAAATTATATACTACTATTCTATATTTTTATGAGCAATATCATCAAAAAGGAATAAACAAAGTGAAAACAAAAAGAATAGTAGAAATCTCTACCTTATTTTTCTTTAGGAAAAGTTAAAATACGAATTAGGACTTTTCTAAATTAATTGAGCTAGATGACGTTTATGTATTACTTTTGATTAAAAAAAACTTAAGTAAGACGGTCTTATATTTTTTTTTTGTAAGATAAATCATTTTACTTAACTCACCGTGTGTTGGTAAGCTGAGTTGTGAGAGAGTAAGACTCCGTTTTTACGAATTAAGATCCATAAATCCGTCTTATATGAGATTTACCAATTACTTTTTTTTCTGGTCCTAAAATGAGTATCCTTATAAAAAATAAGTTATCCTACCATGAGTGTTCTTTATAAATTTACTAAATTTTCTATTGCATTTATCATATTTTACTATAAATGCTATACGGTGAGTAGAGAAATTAGACATATATATGTGGAAGAAAAATTGCTTTCATTTTTACATCAAAAATATCCGCTTAATTTTTTTTAGATCTATTGGTCCCTCAACTTTTTTGAAACTTTAAGTTTAACCCTGCATATTTAAATTTTATTTGTTTGGTCCCTATATATTATTCGGTTTTTCTTGAGAGAATCCCCTTTAGGGTTACCGTTACATTTTATGTTAAAAAGTTATGAAATAGTAAAATTACCCTTATATTAACCACATGCCGCATGACCTTTAATTTCGCTTAAATAAGTAGGACCAAACTAAAACTTATGAAAAAGTTGAGGGACCAAAAGATATATTGATCCAAAAAATTTAAGAATTAATTTTTACTATAAATTATATTTCAACACAAAAAAATTGAATGTTTATGATATTAAATTTAAGTAGAAATTTGCCCCTAGCTTGGTGATTTATGGTTTGATTTTGTAATTTTAAATTTATTTTGTAATGATTGAATAAAAAATAAAAAAAATGATAAATAGAAAGTTGGTGAAAGATAAAGTTCAAAAAATTATTAAACCATATAAGGAGAACAAACGCTTAAGCAATGTTTCAAAAAATTATTTTCTTTTTCACTCTTTCCTCTAATCCACCCAAAAAGCTTATGCTTGAAAAGTTGAACATTTAATGAATATATAATTAGTTTAAAATTTTGTTATAATTACAAAAATATTTAAATATAAAAAATGAAAATGTATTTGTTTGATACTATAAAAAATAATACTCCGTATTGAGAATATTAAAAAATATATAAAGTCACACACTTTCGTTTAAAACGCATTGGGACACTTATTTGGGGTAGGGGAGAATGGAAGATGATAGTGTTACACAAAGAGCGAAAGCGACCCAAAGAGAGAGAGAGGGTTTGGTAATGTGTCGCATGTTGAGCCACATTCAAATGCGTCCAAATTTGCAAGCACTATACGTCAATCCCCTTGTCCTTAAACTTAATTACATACCATAACTAATCCCTTCCTTGTGTATCCCATCCCCCATTTTATTTTCTTTCTTTGTTTCTCTTTTGTCTCTTTCTATATATTCACCGGAATAGTCAAACTATAACAATAATAAGGTTAAGTCTATTGGAAAATTGTTTTACGGATCTTTATTCGTAAGATAATTCTTTATTATCTTACATTTTAACCCACTAATACATGGTGGGTTAGATAAAGATGATCAGTCTTATAAAAAATATTCGTAAGACCGTCTTACCCAAATTTTTGCCCAATATTAATACTAAAAAAAGAAATTATGTTTACACACACAGATAAATAGCCATATTTAAGTGTAAATTGTTGATGAATTACATGATTATTATTTTTTATTTTCTCTTAATATTCCGCTTTAAAATCATTAACTTTTTCTCAAAGTTTAAACAACACATCATTAATTAGAGAGCAATTAATAATGACAGTTTTGACAAAAACTGAACATTTTTTTCTTGTAATCATATAACATTCGTTTATTTTGGGATAAATTTTTTTCCTTAAAATAAATACGAAGGTGGTACAATATAGTTTAAAAAAATAATGCATATTCAATTTCTTTGTATAATCTTTCTCATTATCTTACAAATGGTAGGCGTTACACGACTTCTTTTTCCTACCGAATTATTCAATACTCCACAAGTCACAAAATAAATGACTTTTTAAAGATCAACTCTCATATTAAAAAAATTTATAAAAAGACTGATCTACCATTCTTCTTTTTTTATAATTTTTTAATATTCCCAATGCATTAACACATTTTCAATACATTTAATTAGAGAAATTTTGGCAAAATGAAAATAAATCTATCTTGAAATCCTAAACCGTCATTTATTTTTGGATATTTTTGTTGCTAAAACGTCATTTATTTTGGGACGGATGGAATATCTCATATTATATTTCATGGCCTTTGACACACTAACACTTATTGTTCTAAAAATCATTATGCGTCAACTGGAACTTCAATCTTCGATTCTACTTTATGTTAGAACATTTCAGTGAACGTTATTCTAATCTTAGTGGTCCTATTCTCTATCACGTGCTTGACGCCAAATGAGTTCCTAAGCGGATACTAAAATTAAGACATAATAACCCAATTTCGATAGTTTTCTTATTATAATCTAATTAACAAGCTTTAAACCCTCAAATATATTAATACTAAAAATCACCAAACAATGTAAAAATAATGATTACATTACAAGATTAAAATTTAAAGGCAAAACCAGTAATTTAATATCATTTCAAAGTTTAAAACAACACAATTATAGTGAATATAACTCAATGTTCCATATTAACAACATACATATTTACAATACCTAAGTCCAATTTATTTATTTTCAAAATACCCAAAAATGACAATTTTTTTGGACCAAAACATTTTAAAATAAGTAAAATTAGCAGTTGGGATCTTAGAGCATCCACAATGCAAATCTTTTTATTTCATCTCCTTAGTTACCACCTACACAATTTTTTCTTTTTATTCCATTTAAAAATAAGCATTCTCATTCATAACCTTCTTACCCATCTTCTTAGTTGTGTTTGTGTCTCACTGCCACCTCATTAACGTTACACTTCAATCTTATTTTTATACTTATCAAACAAATAAATTTATTTAACTTTATTTAATATATTTCATATTTAAATATTCCATATAAATTAATTAATTTATAAATAAAAACATTAATTAATTTATAAATAATTGATTACTCATAAATTATATCATTTATAATTTAATTAATATATTATCTATAAAACACATATTATACATAACTCGTAAAATAACATAAATAGAAAATTACATACAATATTAAAATTGAAAACAAAATACACAATGATAAAGTAACATAAAACATTAATACTTCAAAATGGGAACATTTGGATTATTGAAAAAATTAGGCGGGTATTGGGGAGTAGATGAAAATTGAGAATGTTGAACATTCTCAGGAATACGAGAGTTTTTTGTATTTTGATTTTCTTCAATATCGGAAGAATTTAATAAATTTTAGAACAAAAATTACTACCTCTTGAATCAATTTGGAGATAAGTATGTAGAGAAAGTTATTTTTTAGAATAGAGAATGAATAAATTGTAGAGAAAATAAAGAAGGTTGAGGTGGTATATATTTATAGGGAAGAAGGAAAAAAAACTTTAAAAAAAAAACCACTTCAAAATTGTACCAACGATCAAGTTTGTTCAAAAAAAAAATTGCAATTAAATTCCCCCCCCCCCCAACGGTACAAAAGGAAGGCAACGATTGGATTTTTAAAAAAAATTAATTTAAATTGAAAAGCAAATGCTAGAACCCACGTATCAACCTTCTCACGCTCCTTATTAGCGTGTGTGGTACAAGCGGTGCACCACACCGCTGCTTTCCTGATCCATTCTTCTTCCCTCCTTTTTTTCTTCTTATTTTGGAAGCTCACTCACCCTCTCTCCTAACTTGCCTAATTGGAATATCTCTCACCATTGCAAAAGACTCTCTTCTTAATTGGAAGAGGGCATACGAAGATAGCAATGGTGATGTTTTTAGGGTGTCTGGAATACCTGGGCTATTTATTAACAGATATGCTTGATTTCTTGGCGGCTAGGCTAGACTGATTTTTAAAACATTGCTCAAACGTATTAAGTTATCTTGCATAAGTATTTGTTGAATCAAATATTCAAATACTATTTTCTTAAGAATTATGACTAAGTTTAGTAGGAATATAATGGATATTCAACATTTAGGTCAAGCTACAGAAGAAGTGCGCAATTAAGATGATCCTCTTCATTTTGAATTTTACATTCATATCTCTCTTAACTTTTAAGAAAAATACAAATGTCCTTGTAATTTTGTCAAGCAATATTGTTCTTTCTAATGTGCTTTCCCAGAGATATTAGTTTGTCTATATTATAAGACGTTCAGATGCGTACACGTTTGTTTGATAAAAATGATGTCAGTCTTTTCATATATATATATTTTATTGTTTATATCAGTTGCTTTTATCTTATAGTAAATACATTTTATGTTGATAAATATTGTTACGAAATTCACTATATAGTTACATAATGAATATATACTAGTCATAGACGAATGCTTAAATCGAAATAATTTCCATTTGGGGTTTATTAATTGCAATCCGAGATAGAACAAATGGAGAAAGTTTTTGAGACATGACTGGTTTCTTTTAAAGAAGACATTTTGGATTCAAAATCAAGACAATTCAAATTAAACAAGAGAGTAAGAGGAAAGTAAAAAATAAATAAAAGAGGTAAACGACTTTGTATTCTCGTTAATATACGTTATAAGGGTTAATATGAATCAAATTACAAATAAGAATATATCAAAAATAATATTGACTTAAATAAAAAATAATGTGTGAGAAAATTGTATAAACACAAAAAAAATATATTTATATAATTTATGTGAATTATTGGAATTAAAATGTAGTTGAGTGCAAAAATAGGGCTTATTCATGTATGTTATGTCAAGTCATGACAAACCAAAACACAAATACTTCATTTATTTTCAAATTATTATTTTGAGCTTATGATTATAATTATAAAAGGTAGAAAAATTAAAAATAAAATGAAAAAAATATTTTTCTAAAATAAATTTTTTTTTTTGAAGAGAACAATTATTTTAAAAATAAAGTAGGACACTAATTTAAAAATGGCGGGAGTATTTCGCACGAAACCCAAACCAAGTTTGGGTCGGAGTTGAAGGGACTAACTAATAAGCTTACGGGGGAACAGAAATAAGTAGGAGGAAGAGCGGGTCCACCACTTTGTGAAAAGATCGCACGTCTAGGAATCTCAGGATTACTATAAAATAGATGAACATGATTAGGGGCGTAAGTGGTTCGATTTGTTTTGATTTATACCAAAATTATAAATTGAATTGCCTTTTAATGGTTTCAAAAATTTTAAATCGAATCGAACCGAGTAAGACTTGAAATCGAACCGAACCACTCGGTTTGGTTTGGTTCGGTTTTGTGATTTATATAAAATATTTTTAATGAAATTAACCAACATTAAAAATAACAATAAAAATAAGATTTTAATTTGGAATTAACATCAAAATTAGGAAATAACATACTAACAACAAATTATCATAAATAAAACAATACAAATTCTAAAATAAACACAAACAATGAAAGAAATAATAGTTCTCCAACAATCCAGATTTTGTTTGGTTTAGTATTCGTATATATATATATATATATATATATTATGAATAAATCAAAGGTTCAAAATAGTTAATAAATGTAATATAATATATATTATATAATGAATAAATAAAAATGTATAGGATGGTTTGGTTCGATTCGGTTTGGTTTGATTCGATACCAAAAATCGTGAACCGAACCGAACTGCGTGGTTTTCCAATTTATGAAACCAAAACCGAACCGTCTTCGATTAAAACCGACTGATTTGATTTGGTTCAATTTGGTTCGATTCGATTGTTTGGTGATTCCGATTTACACCCCTAAACATGATTGACTTAAACCACGGATTCACCATGTGCTCCTTTGTTTACCCACCACTTTCCTTTTCTTTCACTAATTAAAATATGGACTTTTAATATATATAATATATAATTTCAATCATTTCATTTTAAAATAGTTGTCTATTGATGGATACGTTTTTTTTAAAAAATCTTACAATCAATAAAAATATTATAGACAGTTTGTTTAAATAAATTTTCTCTAAAAAGTTCTTGTTTTGAAACATTGTTCCAAAATGAAATCAGAGATACTAACTTTAAAACAGAGAGTGTAATGAAAACTTGAGACTCGACCTACCTTTTTTTAGACAATCAGAGTAATATTAAACTAGAGATAAATAATTATTAAGTTTTTTTCTAAAACGAAAAGTTTAGAAATATGATTTTTTTTAAGAAATAAAAAATAAAAACATGACAAATATTTAGGATTAGAGGAATAATTATTTCTTTTTAGAGCGGAATATGAAGGTGGAAAACTTATATTGAGGGATCTTTTTTCAAAAGGATATTAAGGGGAACTTTTTAAACTCCTTTAGTTCTAAAAGGAGTATTTATTTTTATATTTTAATTAAATTAATAAAGTTATTTTAGGTTCCTATTTGTATACTCCGTATTTGTTAAAATTTGATATACATTATTTGGTCTTTCTATAATAATTTAACTTTTTAAATGAGTTGTTCAGTCAACGTAATATCAAAGCTCGTAATTTGTCAGAGATTGGAGCTCAAATTAGGCCGTTATTAGAAGGCGTAAGATTTTAAATGCTTTGATTATTTAACAATAATAGTATTCCATCTCAAGCATGATGAATGTCAAAAGTAAAATTAGCAAGTACATATATAAATAAACAAGTATCTTGATATATATGTATACATATATATATATATATATATATATATATATATATATCTATATATATATATATATATATATATCGGTATATAAAAAGCTATAAAACTATGGCCATGATTAATTTTTACCAAACATAATTACTGGTCAATATTAACTCTTCACAACCGTGTGTAACTGTTGAAACATCCCATATTTTCTCCATATCCCTCTCAACCTGTTCTTCCTCTCTCTTCCCAGCCTATTCATATTCCTATTTTATCTCATCTCTTCCTCCTCTTCCTCTCTCAATAGAAACCTTGTCTTTCTCTCTCCATAACCCTTCCATAATTTCTGGTCTCCCCGCTGATCTTGCCACTCTTTTCCTCCTCGTCGATGACCATCAATCCTAAGCATCACCGATGACCTGGGCTCCCAATTAACCCATTTGAGTTGTTGTACCTGGATCGTCCACCATTGACCCGTTGTTGATGTGGTTTCTCAGAAATCGATTTCTTCTTCAATGCATCATACTTTGAAGCGAAACACTTGGTTTGGGGTTTTTATTTTTTTTCTCTTAATATCAATTTTTGGTTTGTGGGTTTTAAATTGTTTTAATTGTTTTCAATTTCTGATTTGTGGGTTTCTTTTCAAAATATGAGAAACTAAAAAAAAAAAAAAAACTAAGGTTGATACCCCTTGTTCAGATTTTGTGAAGTAAATCGATTTCTTCTTCATTGATTTAGCTGTGTCCCATTTGGGGGGATTTTTTAGGTCGATTATCAATATTTGGTTTGTGGGTTTTAAATTGTATTAATTGTTTTCAATTTCTGATTTGTGGGTTTCTTTTTGAAATCTGAAAAACCAAAAAAAAAATTAGACTCACCTCTAAATCATTATCTATTTTGGCTGCATATTCTTGTTCTATCTGGCTTCCCAGTTGGGGAACGCTTAGTATAACATCCTTATACATTTATCATAGTTCGTCTTTCTTTCAAATCATTGGTGCCAGTCTTGCCACTTTCTTTGGCATCAGAGGCCTCATATGTTGGAGTCAAAGTTGGTTTCTGGAGCTTGAAAGGAATAGACGCATGTTTCTTGATGAATTTGTAGAATGCCACTACTGTGCGATCATCATCTACAATATTTGGTTCAACTAATCAAATATGTATGTTACGATTTCTTATGCATTTGTATTTGGTTTTTGATTTTTGTGTGTGTGTCGTTTTTTGGTTTGTGTTCAACTTACACACAATTATTTAGTTCGTGGGTTTGGGTTGGCTCAACACTATCTTTGCAAAAATCATATTTTCACTCTTAAATCTTAGGCCAACCGTCACCTGCTTATGTTACGCCATTGATCAAGATGGTTAAATCTTAGGCCCTCTTTGGACAGCTTTTCTTGGGTTGTCTGAGATCACAAATGTGTGACCTTTTAGTTATAAATCAATTACGGTTTCTTTAAGTTTGGTTTTGATCATTTTCGAATACTATATAGATTATTCTTCATAGAACTTAATATCCGTAAATGAAGATCAAAAAGAAAAAACTGTCCAAAATAGTTGGTCTGGTTTAAAACCAAGAGTTTTAAAACCATTGTAAAATTAATATGATTTCCTTTGCAAGAACTATGTACTGAACGGGTTGGAAGACTCGTTGTACAATGTTTATCGTTTTAAGAAAACGACAAAGGAACTATGGAACTCTCTTGACCACAAGTACACCTCTGAGGATGCTGGGGGCAAGAAGTTCATAGTTGATAGATTCCTGGACTACAAAATGATAGATTTTAAATCTGTGTACAGTCAAGTACAAGAGCTGCAAGTGTTTTACTCTGAAATTGAGACATAGGGGATGGAAGTTAGTGAAACCTTCAAGGTGGCTGCAATTATTGAAAAATTGCCTCCAGCTTGGAAGAATTTCAAGAGTTACCTAAAGCATAAACGAAAGGAGATGACTGTTGAACAGCTTGTTGTTTGTCTTCGCATTGAAGAGGACAATAGAGGCAATGAAAAGAAAATGGCCACTTCTATGGCTGTCAAAGCCAATGTCGTGGAGCATGGTCAAAGCTCAAAAGGCAAGGGAAAGTTTGCTAAAGTTGGAAAAGGGATAAACTTAGGTCCCAAGGGAGGAGTTTCTAAGAAGAAGTTTCTTGGAAACTGCTACAACTGTGGAGGCATGGGTCACAAGTCAACGGTTTGCAAGAAACCTAAGAGGGAGCATGAAGCCAATCTTGTGGATGGCATCACTCAAGATGTGTCAGATATCAACCTTGCTGCGGTGATCTCTGAAGTCAATTTGGTGGGTTCAAACCCAAATCAGTGGTGGATTGATACCGGTGCCACTAGGCACGTCTACTCCAACAAGGAGATGTTCAGCACCTTTACATGGGAAATTCTGCCACCTCCGATATCAAAGGTCAAAGGAAAGTGGTTTTGAAGATGACTTCTCGGAAGGAATTGACTCTCAACAACGTGCCCTATGTGCCTGAAATTCGGAAGAATTTAGTGTCCGGATCTTTGCTTGTGAAGCATGGCTTCCGTGTTGTTTTTGAGTCTGATATGGTAACTTTGGCTAAAAGTGGAATGTTTGTAGGCAAAGGGTATGTTAATGATGGGTTGTTTAAGCTATATGTAATGGTTGTCAAGCCTAAGAGCAATAATAATAAGAACAAGTCTTCTGTTTACTTGCTTGAGTCTTCCAATTTGTGGCATGGTAGACTAGGATATGGTACTTTACGTAGACTAATTAACATGGATTGCATACCAACAATTCCAAATTGATGAAAATCACAAGTGTGAAACTTGTGTAGAAACAAAGTTAACAAGAACATCCTTCCATTTTATTGAAAGAAATAGTGAACCACTTGGATTAATTCACACTGATTTATGTGATTTTAAATCAACACAATCACGTGGTGGGAACAAGTACTTCATAACTTTTGTTGATGATAGCACTAGATTTTGTTATGTGTATCTTCTTAAAAGTAAAGATGAAGCAATAGAGAAGTTTATTCTCTATAAATCTGAAGTTGAGAATCAACTTAACAAGAAGATTAAGATGTTAAGAAGTGATCGTGGAGGTGAATATGAATCACCATTTGTTGAATTTTACGCTAAACATGAATAATTCATGAAACCACTGCACTTTATGCACCTCAATAGAATGGCATTGCAGAACGCAAAAATCGAACTCTTAAAGAGATGATGAATGCAATGTTGTTAAGTTATGGATTACCACAGAACGTGTGGGAAGAAGTTGTGCTGTCAGCTAATTATCTTTTAAATAAGGTACCCCGCAAGAAGCTTGACAAAAGTCCTTACGAGATGTGGCATGGAAGAGTTCCATCCTACAAATACTTGTGAGTGTGGGGGTGTCTTGCAAAGGTTGATGCTCCTTTACCTAAAAAGGTGAAAGTATGACCAAAAACTGTTGATTGCATATTCATTGGTTATGCACATAACAGCAGTGCTTATCGTTTTCTTATGCACGAGTCTAAGATAGAAGACATACACAAGAATACAATAATAGAATCTTGAAATGTTTCTTTCTTCGAAAATGTATTTCCTTGTAAGAGAAGCGATGAGTCTAACTCATCTAAACGGGTACATGCTTCGGAAGAAGAAGAACGAGAAGAGAATGAGCAAGAAGATGTGGAACCTCGACATAGCAAAAGAAGTAGGGTAGAAAAATCTTTTGGTCCAGATTTTTTTACCTACATGCTAGAAAGTGAACCTCAAAGCTACAAAGAGGCCGTGAGTTCCTCCGATGGACCTCAATGGAAAGAAGCCATTAAAAGTGAAATTGATTCCATTCTTCAAAATCACACTTGGGAACTAGTGGACCTCCCTCAAGGAAGCAAACCATTAGGGTATAAGTGGATTTTCAATAAGAAAATAAAAGTAGATGGAACAATTGATAAGTATAAGGCCAGACTTGTAATTAAAGGTTACAGACAACGTGAAGGCCTTGATTACTTTGATACTTATTCTCCAGTTACGAGAATAACCTCCATTAGATTAGTACTTACTATTGCCGCATTGCGAAATCTAAAAGTACATCAAATGGATGTAAAGACTGCCTTTCTAAATGGTGATTTAGAAGAGGAGATTTACATGGAACAACCAGAAGGGTTTTTTCTGCTCTAGGGAAAGAAAACAAAGTGTGTAAGTTGGTTAAGTCTTTGTATGACTTAAAACAAGCATCAAAACAATGGCATGAGAAATTTGATAATGCCATGTTGGGTTGTGGATTTAAAATCAATGAATGTGATAAATGTGTATATGTAAAGGACACTGAAAATGGCTGTCATTTTATGTCTTTACGTAGACGACATGCTTATCATTGGTAGCAATGATAATATGATTAAATCCACAAAAGACATGTTTGACTCGAAATTTGATATGAAAGATATGGGGTTAGCTGATGTAATCCTTGGTGTTAAAATTTCTAGAATTTCAAATAGACTTATTTTAAGTCAGTCACACTACGTGGATAAAATTCTAGAGAAGTTTAGCAAGGATGACATTACAATAGCTAGAACTCCTATTAACACAAGTCTACATCTATCAAAGAATATAGGTGAGACTGTTTCTCAGGTAGAATACTCGAGAATCATAGGAAGTCTGATGTACTTAATGAGTTGTACAAGGCCATATATTACCTATGATGTAAATAAACTGAGTAGATATACGAGTAATCCTGGACTGATCAATGGAAAGCGATAGTCAGAGTACTAAGGTACTTAAGATATACTCGTGATTATGGACTACATTATACAAGTGATCCAGCAGTGATCGAAGGATATACAGATGCTAATTAGATCTTTGATATTAAAGACTCAAGGCCTACTAGTGGATTTGTATTCACTTTGGCAAGTGCAGCCATATCATGGAAATCTTCTAAACATACTGTAATAGCTAGATCCACGATGGAGTTTGAGTTTATAGCTTTAGATAAAAGTGGTGAAGAAGCTGAATGGCTACGCCAATTTATAGAAGATATTCCAAGATGGGCAAAACATGTGCCAGTAATTTTCATACATTGTGACAGTCAATTAGCTATTGGCAGGGCACAGAACAACATGTACAATGGTAAGTCTAGGCACATACGCCGTAGACATAATACCATTAGACAACTACTCTTAACTGGTACTATCTCTATTAACTACGTGAAGTCAAAGGATAATATAGCAGATCCGTGAACCAAATGGTTAAATCGAAAGTTAGTTGAAAAGTCATCAAGAGGAATGGGTCTCAAACCTCTTGAAAAATAAGTTTATACAATGGAAACCCAACCTAGTTGACTGGAGATCCCAAGATCTAGGTTCAAAGGGACAACCTAATTGTAAAAATATTTTGAGTCACTGTGGGGGATTCATCTCTTATCCAGTGATGAGTGTAAGTAAGAGGATAAGCATATGGCTTTTAATGATTCTTAAGAATCACTTATGTGAGAGAGAAGTGGGGCCGCTTCGAAGAGAATTGTATGAAACTTAATTCTTAGACCCGCTTGCAGAAACATGCGTATGTTTAGGGCCACAAATGAATATAACTATGAGAACTAAAGATTCCTGCGTGAAGTATGTAATCGTTTACACCTAAGGCAGAACAGTTCAAAGACATCATGCCTACTAATCAGCCGGTAAAGCTAGCATGCTTTCGCAAGGGGAGGTTCAAATGTTAACACCTATCTATCCTATGCAGGTTTCAACCATTGAAGTCTATCACTGTTATAATCAATTTCCTTCATGTGGGGGATTGTTGGAAAACTAGTGTTTTTAAGTGAGGTAAATTGGGGCTTTGAGGGACTAATTTATTTGTGAGTCATTTATGTAATGACTATGGTAATTGTGGAATTATGTTCTTATCCGTGAGTACATAAGAATACTATATTTATTTGTTCAATTCGGATATCGGATGAATAAGTTATAGAGGTTTAAAGTATGATATTGGAAGTGTTGGAAGTGGGTTATCTCACATCGGAAAAATATGAAAGGCTTGAAGGGTTTATATACAAAGGCTCCTTTTATGTTGGGTAAGCTTGTATAGAAAGAACTATCCCTCCCGCGCCTGCAGGGGGTGGTGCAAATCAAGGTCCAATTTGGCTTGGACCGACGTACTCGTGTGCCCACACATGCGGACACGAATGTCGGATCAAATTGTGCTACCTAGACAAACCTACCTTTTGCTTATTTTCCTTTTGAATTTTAAATTCAATTTTCGTAACTCCAACATTAAAGAGCAGATTAATTATGTTTTAATGGATATATTAATTCTATCTTAATGTCTGCTTTAATTGAGTGGTTAATGGGCATAATCAAAACGGTTTTAGTAATTAAAACGTGCTGATTTTCTAACCTATATAATGGAATCATTCTCCACAACAGAACATACACTTACAGCGAACACGAAATTCATCTTCCTCTTATACACCTGCATTTGTATTGCATATTGAGCATTTCTTGGCCTCCTAATTGATGATAGATTTCTGGCACAAGTTCAGTTCGCCGGACCTTCAGTGCATAGTCATCTAAGTACCACCGTTGTATTCTGGGAGATGACCGTCCCGCGTAAGAACTCCACGCACTTACAGGGAGTGGGACGAATAACATTTTAAGAAAACTGTGTGATACACAGGCCTCGACCACAGTTTCCTTCACCAGCAGACATTGTAGCAAGTCACCAGCAGACTTCGAACAAAGCCACCAGTATACTTCGAACAAAGCCACCACCAGACTTCATACCAAGTCCCCAGTAGACTTCGTTTCAAGTCACCAGCAGACTTCGTTTCAAGTCACCAGCAGACTACACAAGTCTTCTACAACCAGCAGCTTTAATGGTTTAGTTTCTTTATATTTTATTTTCTATAAGATTGTATAGAGATTTACCCAACAGTTAAGACCATTCTAAAAGAAAAAAATGTTTTTGTTTTTATTTTTAAAAATGAAATAAGTAATAATATGTATGACCACTAATTGGGAATTCTTTCGATTTTTTGTGTTGTTAAGACCACTCTAAAAGAAAAAAAAATAATTTTTTAGAAAAAGAACAAGTAATTTTTTATGTTGTTAAGACCACTCTAAAAGAAAATTTGTTTTTATTTTAATTTTTTATAAATGGAATAATTAATAATATATATGACCACTAATTGAGAATTCTTCCGATTTTTTATGTTGGTAAGACCACTCTAAAAGAAAAACTGTTTTTATTTTAATTTTTTAGAAAAGGAATAAGTAAATTTTTATGTTGTTAAGACCACTCTAAAAAAACTTTTTTTTTTTTATTTTTTAGAAATGGAATAAGTAATAGTATGTATGTCCACTAATTGGAAATTCTTCCGATTTTTATGTTCTTAAGACCACTCTAAAAAAAATTGTTTTTATTTTAATTTTTTAGAAAAGGAGTAAGTAATAATAAGTAATAATTCTATTTCTATTAATAAAATCTAGCAAGGTACTGCCCATGTTTCCTTAAAAAAAATTACAAAAGAAAGTTTTAATTTTTTTCACCACTGTTGAATGATCATATTGTTTTAATTGATTACCGAGAGGTCTTCATTTTCAATTTGTTATTTTTAACTCTTTTTGAAACATGATTAAAACATATATTGATTTATTTAAATATTGACACCCTTCAATACTAACATCCTCCCTACTCGCGCCGTGCCATGGACACGGGCACAAATACTAGTCTATATTACAATAGTGTTCATTCTCACACATGTACAATTGATTAAAACTATTTAGAGGTTGAGATTAAACTATCTTAAAAAAATTAACCGTTGGGATTCCTATGTTTGAGAGTAGTTATCCATTTTTAACTCTCTATTCTCTATTACTTTGTTACAAAGTCACCCCCTACAATTAATATTATGAACAGTCACACCCTGGGATTAATCTTTTGAACAATTACCCCTTATAAAACATCAATCTTACATTAATATATTCTCACAATAGAGCTCAATTGATTGATTGAGACTATCTGACAATCGGGATTGATTCCTCCGCAAAATCAAACATTGATAGGTAAGCTACATATAACTCCTTACAAATAACTCCCTCAACTATGGTCGAGTTCGAATAGCGTCCCTCAACTAACACTTGAAGTAATGTACCCCTCAATTATAGCATTTTTTTAAATCGCACCTTCTATTTATACGTTGTTGTTTCAATTGACGAAATAAGATATACTGGTAC
The DNA here is from genome assembly GCA_013146195.2 of Codonopsis lanceolata. NCBI lineage: Eukaryota > Viridiplantae > Streptophyta > Magnoliopsida > Asterales > Campanulaceae > Codonopsis > Codonopsis lanceolata. The sequence continues at coordinate 9,806,893 of CM028383.1, read as the reverse complement.
TATGGCATGAGAACGAAGATCTTGTTCAACAACAATAAAGGGTATTTCAAGGGCATTAAAAGAAAATTACATAGAATCAACACATTTTTTAAAATTTGTGAAAATAGAGATACTTATCTTAAAACTGAGAATGTACTCTCTCCGTTTCGGGTAAATTGTCCCCATTTGAAAGTCATTTTTTAAGAAAATGACACTTTTAATAGTTCATTAGTAATAAAATGACACTTTCATACCTTAATTTTTAAAAATAGACTATTTAAATGAAACATCTCAAAATACAATTGTGGATTTTTTACCCGAAACGAAGGAAATATCAAGTTAGTAATAATAATAAAATAAAACATTTATCGTGTTTTATATATAATAGTGTCAAACATTTGCTTTGGTAGAAGAGATATAACATTAACGTTTGCTAAATACTCCTATTTCTGCCCTCACAAAAATCTTTTCTTATTTTTAAGGATTAAATGCACTATTAGTCACTAACTTTGTTCAAACTCATCATCAGTTCCCTAACTTTAAAAGTGATCACCATCGACCAAACATCACCCTTTTTATTCACCGCTAGTCCTTAGTCCTAACGTCGTTAAAGTATTGGCGTTAAGTGAGCATGTGCCACTCACATGCACAAAAATTGAGGGCAAAACATATTTTTTTTTTTCATTTCAAATAAGGGTCAACTTGTTTTCATCATCAAAACAAAGAGCTATGGATAACATCATAAAAATAAGGGGGCCATGTGAAAAATTCGACTCCCACTTCATCACCTTCTTCTTCAGCTTCCGTGAGCTCTCCCCGTCACCGCTCTTCTCTACGAACAAATCCTTCTCGGTCACCCTCGCTAATGAATACTCCTTCTTCTTCGCCAAATGCGCACCAGAATCACAAGTCACCATGGACGTCCATACTGAATTATACAACCTAGACACCGGCGACATCAAAAATTACCTTCCCGTCTGCTTGACTCAGCTTCTAACGATTTACTTCACCACGTTTCTCGCTTACGTTGTATTTCTAGGTTTATGAGATTACACGTGTCTGCATAGTTATCAGATGAGATCGGGATCCATACACACGATTCATCTTCTAATAGGCGGGTTGTTCATTGTGAAAGCCTTGAAGTTAATCTGTGTTGCGGAGGACAAGCATGGATGACGCGACGGGGTTGGTGGCCGGAGACGCGGGCTTCGCGAAGGAGGAAGGTGAAGACGGAGATGATGTTAGGGAGAGGGAAGAAAGGACTTGGGGGCACATGGAGATGACGCGACATAGATCGGAAGGGGTGAGGTCGACGACAGAGATCGGGAGGGAGTTTGGGTAAAGATGAACTAGATATTAAAATTTTCAATCGGTCGCCTTATTTTGATGATATTATCCATGACTCCCTGTTTTGATGATGATAACAAAATGACCCCTTAATTGAAATGAAAAAGTTGGGGTGTAAATGGTTCGACTTAGAACAAATTATGAGCTGAACCGTATGTCATCGGTTTGAGAAAAATCAAATCGAGTTAAACCATTTAAAGTCCTGAGCTGAACCGAACCGAACCATGATGATTCCACTCGGTTCTGTGGTTCGGTTTCACGGTTTGGTTTCACGGTTTGGTTTCATGGTTCGGTTTGAATTTAGAAAGAGTTCTAGTCATTCAAAAGTTAGGCCTCATCTGATGCATCGTTTTGAAAACACAACTTTTTCTAAACGTAATATTTTTAAAACGCAACATTTTCAAAATGTAATTTTTTTTCTTGTAAACATGTTTGGAAAACTATTTCAAAACGCTATTTTTTAAAACAAAATAGTTGTAAACGCAACACATTTTTAAAACGCTGCATTGAAACACTTTTAAAGAGAAAACAATGTGTTTTTTACCAGCGTTTTGGTCAAAACGCTCCACCAAATAAGTACTTAAGTAAACAAAATAAATATTATAAAAACACGCTAAAGAAAATACTAAAAAATTAAATATAATACCATTATATTCATAAACTCACTTTTAAAAAAATTGCACAAATTTTCAAATAAAAGGATTAACATTTTTAATTCTTATAATTAATAAATTGAATCCAATATAATAAAAATACAATAACGTATATGATATTAAAAACGTTTATGTAAATTCAAAAAGTCTAAAGACAAATTCCTAAAATACTAATATTAGCCTTATAGTTTATATAGTATAAAAATATTAATAGTATAAGAGTACTAAAGTATAAAGGTTAGAAATTCTAAAGAATTTGTTGTTTGGCTCGGTGGTTCGACTTGGTGGTTCAGCTCAAAATGATTTGGTTTGGTTCGGTTTAACTCGACTCAACATGTCAAGCTGCAAACCAAACCAAACCGTTCGACTTCCCAAAATCTCAAATCGAGCTGAACCATATAGCACCCAAAACCGAACCAAACTTCATGGTTCGACTTGGTTCGGCTCGACTTGGTGGTTTGACGACTCGGATTGACACCCCTATGAAAAAGTATGTTATGCCCTCAATTTTTATGCATGTGAGTGGCACATGCTCACTTAACGGTAACACACTAATGACGTTAGGGCTAGGGACTAGTGGCGAACAAAAGAATGATGTTTGGTTAATGGTGATTACTTTTGAAGTTAGGGGACTGGTGATGAGTTTGACCAAAGTTTAGGAACTAATGGTGCATTTAGCCATATTTTTAACCATGTGCATAATTAAGAAGTAAATATTATTCAATTTATTCTAAAATAAGTTTTAAAAAATTCATAATAAAAAATGATTTTTGAGAAACATTAACCATGCTACGGGGTTGTGTAATTGAACAAGACTAATCATTATAAATATTAGAGATCACATTGTTAAAAGTTAAAGCAAAATTTTTGAAACGAAGGAATATTAGAGAAAATGTTTTTATCTCAAAATTGTGATTAACTTTATCTGATGTAAACAGTGTCGGCTCAGCTGCAAGATATGTGAGACCATGACCTTGGTCCCCCAAAAAATACCCAATTTTTTGGGCCCCAAATTTGAAAATTACCATTTGTATTATTAAAATAATAATAATAATAAGCCCTAAACTACGTATCCAACGAGAATAACTTTTTTCTTCAATTTTTCTTAATTGCTTTAATTATTAAAGTATGTTATGTGAACTAATTTTTTCTCAGAAATTTATTTATTCATAAAATACAAATATAATTTAATAAAAGTAATCATTCAAAAGGAAGAACTTATTTGAGTTCATATTCTATTTGAATGGCGGAAAAAATTTAAATTTGTTCGAAAACATTCATTATACAAAATTTTTAAATAATATAAAGTGTTCGGGTTGTCATGCCATGAATTGACACTTAAAATTAGTGTTCCAGTAATGCTATTGAGAAACATTGACCATGCTGCATGGTTGTGTAATGGAACAAGACTAATCATCATAAATCTTGGGGATCATATTGTTGAAACAAAAAAATTGAAAGGAAGCAATGTTTGATAAAATGTTTTTATCCCAAAATTGTCATTAACTTATCCGATGTAAAATTGTATTTTAAGTTTCAGAGAAAACAATTTACATTGTTAGTATCATATGCAATGACAATTAACAAGTTTCAAAGACAATAATTGCACGCAGGTCTCTTTTAGAAGAAAAAAACCAGTATTTAGCCATAAATAGTTATATGCCGTAATTTCTAGAATAATAATTTTTTTTGTTTCAAGATATTGATATGCAGTGAAGATGAAAAATCAACAAATAAGACAACAAATGTTGTGTATAAGAATTTTTTTTGGAATCTATAATAATTAGTGATATATTTATATGTAATTATTAATAAACCGATCATATTTATTTTATTTATGTATGATTTTATTGACATATTAAAAAACTAGTTATTTTAAATAGGAGAGAGTGGATTGAGTACTTTTCTTCCTTTTAACGTCCTTTGTTTTGCTTCCTTTTAACATTTGCTTCATCATCTTTGCGTTGATCTTCTTCCACACGAAACAAAATCAACGGCCGAAAACTACAACCTAATAAACAAGGTCCCACTCGATTACGTCCCGAAGAAAAATGTAACCAATCAAGACCAAAAGCTGAAACAAAACTAAACGGAAACACTTGTCACACTCCTAGACCATTCACTATCCACACCGGCCCACTACCACACAGATTGATCATCGTATCAACAACTGGAACTCGTTTATGTGGGGCCCAATGAGAGCTTGGTAACCGACACGTGTCAGGAGATTGCGGGATAAATGCACTAATTTCGGTAGAGAACGACAAAATCAAAAGCCCACCCAAAAGGGGGAAGGAGGGTAAAAAGTCTGACAAAAAACATGCCGTCACGCGCCATTCACTAGAGGACAAAAGGCGTGTCGTCCTCATTGGACGTGGTTTTGGAAGTTTGCGGGGAAGGGGCAGGTTGGTCAATTATTAGGCGGTGGGGGAGAGTTTGGCGAAGAGAGTCCAGACGGAACCTTTTGTCGCCACGTGCCTTGGCGTCGGCCGCACGCAGGAAAGCTAGCTAGTCTCGTCCTTAAATTATTACCTATCTTTCATTTTTCATTTTTCATTTATCTTAAAATAATTATCTTATTTAAATATTTTTAAGATAATATTTTTTTATTCTTATTTTTTTTTATTTTACGTCACATACATATAATTTTTAAAATAAATTATACATCAAATTAATATTAATAATTTAATCAAATATTTTTTCAAATTGCACGTCTAATATAGCAAAACAATAGTTTAGAGACGGAGGGAGTATCTCTCTTCGTCATTTCTTCTTCTTACTCACTTGGGTTCTTTTGATAATAATACTACTATAATATTTAAATGTAACATATATTTATTCTTTTGGTAATAATAGTAGTACACTTTTTAAAATTTTAGGCATTATGATTTAAATGTTGAAATATAAAACAAATATCATTTTCTAACAAATGTGTGTGTGTGTGTGTGTGTATATATATATATATATATTGCTAATAATAGTGAAAGTATTCTATTCAATGTGAGATACATATATTCTATTAATAATAATAGTCAAAATATTTTATTTTAACACTTTTGAAAAATACATCTATTATATTAATAATAATATATAGTACAAGTTTTTTATCTTAAAACTTTTGAAACAAACTTTATTTTCTAACGAATATATGATACATCTTTTCTATTGTTAGTAAAATAATTTTATCTAAAAGCTTTTAAACTAAAATAATTCTTTATAACCAATGAGGAATAAATCATTTTTATTGGTAAGATTTTGCCTAAAAACTTTTAAAGCTAACATCAACTTCTGACAATTGTGAGCATGTATCTTCTTTTGTTAGTTTAGTAAAAGTCATTTATCAAAATACTTTTTAAACCAATATCAATTTTCAACTAATATTTGTTACATCACTTTTATTGGTAAATATAGTAGAGATGCATCTTATATTGATTATAAATTAATCTTAATTTTAGAAATCATTAAAATACTCACCTAATACTTATTGAAAAATTAGTGTTTTTAGTGAAAGAAATTGTGCAACTTGGGATACAAATTTTTTTACGTGTCATTTGTTTATTTGCAAAGGTAATTGTACAAATGTATTCTACTCGGTTAGAGTATCAAAATGACATATTTATTAGTCCAAATCGAGCGAGTTTAGATTAATAAATTATCAAGACTTAAAATATGATGTTAGAAGTGAGTCATTAGAGTAAAGTATTCACTCAATGTCAATATAATAATATTATTTAATTTCACATTGGTGAAAAAATGATATTGATAGTAAAAGTTTTTTCTATATAAGATTTTCACTATTATTAACAATAAAAAAGATTAATAGTAAATAATTAATATCACAATATTATATTAACTATTATTAACTATTATTTTTAGTTAATGGCTAGCAAATGAAAAGTTATAAGTCAAGTGATATGGAGGCTTGAAAATTCAACAATATCAAAAATTGAGTGTTGTGTCACTATTAGAGTTGTCATCCTCAACTTTAATATACTATAGTATAGATGTGAAATACATCTCTTATATTAATAATAACATAAAAATTCTTTTATGTAAAGACTTTTATAACCATTATCAATTTCAAAATAATGTGGTATATATATCTCTTTGTAACCAATGTGAGATACATTAACTAAAAATATTTTAAACCAATATCACTTAACTAACCAATGTAAAATACATTTTTTCTATTGGTAATAAGTTTTTTATTAAAAAAAAACTTTTAATACATACATCACTCTCTAATCAATGTTGAATACATCTCATCATTTGGTAATAATAGTAGACGTTTTTTATCTTCAAAAAATCTTAAACAAACACCTCTTTCTATATAATGAGATACATTTTTTCTCTTCTCTTTTTATTGATGATAAAAGTATAAGTTTTTTTATCTAAATACTTTTGAAAATAAATATAATTTTTTAACTAATGTAGAATGTATCTTTTTTATTGGAAATAATAGTAATTTAAAACCAATATCAATTTATAGCAAATGTGTGATATATCTCTTTTATTACTAATAATAGTAAAAGTCTTTTATCTAATCTAAAATAATTTAAAATCAACATCATTTCCTAACCAATGTGAGATATACATCTTCTATTGCTAATAATAGTATAAGTCTTTTATAAAAAAAATTGAAAACCAACATCACTTTTAACAAATGTATGACACATTTCTTCTATTGGTAATTAATAATAATATTTTTAAACCAACATCAATTTTTAATCAATATGATATACATCTCTTCTATTGGTAATAATAGTAAAATATTTTGTAACTAATGTGAGATACACCTTTTGTACGAGTAAAAGTCTAAAGATTTTAAAATCTAACTTTTATTTTTAAATAATGTCAGATACATATATTTTATTGGTAATAAGAGTAAATGTCTTTTATATAAGCCTTTATAAACTAACATTTTTTTCTAAACAATGTAAGATGCATTTCTTCTATGGTGATAAGTAAAAGTCTTTTATTAAAAAAAATTAAAACCAACATCAATTTATAATTAACATGAAATACATCTCTACCAATATTACCATTAGATGAGATACTTCTTACATTGGTTATAAATTGTTGTTAGTTTTAAAATAATTAAAAGTATTTTATCTTTTTTTAAAATCAACATCACTTTCTAATGAATGTGGGATGCATCTATTCTATTAATAATAATTATAGAATTTTTTTTATCTTAAAACTTTTGGAACCAATATTATTTTCTATCTAATGTGTGATACATCTCTTCTATTGTTAGTAAAATAATTCTTTCTAACCATTTAGGAATAAATAATTTTTATTGGTAAGATTTTCCCTAAAGACTTTTAAAGCCAACATTATTTTCTAACAATTGTTAACATATATATATTTTTTTGTTAATTTATTAAAAGTCATTTATCTAAATACTTTTTAAACCAACATCAATTTTTAACCAATGTTTGTTACATCACTTTTATTGGTAGTTATAGTAGAGATGCATCTTACATTGGTTATAAATTAATGTTGATTTTAAAAATCATTAAAATATTCACCTAATACTTATTGAAAAATAAGTGTTTTTAGTGAAAGAAATTGTGCAACTTGAGGCACGAATTTCTTTACGTGTCATTTGTTTGTTGGCAAAGGTAATGGTACAAATGTGTTTTGCTCGGTGAGAATATCAAAATGATATATTTCATTTGTCCAAATTGAGTTTTGAATGAATAAGATATCAAAACTTAAAGTATGTTGTTAGAAGTGGTCATAGGTTAAAGTTCTCACGCAATGTCAATATAATAATATTGTCCCATATTAGTTAAGAAATGATCTTGAAAATCTTTCTATATAAGATTTCCACTATTATTAACAATAGAAGAGATTAATAGTAAATGATTAATATCAAAAATATATCATATTAACTATTATTAATTATTATTTTTAGTTAATAACTAGAAAATGAAAAGTTTTATGTTAAGTTATGTTGAAGCTTGAAGATTCAACAATATCAAAAGTTGAGTGAGGTGGCACAATCATAGTGCTCCTCACCAACTTTAATATATATATATTTCTTATTATTTGACGGAAAATCTGTTATGAGAACCGTAATACTCCATCTGTTTTCAAATAATGGTTCTCTTTTATTTGACACTCTGTTTAATAAATAATAATTAATTGTATCTTGGTATAATGTTTGTCTTTTTTAATGCCCTTAAATATATAACTATAATTTTAAAAAGTAGAAAAAGTAAGTATAAAGTGATAAAGTGTTTTCATAAAAAGAATTTTTTTAAAAAAAAAAGAAAAATTATTTAGGAATGGAGGGAGTATCTTAATTTGTAAATGGAGCCTTAATCTTCCCTTCGTTTTTAAGTAATCGTCATTTTTTACCCAGCACATCATTTAAAGAATAATAATTTAATTGGATTATAAATATTTGTGTAATTTATGGTTTCTTTTAAGGGTGTAAATCGGAACCATCGAACCACGGAACTGAACCAAACCAAACCAAACCGTTCGGTTTTGGCCAAAGACGGTTCGGTTTCGGTTTCAAGAATTGGAAAACCACGCGGTTCGGTTCGGTTCACGGTTTTTGATATCGAACCAAACCAAACCGAACCGAACCAAACCACCCTATATATTTTTATTTATTTATTATATAATATATATTATATTACATTTATTAACGATTTTGAACTTTTGATTTATTCATAATATATATATATATATAGACGGATACTAAACCAAACAAAATCTTGATTATTGGAGAACTATTATTTTTTCCATTATTTGCGTTTATTTTAGAATTTGTATTGTTTTATTTATGATAATTTGTTGTTAGTAGATTATTTCCTAATTTTGATGTTAATTCCAAATTAAAATATTATTTTTATTGTTATTTTTAATGTTGGCTAATTTCATTAAAAATAATTTATATAAACCACAAAACCAAACCAAACCAAATCAAACCAAACCGAGTGGTTCGGTTCGGTTCCAAGACTTACTCGGTTCGGTTCGGTTTGAGATTTTTGGAACCACTAGGAGGCGGTTCGGTTTGTGGTTTTGGCATACCACTTACACCCCTATGGTTTCTTTTAATTCACTTGAATATGTGATCATAATTAAAAGTATGTAGAAAAAATAAGGATAAAGTGGTAAAAGTGTTTTCCTAAAATAAAAAGTTTTGTAAGAAGATGATTATTTTAAAACGAACAAAAAAAAAAGAAGACATTTATTTAAAAACAAATAGAGTATTTCAACCCATTGATATAAAACCGTCTTTTCTAAATTTTTACTTTTCTTTTTATTGAAGGAAAGAAAAAAAAAAGAATGAAATATTATCCCCTTTGTTTAAGAAAGTTGTTTCCATTCATAGTCTTTTTCCCCTATTTTTTACATTATATTAATTTATCAAGGATGACCGGGTGTAAAATAATGTCAATCAATTAAGGAAATGATATTACGAGCTTAAATTTAGGGCATTGAAATTGTTCATGTTATTACTTAGAAATTGATAGATTCTATTTGATGATGCTAAAATCTAAAAAAATTGATCTGATGGTGCTAACAATAAAGTTTGTAAAAATACTACAAATATGAGCTCACAATATCATACCTCACGAATTAAATCAGTAAGTAAATTATTCTATTTAATATAGCATCCAGTTTAAAAATATCAAAAATGTTTTTTTTAAGGAGGGACCAACGTGAAAATGAGATTGTTTGGGTAAAACACATGAACAATCTCATTAGCTGACCTTCTAACTAACGAGACAGAAAGATTTAGAAATCGATTCAGGATCCATTTCCATACAAAAATAATAGGGTGATAATCGGGCTGGTACCATATGGTTAAATTATAATCGCAAAAGTCCATAATTATTTTTTTAAACCGCTACAATATACTTTTTGGGGGAAAACAATGAAAATATCTTTAATGAAGGAAAGACGCACACACAAAGTCATTGTCTCAATTTGTGCGTCGTTGAAAATTTTAAGGTGTCGGTAAAAAAATTTGGAAGTCGGTCAAAAATTTTGGGTGTCGCTATACAAAAGCTACTGTCCGAAATTTGGGCGTCACAAAGAAAAAAATTGGCGTTGCAATGAAAATTTTTGGGCATTGCTCAAAATTTGAGCATCGTTTGTCTTTAATGCCAAGAAATACGAATCGTACCTCCTCTTTTATCGCCCATCGTTTGTCTTTAATGTCAAGAAATACGAATCGTACCTCCTCTTTTATCGCCCAAAGGACATCGCTAAAAACATTGGACATCGCTTAAAATTTTGGGCATCGAATGAGCATTGAAGAAGGGGAAAGACAAGAAACGTGCCTGAAATTGTCAATTGTGATTCCTTCATAAAAGAATTGTGTATCGTACTGCAACTTTCTTCGTGCGAATTGTGAATAAAAAAAACTCGAAACAACTATTAAAAAAATACTGACAGCTAATGACTAAAGAAGACAGTAACCAAGTGTCGAAGCAACACCAGGATAGGGTACCCAATGTCAAAGTCTAACTTACTTTAGCAGCACCAAGAAAGCAATTGGAAATTTGAAAAAAGACTGAAACATTTTACACATTCACAACAGATTGGTCTCTTTACACCTTTTTAGCCAATACACAATGACCTGACCGAAAGCTCAATTATCATGGGAGCCCGGGCGCAGCGGTGCTTCATGTAAGAGCAAACCCCATCAACAATTTCAAGTTTTTCTTTCCCCAAACAGGCCACCCCTCTTCCAAAAGTAATGGTTCGGTTTCCGAAAAGTTGTTTCAGTTTTCAGCTGTTTTCATTAGGAAGTGAGAACGATGATATTTAAGGAATAAAAAAAGGAAAATGTACTTTTGCGTTTTAAAAAAAATAGAGCACTTTAGTGTTTAACAAAAAATACCGAGCTCTCCATTTGACTCGAGAGATGCTTTTGGATTTTATCCACATCTATTTTTACCAAAGTTGTCTTAAATCTTAAGCTGGTAAGACCATCTTATAGATCTTAATTGTGCACATTAATCCAAAATAATACTCTCCATCAAGTTTTTGCCAAGAGAAATTCCTTATTTCTGTTTAGTGAAATAAACAAGGTTTAAACTCGAGAGATGCTCACTCAACTTTTTTTTCTTCAATTTAATCACTTTTGGATATTCAATAATCACTTGAGTCATCCAATGAAAAGACCAAAATACCTTATTAAGTTGAAGGGTTTTACTCTCAATATTAAAAGTTGAGGGTTCAAACTAAAATATAAAGACATCAATAAGCCCCAAATGTCATAAAATCTTAAAAAATATAAATACCTCTTTATCAAAAACCATCTCATTTGAAGATGAATATACCTAATGGAAGGTCTTCCAAGTAGCTTAAATCCTCCATATCCACCCCTTCATCTTCTCGCCATAGCCCACCGACTTCACCAAATCCTCCACACCCACCATGGTTGGCGCGATTCTACACCATCCCATCTTCAATTCGTGCCTCTTCATCTTCTCGATTCTCCATGGGCCATCCATCTCCCTCTTGCTTCTTTACCGGCCGGCCTCCTCCATCTATGTTCCTATAAATCGCCCCTACTCGATCGGCCCTTTTCTTCTTCTCGATTCATAAGAACCTTCGCTAACCGCCATGTCTGCTAGTCGCTTTACTCTCCATCCAACCGCCTCCTTCATCTTTTACGCCATGTACTAAGCGAAACCCGTTTACCTCCTTATCAAAACCCCAGCAGTCCTCCATCTCGCCCCACCGCCCAAGATGAACCCGGATAGTGAACCCAGATCTGTACGTCTTTGCCCAATAATGGAAGGGTATTTTGGGATTTTCAGAAAATTTTTAAGGTTTCCAACAAAATAATTGGACGGAGTGATGAACTTGATATTTATATCAAAGTAGAGTGATTAAATTGAGGAAAAAAAAAGTAGAGTGAGCTTAATGACTTTTGGTCGAAAGTAGGGTGACCAAATTGAGATTTAAACCAATAAACAATCATTGAAGGCTAAGTAGGTGTTTGATTTTGCGATTTACTCCCTCCATTTCAGGCAAAAAGTATACTATTCCATTTTCAAATATTTCACTTAAAAAATCACTTTAAAAAATGAAGGCATAAAAATATCATTTTATTACTAATGAGCTTCTAAAAATGTCATTTTTCTTAAAAGTTTGACTTTCAAACGGTGGATTTTTTGCCCGAAACGGAAAGAGTAATAACTAAACTTTATGATTTAGAACAATTGATCAGATCAAAGAGAAAGTAAATTCAAACCTACAAATCAAACTACTAAATACTAATAACATAGTTGTCCATATTTGTAAATATAGTAAACGGATGTAATTTAGGCTAACTAGTTTGTGACCTTACTTATAGGCTGAATCCTCTCTTGTATCCAAATATATATTGTAATCATGTAAATGACAAAGGCATGGATTCATAATCATTTTTATGGTATCAGAGCCTAGGGCACGATCCTCCATCTTCTATAGCCCTAGCCTCTCCTCGGTCTTCTTCTCTATATCATTCTTCATATCTACCTCTAAATCATTCACGTTCCTCCCGGCTCTTGCTGCTTCAAACATCAAGAATCACATCTCAGTCACACTTAAGATGGAAAACGTCAAGTATGCGATGTGGGCCGAACTCTTCAAAATTCACGCGAGGTCCCATCGGGTTATCAACCATATCATTCCGTCGGACGAAGGAACAACTAAGGCACCTACCAGTAATGATAAAAAAGAACTCTGGTCGACACTGTATGCAACTGTGCTTCAATGGATCTATACCACCATCTCTAACGATCTTCTGCAAATAATCCTTGGGCCTGACTCAACGGCTATGGAGGCCTAGAATCGCTTGCATGATATATTACAGGATAACAAATACTCTCATGTCGTTACTCTTGAGCAAGAGTTCTCTCACACAAGCATGGATGACTTCCCCAACGCCTCTGTATATTGTCAAAAGCTCAAGGTCTTGTCTGACCAACTCAAAAATGTCGGCGCACCCGTCACTAACAACCGCTTGGTTCTACAAATGGTGGCTGGGCTTACCGATTCCTACGGCGCACCCTTCGCGAGTAACCCGATTTCGGCGTTATCGGACCCGCCATGATTGTTACGGAAGAAGCGGGTTTCAGCGCTACCAATTCCCCAACAGTAATGGTTGTCAAGTAACACGATGAGCAGCCCTCTAATATCCCATCTCCTCTCTATTCCCATGGCAATGGCCAGCGCAATAACAACCGCCAGAACAATAGTAGGAACCGCGGGGGTGGCCGCAATGGTGGTAGGGGTGGCAATTCTCGTTCATGGCATACTAGTGGGCACAACAGAGGCGGCATACATCAGCACGCAAGGCCTGTAGGTCTGGGTCATGGCAAACTTGGAACAATGGGCCGCAACAATGGGCTAGTCCTTTTTTTCCTTAGGCTGTCCCACCATGTCCTTACTCCACAACACCTTGGAATAAGCCCAACATCTCTCAGCAGCAGCCTGGCCTTCTAGGCCCACGCCCACGCCCCCCAGCAAGCTTTTGCAGCCTCAGCCCAACCCTCTCCTACAAACAACACTCTTGTCCTCACTCCTCCGGCTCCAAACTGGTTTATAGACACCGGTGTCACCTCTCATATGACATCCGGCCAAGGTACTCTCTCATCTTATTTCAATTTGAGCAATAAACATGGTATTCTTGTTGGTAATGGTCCGTCTACTCCGATTAATGGTTTTGGTCATACAACTTTATCTCCCCCACATCCTCCTTTATCTTTAAACAATGTCCTCCATGCTCCCCAAATGATCAAATATTTGGTTTCTGTTAGAAAATTTACCTCTGATAATTCTGTTACTGTTGAATTTGATCCTTTTGGATTTTCTGTGAAGGATTTTCAGACGGGGACGCATCTGATATGATGTAATAGCCAGGTCGATCTTTATCCCATCACCAACACCATCACCACCAATTGAACCGCCTCACCTTCTACTTTTGCCGTTGTTGCTCCCACTTTGTGGCATGCCCGCTTGGGACATCCCGACGCACCAATTTTTAATTCTCTTACAACCAATAAAATTATTGCTTGTAATGAATTTCGTGACCTTAATGTTTGTCAGTCATGTTCTCTCGGAAAACATGTTCGTCTTTTACTTCTTCTAATACTTACACTATTATGCCTTTTGACATTATTCATAGTGATCTTTGGACCTCTCCCGTCCCAAGCTCATCCGGCCAACGTTACTACCTTATCTTTTTGGATGATTTTTCTAACTTCTTATGGACTTTTCTCTCTCGAAAAAGTCTCAAGTCTACACCACTTTCTTAACTTTTAGAAATTTCATTCGCACTAAATTTGAAAGGGAAATTAAAACTTTTCAATGTGATAATGGTCGGGAGTTTGATAATGTAAAGTTTTGGGATTTCTGTAAATCGAATGGTATCGTTTTTCACTTTTCTTGCCCTTATACTTCTTCCCAAAATGGCAAAGCTGAACGTAAAATTCGCACCATAAATAATGTCATTCGCACTTTACTTGCTCATGCTTCCATCCCATCTTCTATGTGGCACCATGCCCTCCAAATGGCCACCTACCTTCTAAATATTCTTCTTAGTAAACTCCTATCTTATAAATCTCCTCTCAAAATCCTTTATCAAAAAGACCCATCTTAATCTCATCTTCGAGTCTTCGGTTGCCTATGTTATCCTTTATTTCCTTCCCCTAACATTCACAAACTACAAGCTCGCTCAACCCCATGTGTGTTTTTAGGTTATCCTGCTCATCATCATGGCTACAAATGCTATGATTTATCTTCTCACAAAATCATAATTTGTCGTCACATTATTTTTGATGAAATGCAATTGCCCTTTTCCAAATTACACACCCCTAACCCAAACACATATCATTTTCTCGATGATGGACTCTCCCCCTATTTAGTCCATCACTTTAGCCCAACCTCTTTGCCTCCTAGCCCTATACCTAGCAACCCACTCCCTCCGCCTATTAGTCCTATCGCCAACAACCTTAATTTTCCTGATGGGCCATCTTCTGCACATCTTCCTTCCTCAGGCCCATCTTCGGTTGGTCCTAGCCCACTTCCTGACCATAGCTTTGCTCCCATCCAGCCTGTTCCCTCTTGTGTCCAACTTCCTACCACTCGCAGTCAAAATGGCATTTTTAAGCCAAACACCAAGTATAGTCTTCTCTCCCAAGTCACTAAATCTCCTCTCCCTCGAAACCCGGTGTCTGCCCTTCAAGACCATAATTGGAGGCTGGCCATGACTGACGAATATACGTGGGAATTAGTACCACGTCCGCGTAATGTTAATATTATTCATTCAATGTGGATTTTCCGTCATAAAGAACATTCTGATGGTTCTTTTGAGAGGCATAAAGCCCATGTCTTGTAGGTGATGGCAAAACTCAACAGGTGGGCATTGATTGTGGAGAAACTTTTAGTCCGGTGGTCAAACCGGCAACTATTCGCACCGTTCTCTCCTTAGCTCTTTCCAAAGCATGGCCTATTCACCAACTTGATGTTAAAAATGCATTCCTCCATGGTGAGCTCAAGGAAACTGTCTACATGCATCAGCCCTTGGGGTTTCGCGATCCAAAGCATCCTGATTATGTCTGTTTACTCAAGAAGTCGTTGTATGGACTCAAGCAGGCACCACGGGCCTGGTTCAAACGATTTGCAAACTTTGTCTCCAATATTAGTTTTTCCAACAACCGCTTGGATCATTCTCTCTTTATCTATCGCAAGGGCACGAACATGGCATATCTACTCCTCTATGTGGACGATATTATCTTAACGACGTCGTCCATTGGTCTTCGCAAATCCATCATCACACTTCTCAGCTTCGAATTTGCCATGAAGGATTTGGGTCCGTTAAGTTTCTTCGCAATCACTCCACATTCTAATGGCTTATTCCTATCCCAACGGAAGTATGCAGAGGAAATAGTGGAAAGAACTGGCATGTCCTCTTGCAAATCCAGCCCAACTCCTGTTGACACTAAGCCAAAACTGAGCAGCTCTTCCTCCAACCCGTATGCTGGTCCGTCTCAATACCCCTGCGTTGCAAGCGCTCTACAGTATCTCACTTTCACCCGCCCCGATATAGGTCATGCCGTTCAACAAATCTGCTTATTCATGCACAGCCCAACAGATGCACACATGCATGCTCTTAAGCGCATTGTGCGCTATATAAAAGGCACTCTTGATCACGGCTTACATCTCTATCCGTCTTCGACCACCTTTTTCATTTCCTTCACACATGCGGACTGGGGTGGGTGCCCCGACACCCGGCGATCAATCTCGGGCTATTGCATTTTTCTTAGTGACAACCTATTCTCCTGGTCCTCTAAATAACAACATACATTATCTCGCTCCAGTGCTGAAGCAGAATACCACGGCGTCGTAAACGTGGTCTCCGAGTCCTATTGGTTGCGCAACCTCCTTCTTGAACTTCATTGCCCCATTACGACTGCTACTCTAGTTTATTGTGATAATATCAGCGCCATCTACCTCTCTGGAAACCCAGTTCAACATCAACGTCCAAATACATCGAAATGGACATCCACTTCGTTCAGGAAAAGGTGGCTCGAGGCGAGACTCGTGTCCTTCATGTTCTGTCTCGCTATCAGATTGCCGTCATATTCACGAAAGGTCTTCCGCTAATTTTGTTTGAGGAATTTCGCAACAGTCTCAACATCCATCCTCCTCCTATTTCAACTGCGGGGTGTAATAACATAGTTGTCCATATTTGTAAATATAGTAAACAAATGTAATTTAGGCTAACTAGTTTGTTACCTTACTTATAGGCTGAATCCTCTCTTGTATTCAAATATATATATTGTAATCACGTAAATGACAAAGGCAGGGATTCATAATCATCTTTTAAATACGAATCCTAAAGGATGATCTAGTGGTTAAATTTTAATTTTGCTTTGGTCAAAAGTTTGAATTTTCTAAAAGGGAAGGAACTTAAAGAGAGAATTGTACATATATAATGTAGTTTAGTATTATGAATAAATCCATACCGAGTGTTAGGTTTCTTATTTATTCTTATTTAATTCGACTCCCAAAATATTGTCCACTTTGAAACTTACTTTTTAAAACATCACTTTTACCACTTTACCCACTTTTTCATCTATTTTAATTATAGGTCATATACAAAGCTTTAAAGAAACTACACATTAAACCAATATTAATAATTCATATTTGAAACATATAATTATTAAGGGATGTATAACTACCAATTTATTAATAACAAATGTGAATGATAAAATTGAAATGATATGAAGATGATAAACATATTTTTTAAAATAAACTATTAAAATGAAACATATCGAGAGAAGAGAGTAAAATTCTAAAATTCACGAGAGTCTCCACTTAAATATCAAAAAATAAATGAAATTATAAGACACATCCCTCCTATTTCAATTCGTACATGGACTAAGAATGTTCTTCATGTGATAGAGGGGTCATCAATTAAAAATGGAATTAAACAAAAGATAAAATAATAAAAGTAACATCCTACAAATTAAAGATTAGAAAGCGCATATTTTTTGAACGAAGTAATGTAAGGGTAAAATATGCATGACATATTTTGTTTTTTTTCTCCTTTCTTGGTCAATTAGTTTAGGCATTTTTGGAAACAAAATTTCTAAAGATTTTGTTGTATTTTTGGAAACAAAATATTCTTAAAGATTTTTGGTTGCATTTTTTGAAACAAAATATTCCAAAAGATTTTTGGTTTCTTGATCCTAAAGTTTATGAGTAATTTTGGAAACAAAATCTTTGTAAAAATATTCCCTTATACCGTGTCTTGAAGTCCTAGTTTATTTGGTAAAAAAATCTAGTTAATAAGGAAGTTAATTTGATTTCTAATTATAATCCTTTTCTATATTGGAGGTGGTTTCCTTTCCTTCTTTATATGTTGGTTTTCTCCACATTATAAATAGAAGACATGAAGAACAGCTGAACACACATATTGAGAGCAGAAAATTCAGAGGAGAAAATTTCAGAATTTCAAAAGATGTTCATAATTTCAGAATTGTGCAGAATTTGAATGTAGCTTCCAATACAGCAACATCAGAAGCTACATTGAAAACTGCTGAAAATGTTTGTCTTCCTATTTGTTCTAGGAAACTTATTTTTTCTTCCAACGTTTTCTGTACCTGTTTTTCTGTGGGTTTTTGCTTTCCAAGACTTGTTATCTTGTGAGAGTATTTGTTTGGTAATTTCACATTCTTTTTGTAAAACAATTCATCTTTTTTAGTGAAATCTTTTTGACCAAGAAGCTAGATCTACAAGCATAAGCTTGTAGATTGTTTGGTAAACCTTTGTGTTTAAATTTTTGCTTTATAATCAAGTCTTCCGCTGTTTTTACTTTTTCATTGTGACTTCCATTGTAACTTCATAAAAACTACATTGAAAACTTCATTGGTAGTTTTTAAGAATCCATAGCTACTATTATTCTTTCACGTAAGAAGGAATATGAGTTTTAATTAAAAGCAAATGAAGTCTTATTTTCTTATTGGAAAGTCAATTTAGGATGACAAACATATCATTATTTTACATACATTTATTATGTTGTAGGTAACACGATTTTAATTATAGATACACTATAATGAAAAATATTATGTTACAATTTTTAAAATTTCTTTAAAGTAAGTAAAATTTATAAGTTAAGACAATTTTGTGTTAAATTGTATGTGTATTTTCTTCTTAAAATCTCGTATTTAATGCTTGTTTGATGGAGCGTTTTGGTTAAAATGTTGGGAAAAAAATATTTTTCTTTAAAAATGTTTCAATACAACGTTTTAAAACGCAACGCTTTAAAAATGTGGAGCGTTTAAAAACGCTCTAATTTGTAGCGTTTTAAAAATATGTTGCGTTTACAACTACTCTATTTATGAAAAATAACGTTTTGAAATAGTTCTCTAAACTTGTTCACAAAAAAATTGTGTTTTAAAATCGCTGCACCAAACGAGGTCTTATTTATTCAACTCTTTAAATTTGATATTATGCTCCTTACGTTTTAAAAAACAAATAAACAAAAACAGGAGTAGTATTGACTTCTTAAAAATCATTTCAATTATTTTTTGGAGTATATAACATAGTTTTACTCGGTTATGGAGAATAAATTAGTAGCCCCTTTACCGGAAAAAAAAAGTATATCTTTCGTTTTAGGAGTCGTTTGGTAGACGGATAAATAGGTGGATAAAACTATTTTATCCGTATTTGATATTTGGTAGAGTTTTGTGTATCGATAAAATTATTCATATATTTCGATAACCCTCTTATCCAGCAATAAATAATATCTCACCACACCAATTATTATTTAATCTCATATTAAATAATAAGAGACGATTTTTTGTTCCCATATTGCCCTCCCTTTCCACGTCCAAATGCTAAACAAGATCCCAACACACTTTAACTCAATTCCCCATAAAATATTGTTGAGAACCATGTTCTATCATAATAACTAGTATTTTTTTTAGATAACGGAAAATTATTTATCAAAAGCAATCTCTATGAACAATAAAGTTTGAATGGTTAAAACATTACTTACGAATAATCTTAATAAAATGACATATCTCGTTCCATATACCCTATTCCTTATACCTTATACCCTACCCTGCTTGATGGATGTTGATTTTTATCATACATACATATATATATATATACATATATATATACATATATATATATATATATATATATATATATATATATATATACACACACACACACAACAAAAAAAAGACTATGAAAGATTACACACATTTGATCTTTTTTTTCGACATATAGTTTTTTCTTAAATCATGAAATAATAAATCATAATTTTCTTTAAAAAACATACATTTTGACCAAAAAAATTAAAATTTAACAATAATTTTAGGGCGGCTGGGTATATGTGTAAGATAAGAGAAATCTTAAATTAATTGAAGAAAAACACATAAATGATAAAAAAAAAATAAACTTTATTATCTATGAAATTCATAATATGTATATTTTTTGGATTATGAACAAGCAACAACTCAGAGAGAGAGAGAGAGCGAGAATTGATCTATGAAAATAGTTAGAGAGAAAAGTAGCGTCCCTAAAGTTCCTTGGAAGCTAAAGTTCATTTCAAATTTATAGTTTTTGTGTGATTTTTTGATTTATTTATAACTTGTAATTTTCCACACAAAAAAAACTAGAACTAGTATTTTTAGAGATAAAAGATATTTATATTACAATTATGAATACAAATTATAATTGTGTGATCCCAATTTTTCAATTTTAAATTGTAGAATGGAACGGTAGTAGCATGTGAAAATACAATGAGTAAGATGAATCGAAGTCATATTTTATCATAATTCAATATAAGGGTATTCAAATACCAAATAAGATAACTAGCGAGATAAATTACTCTTATTCGTGATCTATCAAATATCAGATAAATCTAAAACGAGATAAAATAGTGATGGATAAAATAATCTTAATAGGTTTAACTTGCCAAATGAAACTACTTTTTTTTTTTTTTTTTTTGAAGAAGAAGATACAAGCAAGTAAAATCATAATCTTAATAGGTTTAACTTGTCAAATGGGACTACTTTTTTTTTTGGAACAAAGAGAATATACTTTTTGAAAACTATATTAAAAATACCGAGTATAATTCTTATGTTTTACAAATTTTAAAAAATAAGAAAATACACATTAAAAATTTATTTTAATAAAAGTCAATTTAAATATAAAAAAGTACAAATACAGAGAGCGTGCATAAACTTAGTTTTTGCATAAGCTATCTGCTGAAAATTTCAATAATTTCAATATCATGGTAATAGGGAACCCATAGGAAATACGACAAAAATAATGAAATGAATTAACAATTAATTTAATCACACTATATTTGACAATATTTAAAGACCGTTCGATTATTATTTTGAATGAACAAAATTTATGTGAAGGAAGTCAATAGAAAGCGTTCGATTATTATTTTGACTAGATTTTATGTTTGTGCTTATGACACGACATCAGTATGGGACGATATCGGTATTCAAATAAATCAATATATGTTTGAATTTTGTATACACTTTTAAATAAAATAAAAACATTTTAATGGCTAAAAATTTATGACTCATCATGTATCAAAAAGAGTCTCAATTTTTTTTGTTATGGTGACATACATGCATGACCAGTAATTAACTTTTACCAATTCAATCGTGGTTAATAAAATATTAAAAAGAATAGAGAATAATTTAAATAACAAAATTTATGGCAAATACCATGCATGTATAGATGTTTTAAAAGGATAGCTATGTACATACTCCCACTAATCCATCCTAAAAACTAACAAAATCGTGGTTAATAAACTATTTAAAATGGAGATTAATTTAAATATCCACTGAATTTAATAAATTAATGAGACATTTTACGCGGACAAATGGATGATCTATCAAAATTTTAATCTTAAAATACAATCAATAACCATTTTGCATTCCCAATCAACTGTCTAAATAATCGATCTATGACTTTTTGAATTAAAAAGTATTGGTAATGCCATCTGGTTGAGAATCAAAGTGCCGCATATTTCCAAGCTCGGTAGAAGCAGAAGAAAAATAAGTGATGCAATAGTTGATTTATATGCGAACATAGTGCCACATATATTAGGCGTCCTTTGCAAAATATAGTCCGCCTCTTTCGGAGTTCAAAGTTCAAAACATGCATCACATACAAGACAATGGAGGAGAGAGGAGGAGACTGCAGTGAGAGAGGGAAACCTGGGAAAAATCATTATTAATTTACTCCAAGAAAAAACTACAAAAAGTAGTAAAATAAATTTTTATAATGAAAACATAATCTATACATATATAAAAGGAGAGGAGCAAGATTTGGAAAGTTTTCGCCAAAAGTGATTTTCCAAATTTAGAAACGCTTCTAATTTATATATAAACCCCTTTTTATATTAGAAATTGAAAATATAAAATGTCATTATTATGATTGATTGGATAAATGATTCCAAAACATTTTCACATCTTATTTAGTACATTAAGAAAAATATGCATAGTAGAAACATGAGAGATAACAAAACCAAAATTTTTTGTCAATTTCTTTGCATCAATATCCAGGTTAGAAAAAATAAATATGGAATAAAACAAAAATTTTGAAACTAAATCAAATACACACACTTTGAAGTAAAACTAATTCACAGACAATCAATTAATAATAATATCAAGATCTGACAATTTTTTCTCTATTTCATCATAACCAAAGTTATTATGCTAAAAAAATCTATAAATCAAGATATGACCAATTTTTTGAGACATCTAGCTACATGTAAAAAAAATGACAACCCCATAATTTCTGATTTTTTAGTTACTTATACATGTTTAAAAATTCAAATATAAAAAAGTGTTGATGATGAAAGTAATCAACATTCAGATTAAATTTATTTGTTAGTTACACTAAATCACGAATTAAAATTAATAAACGAGTTTTGAAGTTAAACAGAGTTTTTGAAATATTTTTGGAAATATGAATATACCAACAAGTTTCCTGTAAGTTGGTAGTCATAGCTTCCGTTGCCGGACTGTCTTTAGGTGATAACCTTGAGGTTCGTCATCGCTGCAAAAAATATGTTATATATATATATATATATATATATATATATATATATATATATATATATATATATATATTATTTTTTTATTTTTATTTTTATTTTTATTTTTATTTTTTTTGCAATGTGTGGTGAAACTAAGGTAAACGTGTTTTCTTTTCATTTACATACTTCAACTAAAACAATGTGGTTTTATGAGTGTTTACCAGGTCGCGGTTCAAAAGTTATCCATAGCACAGTTTAAACCAAATTTTCTAATATCTATCAATCGATCGTTTGAATTTTTGGTTCATTTTCCTTGACCCATCTCTTACATTTTATTTTCCTTTGTTATATACTATTTTAATTATTATTTCTTTATGCCTGATTTTTAAATTGAACCATAATACTTGAATTATTTTGTAAAAATTACCAATTTTAAAAAGTGTAGTTTTTAAGGTTTTATGACAAAACATGTTAGTATATCACAAACAATTTGCCTTTTGTCTGATATTATATGCGCTATCAATTTTTTTTAACGTTAATGTAACTTTTATTTATATATATTTTAATATCATTTTTAATACGAAAAACAATAAGTGAATTTAAATTTTGTTGAGACTCCAGAGTAGAGAATGAGAGAAAATGAACCTCAATTCCATTGTTTATAATTGGAATTGTGGGCTTCAATGTAAATTTTATTGTTTATATCCTGAAAAAATATTAAATTTGAATTGAACTGAAATTCTTAATATTTTTATATTAAAAATTGATTTTTTTTTCTCCAAAGGTAAAACATTTTTAAACCTAAAGACTATTGATATTATTTTTAAATCATTGTCTAATATAAGACTCCATTAGAAAATATGTTTTTGCTTATCATAAGTTGTATGTAGCTTTGTCTAGAGTTACTATGTGATATTTATAGTTGCAATAGTGGTACATGTTAAACGATAATTATTGTATATAAAAAGTATTCTAAAATTTATATTATTTTTTTTCAAATTTATAGGATTTTCTATATTTAATTTTACTGTTTATTTTTTTTTTGTTAATATTAAAAAAAATTAATTACATATTATGCAACTTTAATTTAGTATATAATTTTATACACATGTACAATCCGTGCAACGCACGGGTGCATTACTAGTTATTAATTAAGCATATGGAGTCCATGACAATGCTTGTTGCAAGCAAGGAGTAAAATAATTACTGTACAAAATTACAACATGGAAAAGTGTAGAAATATCTTACGGTTTGGAACTTTGGATAGGAAGGAAAGGATGTTTGAGAAATGAGAAGGAAGGGGAGGGTAAATGAGTAATTATGTAGCAAAGAGAAAGGGATTGCTAGCCTAGGACTTATTGCAATTCGCTTCTTCAAAATCTAGTCCAGTACAACGTTTGGAGTGTTGAACGTCTTCTCCGGTTTCCGCTGGCCTTGGTAGGCACCGGATTAGTGGTCGGGAAAGCTTGATCTTCCCTTTGGACTTATGGTTGGCTAGTTGGTCTCTCTGGTGGACTTGGCTAGAGAAAGGGGATGTGCCGACGTGGTTTTAAACCATGGGGATTACAGCCTAGACTTTTTAAAGCCCATGATGGTCTGAGATATATAAGCTCTCTGTTAAAAAATGAGTTTCGGGTTTAGGTGTTGTTTAATGGTTGGAATTGGGGGCTGTGATGAGAAATGGGGTGTTGTTTTGTCGGGGTATTAACTTCTACTCTGATAGAAATTGGGTAGAGTTAGGGGTGGGCATTCGGTTCGGGTTTTTTGGGTCCTGAGCCGATCCGATCGGGTAATAACCGATCGGATCAGATAATTTCGGTTATCGGGTTTACCAGAACCCGACATTGATATACAAGGTCGATTATCGGGTTTTGATTTACTATCCGAATTACCCGATCGGGTACCCGATTAGTATTATATATATATATATATATATATATATATATATATATATATATATATATATATATATATATATTATAAACACATCGGTTTTGAAGTAAATGAATTTGGGTTTGGGGGCGATCTGGCCAGAGAGGCAAAGAATCAGAATAGTACCCTTTTTTTTCTTTTTCATTTTTTTCATTTTTAAAGGCTTAATGTGCATCAGCCTCTAAGCCATCATACTAGGTCTGTAATTCTTCATAAAGAAGATTCAAATTCTTATTAAAATCCCTCATACTCTTCACTGGTTTTTGGGCTCTAAACCTTTTTTTTGTGATTTGATTTGATTGACGAGCATGTTGATTAACGGATGTAGAAGAGGGCCTTGATAATCGAAGTTTTCCATCCAAGCATATTAAATCTGCTTTTGATGGAAACATCAGTAATCCAATTTCAATCGACCCACATAGAGATAGAGATAAAGAGATAGAGTCATTGTTGTGTACTGGTGTGTGGAGGCCGGTGGGTTGGGGGTGTAGCGGTGGCCGGAAGGTGACGGTCGTCGGCCGAATTAGAGGGGGGACTGTCGCTTTAGTGAACTAATCAAAAGGATAAAAAATAATTTTAATGTGCGGGTAAATCGAACCCGATTTTGCGGTTACCCGAAATAATCGGGTACCCGATATGCGGTTAACCGCTATTTACGGATCGGTTTCGGGAAGTAAAATATGATACCCGATAAATCGGACACCCGACACGAAAACCCGAAAACCCGACCCGATACCCACCTCTAGGTGAAGTAAAGAGAGAGAAAGGGTTGGATGAGAAAATGGGCGGAGTCACGGGGGAGAGAAGGGGTTGGAGAGATGAAAGTGACGTGTGGATAAATTTAACCGTTCTTATCCGCTTTGTGGATAAAAAGAGTAAATCTGACCGGTAATTATGTTTGATAAAATTCAATCATGGTCGATAGTTAGCTTTTTATAACCGGCTAATGTGTTTTATATTATAGATTATATAATGATGGATTAGTTGATCCCTAATCCTTGGTAGTTCTGGTTCATGAATAAGGATGAATCTTAATCCTCTTACTTAGTAATTATTTTGATTCATTCATTTTTTATATAGTATATATTTTCTTGGAGCCAATACTTCATTTTCTTAAATACTCACTCCCTATGGGGGCAAATAGTCACCGTATGAAAATCAATATTAAAAAAAAATGATATTTTTAGTATGTAATTAGTGAAAAAATTATATTTTTATACATTAATTTCTAAGAATAGACTCTTTAAGTGAAACATCTTAAAATGAAATAGTAGAATCTTTGCCCGAAACTAATGAATTATTATTTATTTTGATTTGGCTGTCAAGATATACAAAATTACAAACATAGAATATTATGTTACAATAGAATAACCATTCCTTCCCTCGATTACAAGTGTTAAAGCATCACAAATACAAATGCGAATGCGGAAAAAAATAAGTGACACTCAGGATTTCATCTTAATGCGCCGAAAAAAAAGAAAAACCTTATTCAATACAATCATGGATAAAATTGTAAAGATGATGTGTCAACTAAATTTTTTTTCACATTCTTGATAAAAACGTCAAATGTTCACATTCTAGTTGAGGATTAAAATACATCTTAGTCAACAATTTTCTTTCTAAAAACTCTTCTTATTGATCATTCCATTCCGTTCAATTTTCTTTTCTTTTTTTTCTTTTTTATTATGTTTTAATTTAGTGGTGGAACACACGTTACATATGACCAAAACACATATGATTAAATCAACAATTGAATTGGAGAAATCTTTTTTAATTGAATTTAAAAAAGTGAGAAAAATGATCACATCTTGAGAGTGTTAATATATAATAAAATCTACAATTAGACTGATGATTCTCGTATATTTTGCTGTACGTAATCGTGGATGGTATACATGAAAACCGATATTTTCGGTTTTCGTTTGCTATCTGTTTTTCTACCCACCTTCCCTTGTGGCCTTGCCATTCAAACGTGGGATGTGATTTTTTATAGTATTTCCGTTTTTAAATTATCGCCCTCCTTTTTTATAATCAATTTTAAAATAATTGTTTTTTTCAAAACTTTTTAAGAAAACATTTTTATCATTTTACTATTATTTTTTCTACCTACTTAATTATAATCACATACTCAATGACATTAAATAAAACTACATATTTTACCAATATTTATAATATAATCAATTATTTTTTTTTAAATAATGTGTCGAGTTAAAGAAAGAGAATAATTTAAAAATGGAGTATCATTCATGGGGTAATTATTGGAGCATATGTTGTTGTAAGTTGTAACTTGTAGATTAAATTTCATTGTAAAAGTGTAAATTTGACAAGTACAAAGACAAAGCAAAGTAGAAGACATGTAGAGCAACAAAATGAACTGGGTAATGGGTGTGAATAGTTGGACTTTGGTTAAAAGTGGTTTGTGACTATCTCATTTTTAAATGAACCAAAAAAACAAAAAGATAGAGGAAAAAAACGGGGAAGAATAAACAAATAAAAAAATAAAATCCGAAATTGGAGATTGGAGGGACTAGTTGTTTATTATTAAAACGTAGTGGGGTCCAATTTAAACAGTTTATTTCGGCCGCCTGCTTTGTCGTCTCTCTCGTCTCCGTCCTCCTTCGTCGTTCTTTTGTGTTTGACTCTCTCTCTCCCCCCCCTCACACTTCTCTCTCTAAAACCTTAATTCTCTATTTGATCTTTCTTTCTTTACTTCTTTCTTTGTGTTTGGGTTATCTGTTTTTATATACTGAAGTGTCTTTTCCTGTTCAGAGCAGAGAAATAGGAATCAAGAAAACACACCCTCCCTCCCCCCCCCACAAACTAGAGAGCTTCACTGTCTTTGGATCTTTGGTGGGTTTTGTTTGAAGAGTTATGACTAGTCAACCCCTGGTGTCTTCTGGAGATCAGTTCTCAAAAGTTTGAATCTTGGGAAAAGCTCTACAATCATTTGTCACCTTATTCTATTTCATATATGGCTGGTAGTAATGAAATTAACGTTAATGAAGCCAAGGTATTATTCTGATCTGTCCCCCCGTTGTTTTATTTTGTCATATTGTCAAAATTAGTTGAATATTTGTTTGATAATGTTTTGGGGGGAGTAATTAGGTGTTTCTTTCGTTGACGGGTGGCAATCCCTTAATGGGTTTGATTTCTTTTCTAAGAAATTTGGGGTTTTGTAAAATAAATGGCTGATTTGGGCCTAAAAGTTGAATCTTTTTCAATGATTCGAAGTGGGTTTGTCCTTGTGAGTTTCTTGTTCAAGAAAATTGGTGCTTCGGAGAAGGAATTCACTGATTTAGAGGGAAAAAATTGAATCTTTTTCCATGATTTTGAGTTGGGGTTTTCTCCATTTTCATCAATTTCCTTTTTTTGTTGTTGTACTTTTTATATACCGAGTTCTCGATTTGATACGCAACAATTGCAATTCTTTTCCATGTTAAATCTCTTTGGGATTAGGGTACTTTTCTGAATTCTTTCAATTTCCTTCTAATTACATTTTTAGATTGATGTGTGAGATGTTATGGGTGCTGTTAATTGATCAATTTGGTTTCGGATGGTTCATGATTTTGCATCCACTTATTGAAGATAAGCTTCTAATTGTTTAAAATTCTTTGTCCATTTTTTTATGCAGAAAGTAGTTCCATTACATACATGGATCCTCATTTCCAACTTCAAGTTAGCCTACAACATGCTCCGCCGTCCTGACGGCACATTCAACCGTGATTTGGCTGAGTTTCTAGACCGGAAAGTTGCTGCCAACGCGAATCCGGTAGATGGGGTTTACTCTTTCGATGTTGTCGACCGTGCCACCAGTCTTCTCAACCGGATTTACAGACCTGCCCCGGATAATGAATCGCTGTGGGGCATTGGTGAGCTTGAGAAGCCCTTGAGCACAACTGAAATTGTTCCGGTCATCATTTTCTTTCACGGGGGAAGCTTTACTCATTCTTCCCCGAACAGTGCTATCTATGACACCTTCTGCCGACGGCTTGCCGGCATTTGTCAGGCCGTTGTGGTCTCAGTAGATTACCGGAGATCGCCAGAGCACCGATATCCATGTGCTTATGATGATGGCTGGGAAGCTCTCAAATGGGTCCATTCAAGACCGTGGTTGAGAAGTGGGGAAGACTCTAAAGTTCACGTGTACTTATCTGGTGACAGTTCTGGTGGTAATATTGCTCATCATGTGGCGGTTAGGGCTGCCGGAGAAGGGATTGAGGTATTGGGAAACATACTATTACATCCCATGTTTGGTGGGCAAGAAAGAAAGGAATCGGAAAATCGATTAGATGGAAAATACTTTGTGACAGTTCAAGATAGGGATTGGTATTGGAGAGCATACTTGCCCGAAGGCGAAGATCGAGACCATCCTGCTTGCAACATATTCGGCCCTAGGGGAATCAGTCTCAAAGGGGTTCAGCAATTTCCGAAAAGTCTGGTTTGTGTTGCAGGTTTGGATCTTTCTCAAGATTGGCAATTGGCATACGTGGAAGGGCTTAAGAATGCAAGGCAAGAGGTGAAGCTACTGTTCCTGGAGGAAGCAACAATCGGATTCTACTTCTTACCAAATAACGAGTATTTCTACAGTCTAATGGAGGAGATCAAAAGCTTCATAAACGCTTCAACTGTTAATAGATCGAATTAACTTCAACTACAGGCAGCCCATACATAGCACAAGCTTGACAAATTTTACTCTGGTTCTTTCTTTCGTTTCTTTTCGTTATTTTCCACCCCCCCCCCTAAGGCAGTGATGGTGTGTAGTTATATAGATTTTTGTAGGGTTACTATTACTACTTACTTTGTGTTGTAATATGTGGAAGCTACGTGAGAGAGGTCTGCACCTTGTAAAGATGAACTTCGGGTTTGTCTTGTTACGGTGCAAATTAAGGTATGCACATTTGGGAAAGGTCAGTTAGGGATTGTAACTCAACTCATTCGTGGATATGTGAGAAGAAGCCATTCTTCATTGAAGCTTTTTTACCAGGTAAAACCTCCAGGAGCCAGGCGAAGGAGGTTGTTACTGCAATGGGGGATAATGTTTTGATATATCGTGACCATTTAGGGAAGCTAATTTCAGGACATGGATATTGGAATGTATTCATGATGTTGTGAACTTGTATGTTATACTTGTGCACTAAATATAAATATAAAGAGATTTTGTTTGGTTAGCACTTTTGTTGAATCAATTCTTCTTTGTATTTTGGATTTCTGGCAAGTCTGAAGACTTCTATTGGTATATACCTCTTCATTGCTCAGTAGAAGTACAAGGCTCCTGTGACTGCAGGAGCGATGATAGGTTTAGAGCACCAAGAGTGTTCATGGCACAATGAAGGGCCCGTCTGTTCCAGCTTTAGTGTCGGTGACGCGTGTATCATAAGGAATCTGGCATGTCATAAGATAAGGAATCGATGGAACTTTTCTCTCAAGACCTTCTCCGATTAATTCATGAACATTTTATCTCGCTGTAAGGTACATGAAAAATGTTTCAACCATAAGTAGACATTGCAAAGTTATTCCCCATTTTTGGCACTAGAATGGTTACAACAGTGAAAGTTACAATCATTGTTCTTTGCTGTCTATAATTTTGTTTGTATAAAATCCTGTCTGATTACAACTTTGGCATTGGAATGCTTGTTCCCTGCAAAATTCTATGTTCAAACTGTATCCCATTATGGGTTACTTCCTCGAGCTTACTATTGAAGGTGGACACCCCCATATTTGGCCTTTCTATCATAGTCTCAAAGTACTTTTTCAAGACATCTACTAAGAATGCGCACACGCACACACACTCACACACACAATAGACAACTTGTTATACAATGGTGGACCATTACAAATCAGCCAAAAAACCAAACACAATTTCATTCACCCAAAAGGGCTTCACAATTTTAACAAAGAAATGATTGGGATGATTGGAGACAGGTCCAAATCATGGATCTCCACATCTTTGGATGTTGATTTGATTAATTCTTGTCAGATCCCTCCCTTGATTGCTTTGTTATTCTTGATGGGTTGTTTGGAGTTTGGGATAATTGCAACCCTTCTAATAGGAATTGGCTTTTCTTTGATGTGGGGATGTAAGATAACTCAAACTCATCTACTAGTGGTTGGATTACTTTGGATCTTTTCTAGGGGACCATCCCCCCAAAACCCACAATGCACAAACACTCCACCGCACCATTACTTAATTAATTAATTAAACCAAGAACTGGTATAATACAACTTATACAAAAATTACAAAAATTTGGGTAAGACGAATAGTTTTTTTATAAGACGGATCTTTCTTATCCGACTCACCACGTATTGGTGGATTGAACTGTGAGTGAATGGAGTCCCATCTTACGAATAAAGGTCCATAAGACGGTCTTACATGAAATTACTCTAAAAAAATATTACATGAGCTACATTTTCGGCTTCTATATATTTGTTAACACTATTACTGTATATTTGTTAATAACGTGCAATAAACAGTGTCTATACTGATTTTAATCTCATATGTAAGTTCAATATGACCCTGTTGTAACTTGTTAGTAAGAACAATGGTGATTCTTGCCAAATTAAACACCAATCTTCATTTTCAATGGCAAATCAAGAAGAATCAAATTTGAATCAAGTTAGGATTTATTGATTTGGGAATCAAGGGATGAACCCAAATCATCCACCAATCAAACCAAATCATCAACCACTTTTTGATTTTTATCCCCTTTTTGACTTTTTTGCAATTCAAAAAATATTTTTTTTAATTTTTAATAAAAAAATACACATTTTTATCTATAAATATAAATATAGTTTGTCTTATTTGAACACGACAAATTTTGAAGGTAAATATTGTGAGATATATATAAAAGTGTTAGAGTTTGTGTCATAATTAAAAATATTTTTTTGATTTTGAATCAAATAAGTATCAAATTAATTATTTTATTAATTTTTAATAAGTTGTGTTTGATTTATTGTTTGATTCGACAAAACGGTTGGCATGTCTTCGTCACTTTTCCCATAATTACTTTTTAGAAAGAAAAAAAAACAACCCTTCCAAATCTTTAACCTTTTGAAATGGGATTGTTTTGCTGGTGTTAAATTGTCACTAAATAGTCAAAAATAAAAAATAAAAAATAAAAAATAAAAAAAACAGCTAGGCTTTGACAAGGACATGATAATCCCAATTTAAGCTTAATCTTGACTTTTCAAACATTCTTGCTTAAAATAAGTTTTAATTTTTCATCACGCTAAGTTTTTTGGGTTTGTCCTATAATTATATTGTGTGTTGTTTTTGTTGTTTGTTAGGCCTAATTTCTTTATAATTTGTCGTACTATGAATAAGCCTTTTTAATGTCGTATTATGAATTGTCGCTATATAAATATAAATAAAAATAAAAATTAGCTGTTTTTATAATTTGAAACTTTGAATAATGTTTTCCAGTAGGACAAACAATTAAGTTGTTGTCATCGAATGGGGTTTTGTTTAATTGGAGACAATGGACAAATTTTGTTAATTTGCTTTGTCATTATCTTATTGTTTTTGTATTTATTCTACTTTGGTAAGTTGTTCACTCGGAATGTCTAATTCACCCCTCTTTTTATTGGTAAAAACTTAGGTAAGACGATCTTACGAATATTTTTTACTTTCCTACCCCAACCTAATGAGCTCATCTCATTTCTGTAGTGGTCCACACCTTTTTTGTTTGAGCATCAATAGTGGTTTCCTTTACCACAAACCTAAAATCTTTTTTAGAGTTTTTCACCTCTCTTAATGGAAAATACTAAGTTTACCACCAGAATTACCACTCTGGTGACAATCTTTTTCCATTCCTAATTTCTATTAAATTAGGGTGTGTGTGTGTGTTTTTTTTTTTTGCACTTGTCATTCCCCTTTCCTATTATTTAAGTATAGCCTAAAATTACGAGTATATTGGTAATATTAAAAAGTGTAACCCGACTTCATTTAAATAAAAGTAAACATATAATATTTTTCTAAAAAAATATAAACTTTAAAGTATATATATTTTATTTCTACTGCGGTAGAAAAATTTAAATAAAAAAGATGGAAATATATTGATAGTTATTTTGTTATTTAAATAATGTCAATAGTTTATAGGGTTATAGAGGATGCTCATTGAAATTGAAACTTTTTTAAAGAGTCTCTAAAAAGATTTAAGAGTTATATAGAGTGTGTTTTATGATGCAACCATTGTTGATGTTCTTAGCCGTTAGGGCATTCAATCTCTAAAATGGTCAAGTGTCATGTTTTTAGCTGATACTCTCTCCGTTCTGAGTAAAAAGTTCACTATTTTATTTTAAGATATTTCAATTAATAAGTCAATTTTTAAAAATTAAGACATAAATTATCATTTTATTACTAATTAGCTAATAAAAATAACATTTTAAAAAAAAATGTTTGACTTTGGTAAATCAACGCATCTTGTTAGGTGTTTTTCATTGAGCAAAGAAAATGGATAAATAAAGAAGAGAAGAATATAAGGGTGGTCAAAGCAACAAGACATGAAACGTTACATAGTCCAATCAAAGCATGGAGAAAGAATATAGGATGAGGCTTTGTAATTGGGAAACTCTGCCATTTTTGTTGTACTAAGTGCAAGATTCATGTATTGGCGCTTTATTGCAGGCTGAGGTTCTGCTTCTTGATAGGGTAGGGTCTTGTTCCACTATCACCGGCTAAGCTCCTTCTCCTTTTCCCTTCAATCTTTATTTTCTTTTTTTAACAAAGACCCAAATTTATTTATGTCACATCAATTTTTTTTGTTTTAGTAATTCTAATTCCGACTACATTACCGGCTCAAGACTAAAAAGTCTCAATATAATGTTTATAGATCAGACCCATTATTTACCCGCTCACTTTAAATTTTAAGTGGGCATAAATGAAAATTGCATTTGACATAATTAATTATAATGGATTTGTTCAGCTTAAACCTATTCTATTGATTGTGTAACTTGTGTTGGAGATAAGCTTCTCTTCTGCATAACATGAAATCTCCCGGCCTGATTCAGAGTTTGTGGTAAGAGCTGAACAAATCACAGTGGGCATCATTTAGGTTGTGTGTTTGAATGAGTACTCATACTCATTCAAACACACAACTTATGGACACTCATACTCATTTATTATCTGTTTATTTATGTTCATGTTATTAAATAGATACATAATCACCCACACATT
Source organism: Codonopsis lanceolata (assembly GCA_013146195.2). Classification (NCBI taxonomy): domain Eukaryota; kingdom Viridiplantae; phylum Streptophyta; class Magnoliopsida; order Asterales; family Campanulaceae; genus Codonopsis; species Codonopsis lanceolata. The sequence continues at coordinate 9,773,268 of CM028383.1, read as the reverse complement.
CCCCTGTTTGCCATCTCTAAGTGTATCTTGTTTAAAAAGGGTTGAGTTAATAGTTAAAATAATATGTTCGATAGAACTACCCCATGGTGAAATGATTATCGCATTTGATTCGATATATACAAAAAGAAGAGTAATAAAGGATGGAGTGGCTACCGTAATACCAAGGGAGAAAAGAGGACGAGTGTGGTTTTAAAAAATTAAATCAATTATTGATAAAGACTATTGGTAAATTAATTTGCTCTTGAAATTTCTCATTCCTCCATTTGCTCAAAAATCACATAAGACTTGTAGTTTTTATACTTTCTTTATTTCAAAATAAATATCGTTTTAACAAAGTTTTTTTGGATCAAAATAAATGTCGTTATACGATCAAGAAACATTTGTCTATATTTTACGAAAATTGCATTTATTTATTGCTCTCAAATTAAATGTTGTTAAAAGAGAGTTGTTTAGAGAAAGAAGAAAATACTAGTTCAATTTAACTATAATAAATGAACTTAAATAGGGGTGAATCATATTTTTTTAAAATATATGTGCACATAGCTAAAACGACACTTATTTTAAAACAAGAGGTGGTCTCATGTAGGACGGTTTTACGGATCTTAATCTGTAAGATGGACATATCCATGTTAAAGAAGTCAAGATTCAGTAATCCCAGTGAAACCCCTCGAATTTTGAAAATTACAGCGTCACTCCTCACGTATATAAATGAAGAGTGTTACTTTTTAGTATTAAAAGTATCCATTTTCAATATAAAATGTGTCACCTTTCAGCATAAAATATGTCCCTTTGTGTTTTTAATAAAAATTACTCCCTCCGTCCCTAATTTATTGTCAAGACACGTTTAAGAAAATCTATTTGACTATTATTATTCATTATTGGTTTATGTCCATACATATGTGGCCCATAATTAAAGTAGATTGAAAAAGTTTCAAAGTGTTAAAAGTAAAGTTTAAAAATGAAAAGGATAATTTTGGAGTATATTTTTTTCCCTTTAAAAGATGTTACTTTTTAGTTTTAAATGTGTTACTTGTTAGTGTTAAATGTATTACTTTTGACCTTAAATATGCTACTTTTGCTTTAGAAAATGCTACTTTGCATTATAAATGTATAAATTAAAATCGTCACCGTTAGTTTTAAAGTGTAACTTTTTAGTAATAAGAGTGTCATTTTTTAATATTAAGAGTGTTACTTTGCATTTTACATAAAAGAGTCACTTTTGACCTTAAAATGTGTCACTTTTACCATTTAAATGTGTCATGTTTGGCTTTAAATGTGTCTCTTATCATTTCGTCAAATTCTGCTAAGGTCCGTCAAACATTCCAAGATAAATAAGGCTAACGGAGGGCTAACGAAACTAACAAAGGACGAAACTGCAAGGCGTGGAAAGAATGATATTTTTGTAAGCAAACTTTACAGATGAGGCACCAGAGCAAAATGAGAAAGATCTCATTAATGCACTGACACCCCTGCCGAGCGGAGACGTGGCAATGTTTCCCTTAGGCAACCCGCATGTTATGTTGGTGGACTCGGGTCGATACGTAAGTTTCAACCTCATTTGTCTAATTTTGAATTCATTTTCTTTCATATTTTAATTCGATTTCTTACTGGATAACCCGTACTCTTTGTTGATGGATTACCCACTTCATCAATCTTTTTTTTATAATTTTTGAGCCTTCACCTTACAAATTTAAGATCGGTAAAACTCTATTATATAAATTTTTACCTTAAAACAAATGAAGCAAATATTAAATACACCTGCATAACTTGTCTTCTTTTCCACCTCATTTTTGTACATGAAACCACTATGAATTGATTGACCAGTGACCAGCTCTATTCTCAGTGCAACACATGGTTCAGATGGGAGAATAGGATTTCTTTCTCATTTTCAGTTACTACTTTATGGGACCATTAATGAGTCCCACAACGTAACCCTACCCAGAGGACCAAACACTTTGAATAAGAATACTTTATAATACATCTATTATTTTAATTAGAGAAATAAATATTTCCAGGTGTTATTTTTTTAATGAAGAGACTAATTTCATTTTATAAACTATCATGTCCAAATGTATAATTAAATTTATATTTAAAAAAATGTATAGCTTAAAGGAATTATTTTATTTACCTTCCCTGACTTTATTGAATTAAATGTGTGTGTATACATCGCCTCTTACATTTATTGTAAGCACTACCTTTCAAACACTATAAAGCATCATTAAATGACTTTAATGCCCTTATTTTAGAAAATTACTTCTTGACCATATTCCATGCCCCCATCTATCTATCTCTCTATATAAAAGAGTCAAAAAACCACATCAATATATTATACTATTTTTTTATTTTTCCCACGAAATATATCTATATCTATATATGAATTAGTATATGATTTGTTTATGTAAACAATAAAAAATTCAATTGGATGTGAAGCATAAGAAATGCTCTGATCTGTTACTTTGACTTTATTATTATCACATGTAATACATGTCCAATAGTTTATAGACATAAATTCAATTTTTAGTGTTACTAACATTTTTATTTTAAGATATTTGATTGGTTTATAGCAAAATTAAATGCTTATAGACAACAATTGGAAAATTATATTTTTAAGTTATATTAATTTAGAAAGATTTTATAAAAGACAAAAACTTAAGAATGACGGTCTTACAAGTATTTTATGTAAAACATATCATCCTTAATTACCTGACTCACAGTGTGTTGGTGAGTTAGGTTATGAGAGACTAGAGTTCTGTTTTACGAATTAAGATTTGTAAAATTGTCTCACAATGGACTTACCGTTCTATAAAAGGGGAATTAAGTCATTTAAAGAGTATTTATAGTTTTAAAAGGATAGTTTATACAAGTAATAGATATATATGTTAATTGGGAGCCATAATTTAATGGGATCGTCTTTTTTCGACTTTAACCCTTTTTTATTTCGGTTTAATAGAGTTGATAATGTGATCCTCGCCTTTTTAACATATCTAATTAGATATGTTATAATTGAATTGACCATAGCCCTATAAGGTTGTGACCCTACAGGGCTAATATTATTAACCATGAATTTAATAGGATTACATTTTCTCGACTCTAATCCTTAATTTAATAGGATTACATTTTCTCGATTCTAACCCTTTTCGATTACGGTTTAACAGGTTGGCCATGCTGTCTTTGACACTTTAACATCTTACTAATAGAAGGTAATGAACATTTTAGTATACACATTTCAAATCTCATAATTTAAATTGTATACGGTAGACGTAAATCATATACTCCCTCTGTCCCTAAATAATCGTTTAGGTTGATCCGGCGCACAGTTTAAGAAAAAGTAATTGATTTGATTATTTATATTGGTTTAATATGTAGTTTCCTTTAATGTCCATGTATATGTGGCTCATAATTAAAGTAGAGTGAAAAAGTAAGGATAAAGTGGTAAAAGTGATATTCTAAAAATGTCAGTTTCAAAGTGGACAATTATTTTGGGACGGACGAAAAAGGAAAAGAGGACGATAATTTAGGGACGGAGGGAGTACATGTGTATATTTTACTCAGATTACTTACAAGTCCATTCTTCCTTAATTCTTTAAGAGTAGGTCTAATGTAGAAAGGTCTAACACATTCAAATTCGTAAGACAGACAAAAAATGATAATAAGGATGTTGTTGGAGGGGTAACCCATCAAAAAAGACTGCAGGTTACCCCAAGAAAATTGATCAAAATGAGAAGAAACGAGATGAAAATCAGACAAAATGGGCTAGATTAGTGTTCTAAAAATCCGCCTATGCGCTAGACGGCACTCAACCGTCGTGATTTCTTTCAAATCAACCAAATAAGTCGTTCAGGGAAAAAATCATCGACTAGTCGCCTACGCACCGACTAGTCTAGCCCAAAATGGATTGTTGTGGCTTGCGTGTGGGACGGAAGAGTCGATGGAGGGAGAGAGATGGGGCTTAGATACAAAAGAAAAAAAAAGGATTTTGAGTTTGTGAGATGAGAGGATTAGAGAGAGAGAGAGAGAGACGTGTATAAAATTCGTAACTTTGGATGAGCGCGAGCTTCACAGTAGATAGGTAATAGGTTAATAGATAGGTTACATTAAGATTTTTTTTCCCTTTAATTTTTATACATATTACTAATATTAGTATTTTACTATTTTGTTATATATTGTTAGATTTATTAGTCCATGTAGATTTTTTAATGTTTGCTATTTTCTTCTTTTCGGTAAAGAATTTATCATTTTATTTTGTAAGGTTTCATTGTAAAAGTCTATTTTTAAAATTTAATATATATATATATATATATATATATATATATATATATATTAATTTTATTGTTAATGAATTATTATAAATATCATTTTTCTTAAAAAGTTTGACTTTCAAACGGAGACTCTTTGCTCGAAACGAAAGGAGTAATTAATAATGTTATAATTTATCTTTAAACATAAAAAATAATATAATTATGTCTTAATTCCTCGGCTCTTCCTAGTCACTCTAGGAGCTAGGCCCTCGACTGACACCTAACACCCACCAAACGACTTTTAGAACTTTGGCTAGAACCCACACCGACCCAGATCCATCACCAAAGAACGCAAAACTCAGGTCCAATGGAAATGTTTCATTAATTGTTACGGGCCCTTCTATCTTCCATTTGATACCATCCATCTTTCAAAACTTGGCTGCCGAAATCGTTAAGTACCCAAATTTTGTATTTTAGTCCTATATCAATTTAAAACCTATTAACTTCAATTTTAATGTAAAGTGACCCTTTATAGTAAAAAATAACACATTTAAAAACAAAAATAGTACTTTTTTAAATTCAAAATGACACTTTAAATGAAATAAACAATAATTTTTATTAAAAATACAACATGACACTTATAGTGACACGTTTCATATAAAAAGGTGATATTTTCAATGTTAACGGTGAAAAATTTTAGTTGTAATTATTGAAAAGTGATACTTTTAGGCCTAAAAATGATATATTTAACACTAAAAAGTGACATTTTTTATACTAAAAAGTGAAAAATTTAAAGTCAAACATAACGTTTTTCATTTATAGTACAAAGTAACACTTTTAATAACAAAAAATGATACTCCCTCCGTCCCTAAATTATCGTCCTCCTTTCCTTTTTCGTCCGTCCCAAAATAATTGTCCACTTTGAAACTTACCTTTTTAAAACATCACTTTTACCACTTTACCCTTACTTTTTCACTCTACTTTAATTATGGACCACATATACATGGATATTAATGGAAACTACACATTAAACCATTATAAATAATCAAGTCAATTACTTTTTCTTAAACTGTACGCCGGGTCAAGCAGGACAATTATTTAGGGACGGAGGGAGTACATTTTAGGTCACAAGTGACATTAATTACTGTCTAATTAAATGTTGTATTGATAATGCTTGAATGCATTGAGAATATGAAAAAAACAATTTAAAAAGGATGGTAGATTAGTTTTTTTAATAAATTATCTTAATATGTGTACAAATCTTTAAAAAGTCATTTATTTTGGGACGGATGTAGAACATTTTATTGATCATTTAAATTAGGGCAATGCTATGGTCACTCTCATTTTGCACCAAAATATGAGTGCTCTATAATGTGACATATTCTCATTGGTTGGACATTTTATGGGTCCCAACACTCCAGCCAATGAGAGCATGCCACATCATAGTGTACCAGGGCCGGCCCTGAGTTTTGAGAGGCCCATGGCCAAAAAATAAGGGGGGGCCCTTTATAAAAATAAAATCATTTAAAGTATTGAGAAAAAGAAAAGTTAAAAGTTTCTAGTAAGAATTGAACCCAAAATCTCTCATAATAGCAAAAATTGAACCCAAAATATCTCATAATCTACCAAGTATGTTAACCATTGAATCAACTATTCTACATTAAATTAATCAACACGTTATAACTTATATACAGTTCACAGACTAAAAAAGTAACAAACTAAAATAAATGACAACCTAGAATTTGAACCTATGACCTCTATCTTAAATCATATGCATCTTAACCACCAAATGAAACCAATCAATTGTAAACCTTTTTGACACTATAATATATATAATAAATATAAGGTAGTACCCAAACATTTGGGGCGCAAATTGAAATGGCGGTAGCCTCTTACCAATAGAAAGCCGTAATTTGGTCTGAAAATGAAAGCATTACCCTTTAAATTATTTGTATGATTGTATCTAATGTCAACCGTGAATATCATCGTTAAATGATAGGCTACAAATAAAAATTCCGTATTTGAACTTATATTACCCAATTAATATACTATCAACAAGCCAGTGACCAAATTAAAATTAAATTGTTTTTCATCTCTGACAATCCACGTGTTGGTGAAAAACGATTTAAGGTAAAACAGTTTTGTTTGTTCAAAGTGTTGTGTTCTCCAACTTCTCATCCATTGGCTTCTTCTTCCACTGCCACTGTCCTTTCCTCCATTATACACTTGACCTTTTCCATGAAAAAACAGTTTTAACTTTGCTTTGACTGTGGACATTTTTTCCAACTACATCGAATAATTTAGTTGGTGTCCATTCCATATTGGCAGCTGCAGGTAGTAAACAAAACATTCTGCAGCTCAAGTCTTTGAAAGCCCAACTTACTGCACCACTTTAACGCAGGCTGAGCATTCTGCTGCTGAAGTTGCTCTCAATAACCTCTCCACCAGAGGCCCATCTAGGTCTCTCACTGCTAGAGTTCTTGTAAGTCCAGATTCTTGATCATTTTACATTCTTGTTTGTTTGTTTAATTAATAAGCATAATATGGAATAAATTCATCAAGGATGAGACTGGAGTGTACAAGAAACATCACATAGAGCAGGGCTTAAACCGCGTGTATACACCACATTAGTCTGATATTAGTAGATAACTTCCATCAAATGGACAAGTGCAGCCGGCAGGCCCAAACAATATCATAAATTCACAAGTGCACATCTATAGATGTGGTTGTCTACCTTACAATAGAGCATCAAATTCAGTCTGAGATTGGAAATCTTTGATCACAAATCTTTAAAACAATTTAAGTAGACCTTAACAACTTTTATGCAAGACACAATTAACTTTGTCCTATATATAAGTCAAACAATATACTCCAAAAGACACATTTTTTAGTTGGTTGTTAAGCTCCCCAGCTAATTTATCCAACTTTCCTATAAATAAATAAATAATTTATCGTACCATAGAAATTAGGGGTGGCAAAATGGGTGTTAAGGATAACATCCATTTTGCCACCCCTAATAGAAATCAAGAAATCAGGAGTTAACAAATTTTATGTAGAGACATGAGCTGGTAATGTTGGAACAATTGTCAAGCATATGCTAATTGGTACTACTTAAATTGCAATAGTCCAGGGGAACTATAGAATAATCTATCAATCATTTATGTTTAGGGAGATTGAATTTCTCCGGTGAATTTGCCAAAGACCAAGAAGCAAGCTGAGAAGAATGCTACCATTGCTGCTTGGTTTGCTCTCAAAACAAGTTAGTTTTCAATTATTTCCCATTTTTCTTCTTTAATTTCAGAACAGGAGTATCTGAAAATGTATCGAACCTGTACGTGCAGTGCCAAATCTGGTGTCATTCTTTGAGAGTAGCAGAAATGCAAGGGAAGTACAGGAACAAAATCCAGTATGGAGAAGAGATCATCATCAGAATTAAGGAGGAGTTGGAAGGAGGATGGTGAGGGGTCTTAATAATAATAGTGGCGGGTCACCCATTAATCATTTACAGCTTCATCATGATCAACAAAGGAGACTAATGGATCTACTAATATCAGAAGAAACTGGTTCAGGTTCTGGTTCAAGTTCAATTGCCCCTAAGAAACAGAGCATGAACTTTGTTTCTCTACTCCCACCACCCCCACCAAGAACTACCTCAAAGATCTTACCACCATTATTATTGTCCACAACTAATAGGGGGCCTACCCCATCATTGGTACAAGTTATAAGGCAAGAGTTACTGTAGAAAATGATAAAAGTTTTGGAATAATGTCATAGCCTTTCCATTGAATAAATCACCTATTTATAGGAGGATTTACAATTAGGGTTACACTAGGAGTAGGATACAAAAAACCTTTACAAGGAATGTAACATAATTAGGAAAGAACTCTACAAGGTAATTACCACTAATTACTAATTACAAATCAACAAGAATAATTAAAAGATATTATTCTCTAACATGCCCCCGCGAGATGGACGTCCGAGAGGAGAGGCCAATCTTGTGTAGTAATTGATGAAACCGTTGGCGAGTAAGAGGCTTGGTCAAAGCATCAACTAGTTGATCGGCCGAGGAGACATGGCAAACTCGCATAAGCCCATCCTGAACTTGTTGCCGAATGAAATGAAAGTCCAGAGCCACATGCTTCATGCGAGTATGAAAAACTGGGTTATAGCAAAAACTTCGTAGCGCCCACATTGTCCTGATAAATGGTGGTTGAGTCGAGGCGAGGCGAGGAAGTTCGCTAGAAGAGATACAATCCACGACCTCGGCCGCGGTGGCGCCCACTGGTATTCGACTTCGATCGAGGAGCGAGCTTCTGATGCGTTGTTTCTTGGAGCTCCAGGAGTTCGGGTTGCTTTGCCAAGATAGACAATGTAGGTACTAGTGGATGTGTAGTCATCCTTGTTGCCCGGCCCGGTCGGCATCGGTAAAGGCATGGAGAAGGAGGGGGCGATGAAGGAGGATGCCGCGTCAATTGTGCCACGAGATACAGAAGAACTCGTTTGACCGCAATCCGGTGCTCGGTGGTCGGCCTATCCATGAGCTGGGAGAGTTTGTTGGACAGCAAAGGCAACATCGAGCCGAGTGAGAGACAGAATCTTGAAGGCCGACCATTGCTCGAAATGCAGCCGAGTGCGAGAGAAGTGCTGTGTGAAGAGTCAAGGTAGGCGAGGTAGAGGCGTAGCTCTTGGGCGAGCAAGGAGATCGATTATATACCCATTGGGAGAAGCGAGAAGACCACTTGGCGCTTAACAACTTCAATCCCAAGAAAGTAGTGAAGATCACCAAGGTCCTTGAGAGAAAACCGAGTGGCGAGCATAGAGATGAAAGTCGAACTCAGTGCCGCCAGTGACAATGATGTCATCCACATACACAAGGAGATAGATGATGGTGCCGCGATGCGAAGGATGAACATCGATGTGTCGACCACCGAGTTTTGGAAGCCAGGAGGCAAGAAGAAAAGCGGCTCATTATACCATGCTCGGGAGCACTTGAGACCATAAATAGCCTTGCGAAGTCGACACACATGTTGAGGTTTGTCCTTATCGGTGAACCCGGGCGGTTGAGCCATGAATACCTCCTCGGACGGGTTGCCTTGAAGAAAGGCATTGTTCACATCCGGTTGACGAAGATCCCATCCTTGACAAGCGGCCGGTGAGAGAACAAGGCGAGCAGTGGTCGGTTTAACCACCATTTGAAAGTCACGTGGTAGTCAACCCCTGTGGTGAAATCCCTTGGCTACTAGGCGAGCTTTGTAGCGATCAACAATACCATCGGCATGTCTCTTGATCACGGTAGATCCACTTACGACCAACTATATTGCGAGCATCTCGGGAAGGGACTAGATCCCAAGTCCCATTTCGGCGAGGGCATCAAACTCTTGAGACATGGCTTGGCGCCACTTCACATCCTTGAGCACGAGTAACACATGTGGGTTCATTGTCCGCTAGGCGGCCGAAAGACTCATTTTGATCTTCGGTTTGAAGATGTTGTTCTTGGGCGAGTGACTATGGAGGAGGTGCCGGCGTGAGCTAGGCAAGAGCGGCTGGAGCAGCGAGCATGGGAACCAATGTAGCGGGCACAGGACTAGCAGGCACGGTGAGATCCTCGGGCAAGGTACTGGTTGCCGAGGAGGGCTGAGCAACAGATAAAGTGCAATCCTCGCAGGAGCGGTGGTCGAGGAGGTGGAGCGGCCGGCACGGACAAGAGCGGCCTTGATGGTATCCTTAGTCACGATAGCCGATGTGGGAGGTTGGGTTGTGGGCGGCCGAGATCAACCAAATTCGATGAGTGGCGGGAGCCACGAGACGGAGGGAATCTTGGAAGCGGCGGCCGACGGTGTGTATGAAGGACCAAGCGATTCATGAGGGTAGCCGAGACACTATCATAGGTATCTGTGCGAGCAGGGTTGGTGGCCGGGGTGGACATGGGAAAGGTGGACTCGACAAAGCGAACATGATGCGATATGTACATCTTGGTGGTGCTCAGATCATAGCAGAGATAGGCACTCTGAGTGAGCGAGTAACCAAGGAAGACACACGGAGTGGAGCGAGCAGCGAGTTTGTGGGAGAAGTAAGGACGGAGCCAAGGATAGCAGAGACAACCAAAAGCACGAAGCTTGGCGTAGTTTGGCAGAGAGCCAAAAAGTTTATGGTAGGGAGACTGGTGAGCAAGGGTGGGTGTAGGTAGCCGATTTATGAGATAGGTCGCGGTTTGGAAAGCAAACGACCGTAAAGCGCGGAAGAAGCACGAGAGAAGGGGAGAGACCGTCTCAACAATGTGGCGATGGCAACGTTCCGAGAACCCATTGTGTTCCGGGGTGTGAGGGGGCGAGGTAAGGTGAGAGATGCCATGGGCGGACAGGTAGGCAGCCAAGCCATAGTCCCGGGCAAGCCCAATATACTCGTCGTCATTGTCCGAGTAAAGGGTGACTATGGTTGTTTTAAAATAATTTTCCACTAAGGCTTTAAATTTGGGAAAGATGGTGGCAACCTCAGATTTGAGTCTGAGCGGGTAAAGCCAGATGTAATGGGTATAGTGATCAACAAAGATCGCATAGTATTTGAACCCATCAATAGAGGGAATGGGGGAGGTCCAAACATCAGTATAAATAGTTTGAAAAGGGAAAGTAGACACGATATTATTTTGATGAAAAGGAATTTTATGACTTTTATTAGAAAGGCAATCATTACAATGAACAGGAGAGCGAGTAGTGTCTAATGCTAAACCTAGGCTAGATAGTATCTGACTTTGGATGGGGCCAGATGGATGGCCAAGACGATGATGCCAGTCCTGATGAGAGACTTTAGAGCTGACACAAGCAGAGGGGTGGGGCTGGGTGGCTATTGTCGGCCATTCATGTACACCGTCCTTAGACTGTCCGGTCAACAGTATTCTCCCTGTCAGCAGATCCTTCACATGAAAAGAAGTTGGTAAGAACTCAATAGAGGTATTATTAGAGAGGCAAAATTGAGATATAGATATAAGATTATTTTTCATGTCAGGAACAAATAGAACATTATGAAGGGAAAAAGTGTGTGTGGGTGTATGAAGGGAGGAGAAACCAGTTTTGGAGATAGTTAACCCAGTACCATCACCAATGACCATGTCATCCATGCCCGTGTAGTTGGAGTGTAGTGGGAGATTGCCAAGGTCGCTAGTGACATGATGAGAGGCACCACTATCGAGTAGCCAGCCCGGTGTCCCCGTGTCTGCCGTGGTTGCAAGGTGAGCCCGTGGTTGCCACTTGGAGCCACTTGCCGAGTTGGGAGTAGCGGGCATAAATGTGGTGGCGATCAGTTGAAAGCTGGGGCAGCGAGTAACCGAGTGGCCCTATTCGCGGCATGCTTGACACTTGCCCAAATACGGCCGTGGTCGGGAGCGGATGCTGGGGTTGAGAAGGTGGCCGAGGTTGCGAGGGCGATCGATAAGCTTGCGAGGAGGATTGCCGATTTGTCGAGTTATTGCTCCTTAGTGCCAGGGTTGGCGAGAAGGCGAAGGCCGAGCGCCTCAAAAGTAGCTCGCGATTGATGAGTTTTTCATGAAGCTCATCAAACGATATGGGAGTATCTCGTCCTTCAACCACATCCACGATGTGGCGGTAGTCATCATCCAAACCACCGAGGATGGTCTCAATGAGATCCTCGTGGTCAAGAGGTTTGCCCGGCGAGTTCATCGGCAGACTTTTGACAGACTACATGTAGTCGGTGATCGATCGAGTTCCCTTGGTTGCTCGCTTGAGGTAATCTTTGATCCGTTTAATGTGACCGCGAGTTGGGCGAGCATAGGTATGAGCCAGGATGTCCCGGGCTTCATGGTGGCGGCTTTGTTGGATCAGAGGAACCAGGGGGGCAGACATGAAGCCAACAAGAGCCCCAAAAAGGAGTTTGTCTTGGCGAATCCAAAGCTGGTAGTGAGGGTTTGGGGTGGGGACGTCCTTGGATGTTTGGGCATCCTTGGTAAGGACAGTGGGAGGCGGGCATGGGTGTGAACCGTCTACGAACTTGTAGAGGTCATAGCCAATGAGGGTGGCCTCAACTTGGAGTTTCCAAGCTATGTAATTGGTAGAGGTGAGTTTGGTGATGTTGTGGTGGGAGATATTGATGAGGTCGAAGGTTTGAGTGGGATCAAGAGGGTTTTTGACGGTGAGAGAGTGATTTCCGTTAGCCATTGTAGAAGGTGTTTAGGGCGGCGGCTAGAGGAAGAGGAAAAAGGTTTTAGGAGCAGAGCTCTGATACCATGTAGAAACTGATAAAAGTTTTGGAATAATGGCATAGCCTTTCCATTGAATAAATCACCTATTTATAGGAGGATTTACAATTAGGGTTACACTAAGAGTAGGATACAAGAAACCTATACAAGGAAGATAACATAATTAGGAAAGAACTCTACAAGGTAATTCCCACTAATTACTAATTACAAATCAACAAGAATAATTAAAAGATATTATTCTCTAACAGTTACAACCTCCATTGGATCAGGATCATCAAGTTGAAACTAGCAAATTAGGCACTGCTTCAAGAAATGTTTATGGGGAAAATTCTATGTACAGGAGGGGTTATGAAAAGCAGACCCATAATAGTATGAAAAATAATCATGTGGGCCTTGATCAAATGCTGATAGCAGCAACCTCATCTTCCAAAATTGTATATATATATATATATATATATATATATATATATACCAGTATAATGAAAATGGGATGCCAGTATGCCTATTGACAGAAATAACAATTATTCAAATACTCAGATTTTAATTAAATGACATGGATTAAATAATTGACTCCCCATATTATTAATCTTTTTCCCGCAAAGATGCTAAAGAAATTAAAGTTAGTCAAGTCAACAATCCATATATACGACATTGAAATTTTGAAATAAATTGCAGGACTTCAAGCTGGGCACACGTTATACAACAATCCATATATACGATAGGAGGACATTTTATTTAACATCGAGAATACAGAACCAAACAAGTTTATCAAAGATGAATTTTTTTCAAGAGTTTCTTTAAAAAATACTTGACTCTTGTTTTCCAAAATGTTTATATGTATACTTATATGCATTGATTCCAACGAAAAGAGAAAACCTTTGAAATGAGATGAGAGCTTGTAGTAGGAGAGTAGATTTTATTGTAGGTGAGGAGGCGAGGGAGATGAGAGCTTGCTCGTCGGGAATGGCGATGGTGAGAGTTGACGGAGGAGCTTTGATGTGGTCTCTTGAGGCTTGCCGTTGAGCGTACACCAGCCGGCGCCGCTAATGGGAGCCTGCCGATTGGGGGACTCCAATCGGGGGAGGAGGCTCGAGGCTGGAATTGGAACTGGAAGGAGGCTGCCGCACTTAGAGCAACCACAACAATAACACCCGATACCACACTCTACCCACTTCGTTTTCTGTTCTTTTTACACTTTTTCAACCCTCTAAAAAAATAATTCACTCCAATAATCATCCTTTAAAGCGTCCACAATGATCCTTTTATCACCACTCCAAAAGTGATTTTGGAGTATTTTTGCATAACTCAACCACACAATGGACCCCCAATTCCACACTCAATCTCTATAAGCCGGCAAATGGATCGCAACAGATCGGGGGACTCTTGTCGTGAACAGTTGCTCTTCATTCCCTCACTTCTCTCTCTTCCCAACCCCTTCTTCATTCTGTCTCCTCCCCGGTCTTCTTCGTTCTGTCTACACTAACAAAGCCAAGAGTGAAGCTGGTCTATTTGACAGAACTCTCCGGCGACTGAAATCGAGCTACCCTCGCTACCAGTCACCCCCTTCGTTATGGAGCGATGAACCCGCGACCCAAAATCCGACCACCATCTTCTTCACAATTCATGTCGACACTGAAAATGGGTAACCGAAGATCCATCATGAAGCCAACCCTAGCGACAATCCTCCTTCACAATTCATCCCGAGGACGCCGATTTGTTCTACGTGACGTTCTTCTCGTCGCTGAGCTTGGTGGTGAATCCAATTCGGCCAGCAATGTTGCCGGAGGGAGGGTTGGTGTACAGTGATGAGGAAATGCAGGAGGATTTGATTGGGTGGTTGGAGGAACAGGTGTATTGGAAGAGGAACAATGGGTGGGATCATGTGTTTATATGTCAGGATCCTAATGCATTGTACAAAGTTGTTGATAGGATCAAGAATGGGGTGTTGCTTGTTTCGGATTTTGGGCGGTTGAGACGCGATCAGGCTTCTTTGGTTAAGGATGTGATATTGCCATATTCACACCGAATCAATACCTTTAAGGGGGTTGTAGGAGTTGAAAGCAGGAAATCACTCTTGTTCTTTATGGGAAATCAATATCGCAAGGAGGTACATAGATGTTGTTTAATTGTCATTTTAATAGCACATTCATTTGCTGCAAGTTAATTGAGTGAGATCGACATAAAACAGTTGCATAGTAGAAGAGAGAACTGGATGAAATCATCTTAACACCATTACCAATGACTTATTTGATTCATCCAATGGCTCACACCCAAATTTGTTTTTTCAAGTTGTTACTTTCAAAAGTAGTTGATTGCCATCTCATTTCTGTGCACTAGTAGTATTCAAAACACTGCAAGTATATCATTGGAATTTTTCATTGTTGATGTTATTTTTTTTAATGTGATTATCTAGGATTAGGTAGTGTTATCTGTCCTTCTCCACCTTTTCAAGGTTTGGGGCAACAAAAAACTCGACTGTATGTAATTGTTGATTGGTCATCAGAAAGAAATTGGTAATGTTTCTCTGTATGTTTGTTTGGATTTGGTGCCAAGCATTTCACACTCTTGAAAGGTTTGATTATTTTGTATGACCGCAGATGCATCTCTTCCTTGTTCTCTGTTTTTTGTTTTTTGTTTTTTGTTTTGAATAAAAGTAATTGAAATTATTAAAATATACAACTTTTTTTCCATAGAATATAAAATATAAAATATTTCATTCAAATCATGAAAATAGAAATTACAAATTAAAACTAAGACACAGTTATTCCCCTCCAAATTGAAACTAAGACACAATTATTCCCAATTCTTCAGAATTTCTAGGTAGATCTCAATCATTACTTGTCTTACAACATATTCATTTTCTGATGTCTTCCAGCAATAGCCAACACCAAATTATCATGCAAAGTTCTCAAAAGTCAAAACCATTCAGATAGTAACCTAGAACTCCTCATCAACACAGTGAACTTATACTGATGTAATATATCTCTACAATTTGTTGAAAGAAACTGGATCTTCAATTCAAATCGAGAACGCAACTTAAAAAGTGGTCATGAAGTATGGTAATAGTTCTACTTGTAGCATTATTATTCTAGTAGCTATTGAAGTAGCATTAATATTCCATCTTGCTGTTTGTATATGCACCTGTTAAGTCTAATATCAACCCTACATGTTTTCTGATGATGTTTCAGGGGCGGCTGTAGAAGCAACATCTGTTTTTTGGAGAAGCAGCCTCTGTTTGTAGTCAGAAGCAATACTTGAGTCATATAATGTTTTGTTGGTCACGCTAACATATCTTTCTATAATACTTCTTAGATGGCCACACAGGTATAGCTATTAAAACCTACTTAAGTCTTAAATTAAGTTACAATTGATTTATTTGATTCTCTTGGGGCTGCTTGATTGACATGGATGAAATATTAGGCTTTCACGTTTAAAATTTGATTTACTTAGTTTGATTGTTTTGGAGTTGTGAAGCAAATTTCTGTTATATTAGCCTGGCAGTGTTGGATAAGTTTTTGTGTTTAAGATCAACGAGATTAATCTCTGTCCTTAAGACAAAAACTAGAAACCGCGATTTAGATCTGTGCGATGTGTGAAATCCAGTTAGTCTCCCAGGATATTGATCTTACGTGATTGATGCTTGACAGATCTTCAACGTTCAATCACCGGCGAAAGCAATCGTTGCTTTAATCTCTCGTAGAGGCGAGAAGGGTATAGAAAGAGCGAATTTTTCGATACAAAAATGCTGTTTGAAGGTGTATTTATATGGCGATTGGGGATGGATGTCGGTTGGGAGCAGTTGTCGAGTTGGGATGAGTTAGAACAGATTGTGGCTGTTCAAGCAGACACAATCTTTGGGATGACAGTTTGGCGATTATGTTTATGCGAAAGGACACAACCTTTCGGAAAAAAGATTGCTTGTTGGAGTCTGAACTTGAACCTATACAAAGGTTCATCTTTGGAAAGGGTCACACACCAAATGAACCGTTAGCAAAAGATAGGTTTCGACCGAGGCAACCAACCAACCAACCAGCCGAGAGGCAGGCGGGCGCGGCAGCAGCGTGTGTTTGGACCTACACCTAGGTAGGTCTTCCTCTACACAAAGTGTAGTGGCCCGAGGGCACGAAAGTAAAGCCTCCAAGTTCTACCTTATAAGGTGAGAGCTTGTTTCTCTTTGTTCCCAATGTGGGATTCCACATTTCACATTTACATGACTTAGCTTTATTCAAGCTATTGGAAACAAGTTTCCAACAATCCCCACATTGAATAAGATATCATGTAAGTTGATGACATATTGATATTCTGAGAGATACAAGCGAGAGTAGCTAGAGTGGAAGAGGTGGCTTTTGGCTTTGAACCTTTCCTTATGAGTTACTATCGGAAGACTTACTAATCGTGGATGGTGTGTCTTGAAGCCGGCGGTGTTTGATGTCAACCAAGACAATAGTATTCACATAGGCCCTCGAAACAAC
This sequence comes from Codonopsis lanceolata, assembly GCA_013146195.2. Taxonomy (NCBI): domain Eukaryota; kingdom Viridiplantae; phylum Streptophyta; class Magnoliopsida; order Asterales; family Campanulaceae; genus Codonopsis; species Codonopsis lanceolata. The sequence goes on along the minus strand of CM028383.1, from coordinate 9,756,349 downwards.
GTTTGATTCTACGTTGTGTTCATTTTGGCCTGACGCTTCACAGTTCTGTGAATGTTGTTAGAAAATTTTGCCTCGAAATTTCCATAAGATCGGCCAGTCTTACATTCACATAGGTGATTTCTTATAAGGGTGTATCCTGTCAGTACCCCGCTTGATCAAGTCACAAGAATCATTAAAAGCAGTGCTTATCCTAAACCGTGACAGGTAACACTAGTGTTTTCACCATAGGAATGAGTAGGAGTGTGAGTCCATTAGTGTTTAATAGTGAGATCAATTAGTTTGGTTGTCCCTTTGAACCTAGACCATGGGGTTGCCAATCAACTAGGTGGGGTTTTCCGCTAAAGGTTCTCTTTATTTCATAGGCTTTAGACCCATTCCCTTCGATGAACTGCATACTAACTCTCTGGACAATCCTTTAGTTAATGGATCCGCTAGGTTGTCCTTAGATCGAATATAATCGATGGTGATCACGCCATTGGAGAGTAGTTGCCTAATGGTATTGTGTCGTCGCCTTATATGGCGGGACTTACCATTATACATGTTATTTTGTGCCTTCTTCAATTGCGGCTTGGCCTTGATGGATGCATATAGCTTTGTGGCCATCTTTGGAATATTTTCAAGAAAGTTACGTAACCATTCAGCTTCCTCAGCTGCTTTATCTAAGGCGATAAATTCTGATTCCATAGTAGACCTTGCAATGCAAGTCTGTTTGGAAGATTTCCATGCAATGGCACCGCCACCAAGAGTGAATACAAATCCACTTGTTGACTTGGAGTCGTTAGTATCAGAAATCCAATTAGCATCACTGTATCCTTCAATAACTGCCGGATACTTGGAGTAATGCAACCCGTAGTCCTTAGTGTATCGAAGATATCTAAGAGTCCTTACAATGGCTTTCCATTGATCGGGCAGGATTACTTGTAAGCGACTCAATCGGTTGCTTGTTTGCTTGAGAGTCGAGGCGTGCGGTTAAGTAAGATACATAAGACTTCCAATGATTGAGAGTATTCAATTTGAGATACGCTCTCGTGTAGGTTCTTTTGAGATGAAAGTTAGGGTCGATTGGAGTCTTAGCAATGTTTGTATCACCGTTGCTAAATTTTTCTAGGATTTCTCAATATAATGAGATTGTGATAAAACTATCTCCTCGGATGTTCTAGATATTTTAATACCTAGGATGACATCAGCTAACCCTAAATCTTTCATGTCAAATCTGCCAACATCGTTTTGGTGTCTTTGATCATGTTATTATTGCTACCAATAATTAACATGTCATCAACGAAGGCAGATAATGGCGTAACCTTGTTGTGTATTCTTAGCGTATACACACTTGTCACATTCATTAGTCTTGAAGCCATTAGCAAGTATAACGTCATCAAAACGTTTATGCCATTGTTTTGGTGCTTGCTTTAGACCGTATAAAGATTTGACGGTCGGCGGACCTTAGTTTCATTACTGAGCAATAAAGCCTTACAATTTCATATAAATTTCTTCTTCAAGTTCACTTAGTTGAGGAAGGCGGTCTTGACATCCATTTGATGTATCTCGAGACCGTGTAGTGCCAAGGCAATGAGTAAGCGAATTGAAGTAATTCGAGTAACTGGAGCATAGGTGTCAAAATAATCAACACCTTCCTTTTGATTAAAACCCTTGGCGACTAGCCGGGCCTTGTATTTATCAATGGACCCATCAGGTTTCAATTTTCGTTTGAAGACCCATTTACACCCTAGGGGTTTGCAACCTTTGGGAAGGTCGACGAGCTCCCAGGTGTGGTTTTGCATAATGGAAGATATTTCGCCGTTGACGGCTTCCTTCCATTGTGGAGCCTCGGGAGTAGACATTGCTTCCTTGAGCGTCGTGGTTCATTATCCACGAGAAGCGTGGTCACAAAGTCTGTCCAAAGGTCTTACTCGTGCGAGCTCGCTTGCTTCGACGAGGTTCATCAATGTCTTCATCTTGATGAATACCTTGATCAATAGCCATAGGGACTATTGCTTGTGAGGTGTTATCTTGTTCGTCAATTGACCAAGGAAATGAGCGTTTTACTGAAGTATCATCTTTTAGAGGAAAGATAGCTTCAAAAAACGTGGCATTTCTTGATTCCATAACGGTATTCACCTCGATTTCCGGATTATCAGATTTATGGACTAAGAACCGATAGGCGCTGCTATGGGTTGCATAACCAATAAAAGTACAATCCACGGTTTTGGAACCGATTTTAACCTTTTTAGGTGGTGGGACAGCTACTTTAGCTAGGCACCCCCACACTTTGAGGTATTTGTAGGATGGTTTTCGACCATGCCATAATTCATAGGGCGTTTTGTCCAATTTCTTGTGGGGAAGCTTGTTTAACAAGTAATTGGCAGTGAGCACCGCCTCCCCCCACATTTCGTCGGGTAGACCGGATTGAAGCAATAATGCATTCATCATTTCCTTTAAGGTTCGATTTTTTCTTTCGGCAATCCCATTGGATTGTGGGCTATATGGGGTGTAACTTTGTGAATAATCCGTGGTCTTAGCACAGAAGTCTTTGAAGGGAAAAACATATTCGCCTCCTCGATCAGACTTAAGAATTTTTATCTTCTTTGAAAGTTGATTCTCGACTTCGTTTTTGTAAAGTTTAAAAGCTTCGAAGGCTTCAACTTTACTTTTTAAGAGATAGAGATGACAAAACCGGGTACAATCATCAATAAAGGTGATGAAGTATTTGTTTCCGCCATAAGATTCTATGGATTTTAAGTCACATAGATCACTATGAACCAAATCTAATGGTGTCGTGTCACGCTCGATTGTCTTAAACGACGTTCTTGTTTGCTTAGCTTCAACGCAAGTATGGCATTTATTATTTTTATTAATGCGACTTGGAGGAATTAATTCCATTTTCATTAATCGTCTCATAGAGTCATAGTTAACATGACCTAATCGATAATGCCAAAGATCAAAATGCTCAAGCAAGTAAGAAGAAGATGGTGCTGTAGCACTTTTATTATCAACATTGTATGCGGTGTTAACCACCATTACATTACACTTAAAAAGGCCCTCATCGAGGTAACCTTTACCAATAAAAACCCCACTCTTACTTAGGATAAACTTGTCCGACTCAAAAGCCAACTTAAACCCATGTTTAACCAAAAGAGAACCCGAGATCAAATTTTTGCGAATGTCGGGAACATGAAGGACATTGGTTAGCACCAATTCCCGCCCACTCGTCATTTTCAGGGTCACTTGGCCTTTGCCTTCCACTCCCGAAGTAGATGAGTTGCCCATGAAAAGCTTCTCCCCGGGCGTCACCTTGTTGTAAGCGGAGAACATCTTGGCATCGCCGCAAATATGACGCGTCGCGCCGGTGTCCACGAACCACTCGCGGCCCGTGCCAACCATGTTTGTCTCGGGCGACACATATCATGCTGATCTCTTCATCAACCATGTTTGCTTCACGCTTGACCCGCTTCTTCCCGGCATTCAGCGGCTTTGTGGCCGACCTTGTCGCAGTTCAAGCACTTCGAACTTGTAGTTCTTGTGCTGGGCTCTTCTACGAGACTGCATGCTGAGCTTTGGCCAGCAAGTGCCTTGCTGTTCCCTGGCTCTTGCTCAACAACGTTGGCCCCGCCCATAGTGCGGTTGTTCCTTTTATCCGCTACCTTGTTGTCTTGTTCAACTGCAGCCTTAGGATCAAGTCTTCGAGAGACATGTCTTTTCGCTTGGCTTAAGGTAGTTTGAAGTCCTTCCAACGGGAGGGAGCTTCTCGACATCAAAGAACTTGAAAGGCTCGGGAGTTGATACCCCTGCTTCCAACTCATGCAACAAAACTTGAAGCCCGAACCTCGAGAGACAAAAAGCTTAGTATCGACCAAGCAAAATCAAGAAAGCGAGCAACCACAAATTTCTTATGCCGCGGCCCCTGGTTTTGTACTTTTTCTCTAAGGACTCCCACAATGCCTTTAGCACTCTTAAATGGACTATAAATTTTATACAAGGAATTAATAAGTCCATTTAGAATGTAATTGCGACATAAGAAATCCGAAAGTGCTTCCACGACTGGGGCAGCCATCGTGGTCCCGTCTGCCTCTGTTAGGTTCAGACGGGTCCGTTTCTTTCAAGCATTCGACGTATTCAAGGTGGTCAAGTAAAATAGCATTTGTTGTTGCCATCGCTTGAATTCTGTTCCGTTGAACTTTCGGTCGCCGCTATGAATCGCTGCGGTGCCGGGAGTTGCAACAACAATGGTCGCTCGACTACAACAACGCTTTCAAGCCGTAAGTAGTCATTGCCGAGACAAAGCAATGCAATAACATTCGTATCAATGTAACATTCAATGTTGTAATATTCGATCAATGTTGTAACATTCAATGTTGTAAACATTCGTATCAATGTTGTAACATTCAAAGTCAATGTTGTAACATTCAATGTTGTAACATTCAATG
>CM028383.1:9695929-9751825 GCA_013146195.2 Codonopsis lanceolata | reverse complement strand
GGAGGGATACATTCCTTAAGTTCATCCTAGACTAAATTGACAAATCCTTTTGGTTTGAGACCCGAGCCGACATATAATTCATTTTAGAACATGTTTAAAGGGACCATGTTTCCTAAGGATGTGGTTTTCTTTCGGTGATGTCGGTTTCTCGACCATATTCAGGGCATTGACCACGGCAGGGGATAACCTCAAAACCACGAGGAAGATACCGTGTCTTCATGCTCTATCTAGGATTGGGATATCCTCGCTTTCCTTGTTTTCCAGATCTTGCCGGCCGAATAATTACTATGTGGTCATCGTGGATGAATTTGACACATTGGTGTAATGAAGAGGCTACCCCTTTACCCGTAGATCGAGGCGTCGATAAGAGGCTAAAAGTGGGTGGTATCTCCAAAACTTGGAATTCGGCCAGGCATGGTTAGTGGCCCGATAGTCGACATCGAGTGACCACCCAAGACGCATCATCGGGTGTTGTCGTATGCATTCTTGTTGTGAGGAAGGAGTGAGTTCGATATTTTCGTTCCAATTTGGCTAAAGTCTTTGTGGGACATACATTCGAGAGAGGACCATTGTCTATCGAGAACTTCGGGAACCCTTTTTCTCCATTATTCCCACAGTGATATGAAGAGCATCAATGTGGTCGGCTCCTTCATGGGGCGGATCTAGATCTATTAAACATTATGACATTTACGAAATGAATGTTTAGATCATGCGAGTAAGCTCATTGGGGAGGTTTCAATGGGAACATTTGCGACTTAGAGACTTGGCCGGCGTGTCTCGGTGGGTTTTGAAGCCTGAGTAAACCCCGGATGGAAATATTGGCTTGAGTTTTCTTCATATGAGCTAGAATAGTATCTTCCACCTCTTTAGCCCCGATTATCGTCTCTGGGTCTTTGCACGAGTGGTCACCTTTTCGGGTTTGGTTGGTAGGCTCGGCGGATCTAGTAAGGTGGCTAACATCCCCAGGCCCAGTGGCTTTTGATGTTGCGGGTATTTTGGCTTTTCATCAACCTCAATCATGTTGATTTGAGGTAGAGGTTATTATTGTATTTGGTCGGGAGGAGGTTTTTCAATCACCTTATCATCTATCAAATCTGGATAGCATTCTTGGCGTGTAGCACTTGTCGGTGAGGTGACCACCGTGCGATGGTATTCACAATCTTTGGGTATGGTTCCAATTGTCGAGCGAGGGGTTGGGTGGCCTATAGTTTTCAAAGGCTTCATACTCCGATCCATTAGACCTGTAATATCACGAGACTTAGGAGCTTGCAATTTGTCATAGTATCGGTTGACCTGTTACTTATTTTGAAATTCTGTTTGGGCCATTATTCCTCCGGCGAGTTGGCCGGACACATGCAGTCCATAGGACCATGGAGCGATGTATAGCTTTGGGTAGGAAAAGTGGGCGATACATCTCTACCATGTTGACATTTGGTCTTTAGGCAATTTGTCTTTCCTTTAGAGTATCGGAAGAAATTTGAAGGTGTATTGACTTTTAATTGCCGGTCCGTATATCTTCATCAATACGAACCCCTATCTCCACTACTTCTTTAAAGCTACTGTAAGGGAGATACCGCATGTGTTCTAGGTATATGGGTTGGAGGTTTTTGATGAACATCCGGCATGACTCAACCGTATCAGGTCTATCAAAAGTCTGGGCCAACTTTCTTTTCCATCATTTGCAAACTCGGCACGTTTCTTTTTCCTTTGGGTGCATGATTCAAGGTCTCTTTTTTATTTTTAAGGCTAGTGTTGTCTTTGTACCTTTCAAGGAATTCTTCGGCTATCCGGTCCCAGGTATTCATGGTGCTATTGTCTGACAACATTAGCCATTGCTTGTAGCGACCCTACCGGGGTGGTGAAAATTGGAAGCCATAGCTTCAAAGCTAGCTCCCCTTGACTGCATACCAGGGGAATAGGATTTTAGATGGGATATAGGGCATCCAGTCCCATCAAAACAGGGCTCCTTGCGTTTAGGGTTTTCTTGCCGGCGTCCATGGCCGAAGTCCCTCCTCCTGCTCCTCCCGACCCTCCTCCGATCCCTAAACCCTCATCCTTTGCTGAAGTTCTCTCAACCTCTGCATCAGTTCCTTCATTCGCCATCCCACCTTCTTCGTATAAAGGGGAACCCGCCCTCAAACTCTCACATGAAATCATAGAGTCCCTTACTAAACCATTTAACCTAGCTCTTGTTGGTAAGTTCTCCCACGGTCGCCCCTCGATGGAAGCAACTTGTAAGTATTTCCGAACTATAGGCCTAAAGGCTAATTTCAGTATTGGCCATTTAGATCCAAAGCATATCCTTATTCAAGTTCACAATAGTGAAGACTATCAACGGCTCTGGATAAAAGATCAGTGGTTTTTGAAAGTTCCATAGTTCCTGTGTGGTTTTCTCTCCCTGGTCTCCCAATCCATTTGTTTAATAAATCGGCCTTGTTTTCTCTTGCTTCCTTGTTTGGTCGTCCTCTTATGCTCGACCAACCGACTATTAATCTTTCCTGTCCAAGTGTTGCACGTATTTGCGTTGAAGTTGATCTTCTTCAAACTTTCCCAAAGAGGGTTTGGGTGGATTGTGGTTCTCTGTATCCAAGTTTTTGGCAGCCTCTTGAGGCTGAGAACATGCTGTTTTACTGCAGCCATTGTCTTCGGCAGGGACATAGTGAATTCACATGCAAAGTTAAAAACCCTAGCCAGCCTGTTTCTAATGATCAAGACCCCACCCCTAATCCTCCTAAACAGCATTGGACCCCTAAAAAAGTCCCACAATCCTCGGTTAATGTTCAACAGGCTAGTGCCAATCCAACCTCCACTGTTGATCCTATCGAGCCTGCTGGAAACGATGATCAAGCTCATCTTCCTTCACCAATTAAGGGAAACAGTCCTTGTCTCCCTACTGAGGATAATGCTCAACGATCTGATCCTGTATTGTCTCCTATTAATCACGACAGTGGAGCTACTTTAACTAAGAAGGAAGTCTCTAATTTGGAAAAAAATTCATTGCCTGCTCAAGTTGTTTCTTCAGATTCACAAGAAGTCCCAACAATTTCTTCTCCTTCTAGAGTTCGGGATTGTGCTCAACCTTCTCAGTTTGTTGATCCTATCACTTTTAAAAGGCAAGATTGCATCTCCCCTAACAGGTTTGTAGTTCTGAACACTTTGGACAATGAAGAAGATGATGATAATATCCCTCTGAAAGCTCTTAATTTAGCACAGCACATCCCTCCTTCCACTTCTAAAGCTACGCCACCTATTCCTCCTTCAACCCGTCAAACGAGATCTCAAGCTACCAAGCCCCAGGTTACTACTTCTTCCAATCTTAATTAATGGATTGTAAAGTTCTTTTTTGGAATGTTAGGGGTATAGGCAATGACCCAACAGTTTGCCGTCTTAAACAGTTGATTAGGCTCCATAAAATTTCTGTGGTTGCAATCTTTGAGCCCAAGCTTGATTTTTCTAAAGTTGATCTTATTACTAGACGTCTTCACTTCAGATTCTCTTTTTCGAACTCTTCTAGTTCTATTTGGGTGTTTGTAAAATCTAGTTTTTCATGTAGTCTAGTTAAGGAAACATCACAGCAAGTCACTCTTCAAATTAAACACTTCTCTTGGTCGAATGATGCTCTCTTTTCTTGTGTTTATACGAGGTGTGACACCCGGGACCGGCAGGATTTGTGGGATGATCTGATTAGTGTAGCTTCCAGCCACTCTCATATGCCTTGGTTGCTTGGGGGCGACTTCAATATTATTCTTGATCTAAGTGAAAAAAGTGGCGGTTCAGGCTGGGATCGTGCCGGGGCTCTAGATTTTCATGCTTGTCTCTCTGCAGCGGGTTTAATTGATTTGGGATTTTCTGGCAGTGCTTATACTTGGTGGAATAAGAGGGATGGAACTGCTACAATCCATGAAAGAATTGATCGGGTTTTATGTAACACGAATTGGTTGGACAATTTGCAAAATACTTCAGTTCAGCACCTGAATAGGACTTGTTTGGATCATACTTCGCTGCTTACTTCTATTGTTAAGAATGCCTCTCATCGTTCAGTGGCTTTTCGTTTTCTTAATGCTTGGACAGGTCATGCAACGTTTAAGGAGACTGTTTTACAAGCCTGGAACCAATCAATATCGGGTAGACCTATGCAGCAGTTTTCTTGTAAGTTACGGAACGTTAAAGCCGCATTAAAAATCTGGAATAATACTGTCTTTGGAAACATTTTTGATAACCTTTGGGCTGCTGAGGAAGAAGTCTCGGAGATGGAGCTTTATTATGAGCTCAATAATTCCCCCTCTAATCGGGAAAATTTGATGAAGGCCCAAGCTAAACTTCGACAATTTCTTTTACGAGAGGAGGAATTTTGGAGGCAGAAAGCTAAAATTAAATGGCTGAAAAAAGGGCAGGGCAATACAAAATTATTTCATGCTTCGGTTAAGCAAGCTCAACGCCGTCTTCATATCCACTCTATTATGGATCCTGAGGGGAATTTTTTAACCACGGATTCTGAGATCAAACAAGCTGCTATTCTGTACTTTAGATCTCAGCTCCAGTCTGAAGGCTGTTCTCCAGCTAATCTGGATATGATTCCCTCTCTCGTTACTTCAGAATGGAATGATTCTCTTATTTCTCATCCCTTTATGTTTGAAGTTCGTGCTACTATTAATGGTTTAAATGGAGATAGTAGCCTGGCCCGACAGTTCTTTGGAAAATTTTACTCCATTTGTTGGGATATTATTGGTGTGGATTTTCATAAAGCCATTTTGGAATTCTTTTCAGGCTTTTCTCTCCCTCGCTATTGGTCCAGTACCCTAATTGCCACAATCCCTAAAATTGATCACCCTACCTCTTTTAAAGATATCCGCCCTATTAGTTTGTATAACTTCTGCTCCAAAGTTATTTCTAAAATCCTCTCTTCCAGGCTTGCTCTTATTCTTCCCCATATTATTTAAGAGAACCAGAGTGCATTTACTAAAGGGCGAATTATCCAGGACAACATTCTTTTAGCCCAGGAGATGATGAGTTATCTGGGGAAAAAGGTAAATGGTTCCAATATTGTTTTAAAACTCGATATGGCCAAAGCTTTTGATCGGGTTTCTTGGATCTTCCTTATCAATGTTCTTCGGAAGTTTGGTTTTCATGAGATCTTTATAGACCTTATATGTCGTCTTATCTCTGAAAATATGTTCTCTGTCCTAATAAATGGAGATCCAGTGGGCTTCTTTCCTTCATCTAGAGGGCTTCGACAGGGTGATCCCTTATCACCTAGTCTCTTTATTATCATGGCTGAGGTGTTTAGTAGAAGTATCAATCGCCTTCAGAATAAATTTCCAGCTTCCATCTTCTCTCGCCGCTTGATGCCCAATTGTATCCCATCTTGCCTTTGCAGATGATATTATAATCTTTTGTAATGGAAGTAAAGCATCTCTTTCTCAGCATAAGGAACTTATTAATGATTATGAGGTTGCCTCTGGTCAGCTTGTTAATCGATCAAAGAGCTCTTTTTATGTTGCTCCCTCCACGGATATTCATCGTTGTTCCCTTATTAATTCTATTTTGGATTTCCAAAAGGGTACTCTTCCTATCACTTATCTTGGTTGCCCCCTTTACTGTGGTCAGAAGAAAAAGGCTTATTTTGATTCCCTTATAATCAAGCTTCAGCGAAAGATTAATTCATGGATGGGGTCCTTCCTAGATGCTGTTGGCAGAATAATTTTCATCAAACATGTCCTTCTTTCTATCACCTGCTATCAGATAGCATCTCTCGATCCTCCTGCTTCTGTTGTGGCTACGATAAATAGGATTCTATCTAATTTCTTCTGGGGTCAGCTGGAAGGAAAAAATAAGAGTCACTGGATTTCTTGGGCAACCTGTTGCAGACCAGTTTCTGAAGGAGGAATTGGAGTTTACGCAATGGCGGATTTGATTCTAGCCTATGGTATGAAATTATGGTGGAGATTCCGAACTGTTTCCAATTTATGGTCTTTTTTTCTAGCTGCCAGATATTGTTCCCGCCTTCACCCGAATTGTGTCTCCTCAAAAGGTTCGCACATATGGCGTCGGATGCTTAAAGCTAGAGAACAAGCTGCCCCTAAAATTTTCTGGGTCATTGGTAAGGGAGAATGTTCCCCTTGGTTTGACCTTTGGATCCGTAATCTTTCTCTAGATAAGCCGCCTGATTGCAGCATCTCTACTGTTCGGGACTTTCTGTCCAGCCCCATTTCTCGTATTGGCCCAGTTTCGGACATCATTTCTTCCCAGTTTATCTTTCTCTCTGAAGATGAGGATCGAGCTTGCTGGAAAGGAAACTCTCAAGGTGAATTCTCTTTACGTTTAGCTCTATCGACTGTTCACTAGTCAACACAGATTACTTTCTTTAGATTTTATCTGGCATAAATCGCTGCCCAAGAAGATAAGTGTTTTCCTCTGGCGGCATTTCCTTCGTCGACTTCCCATTGATGAGGGTCTTTGGAGAAAAGGTTTGCTGTTGGCTTCTAAATGTAGCTGCTGCGACTCAGGGCATATAGAGACTTTTGAACATGTTTTTGTTTCCAGCCATACATCTTCTAGCATTTGGAATCACTTTCATTCCACCTTCGGTGTTCCCATCCCTCCTGACATTATCTCTCAGCGATGCTTTGCTTGGTGGCTACATCGAAAGTCTATAGTTTTTACCTTGGTGCCTGCCCTCATTCTTTGGCACATATGGAAATTTCGCAACTGTGCAGCTTTTGAAAGAGTTAAGTATCCAGTTCACTCCTTGATTTCTTTCATAAATTCGGATCTTAGAGATATTCTCCAAGCTGAAAATTTTTACATTTCGGATTTATCAATCACTTCTAATATTTCTTTTGGGCAGCGAAAGAGAGTCACTATTCAGGCTGTTTTCTGGGAGATCCCTTCATTAGGTTGTTTCAATTTGAATACGGATGGGGCTAGTAGAGGTAACCCGGGTATTTGTGGAGGTGGCAGAATTTTACGTGATTCTAATGGCCACTGCATTTATGCTTTTTCCAATTATTATGGTCATGGTTCTAACATGATGGCTAAATTATGAGCTCTTCACTCTGGTCTTCTTTGGATTCATGAGCAAGGATATCGAGATATTATTATCGAAATTGATTCCAAGGTTATTCATGACAGCATTATCAGGAACCATAAATATCCTTGGGAATATGCTTATCTATTCCGAGATATTTTTTGGCTTCGAATTCAAGGTCATTATTCGTTCAAGCATTGTTTCAAGGAAGCTAATAAAGTTGCAGATAGCCTTGCTAATTTGTCTTGTGACTCTCAGGCAGACTCCTTTTTCCACTCGGATTTCGACACCCCCCGAGTTATTAAAGGTCTTATTATTTTAGATGCTAGGAAAACCCCTTATGTTCGTATTTATTGACTCATTTGTTCTGATGTATTTCCTTTTCGAGGTTAGGCTCCTCTGTCCCCCCGTTCAAAGGGTAAGGCTGGTTGTCCCCCTCAAGTTTGTATTCTTTTTCCTTATTTAATAAATTCTCGCAGGTGCCGCCCTGCTTCCCTTAAAAAAAAAAAAAGAACCGCCTTTTGCAAAACTTTATGAAACCCCTTTGACAAAATATTTCTCTCTCTATTCATACTCTCTCTTTCCAATTGCTTTCTTTATTCCCAAATCTTCCTGTTTCTTCTTCTCATCAAACATCAATTGTATGTTCTTCTCTACTCTACTACTTGAAACTTATCGTTTACTGTTTTGCATTTTATTTCATAACCTAAATTGTTTTGGAATTAGAACGGTCACTTTCGAAGTTTCTAACAGTTTTCGCCATTGTTGTTCTTAAAAACCTAGGAACTAACAGTCGTTTATACGCTTTCAATGTTTACTCTCCGGAAAAACTTCTGTAATACATTTCTCTGGTTTGGACACTCTAAACATTCTAGGGTTTCAAGTTTTCATTTCACAAATGTCCAATAATCTCAGAAAAACCTTGAAATCTCTGCTTGTTTAGTTATTGAGGTGAAAAGCCCTAATTTTCAATTGCATTTCTTTCAGGCAAAAACTTCAAAATCCAAGTGTGACAGCAGGAAAGTGTTAGACCCCGAGACTGACATTCCTCCAAGTTTTGATGTCAACCTTCCGGGATATCCCACTTTTCCCGCCTCTCATGACGTCATCGTGGCCTTGGACCCAAAACTCTACACACCCGGGATGTGCATCGACCTCAAATCAGTCTACACAATTGCCGCCGGAGTCAAGGCCTATGAAGACATGAATGCATCTAGAATTCTTCAACTCTTCTGCCTCAACGACAAAGACTACAGCGTTTTCCTGGCAGAAGAATTCTACCAAAGAATGGAACTCATGAGCAAGAACGCTCTATGAGGATGGATTAGAGGCCGTCAAATCTCTATCACCGCCAAGACCATCTCCACCATCATCGGCGTACATTTCGATGGAGCACTTGAATCAACCATTACTGAGGTTGTTCATGCGTGGGAAGCAATGAGGGGAGTTGATACCTATAGAGAACCACAAGGGAAGATGTTGAGAAATCTCTTCCCACTGGACGTCTAATGCACAAGCCACCTTATTGACAAGGGGCTTTTATTCAAGAGTGGAGCACATGACATGTTTATGGCATAACAGCTCAACCTGACCTGTGCTGTATTTCTTCAGACCCATCTCAACTTTGGGGCCATCATCTTCAACGAGCTGAAGCAGTGGGTGGAGAAAGTAAAGAACAACCCCACTTGCAAGCGCCCATTCGTGAGGCTGATCAACGCTCTCCTCAGAGACAATGAGGAAGTCAACTATTCCTTAAAGGAAGATGAGCTGATAGTGGTGGCCAAGGAAAAGCAGCTAACCGCTTCGTTCTTCAACAAATACACTGAGTATGAGAACAAGAGAAGACTGCAGAAAGGTTTACCACCCGTTTCCCTTGACAAGGTTGTTAAGCCTGTGCCTATCATTGTCACTCGCTTCAACATGGAAGCTTTATGACGCGGCTAGCAAAACTTTCAAGAAGGCCTCTTTAAAATTTGATGAACAAGTTGCTACAACTATTCATCAACAGGCAAAAGATTTGGCTGATGAGGCAGAGCAGCTACTGCGAGCCAGACAGAAGGCTAAAGGCAAGAAGAAGACCAGGCCAGATGATGCTGTGCCAACTGAAGAAGAGCAGGCAAGGTGGATTAGAAAGGAGATGAAGGAAGACCAAAAGGATAACACTCCAACCACCCCAATTCCATCACCTTTACCAGCCCATCCATCCTCTCAAAGTCATCCAACCTCCTCTTCCCATCGATCTTCTCAAACCAAACGACCACCCTCACCTTCTCCTGCACCCACTCCTAAGCCAAAACGACGAAGGCTTCGAAAAACCTTCGAGGACCAGCCACCAGCAGACACTCCTACCACTACCGATGAAGCAGCTGAGCCCCAAACTCAGTTGCTAAGAAAGAAAAGAAAGTCTGCCGGTACCAAGTCCTCTACCGATGCCCAACCATCCACCGACGCCCAACCATCTACCGCTAGCCAACCAACTACCGCCACACCTTCCCAACAACCTATTCCTCCTTAGTCATCTACTCAGAGGAATTCACCACCTCCGGAGGAGCCTATCCCTCAGGAGGAGCCTCATACACAGGAGGAGCCTACCCGAACCCCCACTCCTCCTCCCTCACCCTTCAACTACTCACCTGACCCATCAACCCCTTCCTCACCTTACAAATTCCAACCAACTTCATCACCCACACCTCAACCAATTCCAAACCCTCCCACAAAGCCAATAGACTCTGCTTCTACCAAGTTCCTTTTTGAACTCTCTTCAGTAGCAGAGCTCTTCTCTCCTGACCAACAACTGCCTCAACCTACCCTTCGTAAACCCAAATCCCTTTTCTACCCTGCACCTTCTTTCTGGTTCTCTACCGACCCCTTACCCGAATCCTCCCATATCAGTGACAATTCTGACACTGATATGGAACTTGATTCCCCACCAACCCCTCCTCCCCCTCCACCTCAAACCATTTCTTCCTCTACCAACACCTTACCTACCGAAGACTCTTCCACTTCTGATTCTATCACCCTCCACTCCAACAGCCTTTCCGGCCTGCATCTCCTGAAGACACTACCTCTGCTGATGCCGCCACTATTCACATTGGCCAGGCAACAACTTCCTCTCAGTCGGCCAATGATGAAATTTTGTCAAGGCTGGATGCCATCTACCAACGGCTAGGCGAACTTACCAGCATCACTACCGCTACCGCCGAAATAGCCACTGCCGCCTCCCAACCCAACGACCGAACTGTCGCTCTTCTCAAACAGTTTCAAGAAGATGTCTAGACCCGCTTTGGACAGATGAAGCACGAGTTCACAGACGTAAAAGAATTATAAAAAATAAAAGAAGAGAATTAGAACCAACAACTCAATCAGGTAAAGCATCTGCTCATGATGCTTCCCCTACATATCCAATAACCGTTAGAAATGGATCGTATTGCCTATCTCTTCAAGCTTCTTGACCAACTTCTGCTCCTTCAATTAAGCACTTATCCAAGCTTCTTCTCTTGCAGCATAAACCATATAAGCTTCAACCAGCCAAAAATTGACTATTTCCTCCCGTGAATTTAAATCCATCGAATCCTCATTGGACTGACTATTGGTCCACAATAATGCTCAAATAGGCTAGAGGGGGGGGGGTGAATAGCCTATAATGCCAATTTAAAAAAATTTCTTTTGGATATACATAAAGCGTAGTTTAGTTGGCAAATATAATTTATCAAGTTGAGTATCTATGTCGGTAGAGGCTATCGGTAGACTTACTCAAAGCAGAAGTAATAACTTTGCTGATAAACTGTTTAATCAAATCAAAAGTCTGAAAAAGGATTTGTGCAGCGGAAGATAAAGAGGCTATGATTTGGAGAAGTCTCAAGTGGTTGTACACGAATATATGTTCAGAACAACGGTCGCCCTCCTGCTCATCTCTTTTCTACGAGCTGTTCCATGCCATCACACTTCATCTCAGCAGCGGTCGCCCTCCTGTTCTAGAGCTCAACAACTTAGCTCGAGACTCTGCTCATGACGTTATGAATGCCCGTCATGATCGTGATCTGGCCATCACGGAGGAGAAGCAAATGAGATCAATCAACCGTATGTTGATGGAAGAGAACAGTCGTGTTCGTGAAGAACTCGACTACCGCTCTCATTCGACCAGACCTCCTACTGATGCCAATGATGAGTACGTACGAAGAATGGAAGAGCTAGAGCGACAGCGAAGGGAGAAGGAAGCAGCAGACAAAGGAAAAGGGAAAAGACCTTGGTAGATTTGTATCTTTTCTTCCCTTTATCTTTGTATTTATCCAATCTTTTGAAAACTCTGTAAAATGTAAACATCTTGTTTATAATACAGAAGATTATCTGTTTTTCAAAATTTTCTTGTTTAAATTCTTTTTATGTCATTGTCTATATCTGCTCAGAATTTAAACACTCAGTTTAAATTTATATTTGAACTGTTTTTGCTACTGATCTGTGTGCTATTCTATGATTTCCTTAACCTTGTATGCACTTAGATTTGTCTTTACACTTGAGGTGCTCTTCTGATTGATAGAGGCATGTCTTCCGCTACTATATATATAAATCTCTTAGACATGTTATTATCTATCACATAGACGGTTATAGCCCTCATTTGTAGTAATGATGACCATATATAAATAGGAGGAGATTGTTGATTCTTATGTTAGATTTATATTTGTTCAGTTCATTACCCTGGTTTTATACTTCAGTGGCTAATCGGGCTACGTATCGATTAGCGTGGCAACTGTGTATAGAACTTTGTCAAGTATAGTTTTTATAGGACTTTACAGGTTCAGTGGAAGACCTCTTCACAGCTTCACCGGAAGACCTGCTCAAAGCTTACATTGGCAGACCTTGTGTCCACCTGGTCAATCATGACGTGTCCTGTCCAACATATATTAATGGATTGATTTGAATTTATTCTTAACGGTTTGAAATTTAAATCATGACATTCCCTGTCATCTCAGACCCACCGAAAGCAGCTTTCTGAAAAGCAGGAAGACTTTTCGCCCTGAACAGTGAAAGCAGGAAAAGCAGACTATCTCCTACTATCTGTAACAACTCTCAGATCTGACACCCAGATTGCTCAACTTTTAGAAGATCTGATAAATCATTCCTTGCTCTAGATATCTGTGAAGACGAAATTTCCTGACTGACAGCCCCATGCATTTAATGCATTCAACCTAATAGAGCTGTTAAAGTCTTCGTCTTCTCCAACGGATTCTTTTGATTGCAACTGCTATAAATGTTGCCATTGAAGACTAGAGACAAATAGATCATCGAACACTTAAAAGATTTCTCTGAAACTCCATAACTCCAAGTCTTACAACTCAGTGCATTCAAGAGATCCTCAACAGATCTAGAAGTCCTCGTCAACAACAAGAAGCCGTGCATCAACATTTATTTATCTACTTCTTGTTGTTATTCATTCTATAACTATACTTCTGCACGAATTAAATATCCTGTATTTACAGATATTTAATTCCTTAGACCCCAAACACAATTCAATATTTTGTACACGATCCATTAGGAATATTCCTTGTAATAGATCTAGTGGAAAACATAGTGCACTATTTAAATCCAAGGTTGACTGCCTTGGTGGTGGACGTAGCACTCTTTATAGTGTGAACCATCCCAAAATACTTGTGTTATTTCCTTACTGTTTGCCTACTATTTGAACTGTTTATTACTTCAATTGTCTTTATCCTTAATACAACAGAATTTAAGTAACTTGTCAAAGGTCTACCGGTAGTCCTTATCGGCAGACTTGAAACAACTACTTTGAAAGTCTTCCGCTACTTCAATCTTTTCAATAGATTGTAAGTATCTTTCAAAGAACTTACTTAAAAGTTTTAAAGTGTATAATAAGCTATTCAACGCCCCTCCCCCTCTTGCTTATTATTGTGCCCGTTGGGACCCACACATTTATCACAAGTTTTGTAAAATATGCCACAGTCTCTAAAAACGGTAGGCCAATATAATCCAGATTCCAGAATTTTTCTAGCAGTTTATTCCCACTAAAATGACCACCACAAGAGTATTCATGAAAAACTGTCATAATACTTTGTTAGTCTTATTCTGGAATACATCTCCTAATAATAGAGTCAGAACACATTTTATACAAATGAGGTTCTTCTCAAAAATAATATTTTGCATCTGTTAAAATTTTATTTCTTTGATAAAAATCAAAGTTAGGGTTGATGAGATCAGATACATAATAATTGACTTAATCAGCATACTAAGGATCAAAATCTTTAACTGATAATAAATGTTCATCAGGGAAGTCTTCTTGCACAGGAATTTTATTATCAAGAAATTGACGTTCAAGTAAAGGTAAAAATTCCAACCTAGACAAATGGTCGGCTATGACATTTTCCGCTCCCTTTTTATCTTTAATAGTGATGTCAAATTCTTGCAACAATAACATCCATCTTATGAGTCAAGGCTTTGCCTCTTTTTTACTCAAAAGATATTTTAGGGCTGCATTATCAGAAAATATAATAACTTTTGATCCTAACAAATATGGTCTAAATTTTTTTAATGCATACACAACTGCTAAGAATTCTTTTTCTGTGGTTGTATAATTAAGTTGTGCATCATTCAATGTCCTACTAGCATAATGGATTACATGCGGTTTCTTATCTACTCTTTGACCTAAAACAGCTCCAATTGCAAAGTTTGAAGCATCGCACATGATATCGAAAGGGAGAGACCAATCAGGGCCGGTTAAAATTGGGGCTCATGTTAATCGTTCTTTTAATAAATTAAATGCATTCAAGAACTCTTGATCAAAAATGAATTCAGTATCCTTTGCGAACAGATTACATAAAGGCTTACAGATTTTTGAAAAATCTTTTACAAATCTTCTATAAAAACCTGCATGTCCTAGAAAACTTCTAACTCCTTTGACAGAAGTTGGAGGAGGTAGTTGTGATATAACTTCAATTTTTTCCTTATCGACTTCAATTCCTTTGTTAGACACAACATAACCTAAGATAATTCCATGTTCAACCATGAAATGACTTTTCTCCCATCTTAGGGTCAAATTAGTTTCGCAACATCTTTTCAAGACTGATGTAAGATTTTCTAGGCAATGGTCAAAAGAATTTCCAAATACTGAAAAATCATCGATGACTACTTCCACACATCTTTCCACTAAATCTGAAGATATAAAAATCATGCATCTTTGAAAAGTAGCTTGGCCATTACAAAGTCCAAAGGGCATTCTTCTAAATGCAAAGGTACCAAAGGGACATGTAAAAGTGGTTTTCTCTTGGTCTTTGGGTGCTACAGGGATTTGGTTGTAGCCAGAGAAACCGTCAAGAAAACAAAAATATTCATGACCAGCTAGTCTTTCAAGAATTTAATCAATAAATGGCAAGGGAAAGTGATCTTTCCTAGTTGCCGCATTTAATTTCCTCAAATCTATGCACATTCTATAACTAGTGATAGTTCGTGTGGGAACTAACTCATCTTTATCATTTTTAACAACTGTAATTCCTGATTTTTTAGGAACTACTTGGACTGGACTAACCTGCTTACTATCATGTATCGGGTAAATTATACCCGTATCAAGAAGCTTAAGTACTTCTTTTCTCACTGCTTCTTCCATATGATGGTTTAGTCTTCTTTGTCTTTCTTTAGAAGGTTTACTACCTTCTTCTAAATGAATTTTATGCATACACATAGAGGGACTAATGCCTTTCAAATCTTCTAAGGACCATCCTATAACTTCTCTATGTGTCCATAAGACTTTTAATATGCTTGCTTCTTGTTCTTCTATTAAATCTGCACCAATTATAACAGGTAGAGTTTTACCTTCCCCTAAAAATGCATATTTTAAGTGGGGTGGTAATGGCTTTAATTCTACTTCAGGAGGAGATTTAACATATGGAATAAATTCAGGATTTTCAGGTTTGATCGTCTCTTCTTTGTCCTAATCCTTAATGTTTCCAACTCTTTCTTCATCTATTTCTATTTTCTCAAAAATAGATTTTAGAATTTCCACATCTTCTTCTTTATTATTTTCCTCTTCCTCTATTTCTATTTTATCATAACTATTTTTTGATTCAGACTCTTCCATTTTGTTCTTATTTTTATTCTTAAGAGCTTCAAGTCTTTCTCTCTCTTTTCTCTCATCAGTCTCTCAAAGTTCTCTTTCTAACTCTTCAATATCAAATTTTATATGAGAGAAAGTTCTATCATCATGGCTTACATACACATCTTTTTTAACGACCCGACCCGGATCCCAACACGAAATCCCAAGGTCGTGCCGCTGGAACTAACTTAATAAGAGGACAAGCACTTGATAAACAGTAGTGCTAGTCAAACAGTCGAGCAAACTCGATCTAAACATGAACATAACACCGCACTAAAATACGGTATTTCAAAAATCGATTCAGCGGAAGCAATATAAGAAAGAAGTCCCAAGCTATGAAGCTTGAAACCAGCGACAATGAAACCAAGAGAGACATTATCTCTCAAAGGAGGAAAAACAAAACTCGCGTGCCAACATTTTAGACGCTAATCAAACCATCGGCACTCCAGGCCGGCGTTTCAACAAAGAACCAACCTGATATAACAATTACCCAACGGCTAAAGCATACCGGGGTCAACCAACAACTATAAAAACTAGAATAAGGAAATTCCCCCAAGGCTACTGCGTGCCCGGGAGACAACTGAAATAAAAACTAAAACCACAAACAAGGCACGACACAACACGTCGACCCAAGAAATAATCAATACAAATACCCAAGTATTCTACCCGACTGTAAAGTCTAAATAACTTTACAAAATATCGATCTCACAAGAATAGCAAAGTACATGAAATCAATGACAATGCTAAAAAGAACAAGACTCCACAAGTCGCTACTCGAGAAGGAAAAGTGGTGCTACAACCACAAACCACACGATCTAACCTCGGTCTATCGACCAGTGCGCCATGCTACCACGATCTACTCGACCTCGGCGGCGATCGATCGCAACTAAAAACAAGTACGGTATGAGACATAATGACCCAGTACGCTCCCACAATATATATGCAACATATAATTATGTAACATAAACATAACCAGGGTGTCATTTTATATATGACAGAAAAACTCATGAAGAGGCGTCGTATCGTTTCGATACTCCACAAGATATCCACTCCTTCTTACTTACTAAACCATCCAAATGAACCAGGGTATAATTCCCTGTTCACACACAAACCAAATGAATTAGAAGGTAGTTCCCACAAAACATCATATGCAAGTATACATATCATTATATATACGAATCAAGTTATTCACACTGTAACCACGTGTAAGGGTGCATGTTTATATATATACACCTATATCAGTATGTATATCTCTAAATATACATACCAAATCTCCCATAAAATCATCATGCATAAGTGTGCATATCTATATATATACACATCAAGTCTTTCATATATATCTCATATACAAGTATGCATATCTCTATATATACATATCAAATCTCTCATATATCATCAGACAATACAAACATGGTCAATAAGATCTCATGTTCAACTAACACTTTGTTATCACATAAGTGCCCATAGTAAGTCACATAAAGGATAAAGAAGATATCAAATCACTTTCGTCGTATTGCTTCTGCAATCACAACTGTTAATCATATCGTGCCAGTGATACTCGTGTTCAGGTATCAAAGTACCGAGCTCTCTTCTCGGGTCTGAGCTCTCTACTCAGGAAAATAGCACTAGCCAATGTGCTCAATTGGTTACGACAAAGGGGCTACTTCCCCACAGTAGCTAGCGGTGGAGGTGTGTGTGAAACCCGAATCCGGTACGGCGATACATTACAATCACGAATCCCATAATTCGTGAAGACAATGCATCGTCCCACCATCATCATGAAAACTCAAGTAATGCCAGTTGGACTTATATGCAATGCACAAGTAGATGTTTACTTGCTAATTCTCAAGTAGATATAATGACCTACTAAACTCATATGATTATGCACATTGTTACATAAATCACAAAACCACAATAGGAACTCATTCGAGTCTCTAAATCATAAGTGCCAAGTTTGTTCACTCTATTAAATTCAAGTCTCAAAAACTAGTAATCTAGACAACTGGAATATAATTGTCATAGGATCTCACCACGATCCTCGTAAGGTTCAATTGTTCCTTAACTCGGCTCCGTTGAGTCTTTACTACAATTCCAACCAAATAGAGTTTGAACACTATATGTGTTCCAAGACTCTTTTCTATGTTCTCGTTTGAGGCATAGCGAGGTTCTCGTTCCATTTAGGAATCTTAGTTCAAAGTCCCAAGTCAATTATATAAGGGAAGCCTAAGTTGATTATTGTGAAATCAAGCTTAGTTCAATTTGATTCATAATTCCACTTAATAGTAGAATCCAAGTTCATCACAATTCATTAACGTAGAAACAGATCGCACGAAGGCAAATACATTCAATATGCTCATAAGTCATATCATAGAAACACGTAGAAGAATCAATTCTTGACAAGGTAGGAAATCATGCATTTAGTCATAATATAAAATATACACAGTATTCCATATTCACCTATGAAATTCAGCAGAGTCACAACTTAACCATCAGTCCATTATGTACTATCCAAGACTACTCCGTTAGTCTAGGATCATGAATCCATTTACTAATCTCTTCCTAGAGTAGTAACTCATTCAATAACACAAAAGTCGATGGTAGTCAAAGACTTAAGCAACACTAGAGCGGTAATAACCCGTAAGGTCAAACCATACCGGTGAGTCTTAGATAACAACATGGTCATCCTAGCGACTTATACAAGTAGACTCCATGTATAGAGTACTAAGAAAGCCCCAATCCAAATCTTCTCATAGAATAGTCCTCAAATTCATTATTCAACAAGTAGGTGTTTTTACTCATTAAAGAATCAAGTAGGAATTCGACAAGAGCGAATTCAACCTGTCAAGTAGATACATCATTCTACAACATGCTCTCAATTGTGCATTTGCTTCACACAATCACATAAACCACATAAGAACTCGATTGAGTCTTATAATCACTCATATCAAACATGCCCTTCAATCCATCCCAAAGTCACGTAAGCTAATATATTAGTCTAACGCACTACAAACGTTGTAGGGATTGAATGTGGAGTCGTTATTGTTCAATAACTCCCTAATCTCAACTCCGGTGAGTTTTACTAAAATTCAACCAAATAGAGCATTGATACTATATGCATCACATTGCCCTTTCCTAAGTTCTCCGTTCATTTAGAACTCGATAACTAAGCCGTTCATGACCTTAAACTAGCCATAAACACATTCTCGAGTTTTCAACCCTTGAATTGGTGATTTTGTTAAACCTTGAATTGAAACATATCTTTCACAAGAGTTGTTCCTAAGCTCATTATAAACAACATTCATGCTTTGCATAAAGTCAAAATCACAACTTCAATAAGAATTCATAAAATCCTACTCATATTTCTTAGGTTGAATTGGAGGATTTGTCTTCACAAAAGATGTTCATAATCATCAATAGAGCAGCTATAATGAAGGGGTCATGTCATTTTATTGAACATGAAAATCTCAGAGAATTGTCAACGTACCTTAGTCTTAAGATTAATGGATGAATGGATGATCAAAGCAAGGATTGTTGTAGAGAAGATCAAGGCCTTCGATTTGGCGGTCTCGGATCGCCGATCGGACCACCGGAACTCCGGGAAATGGTCTCTCAAGCTAGGGTTTCCTCCATGGACGAAAATGGAGTCTCAAGCTCTGATTCTCTGGTTCTTGTTGATCAAAAATGGCTGGAAGGGCTGAACATATGTTTATATACTTGCCAACAAAACCCCAATCCATGTGAAAGTGGTGAAGAGGCTTCTCATTGGCTAAGGGATGATAGCCTTTGATAAGGAATGATCCAAGGGTCTAACAAGGGTTTGACTAAAGTCAAAAATGGTGTTCTAGGCTGAAATGGTCGGACTTTGGACAAGGGGCAAGGGGCAAGGGGGTCTTCAACCAAAACAAGTCAAAAACCCAAAATCTGGAAAACAGACTGTCAATCTTGTAAAATCGACCATAAATAGCTCACAACTCCAAATGAGGTGATTATTTATTTTTATGAAACTAGATTCATTAAAATATATTTTATAATTTTAAATTACTCAATTTGGACTTATATTCATCAAAATATGGCTACTACAACTTCAAGTACAGAAGCTGATTTCCGGAAAATAGAATTCTGGCACAGCCGTAAGTCAAGAACTAAATGAGGTACTTATACACCTTGTAAAAATACCATATTTTACATTGAGTATCCTAACATATGTAGGTAAAACATACTAAGTTTTTAGAAAATTATCTTCAGTAGATTGGTACCAGAATTTTCCCGAAGTTCGCCCAAAAACAGGACTGAATCTGTGAAGTGATATGTTGGTCATCTTATTTCCAAATGCAACAAATCTATGAACATTGATTGTGCAAGCATGAGAAATACTAGTACACTTGGTCTAGAACTTAAATGAACTTCTCGCAAGTTGAAAGCACAAACAATACAAGCAACGAAGGCAAACACGAGAAACCCTAAGACTCAAACGAAGCAACAAAGCTTCTAAACTTTCAACCAAGCATACTATGATCAAGATGAACATTATAAGTCATATATGCAAGGTACTAAGACTCCAATGACACCTAGTTAAGTGCTAACATGCTAAGACGAACACTCAACGCATTAACAACAAAGCATGCAACACGAGAAAGTCAAAAACACGAAGGTTCGGGGTCTTACATCTTTCTCATAATAATCATCATCCTCACAATTTTCTTCAAAGGTTTGGGCTATCAATTTTTCAATTTCATCAATTGAGAAACATGCATGCATGTCACTCGGTCTATTCATTGCATCAAAAACTAAAATTTCAACAGTTTCACCCATTACTGACATTGTGAGTTTACCATTCTTAACATTGATCATTGTGTTGGCAGTGGCCATAAAAGGTCTACCTAACAAGATAGGGACTTTATTGTTTGTGCATATTTTTCTTTCCATGTCTAGAACCTCAAAATCAACCGGAATGATTAATTTATCTACCTGAACTAGAATGTCTTCTACTATACCCAAAGAATGTTTAACCAAACGGTTGGCTAATTGTAAAGACATATTAGTGGGTTTCAGTTCTCCCAACCCCAATTGTACATAGACTGCGAAAGGCATCAAATTTATATTTTCTCCTAAATCTAACATAGCCTTCATCTTTTTAGAACTACCCAATGAGACTTGAATATTGAAGCTACTAGGGTCTTTCAATTTAGATGGGAGTTCGGTTTGTAAGACTACCCTTACGTTTTCAGAAACAATAAACTTTTCAATATTTTCAAATTTGTGTTTCTTAGAGTGAAGATCTTTGAAAAACTTACCATAGGCTGGAATATTTTTAATAACGTTAAGCAAAGGAAGGTTAATATTCACCTTGGATAACATATTATAAATTTCCAAGAATTGCTTATCCATTCTATTTTTCATAAGTCTTCTAGGGAATGTAATTGGAGGAACATATGGTGGTGGTGCCACATAAGGTTCCTCTTCCTCTTGTTCTTTTTCTTGACTTACTTCTTCTTGATTATCTTTTGACACTTCTTTTTCTACTTCTTGATTATTTTCACTTTTGTCCTTTTCAACTTCTTTTTCAGAATTATTTTCTTCATCAGTTACATCAGAAGATTTGATAGGATCACTTACCTCTTCTCCAATTACTCTACCACTTCGCAGAGTTGTGAAAGATTTTGCTTGTTCAGTTTGACTAGGGAACTTCCCTTCTTCTCTTTTCTCTTGACTTACTTTTT
This sequence comes from Codonopsis lanceolata, assembly GCA_013146195.2. Classification (NCBI taxonomy): domain Eukaryota; kingdom Viridiplantae; phylum Streptophyta; class Magnoliopsida; order Asterales; family Campanulaceae; genus Codonopsis; species Codonopsis lanceolata. Next base: position 9,730,977 of record CM028383.1, on the reverse strand, counting down.
CGAGTTTGTTCCTTAAATTTTCAAACTCTTCTAGCAAATATTTGTTAAGAGCAACTTGACCTTTGCTAGCTCCATCTGACTTTGATACTTCTTCGATTCGCATTTGTCCTTGATTTGGGAATTGTTGAGGTTCTAGTGGTTTATTTCCTCCCCATGAGAAATTCGGATGATTCCCCCAACCAGGATTATATGTATTTGAGTAAGGATCATTCCTTTGTCTTTGAGGGTACATATTCATGGCATTAACCTGCTTAGAATACATAGCACTAATTTTTTTTTTTGGGAAGCAGGGCGGCACCTGCGGAGTTTCATAAATAAAAGAAATCATACAAACTGGAGGGGGACAACCAGTCTTACCCGTAAAAGGGGTGACAAAGGAGCCTGACTTCGAATAGGGAAAATAACAATACAGGAACCAAAAACAACCTCAATTTTTACGAAAATTAAAAAATCCCAAAGCATCGTGCTGTAGGGCCTAACGCACCCCCTTAGGCAATTGATAGACCCTGTTGCAATCAATGGCACCCCGCTGATGAGTAGAGAAAGCCAGTCTATCAGCAACGACATTTTGCTCATGATAAATATGTCGAAGATGATAAGTTCCTACCAAGGAAGAACAAGATCGAAACTCATATTGGAACATCCAAGGACAACTATGAGTACCCATGATAGTAGAAATCACCACAAAGAAATCAGATTCAACCATTACATTCTCCAAGTGAAGTTGACGACAAAGAGCCAAACCATCTCTTAACGCAAGGAATTCTGCCCCCGTGTTGGTACCTTGACCATAAGAGTGACCAAAACTAGCAATAAAGAGACCCTGATCATCCCTTATAACCCCTCCACCCGTAGCCATACCACCCAAAGAAGAACCATCCACATTCAATTTATAATAATGATCCGGTGGAGGATTCCAACGAACCCACGACCCCTTCTGCACTTTAGGATACAAGATAGGAAGACCAAACAAACTCAAAATATGAGCTCTCTAGACTTTAAAATAACTTTAGGAGTAAAGGAGCGAAGCATATTCTGAAGAACTTCAGTAACCTCTTTGAGAATCAACTCGGCATTCATTGGGCAGTCTTCATAAACAGCCTTACAATGAGCCTTCCAAATAGCCCAACAAGAATGTAACACTATACCAACCTGAATACACCAAAACTGAGATCGCATAGAAGCATTGCTCAGCCAAATCTGAAACAAGTGCCCAATGGACGTATAATTGTCGACCTTGTTAAACGGGCGGGCAAACCGCTGCCAAATGACACGGGCAGTTTCTGAGTGTAAGAAGAGATGCGAAAGGGATTCTCTATCAGGAGTATTCACACAGCAAGAACACCGAGAAACAACTGAGACCTTTTTTAAATGCAACTGTAAGTCGACTGGGATAGCTCCATGAAGAATTTCCAACCAAACGCACTGACCTTGGTAGGAAACCACCTCTTCCAAATTTTTGCAGCCCAGGGTAAAGTAGCATGGCGCTGGCGGATGTGATTCCAATAAGCTTTTGTCTCGAATTGCCCAGAGTTAGATAACGTGAAGATCAACCTGTCCGGGGAGTTTTCCTAAACAACTGTGCGAAGAATAGCAGCATGAAGATGAGCAGGGACTAACGGCAGCAGAGAGGGCGAATCCCTGAGGGCATGTCGAACAGAAAGCCTTTCATCCAAAGGGAAAGGACCAAGCAATCGGCTTCCCAGCCAGTTATCATTCCAAAAAGACACATCTCCCCTACCAATAACCCACCTGCTGAGTGAAGAGACATCCAAGATATGAGAATGGATAGCTTGCCAAACATGGGAGGAATTTGCGGGAGTAGAAAAAATATCTGATGTACATACTTAGAAGTAACAAACCGGGCAAAGAGGCTATTGCCTTGAAGAACACTCCACGCTAATTTAGCATGAAGAGAGTCACGAATCTGGAGCAATGAGCGAAAGCCCAGACCACCCTCCAAAACTGGCCAACATATATTGGCCCAAGAAATCTAATGAATCCTACTCACCCCCGATTTAGCCCAAAGAAAATTAGCCATAGCTTTCTCCAACCGGTTGATAACCGACATAGGAACTTTAATCGCCGCAAGAGCATAAATAGGAATGCTGTTGAGAACTGATCTTAGAAGAGTGATCTTCCCCCCAAACGAAAGAAGCTTAGATTTCCAACCCTCAATCCTCTTAAGGATCCTATTTTCTAAGTCTTCAAAATAACAACGTTTCACCCGGCCCCGAAAGAGAGGAAGCCCCAGATATTTCATAGGAAAGGATCGGTGAGAGCAACCAGCCCAGCTCGCAATACGAAGGATTCTCAATCTAGGTAAGTGACAGGATGTATAAAAACCACTCTTACTGAGATTCACTAGTTGACCCGAACACTGCTCATAACGGTAAAATAGACTTCGCAAATTCAAGATAGTCTTCTTCCCAGCATTACTAAAAAGGATCATATCGTTCGCATAAAGAAGATGAGAATGACCATATTACCATGACCATGAGAGAAAGGAAGAAAACTACCATCTGCAAAGCCTTTCTTGAGCGCCACAGAAAGAATTTCCTGAGCAATGATGAAGAGAAGAGAGGAGAGAGGATCACCCTGTCCAACCCCTCTCGAGGACTTGAAGAAACCAAAATTAGTTCCATTTATACGAATAGAATACCAGATATTATTGTTCAACCGCTCAATCAATCTACACACATTATCACTGAAACCAAAAGCACGGAGAGCATGGAGAAAAAAGGGCCATTCCAAGCAATTCATAAGCCTTCGACATATCAAATTTAAAATCAATATTGCCACCCCGAACTTTGTGATCTATTCTTCCAATTAACTCATGGGCAAGAGCCATGTTCTCTTGAATAGATCTACACTTGACAAAACCAGATTGCTCAAGAGAAATGATACGAGGCAACACATCCGCCAAACGTAAAGCCATAAGTTTTGAAATGATTTTACAAGAGAAATTACATAGACTAATTGGCCGTAAATCCCCAAATGAAGAAGGAGCTGAAACTTTTGGAATTAAAACCAATACAGTAGAAGACAAACCCCGATGAATGTTAGCACCAAGAAAGAAAGCTTGAACAGTGGCAACCACATCTGCCTCAACAATAAACCAACATCCCTGGAAAAAGTGCCCCGTAAACCCGTCAGAACCTGGAGAACTATCTGCATTTAAACCGACGATCGCATCCCAGATTTCCTTCTCGGTAGGGACTGAAGCCAGGCGGATATTCTCTTCATCTTCGATTGTTCGCGTAACAGCATCGAACAAGGACTCGTCCATTATCGGGTTCGAAGTAGTGAATAACTGAGAATAATGAGCAACAGCCAGATCACCCAAAGTGGAGTCTTCTGTAATCCACGATCCATCCAAACACCTGATACGCAATGTATTCCTAGCAGCTCTGTCACGCAGGGAAGCATGGAAAAAAGCAGTGTTACGATCACCATCCTGAAGCCAATTCGTTCGAGCTTTCTACTGCAACAACTCATCCTCCCATCGAAGTAATTGGCCCAATTCTGATCTGTGTTGCTGAATTTGATGGTCTAGAGAGTCGTCCCACCCATTCTGAATCTGAAATTCCAAGCGCAAGATACTATCTTGAGTATTATGAATCTTCTTCTGAACGTGACCAAAGACATTCCAATTCCACGTTTTTAACTCTTTACGAAGCAAAAGTAATTTCCTATGAAGTAATTCCATAGGAGAACGAACATAACCCATAACCGGTCTACTCCACTGGGAACTAACAAAATTAAGAAAATCCTTGTTCTCCAACCATATTCGTTGAGAGCAGAAGAATCCTTTGGGTTTCTGGGTTATCTGAAAGTCAATAAGTAGAGGAGAATGATCAGAATACATACGACATAAATGAGTAACTCTCATAGCAGGCATAACCGATTTATACTGTCCGTTCACCAACACACGGTCGAGTCTCTCCCAAATCCTGCCTCTACCTTGATGACCATTACACCATGTAAAAGTACTGCCCTCAAAACCAACATCCACAACCCCAGCTCGTATCACAAATGCATTAAAGTAATCCATACTGGGAAAATCATACCCGTTACCACCCAATTTCTTCAATGAACTAACCACAGTATTAAAATCTCCTCCAATAAACCACGGCTCAGAAATACAGCAAGAGATATCAAGTAGATCATTCCATAAAAGTTGACGTTCACCTCTAGTACATTTAGCGTACACAAAAGTGGCCAAGATTGAAAGACTATTTGTAACACAGAGTCGAACAGTTACATGCTGAGAAGAAACATGAAAAAGAGAGACCGAGATATCAACATTCCAAAGAAGCCACGCATGCGTATTAATAGGATGATTATGCATATTGTGCTCAAAATTGAGTTTCTTAGCAATATTAATAATACGTTCACCCGCAATTTTTGGTTCTAATAAAACCACCATAGCCGGCCTATGCTGAACCTTAATATTTCTCAAAAAAGAGATAGTATCTTTATTACCAACCCCCCTAGCATTCTAGATAACTATCAACATAAAAAGGAATTAATCGGATGTAACCTGGGCTTTAGAAGTCGCCCTAGTCTTTCTTTTGGATTTTTGAGCAGAAATCTTCTTCTTTTTTTTGGACTGCGTTGCACGTTTTGAACACTCCTTCCTAAATTCCTCAACATCCGAGGGGAACTTCGGAAAAGATCTAACATCATCATCAGAAGCCGACCGAGTGATCTTATCTTTATCCTTATAGGTCGGAGGACTAGCAGATTGCGATCTATGTTGATGTGTTGGAGTGCCATTAAAATCCATATTTTCTAAATCCTCTAATACAAAGAATGCATTCTGGACTCCCAAACCTTCTTCAATATAAGAAATAGTGCCATTACCATCTTCCTTATCTCCATTCAAAATCGAACTAGTAGATTTCAAAGCCGCTGCATCTGAGAGAGCACCTTCTGCGCATGAATCATTAAAAGCTGCTTGAGCCCCCTCCAAATGCGTAGAAGCCTGTGTAGTGGCCTTAATAATTCCTTCAATATTAACCATATTCGGAGCAGTCGTAACTGAGGGAGTAACATTAATATCACCAATTGCCTGATTCTCTTTAGCAGCTAGAGGTATTTTATCATGTATCGTCTTATCCAAGCAATGGTCTGAATGAGCTATATTAACATTAGAGGCTGCTTTACCTTTCTCAGTGGCCTTGGGAGAATCTGCCACATCCACAACCTCTACACCTTTAACCTTACCATTAGAATCATCTGCATTCGAAACTGAAGCCACATCCGGCCTTTTCAAGATGGTAACTGGACGCCATTGAGGCTCCGAATTAGAGCGAAGAGGTTCTTTATTTCCTTGTATTATCTCCGGGACTTGTTCCTTCAGTCTGCCCGACTCCACATTACGTGATCTACTATCAATTGAGCGTTGGGCTCTCTTACGACACACGTCGACTATGTAAGACCCCGATTCCCGGTTAGCGTGAATTGCGTGCAATGCTCGCATTTCTTCCTTAGTTGATTGCTCGTTTGACTCGTGAGAGAGTCTAGCTATGTATGAGAGACCATATTAAGATCAAAATACTTTTGAGAGATGCCATTTAGTTGTTGACTTGCTAAAGTCACAAGTCGTAACCCGACGATAGTCGAAATGCGACGCGATTGAGAGTTGATTCGGGTTTTGTGTTTCTGACCTCGATATTGACCCAGACCTTTACATGATGATTAAATAACATGTTTAGATGTGTTAGAATTCTAATTGGATGCATTCCATAAGTCTCGTGAAGTTTTGACGCCTCGAGAATAGCAATTCTCCTTATCGCGTAGTTTGAGATTGAGCCGGCGAACGCCTCGTCTTTTGGGAGCCTATTTCCCTATCTTGTTGTTCATCATCTGAGAGGCATTCAGGCCTATTTTGTAGCCCTTATAGGTGTTTACAATCATGGGTTATTACCCGTCGGTTTGTGGTTTCATTCGACGTTTCGATAGTAAGTTGTTACGTCTTGAGTCGGTTTTGCCCCGGGTTGTTTCGGGTGTTGTTTATGGGAGTCTAGACCTACTTTAAAATTGGTTTGAGACTTGGATTGATTAGTTTAATGTTTGAGGACCTTAAGGGTTCAATTGTGAGCCATTTAGAAGCTTTAAGGCTCGAGGATGCATGCGGGAACGACCGAAACCGAGCAAGGAATCAACAAATGAGTGCATAGTGTAAAGGGGAGTGATGCGGTCGCATCACATGAGCCCAATGCGACCGCAAGGGGTCCTGGGCAGACTTACGGGATTTTTCAATCTGTTTCAGAATTGTCTAATGTTTGACCCAATTAACCCATTTTAAACCACACCTTAACCCTCCTACTTAACCTAAACTAGTCCTAAACACCTATTAGAGTTATTAGGGGTTGATTAGTGGATTGATTAGAGGATTTAATCCCTCCTATTTAAACCCCAAATATGATTTCTCTCTCATTCTAACAGCCCTTCCATTTTCGTTTTCTGCAAATACCCAACAGAAAACTTGAGAGAGAGCTTGAGAGAGGAGGTTCTAGGGCTCTTGAAGGGTCCCTCCTTGGTGGCCATTGGTAGAGGTCTTCTTCCCCCAAGCTACACCTTGATTTTGAAGAGTAGGTTGAAGGTAACAACACCCATCTCCAAGAATCCGAAAATCTGTTTTGTGAGGGCTGAGTTTGGTAAGTTTCTACCTCTCTTCCTTTGATTTTTAGGCTCCATTGACCTAGGGAAAACAACCATTTGTGCTATGTGAGGTCAATGGAAGCCATTGTTAGGGTTTGTAGAGAAGCATGAACCCTAGGTTTTTCAAATTGATGTTAGAATGGGATTGACCTATGTGAGACCATGAAATTCATGTTCTAATTAGTCTATTGAACTTGGGTATGTTGATTATCCATGAGTTTTGATGTTGGTTTGGTTGAGATACTTAGAGGGTGTTTTGCCCAAATTTGGTTTAGCTTGCAAAATTATTGATGTAAGCTTGATTACTATGTTTTATATGCTTATTAGAGTATATTAAACCATGTTGTATGATTTAATCATGAATTGGGAATTATGATGGGTAAGGTGACTTGAATGAATTTATGCACAAGATGGCCAATTTGTTCTAAGTTGCATTGTTAAGTAATTTATGGGGTTTATGTGAGTTAAACGAACCCGGGATGATGACTATTGTTGATAGTTATGATTATAGAGGGAATTGTGACCCATGGCCTCTATGCCCTTAAATTTTAGAAAAGGGTAGATTGGACTCGATGGAGTCATTGTAAATTCGATTAAGTGCTAATTGAACTTGGGTTGAAATCCTACGATAATTGGATTTCGTTTGGTTAAGGGAATGAAGAACATAACTTCCAAACTTTAATGATTAGTGATTGAGATGTGTTTTGTGGATTTTTAGTCTTGGGAATTAAGCCCGAGTGACTATTGAGATTTGGTTATAAACCTTAAGAAATTATTACGGTGTGAATTTATAGAACACATAAAGAATGAAATGTGTTAGTAAGACTCAACGGAGTCGTAATAAGGCCAATAAAATGATAAAGAGCCTTGGGTTGAAACCCTACAATGTTTGGGTTTGCTTGGGTTGTGTTTGTGCACACCGGGTTTTTGGTTGTGTCCTATGGCGACACTTATGTTTTGGAGACCCGACTAGAATACATTTTAAGCATGCTTGTTAGAGCATGGGACAATAGAGACCCACATAAGGTCATGAGATTATTTAAGAGAAGATTAGGAGAGAATCCTCTTCTCAAGGATTTTTGTTGCGTGTATATGAAAACAATTGTGAGAAGTGACTACGGAGTAGTCATGTTGTTTTAAGTATGGTGTTGGTGTTATCGATCATGTATGACGGTTAGGACTATGATTGAGTCCGGGTGTATTTAAAATAAAAGACTAAAATAATAAGTCTTGAATTGTGGATATTTTGAGACTAGCGTAGTAGTCTTGGTTTGGTTTGAGTTGAGGATTATGGAAGACCTCACATTATATTTTATTAAGCTTGTAAGCTATACTTGATCGGGTTGATGACTTGAGGAATAATAAGTACCTCAATATGTAATTTTGAACTAAACTTGTAAGTTAGTTAAACACATTGGTTATATGCAAATATATGCATTGTTCTTGATACTTGGTAGAGCATTATGTCCTACTTGATTATATGCAAATATGTGCATGAGTTATGGAATTTCATGGAGCAGTATGCCCTACTTGTTTATATGCAAATATATGCATGGTTTATGAGTTTTGAGAGCATTATGTCCTACGTGGTTATATGCAAATATGTGCATGGATTATGAGATTGTTGTAGAGCATTATGTCCTACATGGTTTAATGAGTCCGATAATTATGAACTTGGTCTCATTGGTTTATGCAAGTAAATATTTACTTGATGGTTTGGTTTAAAGTCCGGTGGCGGGTTTGGTTGTTGTGTCGGCAATGGGGCGATTCATAGTCTTTGGAAACAATCGCTATGAATCGTTGCATTGGTTCCCTTTCTCCTCACTATTTGGCCAATAGTGGGATGTGATCTCGAGTTATGCCATCTAGCTAGACATCGAGCTCTCATTTCTCATCCGAGAGGCTGGATGAATGTAGCGAGTACTCATTAAAGGAAATCGATGAGTTGTGATTATTGGGGACGGAACCCCGAGGTATGATCGATTGGGAATTGAGCCGGATCTTGGTTTGAGATTTGATCTCATGGTAAGTTGGTTGGGTTTTGAACCCGGATTTGATTGTAACGGTTCGATTTACGTTTACTGTTACACATGATTATTTATGAGCATGTATATGAAAAATAATATGCTATTTGATTTATGTGAGTTTATGTGCTTTAAAAATTAAGTACATGTTTTATGATGGTATACTAGCATGATACCATGATTTTATATGATTGTGCATTTATGCCATGCCATGACATAATATGCCATATAGTTGCATTTAGAAACTTACTGGGTCATTATGACTCACTCCGTGTGATTGTTTTCCCTAGTGTGCGGTGATCCCGTTAGTGCAGCGGCCGGATAACGACTTTTAGCAGTGGTTTTCCAAGTCAAAAGCTTGGAGTTATTTATTATTATGTTGTATTTATTGTGAGGCTCGATTGTAAAGTTATGTAGACTTTACTTGGGTAGATCATAGTGTTATATTATGGTTGTGTATTTGGGAGCCGGTCGTATTGCCGAGCATTTGTACCCTTAGTATTTATTTCCTTTGTTGTTTCGAGCATGTATGGCTCATTTATTGTAGTTGTGGTTTATTGTTGTTTCCACCTCCGACAGTTTTAGTCGAGAGATTTGGTTAGTGGTTTAGCATTGATTAGATGGTTATAGTGAATTGTTCCTCCGGCATGTAATAGCCGTTGAGTGTTGTTTATCAGGTTGGGATTACATGCATTTGCCGGCCTTGGTTGCCGATGGTTTGTTGTGCGTGTCTAATGTTGCGTCACGCGCGTCGAATTTTTGGGCCGAGAGATTTACTATCTCTTTGGTGGTTTTCATTCAGGAGCTTGATAGCTCGGGTCCCATTATGGTTTTGCTTCCGCAGGTTTTAGGTTTTGATTTTCTGTATTGCCGTTATGGCTTTACCTTCTGTTCTTGAGCTTGTCGGCTCGTCTTTTGACTCGCACCATTATGCTTAGCAGGTGCTTGTCTGTCTCTTCGTTTGTCCTGATGGCACGACCTTGGGATCTCGTATTGAGATCCGGGTCGGGTCGTCACAGACTACATGACCCAATAAACCACAGCCTTCACATAAGGCAATATTCCCTTCAAATTCGACCAATTGCCAGAAACCCTCATCCTTTGAGGTGCCAATCCAAATACGTTTCGGTAAGTGACGAGACATGTCTACTTCAACACAAATCCGAGCATGAATCGGATCTGTTAGAGCTAGTGTGCGATCATCTGCACGAAGATAATGACCAAATGAATTACCAATGCGCTGTAAATAAGATGGAGGGAAAAACGACAATGGCAACTGAGGCAGCCTAACCCAAACCGCAAGCAATGGACAATCCCGTCGAAGAGCAAAGTCTGGTGTCCAAAAATTAGTAGCATGAGAAGTTAATACACACATAGCACATGCTTCTTGAATTGGCCAGTTTTCATATTGAGCTTGCATATCTGGTTTTTCTTGAACTTGGAATAAACTTCTACTTTTACCTCTTGCACTTTTCTGTTGAGAATTTGAACTTAACATCTCAAGTAATTCTTCTATGTAACTGGTGTCATTCTATTAATAGAACCACCGGCTGCACTATCAACAATAGTTTGTAAAGCAGACGAAAGGGCATGATAAAATTGAAGCACTAACACATCTTGGGATAGATTATGATGAGGACACATGATAAGTAAATTTTTAAATCTATCCCATGCTTCATGGAATGTTTCGCCTGGTTCATTTTGAAAAGACATGATTTGTTTTTTTGTACTCGGTAAGAGATGCATGTTTATAATATTTGCCCATAAACAAATCATATAATTGAGCCCATGTATAGACACTACTAAGTGTTAGATTCATAAACCATCTTTTTGCCAATTCTTTTAATGCACTTGGAAAATATTTCATTTTTACTTGGTATTCAGTTAAACCACCTAACGGAAAAGTGCTCATCATATACTCATATTCTTTCATAAAACTTATTGGATCTTCAGCTGGCATTCCATGAAATGAAGGTATTATATTAAAATAATGACCTTTAAGTTCGAAATTCCTTACTACTTCCGGTAAGAATAGACATGATGTTGCTGTATTCAGCAACAGTCGACTATAATCATTTATAGTTCTTTGATTTACTACTACTTCCATATTTCTTTCATCATGTTCTTATACTCTTTGATTTGCATTCACCGGATGAACCAGATTTTCAGGATTTTGATTATTATTATCCATTAGAGGATCAACCGGAGGATCCTCTTGACTAAATTGTTCTTCATTATCAGACTGAGTTCCTACATTATCAGGGTCTTCCTAATTCTTTCCAAGATTATTTATGTTTTGATTTAATTCTACTAACTTAGGATTTAAATATCTACGACCATGCATAAAATACATAAAGTAAATAAAACAATAACTAACAACTAAAAATAAATAAAATCTTTTTGTATTTTTATTTTTATAAAAATTGAATTTAAAACTACGCTACCAACAAAGTAACTATGCAAACTAGCTTGTCCCCGGCAACGGTGCCAAAAACTTGATCGTGTCTTATTTTAATTATTCTTTGCAAGTGGACAAGACTATTGTAAATAGCTTGGGAAGCAAGGATCGAACCACAGAGACAAGAAGATCACAAATAGCAAGATTATCGATAGCAATTATTAAACTAAGGGGATTTTTATATTGATTTTATCTAAACTAATTATTATACTAAAGTTAACTAAATTAGCAGCAATCACAGTAGGGAAGATCTGATGATGAAGGGAAATCTAGGATTAGGATTTCACTTGTATCTCCTCTATAGCTTATTTAAATACATTATCATTCAATTTCTTAGGTTCATTCACTATTGATAGATATAGCCAGTCGAATTACCGTTCAGTCTCCATCTCCAAATAATTCGTCCATTCTATATCATAGGCACAAGAACATATGGATCCTAACTGTCACTTAGGTCATATATGGAACTTAACCCTAACTTATCACTCTCGTGCATCGATAGGTTCAATTTATCATGATGGTGAGCCAGTGTACGACATATGCATATTGGTCATGCAGTTATCCGCACCTATAGGCCTTTATTACTCACGATTACATTCATTTGTTCAAAGCGAGATAATAAAGGGGTTGATAAACACCATGATCAACAAGAATTGAATAAATAAAAATAGATTAAAGCATATATTCGATACAAGTTACTTCCCAACTCCTAGATTAATGGATGTTTAGTTCATCCTTGAAGATGAACTGCACATGGAGATGAATGAATACATGGATCGATCTTCAAAACTGTAATTACAACAACTAAACTATGTTATACAAGCTAAATCCTATGCTATGAGTGTTTAAAACTACTTCTTGGACATCCTTTGGCCTTGGCTACCATCCTTTATTTATACCATGGAGTTGTAGGGGATTATGAGTTCCAATCTAGCTTGAAAACCGCGATAAGTCGGTTCTAGGAACCTTGCAGTCGCAAGGTCATTACCTCTTGCGTCCGCAAGGGTCTTGATTTCGGGGAATGACTTACTGCCTACCTTGCAAAGGCAAGGTCAAAATACCTTGCGGCCGCAAGGTCCTCAGAATATTCCTTTGCCGTTTTTCTTCAATTTTACACTTTGGACCCTTCCTCGAAATCTTCACTAAAAGCCTCATAATTCATATAAATCCACCTAAAACCCTGAAACTCAAAAGAAAAAACAACTGAAAAACACATATCAGTAGCCAAAAGCCTCGTCGAATCGCTCAATTTAAGTCATAAAGGTACCTGATATCGACGTATAAAATACATCGATCAAAGATCCATAAGAAAGAATTCCAGAAAACATAGTATGATATGTTTTACTATTATATTAGTGATCACATTAAACTTCATTGCCGTAAGAGACAAGCTGATCTCTCCAAAAACATTTTTCAAAACTCAATAAAACCTCCGATGAACCTTCATTCCAGATTTCATTCATATTCTACCAGATTTACTTGGAAACAAAATCTAAAATGTTTTATCCTATTACTTATACTTCTCTTAAGTCTAACATTACAGGCACATAGTACTTTGATAGTGGTTATGTAGACACCAAGTTAAAAGGACTAATGGATGTTAAGTTTCAGGAAGACCAAAGTGTCGAAAGGAGAATCATAAAGGAAAAAGGACAAACAATTAATAGTAAAGGGGGGAATATAAAATGTTAAAGGGAAAAACAAGTCGTGACGCGCCCTTAAACACTTTTGGGCACCACGCCCATTCTTGCCATAGGCAGCGCCAATAATTGTTTTTGGCTTGTTGCGAAAGTACCACTTCTCCAGCGCAGGGTACAACCCATCAAAGATTAATGCAAAATATCTTAGCTTTGACTTCGTGGTTAAGACTTCCTCCTCTCTGCCTATAAATAGTGGCCTCCTCTTAGTGCACAACAACAGAGAATTCAACGTAGAAATTTTACGGAGAAGCTCTCGTTGAAACTATAAGCTATAGAAATTCTTCTCCCCTTTAATATGAAGAAATCTTCACTAAACACTCCTAAACTTTGTCCAAATAGAAACCTAGTCAAACCAATTAGGTTCTCGCCCTAAACCTTGTTACAAAAAGCCACAAAAGCAGCAGTTACGCCGTCGAAATTCAGACACGACATACAACATTTTCAGTAAAAACAAATAGTTATGCCGCCTAAATAGAGAGGTGGAAAGAAGCAAAAACAAGCAGTTATGCTCCCAGAATAGAGAGGTGGAAAGGAGCAAAAAAACAAGCAGTACGCCGCCCGAATAAAGAGGCGTAAAATAACAAAAACAAACAGTTACACCGCCTGAATAGAGAGGTGGAAAGCAACAAATACAAGCAGTCACGCCACGGAAATTCCAACGTAAAAAGCAACAAATACAAGCAGTTACGTTGCTCAAATTTCAACAAACAACAAACAAACAAAAACAACAAAATGATTTCCTTTCCCAGAAGGATAGGGGAAGCACACGTAGACGGCCTAGAGGGCATAAGCATAAGCATTTACCGGGTTTAGACACTCACACTCCAAGAGGTAAGTTCTGTCCCCGTAGTTATTTATTCTAGTCTATAAATAAAATGTAGATATTTAATTAGTTTCTTTTTATGTTTTGACTTTAATATAAAAATAGTTATAATTTCTTACTATTTAATTAGTTTCTTTTATGTTCTTACTTAAATGTAAAAATAGGTATAATTCGTTATTGTTTAATTAGTTTCCTTCATGTTTATACAGGTACATTAAATAAGTTTGGTTGTTAGTATAGCTATTTTTATTCTTAAGATTGTTTATAAAAATGTTGTTATTATTCTCTAGTCTTATTTATTTTAGTTGTACTTTTGCTTTATTTTTGTTTAGTAAAATATAACTTTTCTTTATTTCTTTTTGTCATATATATAAATATATATTCCTGGATCAAAGTATATAAAATAAACCAAGCATGTTGACAAACCCATTGTGAGACCGAAATAGCGAGTTGGATGTCTAACCCCTTCCTAACTTGAACTTAGCCCCCGAACCCATACATTCTGGTATTTTTGGTTTTTCTATGTTTATCCATAAAATAAAGGTGACGACTCTATAAACACTCTTTTGAGTTCACAACGAGGCAAAACGTATTCCACGCGCTTAAGTTTTGAAACCACTCGTTTTTCTGTAGTGAGGAAAGTTCGAAACGGGATTCTCACAGCGCGACTCTGCTAGGGACTGAAATTGTTTTCTTTAAAAAAAAAACAAAAACAAAAAGAGGGTTGGACTCACATTTTTTTAGTTGTTAATATGCTTGTTTTTTCTATTATATTCTTTGGCTTCTTTTATATATATAATTTTCAACCTTTCAAATAAATAAAAAAAATCATATAAAACAAAAAATTTTCATTCTGCTAATCCAGTTTTGTTTGCATATATATTGAGATTTTTGTGTTGTTTTCCTTTAGTACCGCTAACAATTTTGCAGGGGACTAAAAAAGAAAAGAGCTGATTATTTACCCTTTGCTCTACTGCAAAGACTGTCCGGAGGTACGTAATCGTCTCATCTCTTTAAAGAAATCACAAGAAAAATAAAAAATTAAGAAAATTCAAAAAATTAAGAAATTCAAAACAAAATCAAAACAAAAAAAATACTTTTTCTTTGGCATGATAACTGGTTGCCTAACATCTCCCTGTCCAAGCCAAACTGCCCTTTAGAGCAAGTTAAAGAGTTGTTTGCTTCCAGTTCTGTTCTTCATGATTTCGTCCCTTATTTCCTTCCTCATTCAGCTATACAGCTCATCAACTCTCGGCAGAATCTTATTTCTAACAATCCTGATTCGGCCTACTGGGCAGCAACCTATAATGGCCATTTCAGTTTATCCTCAGTCTGTCATTCTATTAGAAGTCATCAATCATATCTTCTTTCGGCAAAATACATCTAGAATAAGCATCTCTCCAGCCGCATAAGTGTCTTCCTTTGGAAACTTTTCCAGCACAAAATTCCCATTGATGAAGCTCTCTCCTCTAAAGGGTTCTCTCTAGCCTCTAAATGTGCTTGCTTCCCATCTGGATTCTCTGAAACTTTTTCTCATGTGTTTCTTCACAGCTCTACTACTTTTGAGGTTTGGAGATATTTCAGCAGTGCTTGCAACATCAAAACTCATATGTTTTCTATCCCCCAAGCTTGTTTCTCATGGTGGTTAGTTTTTAAGGCTAATGCTTCCCATTTTCTTCTTCCCTCTCTGATTCTCTAGAATTTATGGAAGCATCGAAATTGTGCGGTTTTTGACAGCTCCGTCCTTCCCGCAAGTCAAGTCATAAAACTTATCAAGTAGGATCTCATAGCTCACTTGAAGGCTGTTTTTGACAGCTCCGTCCTTCCCGCAAGTCAAGTCATAAAACTTATCAAGTAGGATCTCATAGCTCACTTGAAGGCTGCTATTTGTCTTAACTACATTCCTAGAACTTTAAAGTTTTCTTAATGGCTCCTGTTTTTTCTGTCCTTTCTTGTATGGCTTTAAGCCTTCTTTTTTTGTGGTAAAGCTCCTTTGTCCCCCCTTTTCGGGTAAGGCTGGTTGTCCCCCACTACTTTGTATTTCTCCTTTTATTTAATAAAATATGCGCAGGTGCCGCCCTGCTTCTTTAAAAAAAATAAAAAAAATGTAGAAATATTCTGAAGTGTTACCCTTTTACCTAGATAAACACGCCCGTGAATCCTTGCTTAATGAGCTTGGGAACGTAGGCCGAAATTATCTCACTCTGCGCCTCTTAATGAGGGGCCAACGGGGTCTAAGCCAACCTAACTGTAACACCTAGGATTTTCGATATTATATCGAGATTTATTATTAAAGGTTATTATTTCTATTGTTTGACTTGTATTCGTTTGACTCTATGAAATGGAAATAATACTGTTAAATAAATATGGTTAGTGTTAATGATGATTAATTAGTTAATTCCTTCTGTCGTCTAGCACCAAAATTGCTATGTACAGGTTTGTATCGTGGACTATTATTGGAGGTAGAAAATGATATTTAATCGATAGAAATTTCGTCAATCAGTAAGTTACTAATTCCTTTATTTGTCATGTATATGCAATAATATGTGCTACATATGATGTTTTTGTGGGGCTATATTAGTTAACGGGTAGAAAATATACTCCATGTTAATTGTTTTGAGCTTGTAATTGGTATACGTATTTGTAGTAAATAATTACTCCATTTAATCGGTAGAATAGTCGATAGGAATGATATGGGTGATACTACAAATGACAGTTATAACTTGAAAGTTAAGGAGTTGAAATTATTAACTCTCCGAGACTAGATTTGTTTTATAATTAACTCTACGGAGTCAAGATGAGTTCAATAAATCATATGAAGTAGTGTCATTAACTCGTACGATGTTTGTAATTTATTTAGGGGATAATTATACCCTTACAGAAATTACTATGTGATAATATGAAATTGTTATTTGATGATTGGGGGCAAGTAAATAATTGTTGATTGTGACTCAAAAGTGTTATAATAATATAATTGACCATACAAAGTTAATTTATATAGCGGCAAAGTATTAAATGAGGAAATAATATATTAATGCTTATGTGTTAAGAATATTATTGTGGTATTGTAATTTGACTTTACAGAGTCAATTAGAGTCGACTAATAGTTAAGTCAACTGAGTAGTTTAGTTCTGTCAGGGAATTAAAGTATTTATGTAATATTAAGCTTATGCTACACTTATTATGTCTTGGAAGTAATTGGCAGTTAATTTTTTAAGATTTTAATTAAGATTATAAGGTAAGGATATAGTATTTGAAATTCAGTTATGTGATATTGTAACAATTAATAAATGTTCGTATGTATGTACTGAATGACTGGTAGATTCGTACTAAATATAAGTATGAATAACTCGCAAATAGTTTTTAGGGTTTGTAACTTTTTTTTTCTTAGAGAAGCAAGGCGGAACCTACGCAGATTTTATTAAATAAAAGGGAAAATACAATCAAGAGGGGTACAACCAGCCTTACCCGAAAAGGGGGGACAAAGGAGTTTGACCTCGAAAAAAGAAGGCTTAAAGCCATACAAGAAAGGACTAACACTCCAAGCCAAGAAAAAACAGAAGCCATCAAAACAACTTTACTATTAATTCTAGGAATGCAAGAAAGACAATTAGCATCCTTCAAGTGAGCAAAGAGATCCTACTTGATAAGCTTTATGACCTGACTTGCGGGAAGAATGGAGCTGTCAAATAACGCACCATTACGGTGCTTCCATAAATTCCAGAGAATCAAAGAGGGTAAAAGAAAATGAGAAGCATCAGCCTTAATTAACCACCAGGAGAAACTCACTTGGGGAATAGAAAGTTTATGATTCATAATGTTGCAAGCACTGCTAAAATATCTCCAAACCTCCAGAGTAGTAGCGCTAGGAAGTAATACATGAGAAAAAGTTTCAGAATAGCCAAAAGAGTAGCAAGCACATTTAGAAGCTAAAGAGAAATCTTTTGAAGAGAGAGCTTCGTTGATAGGAATTTTTCTCTGGAAACGTTTCCAAAGGAAAACATTAATGCGACGGGAAAGATGCTTATACCATATATATTTAGCCAAAAGAAGATAGGGATGATGAGCTCTTATAGAATGCCAAGCCGAGCATAAGCTAAAATGACCGTTAGAATTAGTAGCCCAATAGGCCGAGTCGGGATTGTTAGATAAGACAATCTGCTGAGAACTAATGAGCTGAATAACAAGAGCAGGGAGGAAAGAAGAGACGAAATCAAGAAGGATAGAACTAGAAACAAACAACTCTTTGACCTGCTCTAAATTGCAATCTTGTGGCTTAGACATGGAGATATTCGGCAGCCAGCTGTCATACCATATAGAGCGATTGCCAATGCCAATCTTCCAAGCAATAAACTGTTCTGCCACAGATCGACTACCAGTCATGCGTTGCCAGATATGAGAACCTTGAGAGGGGACTACACAAGGGTGTGAGCGTGAACAGTATTTAACTTCGAGGAAGCGAGACCAAAGGTTTTCTTTAGTCTGAAACTTCCACCAAAGATTAAGAGAGTAGGATTTAATAATATGCGACAAAGACCGAAGCCCCAGACCACCTTCCAAGGTAGGCGAGCAACATTTAGCCCAAGACACCCAATGAATTTTTCCTTTATCTTCAATCTGCCCCCAAAAAAAGTTAGAGAGCATTGCCCCGATCTGATTGACAACTCCTACCGGAGGATCCAATACGGTAAACTGATAGACAACTATAGAGTGGAGGACATGATTAATCAAAGTAATAGGCCCAGCAATAGAAAGAAGATTGCCCAGTCAAGTACCAATTCTATTATTCCGAATCATGTTTAGCATGCGGTCAAAAAATTTCTTTAAACGCTCACCCACATAAAGCGAACATCCCAAATAAGTTAAGGGGAAAGGCTTCCAACTGTAACCCAATCTGCGAGCAATATTGGATCTTCGACCAGTCAGAAGAGAAGGACTAACAACAAAGCACCTCTTAGAAGAATTAATTTTGTTGCCCAGAGCAATTTCGTAGAGAGAAAGAACTATGCGATGCATACTAAAGGATGGACCAGCACCATTGTAAAAAATCATCACATCGTCAGCAAAGGCAAGATGCGAGATAATAGGGCAACCACTCGAAGTAGAAAAGCTGTAGTGACTAGAGGATTGATGAAGATCATTCAAAGCGCGTCTAAGAACTTCTGCCAAGATAATTAAAAGACTAGGGGAAGGAGGATCTCCTTGTCGCAACCCTCTAGTAAAGTGGAAAAAACCAGAAGCTTCCTCATTAACCAGGAATGAGAACCAATTCTTTGAGATAAAATGCCACACAAGGTCTAAAAATTTCATGAAAGCCAAATTTCTGAAGAACTTTAACGAGATAGAACCACGAGACCCTGTCGAAAGCCTTAGCAATATCCAGTTTAATAGCTATATTAGACCTCGAAACTTTCTTCTTGATATGTGACATTAGCTCCTGAGCTAACAGAATATTATCATGAATCTCTTGACCTTTGACAAACACGCTTTGAATATCAGAAATGATTACAGGAAGAATCTGCATCAGCCGGTTGGAGAGAACCTTCGAGATCACTTTATTACAAAAATTACACAAACTGATGGGGCTGAAATCTTGAAAGGATAAAGGATTATCATTCTTTAGAATGGTAGCAATTAAGGTACTCAACCAAGAGCGGGGGAGTTGGAAGCCTGCGAAAAATTCAAAAACTGCCTGGAAAAAGTCAGCACCAATAATACCCCAATAGGACATATAAAATTGACCAGAAAATCCATCTAGGCTAGCAGCACTATCCCCATTTAAATCTTTGACCACTGCAAAAACTTCCTCCAAAGTAGGAGGAGTGCTTAGACGATTATTCATATCATCTAAAACAAGAGCAGGAATTTTGTCTAGCAAACCATTCTCTGATATAGGCTTTGCACTCAGCTGATCCTGGAAATAAGTGATAGTTGATTGCTTAATAGAATCAACATGAGATAAAACCCTGCCATCCGGAGCTATAATACCGTGAATATGCATTTTGCAGCAAGATTGTGTTATGGACGCATGAAATAATTTAGTATTCCCTTATCCCTCTTTCAGCCACTTAACGCGGGCCTTCTGTTTCCAATACTCCTCTTCTAACTTAAGAAAGTGCAATTATTAGCCTGGGTAAGATAAAGAGAGGACCGATTCACTAGGGAATGATTTTCTTCAAAAAGGATTTCCATGGCTTATACTTCCCCTTCAGCATTTCTAATATGATGGAAAACATTTCGAAAAGTGGTCTTGTTCCAAAGAGTAATGGTTTTGTGAGTATTCTTGAATTTCATGGAGAAAGCAACCATAGGTCTACCTGTCACTTCGATATTCCAAGCGTCGTGGATTGTGTCCGAAAAAGAAGAATGCTTAGACGAGATATTAAGAAATCTGATAGACGTATTTTATACGTCTATATCGGGTACTTTTATGACTTAAAATGAGCAATTACATGAGGCTTTTGGCTACTGATATGTGTTTTTGAGTTATATTGTGAATTTCAGGGTTTTAAGTGAATTTATGATATTTGTGAAGATTTTAATGAAGATTTTGAGGAGGGGTGCAAAGTGCAACATTGGAAAAGAAGCAAAAGAGACATTCTGGCCACCTTGCGGCCGCAAGGTCAAAAGACCTTGCCTTCGCAAGGTAGGAAGAAACTTGAAGAGCTGGAACAAGACCCTTGTGGACGCAAGGTGAAGACCCAATGCGGCCGCAAGGTCCCCAGAACTGACTTTACGGGGTTTTTGACTTGGATTGAACCTCTTATTCCCCTACAACACCCTGGTATAAATAAAGGACGGTAGCCAAAGCCAAAGGACGTCCAAGAAGTGTTAAAAATAGCTTTAGCTTAGGAATTAGACTGTATTACGTAGATTAGTTGTTGTAATTATAGTTTTGAAGATCGATTCATGTATTCCTTCCTCTCGTTGTGCAGTACTAGTTCATCTTCAAGGATAAACTAAATGTCCATTAATCTAGGAGTTGGGAGGTAACTTGTATCAAATCTATGGCTTAATGTATATTTTTATTCATTCAATTCTTGTTGATCATGGTGTTTATCAACCCCTTTATTATCTAGCTATAACCAAATGAATGGAATCACACGCAATAAAGGTCTAGAGGTGCAGATACATGCACGGCCATATGCATATGACGTACACTGGCTCACCATCATGATAAATTGAACCTATCGATGCACGAGAGTGATAAGTTAGGGTCAGGTTCTATATATGACCTAAGTGACAGTTAGGTTCCATATGTTCCTGTGCCTAGGATATAGAATTGATGAATTATTTGAAGATGGACATTGAACGGTAATTTGACAGGCTATATCTATCTTTCGTGAACGAACCCAAGTTATTGAATGATACTTTATCTAAATAAGCTATAGAGTAGATACAAGTGAAACCCTAATCCTAAATTTCCTTCCTCCATCAGATTTTTACAACTGTGATAGCTTTTTAGTTTAATTAAATTTATTGTGCTAGTAGAATAATTAGTTTAGATAAAATCAATCAACAACCCATTAGTTTAAATAGCTACCAATAATCTTGCCATCAGTATTCTTCTTGTCTCTATGGTTCAACCCTTGCTTCCCAAGCTGTCCTACGATAGTCTTGTCCACTTGCAAGGAAATAATTAAAATAAGACACGATCAAAAACGGAAGGCAATTTTTTTATGTAACAACATCGCAAATGATATTAACCAACAACGGTGTGTGATCCAAGCAGGTTCTGATTAAGTGAGTCATATCTATTTGAGAAAATTGATCTTTCTAGGCTTGATTGCATAACACTCTATCAATACGCTGATGTATAAGAACATCCCCTTCACGCTTGTTCCACCAAGTGTTAGAGCTACTCGTGTAACCTTGATCAGAAAGACCTGTAGAGAGTCAGTATCTTAGATAAATAAGTTATCTTGATTGAGTAAATGATCCCTACGCTTAGAAAGAAGTGGCTAGATTTTAGTATAAAACTGTTATAACAGACTACCTAGATATTGTAACTGCAAGACAGTTACGAGACATTATTCTATGGATCAAATGCTTGTATACCATGTATGGTATTTTGATGGATGGGTAGTAGGCATTAATGGACATTCATATGATTGATTTGAAACCCATGACTAGTAAGTTTGGGTGTGGTATTGGTGGAAAGTGTTTAACCCAGATTAAGTTATAAATCATGATTAAGTTGCAAGAATTATATAAAATTTAACGTGCTTGTAAATATTGTTTGTCACTATTATGAGTAGCGGGATCAAGAGCATGCTTATGATATCAATTGTGCCTCCTTTGGCTACATGACAGTTATGAATTTAAATATAAAGTTTATGAGTGGTATAGGTTGCAATTGGCAGGTCATTGGTGTAATGTGTGTAGTAAAGTCATCGACCTACTATTGGCTTATATAATGTTTAATATTCACATATAGTGAGTGAGAACATTGAATATTATGAGACATAGTGTTTTAATACTCGCTAGTAGTCATGTAGTATTTTATTATGTAATAGGTACTATTGACCTATGTTTCAGATAGAGTATGATGTCCAGTATTTACGAACTCAGCAATTGTCTCTTGATTTGGAGGTAGGAGTAGAGGACTACCAAAGTGTTAATCTTAGCAACAAGTAGCTACAAACATATTTACGATACTAAAGTATTGTGTGCTTACCTACTAATGTGTATCTGATATGAAAAAAACTTACTAGTCTGCCTTGAGGTTGTCACAAGAGGGTCTAGTATGTGCAGACTTGTCTTCTATAATGGGTGTTTGTGGTAGGACCAGTGACCTTCCCATGAGATGTTTCACGTTTAGTACTTACAAACGTTACATTTCTTACTGTTAAGATGATTTAGATATAAGGTTTGTTTTGAGAAAATACATGCTTTGGTGTTTATGTACGAGCAAACATTCATGCTTTAGATGTGTGTTGGGTTCCCATACTTGGATCTCAACAACTGTGTTATTTACAAGTAAATGTTCATGCTCAGTATGTGTACGTTGAGTTCCCATACTTGGAACTTAACAATTGTGCTTAATACAAGTAAATATCCACTTGTGCATCGCATTCAGTCTAGCTGACATACGTGGTTCGTATTGGTGAGCCTCTACTATCGGCCGTAGTGGGGAAATAGCTAGGCCACTGTTATATCAATACGAGTAAATTTGGTAAGCTAAGCTTCATATGACTATCGGTAGTGTATGTCGTCCTTTTTACCGAGGGAGTCATATGAAGGGCATCGTATGACTATCTGTAGTGTATGTAGTCCATTTTGGCGAGGGAGTCATACAAAGGGGACCTGTTCTAGACACGACTATCAGTTCAGACATGACTCAGCATGTGTACTGCAACAGCAACATCATTATGGTAATTGAAAGGTAGGACAATCCGATAAGCTCTCCTACAGATGTATGTCTTGATTATGTGTTTAATTACGTTCGGTCTATGTGCATTATAACATGATCAATGTGATGTGTAAAAAGTATATGTACATCTATACTTGATTGACTGATATGATGTATACATGTGCATAACAGCATGTCATGTAATTGTATGTAGTCAGTTACTGGCCCCGTATTTGTTTACTTTAGTGTGCAGTTATCCAGAAGTTTAATCCAGCGAGGTTTGGAGTTTCCGAGTGATCGGCGAGACACACGAGATCTAGCAGAGTTGTAGCTTCTAGAAGGCTTTCTTTGTTTAGTTGTGAGGACGGGAATGTATAGCGTTATTTAGACTTTATCTTGGGTTTGATTACTACTGGTGTATTATATTTCACTAGTTGGTTGGTCTAGAGCCGTTGTGTTTAGTTCATGAAAATTAGCTTGTTGACTTTTGTTTTCCTGGTTTTTTCAGAAGTTGTGGAGTTTGCATTATTCACAGGAGTGATTATGTTTTATCAGGTTTGTTTTATTTAGCCCATAATTAGTAAGGGACTTTGTAGGTGATTTATGTGTTTATTAGGTGCTCGACCCGAGGCTCGTATAGAGATTGGGAGTCGGGGCGTTATACAAACCCTGCATCAGCCACACTAATATCATATATATCTTTTATGACACTTCATTGACCCGTCGGGTTTTATACCTCAAAGTTAGTGACCAATCTTATGTGCAAAAAAGAAAGAAAAGAAGTCAAGAAATCCATTGACCAAAAAAATTCAAAATCGCATGGTCAAATCAAAATGCACCTGGATTGATTAAATCCTTTGATGGTATCCCCTAGATCGCTTGAATGGTGGATCCCTGAAAGAGTATAGGCCCTTCACCTGAGATCTGTCCAATCTTGGGAGGTTGAAATACAGGTGAAATACGAAGGTCATATCCTTTGGAGAAGGAATCCACTATTCCAGGATTTAACCCAGACTGTCAAAACAAGCTACGCTTGGCTGTTTGCTTTAAAAATAAAAACATGTAAAGATAGGACAAAATCCCCTCACCATTATCCTCAATCTTCAACCCTCTTCCCTCTTAACCTCGCGTAAATAGTCGATTAGTGCATCATTCGATCTCGATTTCAAGTACAATTTCAGTGAATCCTACTTTATGATCAGGAAAGCCGAGAAAACCGGGAAATCCAGAAACTGTAGGCTGTAGGAAGGTTGTATTATCATCTTACTCATTCATGTCTCTACAAATTAGTCGGCATGCACCCTTTTGAAGAAACAGGCGACCTAAAGGTCATAAGCAACAAATCAAGATTAGGGGTATCCCTATTACCCATTGTGTCTATAGTCCATCCTAATAGAGTATGCTCGCTAATCCTTTTGATCTCCGTTCTTTCAAAAGTCCAACCAAGTCCGCAAATCAAGGTTTCCAGAAGTCTTGGTATATATTCGAGTCAAATTAATTTGTTCTTCTTCTGTTAGCTTGTCGAGTCTTTTTTCCCGATCTTTGAGCACCTCTTATCACCAAAGTGTCCCTTAATTATTAAAGAATGATGAATCGACTCATGCAATAACATGATAAAACTACACGAGTCGATGATGAGTGATTTCGAAGATATGGACCCGCAAACCATTAAAAATATGAGTTCAATAAAGAAACCTTCTATCTTGGTGAAAGATCATATTTGTCCAATAGATTCATCCCTTTTTCTTTAAACATACTCATCACTTTTTCCCTCAAAAGTCTTTCCAAATCAAGTCTTTTTTGGGTTGTCCCCAGATAAATTCTTCAGGAACATTCCGTCCCACCTTACAGGATTTGGTTGATCAAATCATCCTGGGGCTTCTCCCGCCAAACTCATTGGGTACACGAAGACTCTTATTACTTTTGAAGACAACTGTCCTTTCTGTTGTTTCTAATTCATATTGTGATTTACATATGTTCATACATTACATTAGTTTTATACATTAGTGGCTAATTGGCCTGCGTATCAATTAGCGTGGCAACTGTGTATAGAACTTTGCCTTAGAAATAGTTTTTATAGGTTTCACAGATTCAGCGGAAGACTTCAACAAAGCTTCACCGGAACACCTCAATCAGCATCAAGCAGCACACCTTGTTTGCACTGTTCAAGCATGACGTGTCCTCTCACTAAGTCTTTGTGGATTAATTAAATTCAAACTTTATCAGTTTGAATTTGAGTTAAAACATCCCCTGACTTCTCAGACACGCCTGACCAGCTTGTCGAAAAGCAAGAAGACTTTCGCCTTCTCAACAGTGACAGAGCAGGTGAACAGACTGACACTTACAGTCTGTACCAACTTTTGCAAGTCTGAAATTCTGATTGCTCACCTACCAACTCCTGCAATAAATCTGCACCACTCCCTACTCAGTATCAGTGAAGACGAAACCCATAAGTCAGCTCCATGCATTTAATGTATTCAACCTAATAGAGCTGTTACACTTCATCTTCTCCAACGGATCTCAAGAATGCCGCTGCTATAAAAACTGCCATTAAAGACTGAAGAACATGTCCTGAAATTCTCTGAAATTCTCCAAGAACTTCAAGTCTTTTATACTCAGTGCATTCAAGAGATCGTAAACTGATCTAGAAGTCCTCGACAACAATCAAGAAGATCTGTATCATCACTTATCTTAAGCTTCTTATTGTTGTTCTTTAAACTATTCTTCTGCACAATTGAATATCTTGTTTATCCAAATATTCAATTCCCAAACCCCCAAACACAAGTTAAATATTTTGTACACAATCCATTGGATATATTCTTTGTAATAAAACTAGTGGAAAACAAAGTGCACATTTAAATCCATGGTTGACTGCCTTTGTGGTGGATGTAGCACTCTTTATAGTGCGAACCATCTCAATATACTTGTGTTCTTTCTTTACTATTGTTTAGTGTTTTATTCTTTCAAATCTCTTAACGTATCTCTTCAACAGCAGACTTGAGTATTCAGCCAAGTCTACCGGTAGTCCTTCACCGGCAGACTTGAACTGTCTTCCTTATAAGACTTCCGCTACTTCAATCTCTTTAATAGATAGTAAGTGCTTGTTTTAGAAACTTATACGAAAATTTTTTAAGTGTCTAATAAGCTATTCAACCCCCCCCCTTTAGCTTATTATTGTGCCCTTTGTGACTAACAATTGGTATCAGAGCTGAACTCTTTGAAAACTAGTTTTTCCGAGATTAAACTCTTGAGAGACTCGATGCAATGGCACAAACACACAACATGCTGCCTACATCAAATGCGAACCACGTCCCAATATTGGACGAAGGCCATTTTGATGTTTGGAAGGATAAGGTAATGAGTTTTATGAATTCTATTGACAACAGGTTATGGAAGTGCGCACAAGCAGGACAACATGTACCAATGAAGGCCAATGTGACGACCCGACCCGGATCCCAAGACGAAATCCCAAGGTCGTGCCGCCAAGAAAACAAATAACAACAAACAAGTAGCACATAATGGGTAGGGCCATAACGGCGATACACCGACAACTCAAAACATACGCGGAAGCAAAATATAACATAGCAGTGGCGCCCGAGCTAACAACCTCAAACTAAAACAACCAAAGAGATAGTAAATCTCTCGGTCCAAAAATTCGACTCGCGTGCCGCAACATTGGGCACGTAGAACAAACTCCCTGTTATGCAATTCAATAATAAGCATAGAATAAACCAAGTCATCGGCGAAACTACGGCCGGAACCCAACATTAAACTAAGTCTAAGACTCTAGTCTAACAACTCGACGGCTAAAACATGCCGGAGAACAAACATCATATTAAACTAGCAATTTAACATGCTAAACATAACACCAATTAACCGCATCGACTAAAACCAATCGGCGCCAACAAAATAAGTACTAACGCTTATATGTACTAATAACCAGAAAATATATGAAAGTTTAACTACTAACATATAACAAGCACAACCACCACCGGTTGGCTACCAAAAGAATAGGCTAACCACATAATTACAACATTACAAATACATCAAGGTTTGCTACCCAAATCATGAAGTTTACATAACTTCATCTTCCCAACGACCTCACCAAAACAAAGCCAACAACTAAGTAGCAACCTTTCCAAAAGAATTCCTTGCCAGCGAACCTTCGGATTTACTTGGATCCGCTCGGCGACTCGGATCTAGGGAATCACAACCAACAAATAAAAGTAAGTCACAATGACTTAGTAAGTTACTAACCGTAACTTCCTATCATGGCATAATACTCAATCATAATTCACATCATGCTATCGTCATGAAATAACCTTATATAAAAATCATGTTATGGCATCCATGCTCAACATAAATAAAACATGTTATCATTGTAGTATAACATTTCATTAAAATCCATGTCAAGACAATTATATGCTTAACGATCATAATTCTTGTTATTGATATAACATAGCCTTCCTTAGATGATTTACATGTCAAGGCATATAAACTTAACAACAATAATTCCTGCTTTTAACATAATGCCATATCCGAATAATATTCATGATAAAGCATATTAACATAACAACGGTAATTCATGTTATTGTTATAACATAGCCTTCCCATAATATTCATGTCAAGGCATATAAACTTAACCATAATGATCTATACCTTTGGCATAAAACCACATTCCAATAATACTCATGTGATAGCATACATGCTTAACAACATTAATCCATATGTTATCTATTAAGTATAACATGTAAGAAACCAAAACAAACATCATATCATATCCAATTCACCAAGCACGTTATTCACTTAAGCACTTGTGAAACAATTCATGTATAAGGGATATGATACCATTACCCAAATTCCTCCGCGTGTCGCTCACGCAAAAAACACGTGCAAAACCTTTATGTGCCCTCGATATCCCTCTCGTAGATATCGGCGTCCCGAGACGCCTCTCGCTCGAGTTCCATAGTTATCAAAGTCATGTGTATTACTACAACTAAGATAAACTACTTCCCCACCGTGGCCATCGATGGAGGGGTGTGTGCAAACCCGGCACGGCGATCCATCGCGATCACGAATCTCACAATTCGTGAAGACGATGTATCGTCCCACAAAACTCAACCAAACCGACTCAATGGACTCAAAACCCAAGCACAAGTAATATATACTCATATGCTCAAAACAAGTAGGTAAACACTCTACTATCAAACTAGTCATGCAATTCATCCACAACTAGCATAAACATCATAACCGAGAATCATATAAGCTCTCATAATCAAGTGTGCTTCACACACTTCAAAACTTCTTGGAGGCTCGACCTCCATGAATTCTACCCAAAATTCCGTAGGACTTAAAATTATAGTTCCTAGGATTCATACTAACCCAAAGGTTAACTCCGTTGAGTTCAATCTAAGTTTTCCGAAAATTCAAGGATTAGAAGCTTAGGCTTCATCAACCCCCTATGTTCATAACTATCGCCCAAAACCACAATCCCAATGTTCAATATACTCATATAAACCCAACAAACTAATTAACAATGCAACTTAGAATAATTTAGCCATCTTGTGCATAATATCATCCAAGTCATCATACCAATCATAACGTTCAATTCATGATTTAAAATTCACCACATGGTTCAATATGTTCTATTAAGCTTGTAAAACATATTAATCAAGCTAACATCATTAGATTGCAAGCTAAAACCAAATTAGGGCAAATCACCCTCCAAGCATCTCAACCAAACCAATTTCAATACTCATGGCTAATCAACACAACTAAGTTCAATAAACTCCACTAAACATGTATAACATGCTAATTAGGCTTACCATCATCTTTAACAAGCCAAATACAATTTGGGGAAAATCCCCTTCCAAGCATCTTTGTCATCCAAGCTCAATACCCATAATCAATTCATATAGCAAAGTTTAATATACTCTATTAAGCATATAAAACACATTAATCAAGCTTACATCATCAATTTGCAAGCTAAAACAAAATTAGGGCAAGACACCCTCCAAGAATCTCAACCAAACCAACATCAATCTTCATGAAAAATCAACATAATCAAGTTCAATAGGCAATTTAGAACATGAATTTCACATAGGCATGGTCTCACATAGGCCAATCAAGCTCTAACATAAACTTGAAATCCTAGGGTTCATACATTTCTAGAAACCTAACAATGGCTTCCATTGACCCACATAGCACACATGGTTGATTCCCAGGGTCAATGGAGCCTAAAAAGAAAGGAAGGAAGGTAGAAACTTACAAAACTTAGCCCAAACAATGGTGAAAATTCGTGCCCTAGATGATGTCTTCTCTTCATCTCCTTCTTCAAGTTTGTAGGTGAAATGGGGAAGATGAAGACTCCATTAATGGCCTCCAAGCTCAGCCCTTCAAGACCCACTAATCTCCTCTTCAAGCTCTCTCTCAAGCCCCTTGAGGTGCTCCCGAGAAGTTGCAAGAAAGAGGGGAAGTCACAATTACGCCTTGGCTGAAATGAATGAAGAATGCGGCTTCATGGGTTTTATATGGGGATTAACTCACTAATTACCCCACTAATTAACCCCTAAATCTCCTAATAGATGTTAGGACTAGATTAGGTTAAGTAATTGGGTCAAAGAGTGGCTTAAAATGGTTTAAATGGTCAAACAATTCGGACATATCAGAAAAATAGGCAAAAATGCGACTTTCTGGAATCACCCCCTTGCGGTCGCTTGGCATTGGTATGATGCGACCGCATCATACCTTATTCAATTGGCCTTTGCTGTTCCTTGCTTCTCGATCCGGCCTCTCCGCGTGCGTTCTCGAGTCTAAATGCTTGAAAATGGCTCACAATTGAACCCTTAAAGTCCTCAAACATTAAACTAGTCCATCCAAGTCTCAAACCAATTTTAAAGTAGGTCTAGACTCCCATAAACAACACAGAAACAACTTGGGGCAAAACCGGCCTTAAGCGCAAGAGCGTAACTACTTGCTATCTAAGCGTCGAATGAAACCACAAACCGACGGGTAATAACCCATGATTGTAAACACTTATTAGGGCTACAAAATAGGCCTGAATGCCTCTCAGATGATGCTCAACAGATAGGGGAAATAGGCTCCCGAAAGACGAGACGTTCGCCCGGCTCCATCTCAAACTACGCGATAAGGAGAATTGCTATTCTCGAGGCGTCAAAAACTTCACGAGACTTATGGAATACATCCAATTAGAAGTCTAACACATCTAAACATGTTATTTAATCATCATGTAAAGATACGGGACCAAATCGAGGTCGAAACACAAAACCGCATAAACTCTCAATCGCGTCGCATTTCGACTATCGTCGGGTTCACGACTTTGACTTTAACAAGTCAACCACTAAATGACATCTCCTAAAAGTGTTTTAGTCTTAATGTGGTCTCTCATACACATTTAGACTCTCTCACAACCAAACAAGCGATCAACCGAAGAAGAGATGCGAGCATTGCACGCAATTCAAGCTAACCGGGAATCGGGATCTTACAGCCAACCTTCTAGCATCCATCACTGGAAATCCTTTCGAAGTACCCAAAGATGAATTTTAATGGACAGAGGACGACAGAAAGCTAGTTGAGCTAGATAGCAAAGCCATCAACATCATAACCAACTCTCTAGACACTAGCACTTACCAACAAGTGATCCGGTGTACCACTGCGAAAGAGATGTGGGAGGCTCTTGTTGAATACTTGGAATGAGACCAAGACACAAGAGATAACAGAAAATACACCTTCATCCAGCTGTTTGACTCCTTCAAGAAGGATCCCAAGGAGAACTTGAGACAAGCATACGATTGCTTCAGCCAGGTAATTAATAGTTGCTTTTCTCTAGATAAAGTTTATGACAAGAAGGAAATGAATATGAGATTTCTATGCTCTCTAGGTAGTCTGTGGCATGTTAAGACCACTGCCATGAAAGAATCTAAAAACTTAAACGAAATGATTCTCCGTAGTCTTTACGCAAATTTAAAGGTTTATGAGCTCGAAGTGAATCAAACTCTTGAGAAGGACAAACAGTTTAGAACTGTATCCTTGCCCGCCATGGTACAAGAAGAGACCATAGTTGAAAACAAACCTTCTACTTCCTCTAGTTAAAACGATTTTATTTCAGACGAACAATTTGCTATGCTCGTAAAACATTTCAAAAAATTTGCAAAATATGGAAGGAAGGACACACACCAGCAGCCTTTTCGAAAAACTACTGAAAGCTCATCTAACGAAAAGCTTATGTTTTATAATTGTAGAAAAGCTGGTCATTTCGCCTCCAAATGTCCAAAGCCAAAATTTGAAGTATACCTTTAGAAATCCTCCATATAAGAAATTTCAAAAACATAGCAAAAAGTATCTTTGGTGAAGACATAGAAGAAAAACAGGTTGCTACATGGTTTGAGACTGATTCAGAAGAGGAAGAGGATGATTGTGAGCAAGCCAACATATGCTTAATAGCTCATGATTCAGGTCGCACCTATGACTCTGAACATGAAGTCGAAACCTCACCTAGTCCCTTCGACAAAAGTGAGATCAACTGTGAGAACTTTAGTAAGGAAGAACTACTCAAAGACAATCAAGAAATGCTTGAAGACTTCAATTCCTTTAGAGTAGCCTATGTGAAACTCGCTAAGAAGCGTGAGAAGCTTCTTTGCTGAGAAATCTCTGGCGGTGAAATTCAAACCCTCAATAGCTATCAACAGGAAAATATCAAGCTAAACAGAGAAAACAAATTCCTTTGTGACAAAGTCGAATGTCTCACTGCGCACATCAAATGACTTGACCTGGAGAAGATTGCCTTGCAAAAGACAATTGACTCCTGGAATAGCTCCAAGGATACCTTTGAAGAAATCCTTTCAAGACAAGAGTCAAGTAAGGATAAATTTGGCTTAGGATATTTTGATGAGCCAGTTCGACATACTCTTCTATCACGGAGAAAGGTGAAACCTCTGAGACTGCTTATGATATCTTCTTCTCCAAACAGACTTTCGGAAAAGAGGGTAAACAAGGACTTGGTTATACAAGTGTACCATATGTTTACCCCAAGGCTTAGAAAGGGAAAGCCAAGGTAACTGCTTCTAATGAGAAGCTTGAGAAAGGAATGGTAGAGAAACCAAAGTCTACCGACAACAGCTCTACCAAGGCAAAGTCTGCTAGCGGTAGACCTATGAAATCTCTACTGGTTCCTATCAAGTTTGTCTATGAAATGGGCAAGGCACCTAAACCTGTTGACATTAAACTTAAAGCTATTATACCGAATCCTCCTAAAAAGGTTAACAACAGACCTGCGAAGGCTAAGTCTGCTGGTAACAAAACAAGGAATGTTCAACAGAAACCAATTAAG
The DNA here is from genome assembly GCA_013146195.2 of Codonopsis lanceolata. Classification (NCBI taxonomy): domain Eukaryota; kingdom Viridiplantae; phylum Streptophyta; class Magnoliopsida; order Asterales; family Campanulaceae; genus Codonopsis; species Codonopsis lanceolata. The sequence goes on along the minus strand of CM028383.1, from coordinate 9,698,602 downwards.
TCTACTGTCAACAAGCTAGCTCAACCAAAGACTGTTGTTAAGAACAAGGAGAATTACAAGCTCTCTACAGCTAATGCTACTGACAGTCCTCCATGGAACTTCCATTTATGTCATTCTTGCAATTTTTTAGGCCATCTGGCCCCAGAATGCCTGCTAAGGTTCACACCAAAATCTGAGAGACCTAGTTCTCTCAAGGTTAGGCAGGTATGGGTTCCAAAAGGTTGCTAATCCTCAACACCCAAAAGAAAATAAAGGGGACCTTGTTTCTTTGATATTTTTCAGGTTTGCTTCATGGCTATAGAATCCGAAGATAAGGACATCTGGTACATGGATAGTGGTACATTCAAGACATATGACAGGAGCGTAAGTCTACTCGTATATAGGCAAGCCAAAGGTCCTATGGTGATTTTCAGCGACAATGAAAGAGGGAAAACAATTGGGTATGGCTCAATCACTAGAGGAAGTCTCTCCATCAACAAAGTTTCTCTGGTGAATGGCTTAAAGCATAATCTTCTGAGCATATACCAATTCTGCGACAAAGGACTCATCTGCCAATTCTCCTCCAACCAATGTCTCATCAAAGATCGTGAATCCTGCTCAACGTTACTGACCGGAAATAGACAAGGAAACGTCTATGTCGTGGACTTAAATCTTCTAGGGAGATCCTCCAGCCTTTGCCTAGTTTCTAACAATGTATGTGACAACAGTTGGCTTTGGCACAAGCGTCTTAGTCACCTAAACTTTAAGTACCTCTCCAAGCTCTCCAAAGATGGGCTTGTCAAAGGTCTATCTATGGTGTCTACCGACCATGACAGAAGTTGCAATGCTTGCTAATTAGGAAAACTTTTCAAGTCTTCCTTCAAAAGAAAGTCTGTCATGTCAACAACCAGGCCTCTTCAACTTTTGCATATGGATCTCTTTGGACCTATCACTACAGTCAGTATCTCTAGAGACAAGTACACACTTGTAGTAGTTGATGACTACTCTAGGTTCACCTGGATCAAAAAAATGACTTCAAAAGATGAGACATATGATCTGGTCACCGCTCTTTTCAGAAAACTTCAAACTCAAAAGCTTGAAGACATTAGTGACATCAGATTAGACAATGGCACTGAATTCAAGAACAACGGTGTTGAAAGGTATTGTGATGACCACGGGATCGGCTCCTTTTTTTTCGGAATGCCTTCAGCGTTTTAGCTACAGGTCACCTCGGAACCCCTCGTCCACAACTTCTCTGCTGTCGGAACTCCTCAACAAAATGGTGTAGCTGAACGGAAGAACGGAACACTCATTAAAGTAGCAAGAACTATGCTAGCATAAGCAAAACTTCCAAAGTACTTCTGGGCAGAAGCCGACAACTCTGCATGTTTTACCCAGAATAGATCCCTGGTAAACAAGTTTCATAATAAAACTCCATATGAAATATGGAGAGGAAGAGCCCCAAACAAAGGATTTTTCAAAATCTTCGGCTGTAAATGTTTTATTCTATATAATGGAAAAGAGTATAGTGGTACATTTGATTCAAAGTCAGACGACGAAATTTTTATGGGCTATTCCAAACATTCAAAAGCATTTCGCATTTTTTACAAACCTTCTTTAAAAATCTTAGAATATGTGCATGTTACTGTGATGAATATGATTTAATAGAGCCTCGAAAGGCTCCGAATGTTGTTGATGATTCTGATGATGTTGAGACAGGTACAAATACAGCTTCTACTTCTACTTCACCTCGTAATCCTCCAACTACGCACCCTCCAGCTTCCGCTTAACCCGCACCGGCAGACTAACTGGCTGGTGCCAGCCCAACTCTTCCGTGACCTCGAACCCATCTCTTCTCGTTTTTACCCCCAAACACCTTTGCAGATCACTCACCCTTCTTGTTCACCAAAAAATGAAGGTATCGAAGATCCCATCTCTTCTGAACCTGATTTTGGTGAATCTCCTTCTCTACCTTTTCCAGATTCGTTAAGGGAAGAACTCACTGTATGATCTTCCCCAGCCTATTATTGAAACAAGAGATCACCCCATCTCCTCCTCAACTCGGAAATGGAGAAAGAAGATTGATGAAGCTATCGAAGACCATTCATTCTTGATGCTAGAAGAGTTGAACCGGTTGAAAGATGCAGAAGTGTGGAGCTTAGTTCAAAGACCGACTGGCCATCCAGTTATCGACACTAAGTGGGTATTCAGGAACAAGATAGGTGAAGGTGGAAACATCACCAGAAATAAAGCTAGATTGGTTGCTAAAGGCTACCATCGGGAAGAAGGAATTGACTGATGAAACATTTGCTCTGTTGCTAGATTAGAGGCACCGAGACTCTTTCTAGCCTATGCTTCATTCATGGACTTCAAAGTTTATCGGATGGATGTGAAGAGTGCCTTTCTCAATGGTGATCTTCAAAAAATGTATATGTCTAACAACCTCAGGTTTTGTCATCCAAGATAAGCAGGATCATGTCTACGGACTCAAGAATGCACTCTATGGCCTAAAACAAGCTCCCAGAGCTTGGTATGAAAATCTATCCAAGTTCTTAATTGAACAAGGATTCGTGAGAGGTAGAATAGACAGCTCTGTTCATCCTCAAGCACAAAGGTCATTCTCTTCTAGTACAAATCTACGTGGATGACATCATCTTTGGATCAACAAACCAAAGCCTGTGCAAAAGATTCAAA
>CM028383.1:9654317-9695829 GCA_013146195.2 Codonopsis lanceolata | reverse complement strand
TTACTTGGGAATATTCATCTGGAACATTAATGCCTTGACAGACAACTTGTAATAGGAATCTGCACATGAAGAACACAAGATGGAAGGCAACCTATGAGGAATGTAGTAGTGAACAGCTTCAGCCCAAAAAATACTTGGGAATATTCATCTGGAACATTAATGCCTTGACAGACAACTTGTAAAAAGATGGAGGCATTCTGTTCAGGGGTGTCAAAGCACGAGGATTGATAAGATATCCCATATTCTGACATATATAAAATGAAAATTCTAAAGAAATATTCCTATTTTTCTTAGTATTATCACTTCTAAGATTCTGAAGAGGGTAATTGAAAGGATTTTAGTTTCAGCATAAAAAAGAAAAAATATTTCATACAACTTATCTTTTGAATCCATTAAGTATAACCAGCACTTCTTGAATAAATTATCAATAAAAGTAGCAAAATATCTAACACTAGTTTTGGACATGACAGGATGCGGACCCCAAGCATTAGTATAAACCAACTCAAATAGGGGGGCAACCCTTTTATTAACTCTAGGAGGATAAGGCACATGATGGTGCTTAGAAAAATCACATGATTCACAAGGTAAACTAGAAATAGACTCTAAATCAGGACACAACTTTTCAAAATGGGTAAAATGGATGACCATCAAGACAGTGCAACCAGAAAGGAGACAAATCACTTTGACATGTGACCAGTGCAAAAGTAGATGGATGAGCAGCAATGACTTCATGAAGCAAATACAACCAATTAGATTCACATCATTTACCAATAACTTTCCGAACCACGCCTGGCAAGGACAACAGCTATGAAACGACTCACATACTTTCAATTGAAGGGAAACTTAGATAATATAACATAGACAACAACGTAAGGCGTAACAGTGACACTAACACTAACTAACATTGTGGAAGATGATCCATCAGCTAGACACAATAACAATAGGGCACTTACTAGATGATCTATAGGTGGAGAACATGCTTAGGTCTACTGTCATATGATGACCCTATGCCTATTAGAGGAAGAAAAACATGCTACAGGTTTAGCAGACTTGGCTAAAGTTGCTTTAAAACAGGAGAAGAAGGTTGTTGAGATATTGTAATTGTGTGTAAACTTTGCAAACTCCTACTCACTCGTAACAACTATATGTGGCACTGGCTGAGTGATAGGCGTGAAACCATATAGATAAACCTTCGCTATGATACTGCTGTTAGAAGGAGGCTTAGGACATTGGCTGCTGAAGTGATCCTGTTCTTCATAGTTATAGCACCCTTGAGGTCCTCCCGGCCCTCCAAAAGCTCTACCACTATATGGGTTCAACCTTTGAGATTCACCTCATCATCCATCTCTACCTCTACGATAACCAACACCATGAGAAGTAAAAGGCAACCACTCACATGTCTCTACATATGATGAACTGCTACTCCCAGAAGCATTCATAACCCTCTCAAGTCATCTAACAAGGACCCAAGTCCATACTTGACTGTAACTAAGTCTGGCTAGAATCAGCAGCTGCTACGTTGAGCTTTCATCTCCTCTACATCACCCGCGATAGACATACCTGCATTAAAATCCTCACTCACAGGTTTGAGGTAAAAAAAGTAGTCATCATACTACGCCCTTTCTGCCTAGCCCGATGAACCCCTATGATGTGACAGATTAAACAATCTATAGATGACCTGAGAACCACTCATACAAGAGATCCCACAATTCTTAAATGTCCTATACTACATGGAGAGAATCACTTTCCTACTAGTACAGTTAGAATCCATCTAGGAAAACTATTTATTGTCATCATCTAGCCATATATCCTCAGCCTCTGCATTAGTGGGACAAGTCTTTGTTGATGGTCCTCTTTCCTTAAGTCACCTATGTTTACCTTCATCAAGAACTTCTATTCTGGAATATATTTTTTTTATCCATCCACCACAAGTATAACGTCAATTAGCCTCGATTGAGTGGACACAACCGTCAAACTCTGTCCCATAACATTTTCTATAAACATCCCTTTTTCGACTATCATTGTCTCAACACTTTGCACAAAACGGAGTACCAAAAACACTGTCAATCGATCCCAAAAACACACAAACACGCCAGCAATAGAGGTGCGTGTGGCTGAAAATTGGTGGTCAGGCAGCATCAAGACAAACACTTCGTGAGTTGCTTCTCAATTCCAAACAAAACCCTATGGTCAGATCTTCCATCGGACCTCAATTCCTTGATCAGTTCACGAAACCCTACATTTAGCTTCATGCAGTGTCACACTGACATCAGCGGTGCATAATCCTGACATCAAGGGTATTGGTTCTGTCTCTTTTCTTCTTGTGTTTTAGTTATTTAGGGCTCTAATACTATGTAATCAAACAGCACAAAGGAGAGGAAGAAGAAGAAGAAGAAGAAGAAGGGGGAAAGAGAAAACCAAGAGAGGGACGGAAAATCTGAGAGAGAGAGAGACATACATACACACCAGAATATCAATTGTATTCATCGTATTTTGATTCAGGATACCCGCCAAATACATACTATATACTTCGGCCCAATATAGAGCACAACCATAAACTACCCACATCACGTTGGATGAAATTCACCTTCCAAAATGAAAGAAGCCAAAGAAAAGCGGCAAGAGCCAAGAGCAAAATAAAGTCTTCATAGAAAACTTGGTTATATGAATTACCACTAGGATCCATCAATCAAATTTGTCATTTAGGAGAATTAGGAATTCTATAGGAGAGGAATGTTTAATCAAAGTAATTCACCCTTCTAATTTTCAATCATTGAGATTTCTAAGAAAATAAAGATCTCAAGTAATATGACCTACCTCCCTTGCAATAATATTAGAGATTAGAACACTAATATTAGAAAATAGCACTGAAGGAGAAGAGAGACTGACCAAGCAAGATAGGAAGAAGCTAGAGAAGATTCCCCGATCCAAATATCCTGTCAAAAGTGCACCAGATTACCATTTCAGCAAGGAATCAATCATGTGGATAGAAAAGATGTAAGAAAGCACCTGTGAATTAAATCCCTTGGGATAGCATCGTTCGTGCAAAATCCGTGTGAGCACCTCAACCATTCATCGAAGTACCAAAATTTCTGCCAAGCTCTCTAATCCGAAGGGAATGTGATTCCGAAAGAGAGTACCAAATCCATGCCAACGATGGAGATGTTACCAAATTTCTAGTGCTAAGCTTTCCCATCCTCCTGTGACGGAACACCACCTCCCAAGCAACCAAATGATCCTTATCCTCCTCGCTGGCCCTAACCCACAAAAGATATAGATTATTGAGCATTGCAATGGAGTCTGAAACCTGCTAAACCCCTGAGAGAAATCAACTTCTTATTAGAGGTGAGAAACCTCACTCTTGTCCAAACCAACCAAGCTCATGCAAATCATATCTCTATTCTTACCACCTACAGACCATTCTACTTAAACATCAACGACAATGATAAAAAGAGAATGGGAAAAAGGATCACCCTGCCGATGACCGGTGTAAGCTTTGAAAAAAAAAATTGACTCCCCATTAATGATGATAGAAAGAGAGGAAGAAGAAAGGCACCAGGGCATCCATCTTCTCTACTCTACAACAAATCCCTTCTTTTCCATCACTAGCTCTGGAAAACACTAAATCACTCTATCATAAGCTTCCTGACCATATGACTGAACAATAAGACATTTTTACCCCATACAATTCAAGTCGAGATTAGTACCACCTAAAACAGCACCTACGGCTAGGCACCAAACTAATGGGCCTAAAATCTTTAACCTTTAGAGCCTTGTCCTTCTTAAGAATCAATGACAAAAGTAGAGTTAATTAGCATGATAGTTACCCTTGCATTACATAATCGGTTCTTATATCTTCTCCTTTTTTTTCTTATCAAGCTAATAAAATTCTTGCATTACATAATGAAATATTTAATCCTACAGTCGGATTAAAGTTATGACCCTTGGAAAAAGTTATTCAGCCATGTAAGATTTCTTGCTAACAGTAGATATAAAAATGGAACTGCCTTGTTCTTAATTTTCCATTAGTTTATGTTACTAATATCATTACGCAAATAATTTTCCATGTAAAAGCCATGTACTATTCTGCAAATAGGAGTTACCTTATTATGAACAACCAAAAGCCATATTATCTGTGAGTAGGAAGTTGCTACAAAGTATGCATAGAAGAGAACATGCCATACTGATATGTGCCTGAAAATACAGGATGACGTTGAAGCAGAAATGCGAAGGCTAAAGCTGGAGCTTAAGCAAACCATGGACATGTACAGTACAGCTTGCAAAGAAGCACTAACAGCAAAACAGAAGGTTTTCTAAGTTAAATACACATTTCTCTTTCATAAAACTGTTCCAACTAGGATATTCATATGAAAAGACCTTTCCATTGCAGGCACAGGAACTCCAGCGCTGGAAATTGGAGGAACAGCAGAGATTAGAAGAGGCACGGCTAGCCGAGGAAGCTGCCCTTGCAGTTGTTGAGAGGGAAAGGGCAAAGTCAAAGGCTGCAATTGAAGCTGCTGAAGCGGCACAGAGAATTGCGGAACTTGAAGCACAAAAGAGAGTTAGTGCCGAAATGAAAGCACTAAAAGAGTCGGAAGAGAAGAATAAGGTGCTCAGTGCCCTTGCACAATCAGATATCAGGTACAGGAAGTACACGATCGACGAGATTGAAGCTGCAACAGAGTACTTTTCAGAATCTCGTAAAATTGGAGAAGGAGGCTATGGACCCGTATATAAATGTTACCTAGACCACACACCTGTTGCAGTTAAGGTTCTTCGTCCAGATGCAGCACAAGGAAGATCACAGTTTCAGCAAGAGGTGCGCCCCATAATCTGACCGGTCATTTTTTTTCTTAATCTGCTCTTATTCAAATTTCGTGGGTTTAATGTTGACATCATTCAAATAAGCTTTGAACAAAAAGCAGTCAAGTAAAAGAGAGAAAAATTACAAAAGAAAAATAGACCACCGCCTGAATTTAAATAAAAGACAATAAGTTTGAGATTGTTGTAGTGGTGGTGCTTCTTTTTGGATGTCCGTGAGAAATCAATAATGTACATACGTGTGTACCTCTCACATGCCATCTAGTAGAGGTTAAATGGGGGATTTTGATGCCTTAATCTTCTCTCAAATAGCCCCAAAGTTGTTACACCTATTATAACTGTATCTAACCAGTCTGAACCCTCCTTCCGTTCTTACTGCAGAATCAGAACTCATTATCACTTGAAAATAATTACTATCTCTCTCTCTCTCTCTCTCTCTCTCTCTCTCTGTTGGTAGTTGAAGTAGTTCCAGTGTTTGAGGAACAAGCCCAAACCCGACTCAACAAACCACCGTTGATTTTCTTTAAAATCCCAAAGAAGTGTATTATTGCATTCAAAGACAATTTGATTATAATATCTCACGGCCCTTATTATTTGGAAATTCTTAACTCGGCTTTTTTAGCAATAACCTGAACCAAAACAAGATTTTATTTATGATGCCCCAATCATTTGGGGGTGTTGGCTACATGTATCCTATTTCATCACTCACTTTGGTCCATGCAAGGTTTTATCTATAAGCAATTGTTAATCGTTTATATTATTTATACTTCTAACTTTAGTTTCGCAATCTGTTGAGCAGGTTTACATTAGTAATTCGATAATTTTGAGTTTTACCTGTTCTTACTAATTACTGTCCTTTTTTTCTTGTTTTCTCTCAGCTGTCATGGTTGTATCAAGGATCCTCTCTCCTTAGTCTTTCCAAATGGTTTATCTGATTATATCCATGGAAATTTAGAAGAACACATGAATAAAAAAAAAAAAAAGTTTCACAGCAGGCAGTGTATGACAAAACAATGCTATTGGTAAATCCAGACCATGAAAAGCTGGCTTAACAACTAAAATTTCTTGCTTTTAAAATATCAAGTAAAATCCATTTCTCACACTTGTTATTCTCTTAACTCCACTGCTGCTATTTCTGATGCATGAAGAAGGCCTAATCCTTCTGCAAATAAATCTTCTTCACGGAAAACAAAAAAGGAGAACAATATGAATCAAATCTTATATTCATTGCATGTGAATCTTTTTTTTTTAGTGAGTCAATCATCACGTTCCTAATGGCAGAAAATGAGAAGGAAGAGAAGATCTTTTAACTATAGTTCAAGTCCATCTTGATGAACTAAATAGGGAGTCCAATTGGAATTTGGAAAGTGGGATCAGTTGAAAGCAAGGATTAACTGCCTTAGCTTATTACCACAGGTTTGTGATGACAGGTCATCAGGCGAATCAACACGTGCTGTAGCAGTATAAATTATTATCTTTTCTAGTGTCCAGTCTGGTGGCATCAGTTCTTGAAGTTGAAAAAACCATATCTCTCTTGTGCCCTTTTGCACCATTGGGTGTGAGAGCAAAAGCTAGATCCAACAGCCAATGTTGTTCATCGTCATCCTTGTACCAGTTCATCTGATTCATCATCATCGCAGCACTAGCAACCTCGGTCTACCATTCTCTTTGCACCAAATCAGACCATCAAGTCATAACACAATTCCTTCCATCTTGACCAGAAGCCATTTTGTATTCTGTCAGTGTCGCTTCCGTCCTTTCTGTCTTTCATTGGAACCATTAGTAGGGTTGCAAAAATTCATGAGTTGTCATGTCCTGATGAAGACAGGGTCTTGGGGTTATTAGCTACATTCTGTCAATGCAAAGTATTTCGTCAACCTATATAGTCCAGCCTGGAGCATTTAGTAAAATTTGTCTGTATGTCAACTGTTCGTTCCAATCATGACAAAACAACGATCAAGCGGTCATTCTTTTACTGAAGTTAACTCCATTTCCTTCTTACACACTCCTTAACATACCTGTTGTAGTGTTGTCGATCGCAGCAGCATCACTGACTTGCTCTCGATTACCCACCACCACCATTATGCCATAATTTCTTCCAGCCAGCAGCAGTAGAGAAACGATGGCAGACATGGCAATACATTGTTTCACCATCACGGGCTGAAAAATGTATTAGGCGACTGTAAAGTGTACCTTCTTTGCAGCAGATGGCTATTACTGGAGATAACCCACAAGAGTAAATAAAAGTAACGGTAAATAATATGGTTTTGAATTTCGGTTGAGCTTCTGCTTGGGATAAGGCTGTCTTTCTATAAATACCCTTTTATGGGTATTTTTATGTTCACTTTCTGAAGAAAACCTGGTAGGGAGATGACACTATTCATGGAATAGTGCTGCTTAGTTGCTCCTGTGAGACTCTATAGAACTCCAAGATCACTTGTAGCTCTTGAAGACATCCTTCCCTGCTATTCAAAGTTGAGCTGCAATGCACCCCTTCCCCCGGGGGTTTTCTCTCCACCAGGCTGTTATTACGGGTGGTGTTGGTGATTAGATGTAGAATTTTTGTTTTGTGATTTCTATCAGACATTTAAAAAAGCACCACATAGCAACAAGTTAAAACTTTGGACCTTTTTGTTATGTGATTCACCATTCTAGATAGCATTTAGCTAAATAAAAAATTAGAAATTTATTTTCCCAACCAAAAAAAATCCCACAATGAGAAGAAATTATAAAATAAATTTGTTATTACTTTCAAGTTTCATTTATTTATAGTTTGACTGACCAAAATTTACAATCCTATTTTCAGGTTATTATTTTATTTTTCCTCATTATCAAGGCTATCTATTAAATGTCCGTATTTGTTGTCAGGTTGAAGTGCTGAGTTGCATACGGCATCCGAACATGGTTCTCCTTCTTGGAGCCTGTCCAGAATATGGATGCTTAGTATATGAATTCATGTCTAATGGAAGCTTAGAGGACTGTCTCCTCCGTCGAGGGAATACGCCAGCTCTCTCTTGGCAGTGTAGGTTCCGAATAGCTGCCGAAATTGGTACTGGCCTCCTTTTCCTGCACCAATCCAAACCTGAGCCACTTGTGCATCGTGACCTCAAACCTGGTAATATCTTGCTTGACCGCAACTTTGTCAGCAAGATTAGTGATGTTGGCTTGGCGAGGCTTGTCCCTCCATCTGTGGCAGATACCGTTACTCAGTACCGGATGACATCTACAGCTGGCACTTTTTGCTATATAGATCCGGAGTATCAACAGACGGGTATGCTTGGTGTAAAATCTGATATATACTCCTTGGGGATCATATTTCTACAGATAATTACGGCCAAACCACCGATGGGTTTGACCCATCATGTTGAAAGAGCCATTGAAAAGGGAACTTTTGCCCAGATGCTGGATCCATCCATCACTGACTGGCCAGTTGAAGAGGCATTAAACTTGGCTAAGATGGCTCTCAAGTGTTCAGAGTTACGAAGAAAAGATAGGCCAGATCTTGGAAATGACATCATGCCAGAACTTGACAGATTGAGATCACTTGCTGAAGAGAACATGCCCCACATGATGTTTTATGGTGGAGGTCATTCACCCAACTACAGTCAGGTCTCCATGTCTCAAGTAAGTTTACATCACTTTATCTTAGTTGTTTTAGTTTAGTATGAATTCCTAAGTCAACTTATGAACAGATTTCAAATTTCCTTACGTGTCAAGAAAAAAGGAAAATGTATAGTCATGAACATTAGGTCAGTTCTCAGAGGCTTGGTTGCTCTTATCAACCACAATGATCACTAAAATCACCCACCTCATATAACTGAAAGGGCGGGTGTTGAAGTCTCTCAAGAAGCAATTAATTAACTGAATCTGGTCGGCTGCCAAGAAAAAAAAACGTATAATAACATGATTCAACAGAAATTACGAAACAGCCTCTCAAATAGGTGTAACTATGATTGCATAAGCAGAACCTCCGTGAGCTTCCAATGGTTGGATCATGTGCACTGGGCTGTCATATTATAATAAGTGGAACTGATAATATTGCTTCTAAATGTGATGGGAAGTCATGGAGGATAGATTTGTTTACCCATTTATGAACTCAGATGCACCTTTGCCCCGTATGAAGGGTTCATATCGAATTTAAAACAGCATAATAGTTTACTCATGGAATATGAAAAAGTAGCTTAAGGAATTGAAGATCACATTTTCATATTCTGGTTTGGCAGCATTTTAAATAACAAGAGTCTGTTTGTAAAGACCGATGTCTTCGTAATACAAACCTACAAGGGGTGAAATGACAAAGAAGCATTTGTATTTGCACAACATGAAAGGTTTTTATTTATAATAAGAGTATGCATAATTTTTGGCTGAATTGTTTTGTAAAATCAATCCTAGCGAATCTAAGATCTTTCATTTATTGTCTTACAGGAGGACTTAAGTTACCCTCCAACCGGACAGTCTAGTCGGGCAAGCATTGGTGGCTATTAAATGTTAAGAAAGCAAATTCTAGCTAACTGAGAGCCACGAGGACTATAAGAAACTTCGAGATCCTTAGCTAAAGATCTAACCAAGGGGATTGATGTTCAGAAAATCAAGTTTAATCAGTGTTTGTAGAACTTCCTTCCAGATCCCAGCACGTACAGATGGGAAGGATGAAAAGAGATTTAGGACTATATGGGAGTTTTTCGCGTTATCTTCCTTTCCGTTAATGTTATCACCTTTTATCCCATTAGCTAAATCTAACATTTTTGCTGGGAAGGATAGACGAAATAATGACTATGCTAAGGGAGTCTGTAGAAATGATCTGTATTTTTGTATAGTTGTCTAAAAAGGTTAAACTTTTTAACTTTTTTGATTTTACGACAGAGAAAGGCTGCCAAGGTCAACGAAATTTTAGCTATAATTACGACTTACAGTGTGTAAGTTGATGTAAATTCTGCAGAAGTTGATTACATGCATAGAGCAATTTGTGTAATGTTTTCATTTTGTATCAGTGGCAAGTGTAATACTTTCCAGATAGATAAGTTTATGCAATCTCTTATATATGGCGACTCAGTGAGCCGTTTTCTAAATGTTATCGTTGTTTGGATCGAGTAAATCTGTATGTCGAGTATTCAGATTCAAGTATTCGTATTAGAACGTAGATATATACCTAATCCAAGTTGTACCGCAGTATCAACTTTTATGTACCACGATTAATTAACTTTTGAACTGTGATATATAAATATTATTAATCAATTTTTGCACCGCGATACAAAATGATAATGAAGCCAGACCATGTCCTCCACCTTCTTCTTCTATCTCCTCCGTTTTAAGCTTTCTTCTTTACCCCTCCTCCTCTGCTTTCGTCTTACTGAAAAATTCTTCAACCCAACACAGATGTATTACAGTTTCGTACATAATGAATCAAACAAACCGTTTATCTTTCGGGGCGTTGCCCCCAAATGATATTTCAAATTACATTAATTGTAATGTTTGATGTTTCTCCAGTGTTTTATCTTAAGATCTAGCAGTTCCATCTCATCTTAATACTTTTAATTTTCTTTCATGTTAAAGTTGCATGATCGACTATGTTAAAATGGGCTTTTAGTTGTTTATTATTATTTCTACTGCCCATACTTGTTTAGCCACTTGGGCATGTGTTCTTCCTATTTCTCTTCCCAACTGGCAATAACACATGTTGTGATAATATTATTGCATGATCGACTATGTTAAAATGGGCTTTTAGTTGTTTATTATTATTTCTACTGCCCATACTTGTTTAGCCACTTGGGCATGTGTTCTTCCTATTTCTCTTCCCAACTGGCAATAACACATGTTGTGATAATAGTATGGGGGATTTACACAAATGGCCAAGTCAAAGATGACTTGGTCATTTATAACCTCACTTAAAAAAAATATACTTTTATAGCCACTTTAATCTACAAATGCCATCAATACCCTTCCCTACCATTTGCGTGTTCATGCCTCCGGCTACGGCACCTGCGGCAGCTACTACTACTCCTAATGCCGCAGCACCTACCACTCCTACTACACCAGCTCCGATGACGGCCCCGACTTCGGCACCACCTACTGCTGTTTCTACTCCTGCTGCAGCTCCAGTGTTCGCTCCTCCTGCTGTTTATGTATTGCCCCCGCCGGCCGCAACACCGGTGAGCTCACCTGCTTCGGTGCCGATTAGATCTCCTCCTCCGCCTCCGGTTGAGGCTCCAGTTAGTACTCCAAATTGCTTTCTTCACCGGCTGCTTCACCTCCAGACCGCCTCCCTCGCTCCAAAGACTGTAAGAAAATGACTAAGAAGCACCGGCGGGATCTTGGTCGGAGATGGAGACGGGATGAAGAAGCACCCAGTATTTCGTCCGATCCTTTTTTTAGTTAGTCAAAGGCTATATATGTTCATCATTCGGGTTAAATGGCTATATTTGATAATATTATTTCCCAAAACTATATTTCTTCTGGATTCTATCCATGCATGTGCATTGTTAAGACACAATAATGGTGCATGTATGGAGCCAATCCATTGCTCCTTATCTATCACAAGTTGATATCTCTTGCGACTCAACTACGAATTTTGTTGTGTTTTATGGTTTTGGAAAATGTAAAAAAATACCCATCAAGTTTTTACTTGAAAAAACAATTGGTTTGACTTTAAAAAGTCTCTCTCTCTCTCTCTCTCTCTCTCTCTCTTTCTTCAGTAGTCCTCATAGCACTTCAGTAGTCCTCATAGCACTTCAGTAGTTGAGTTCTCGTTGATGAGCTCAACTTTGTTCGTCATATATGTCTATATCACTGATCTCTTTTGCATGTGAAGTTCTTTGATATGTATATATCAAGCAGGAGAGGTCTTTGTAGCCTTGAGAGATATATTAGATTCAACCATTGTAATAGTACTGGATTCTCAGATGTACATGTGTACATTGTGGCTAGTGGTTTAAATCTTTCTGGGATATCCTTGAGCGGACCTTTTTGAGCTCAAAGGCGTGATTTGATTGACGTTGGCGTGTTGTAGCTTTTCTTACAGAGAATTTATCTGTTGTGTATTGGATAGATTTAATATCGATTTTTCATAGACATCGAGTACAGTACTGTAAGTCTGATTTGTTTAGCAGCTTTGGAGTGTTAATAGGACCATTAGTGCAAGCAAGGTGTTGAGCAGGTAGTATCAGTAGCTCTTGGTTGTCATTGTTGCTTTCTGTTCTGAAGCTTGAGCATCATTTATGAGTGTGTCACGTGTTTATAACTGTTTGTGTCCTAGCGTAGGGGTTCTATTGACCATCGGCACACAGTCTATTTGGTCTTTCTAATCTAATACTAAAGGGAACACAAATGCAAGCATTAAAAACGACAAGTACACAAGTTTGAAACTCTGACAATTTCTGAGGCTTTCCTTTTTCTCCTTTTCTCAACTTAACCTGTTACATCCGGTAAATTTTCTTTTAATTCCAGCCTCTTAAATATAAGATTGCATTTCGACCCCTTAGAATGAATTGCCATCATGTATGACTGGTACATTGTGAAAAGGAGATTCTGAAACATTCCCAAAAGCATGTTTCAGACAATTCCTTTGTATGTCCAGAGAGTATAATTGTCTAGAACAAAGAGACAGACACAAGGGTGTAGGGAGTGTGTTAGTGCCTTAAATCACCTAGTTTGTGAGTGCATTTAAAATTTTGGAATTGATGCAGCTAATTGAATGCAAGTAAGGGCTACCCTTCTTTCAGATTCACAAAGACCATGTATTGGTTACGGAGTCGTTTTAAATGTCATATGTGAAATCATGTTTCTTGGCTGACAGATGAGTGTTTTGCTCAATTGCATTGATAACTAGCGATGCCATTGGCAAGCAAGATCAGAATACAATCGTATATCTAGTGAAAGTACTTGTTCAAAATTCTTTTTTGATCTGGCCCTAGGGAGTGATTGGGAGTGATATACACAATTAATTGAAACCCTAATTTACAAAAATTACTACAGACCTTCAATCCATGAGAAAAGAAAAATTACAATCTCTACATCTATCGACCATAAGCAGACTAAATTGATGACACAGGCTCAATTCTTCATGCATTTATGATGAATATCTTGATCCTCGCTTCCCCTTGCTTGAGCCCTTCTTTTTTTATGATCTAAGGTGGGTGACTCTCCTTCCGAATTTATACCATAGCAAGGTAGTAGGGTCTTTCTTTTTCCAAGGATAGTTTTGAGGGCTTCGTCTTAGTCAATCTTTTCGTAAGTTCCATCTCTTGCCCAACTCCTCTTCGTTTGATTTGGTCAACGACCCCTATTCGTAAGGCTCAAGCCTCTGCCATGAATAGCTATTCCTTCTCTTAGTAAGGGAATTTTAGAGATCTCTACCAATTGCATGTGTTGGGGCACAATTTTAGTCTTTTATCTCCCTTATCGCGTTTGCAGCCAATTCAAGTACAACAACGACGAGGATAGATCGGAGCTCCGACTCCTTCACGCTCGATAGCTGTACCGAACTATTATTAAGATAATACTTTCAATCCCCTATTCTGGACCTATCTCCCGTCATCACCACCAAAACTCACAATTGTGTTGCCACACTCGCCATTAATACTCTCTCCTCCTCCTCCCTTCTCCGCTTCATTTGCTCCTCCATCGTCGACAAATTATAAGGATACTTAGGAAATTGGTGAACATTGTTTCTCTTCTCCCCCTCCATCCCCCCCTCCCCCCAAACCCTCCCCAGCCATGCCACGTCTTCATTCCCCCTCCAAGCTCCTTATCACCGTTACTCTCTCCTCTTCCCCTAGATCTTGTTTGTTCTCATCGGCAACAACATATTTCCTCCAGCGTTTCTGCCATTACTCTATCCTTCTTCCTTCTCCTCTACATTTGCTCCGCCACCTCTGGTTGATTCATCATCGTCGCCAGTCCATTTTCACCGACATAGAGCTCTCTAGTTAGATTCTCTTGGGCACTCTCTCTCAGTTTTCGTTGTGACTGAACAGGGGAAAACTTAAAGTTCAGTTTTATTCTTTTAGTTTGACCCCTCAACTATTAACATTTGAAAATAAAAACCCTTAACATTAGTAAGGGTATTTTGGTTATTTCAAATATTTCCATCCATCTAACTAACGAAGTGATTCCTAGTAACTTTATTGACTTGATTGGCCAAGTTTAGTCACTAGATTGAGAAAAAAATTTAGTACAATGAGCTTAACGAAAAAGTGTGAAAGTTGGGTGACCAAATTGCTATAATAAGCCTTCTTATTACGTTTTCTCCAAAACTCAAATTTGAAAAATACATTGAAATCCTAAGACTATTTATACTAGACAAAAATTGAAATCCTAATCGTTAAGGGATTTTATTACAAAGCAATAAGGAAACTAAATTCTACTTTAAACTAGGAAAGCAAGTAAATCCTACTATTGGTCCAAGTAGGAAAACAATTGGTCAAAGACCTAAAACAATTAATCCAAAACTAATAGGGAAAATTATCTTTTTACCATCGTACTATACTACTATTATCAGTTTACCAATTTGACCAACCAATTGACAATATCCCAAATTTTACCAATGTACATTCTAATTGGGTAAGATGTGGTCCATGTTGTTAACGGACCATCTAATTTTGTAACGGAACTGTTAATGTGGATTATCTGAGGGATTTTATGAGGAGTATTCTTGTACATCACCATTAGAGGTGGCAAATGGGCGAACGTGGGCGGGCCTAAATGGGCGGCGGGCTCAAATGGGTGGGTAAGTAAGTGCCCATTTAATAGTATGGGCATATATGGGCGGGCACTAAATGGGCATTGGCGCCCATTTACTCATTAACATGCACTTATCAAATAAATATAAAAATTACAAAAAAATAAATTTTTTTACAAAAAATTATCAAAAGTTACAATTAACCATATATATATATATATAATTACAACCACAATAATTGGAAAAGGCTGACATATTGCTTGTGCTAAAGTATATTTTTGTAATTAAGACTAACTCCAATTATATTAATATAACTTCTTATTAATTAACTTTTCAAACGTGGACGTTTAGGTGGAACAGATGGAGTAGTTAGTATTAGAGTTCTATGTTCTCTTCTCTTTAACACATATGACACTAATAAAAGGAAAATGATAGGGATCTAATAAAATGTGACAAATGAACTAAGAACGGAAGTAGTAGTTTGTGAAGAAAATAACTTTTCTTCGAAATTGCATTTTAATTTTTACTAATAGTTTTATGTATTAGTATGTAAAAATGTATTTTTGTTGTTGTAATCTTCAATTCAATCTTCTATTTTGTGGTTAGATTTTTAATTTCACTGAAGCCCAATAGACAAACACATGAGTGGAAACCTGACAAAAAACTGAACAAGCTAACTAAGCCACATGTACAAATCTATATGAGAAGGTTCGAACAAATAAGAATGTCGCATGTTGCACACTGCTCACAAAACCGATATGAATCAATTTATAGTATAACAGGGACAGATATTTACAGAGTTATAAAAATTGAATAATTTGGGGTGATGTTGTGTTTCATTTAAGGGTACAGAGTCATAGAATAACATTCCATGTTTTGCTTTGCAATTTTGGGGTGAGGTTGGCGGTTGGAAGGACGGGTGTACTATATATATATATATGTGTGTGTGTGTGTGTGTGTGTGGTGGGGGGTGGTTGGAAGAGTGGGTGTACAATATAAATATATTA
The DNA here is from genome assembly GCA_013146195.2 of Codonopsis lanceolata. Classification (NCBI taxonomy): domain Eukaryota; kingdom Viridiplantae; phylum Streptophyta; class Magnoliopsida; order Asterales; family Campanulaceae; genus Codonopsis; species Codonopsis lanceolata. The sequence continues at coordinate 9,680,325 of CM028383.1, read as the reverse complement.
ATTTTGTTAAATGTCATTATTAATCTTAAGTATTTTATAATTATGTATGTAATTGATAAAACAAAATTAGAAGAGAAAGTTAATGAGTTTTAGTATGGGTGCCCAAGTGGGCATGCCCATTTGTGTCAACTTAAAATTTTGGGTGTGCCCATACCCATTATTTATTAGGCGGCCTGGGCGGGCAAATGGGTGCGGGCAAAAATTGCCACCTCTAGTAGATAACATCGTCGAGGTTTTCACTCTCACGTTAAACTTTTATACATGCATGAGTTTCAAACATAAAACATTTTCTAGAAACTCATGATACTTTAATAAACTCAAAATCTTAGAACACATAATTCTCACGATTTAATGTACAAGAACACGTAATGGAAACTAACCTGGATCCATGATGTCAATTTTAATTTACAGCAGTTATAGAAAGCAGAATTTTTGACCTTGCCTTGTACTTTAATTTCTCCTTGATGGCGAGGAGAGTTTTCCTTTTATTTACCGGAGACTATAGTGTTTCCATCCTTAACTTACCTTACCAATTTGTGGCCACTGCCGGCAGCCCCTTTTATAGAGGGATGAGCACAACTTCCAAATGGTTTCTTAATCCTTAAGAAAACCAAATCCTATCCATTCATGTGCCAACCGCCTCAACCAAAATGATGAGCTGCCAAATTCAATGATCATTTTCTCCAATGGGAAATGATAAATATACATATGTCCATTATTATGTATATATTATGTACAACTTTTAAAGGCACATGAAGAGGGAGTACCACTTTAAAACTCCCAAGCTTTAACATAATTTTATTCTCACTTAACCATCAAAGTGAGACACTTTATTGTTAAAACTTTATTTAACAGTAATTCATATGGGTCACCTTACAGAATAAATCTAACATTCTCCCACTTGGTCCATATGACGATTTGAAGATTTAACAACTTTAAGTGTATACAACGTTAAATCCACTTTAATGTCAATTTGACTTTCTTTTAATTAAGTCAAATTAATCGGATCATGGCGGTTACACATCATTTAATCGATATGTTCCCTTCCAAGTATCATACAAATTAATTCAACTCAACTTTAACCTTACTGAGGTAAAAACATAAGCCTCAATCTTAATGTCTTCAAGAAGACTAAATTCTTTCTTACATTAAACCGTACAATGTAAATAAGCAGAAACATAAAACATTTACATGAGCTCAGAGTGTCATAACTTAAAGAGCAAAACAATTGTTATGTATATATATATACACATACATGCCCATTATGTTAACAAGGACTTTTCCATAGGGGTGAGCAGAATTTTTTCGGAACCGGACCGAACCAATAGAACCGGACCAAACCAATTAAAACTGGACCGGACCAATACTTTGGTTTGGTCCTGGATCTGAATTTTCATAAAATTTTGACATTTGGGTTGGTCCCGGTTCTTGAATTAAAAAAACACGGAACCGGACCGAACCAACCCAATATATTTTTTATTTATTTATTTTATTATATATATATATATATATATAAATTCTTAATACTTTCTTTGTTCTACTTTTTAATTGGTACTCTTTTATTATTTTGTTTCCACCAGTTTATTCTGCTATGAGTTTATGAGTTCGACATTTTTAATTGTTGAATGTACTTTTATCGAAGATTTTTTAATTTTTTTATGAAGTTTTAGTCTTAAAATTTTTATTATGTATTTGTATTAAACAGTTAAAAAGTAAAAAATCATAATATTGGTCCGATCCTGGTTCTCATGCATCTTTTATTGGTTCTGGATCGAACCAATGTTTTGGTTCTCATATATATTGGATTGGTTCCGGTTCTAAATTTTTTGAGAACCAGACTATTGGTCTGGTTCTGATTTTCTCTTTTTTTCCAAAAAACTGGACCAAACTGGACCAAGCTCACACATACTTTTCCATGCTACCCATCCTATTGATATGACCATGAAATGTCTTAGATGGTAATCCTTTGTTAACGGATCCGCTATCATTATGTCGGTGCTAATATGCTCTATAGACACTCTTTGTTTCTGCACTTCTTCTTTAACAACAAAGTACTTTAATTCCATATGTTTAGCACCTTTGGAGTACTTGTCGTTCTTTGAGAAGAAAACAGCTGCGGAGTTATCACAATAAATTCTCAGCGGCTTAGCTATACTGTCGACAATACCAAGCCCTGAGATAAAATTCCGCAACCATAATCCATGAACCGTGGCCTCAAAGCATGCCACAAATTCAGCTTCCATAGTGGACGTAGCAATGACAGACTGCTTTCCACTCCTCCATGAGATTGCTCCTTCGGCTAAAAGGAACAAATAGCCAAATGTTGACTTTTTGGAGTCAACACATCCGGCATAATCAGAATCTGAATAACCGATAACATCGAGGTGATCAGACCTCTTGTAAGTGAGCATGTGATCTTTGGTGCCTTGTAAGTACCGAAGAACTTTCTTGGCAACCCTCTAGTGGTCTATTCCGGGATTACTTTGATATCGACCCAACATTCCAACAACAAAGCTGATATCAGGTCGAGTACAAGTCTGTGCATACATTAAGCTCCCAACCACTGAAGCATATGGAATGGAGTTCATTTCCTTCCGTTCCAAATCATTTATGGGACATTGCATTAGACTGAACTTGTCCCCTTTCTGTATTGGAACTATCCCAGCCGAACAATTCTCCATTTTGAATCTCTCTAGAACTTTATCAATATAGGCCTTTTGAGACAATCCTAACAATCCATGAGACCTGTCACGGAATATTTCTATTCCTATCACATAGGATGTCTCACCTAAATCTTTCATTTCAAAGTTCGTAGAGATAAATTCCTTTACGTTATGTAACATTCCAATATCATTTGCAGCAAGCAATATGTCATCGACATACAAGACCAATAGTATGAACTTGCTCCCACTAACCTTCATGTAGATACACCGATCAACGGTGTTCTCCGTGAAGTCATAAGATGTAATGGTATTATTGAATTTCAGATATCATTGACGGGAGGCTTGTTTCAGTCCATATATTGACTTCTTTAATTTACACTCTAAATTTTCTTTTCCTGTGGTCAGAAACACTTCTGGTTGGTCCATATAAACTTCCTCTTTCAACTCACCATTTAGAAAAGCTGTTTTAACATCCAATTGGTAAAGCTCTAAATCATAATGAGCTACCAAAGCCAAAACAATTCTTAAAGAGTCCTTCTTTGATACTGGGGAGAAGGTCTCTTTGTAGTCAATGCCATCCTTCTGTGTATAACCCTTAGCTACAAGTCTGGCCTTATACCTTTCGATGTTACCTTTTGAGTCATGTTTGGTCTTAAAGACCCATTTACAACCGACTCTTTTAGAACCTTCAGGTAACTCTACTAAGTCCCAAACCTCATTGTCATACATCGACTTAATTTATTCTTTCATGGCATTGATCCACTTTTCAGAATTGTTACTATTCACCGCTTGACTAAATGAGACTGGATCTTTATTAATGCTCAAGTCACACTCATGCTCAAGATTATACACCGCATAGTCATCAGGAATAGCTGATCTTTTCTGCCTTACAGACCGTCTTAAAGCTACTTCCTGTTGTGGTTCATTAATAACTTGCTCGGCTGTGATTGGTTCATCTATAATAATCTCATTTTGTGGGTTTTGAACATTAACATGTTGTTCTGGTATGTTGTTTGACTGTGATACAACAATTGGAACAACTTCAGCAGGAACATCGGGTAATGACACTTCTACCCGAATTTCCTGAATGTCAATTTCACGTGGTTTCTCACTCCCACTGATTGAGCCATTTTCTATGAACCGAGCATTTCCTGACTCAACAATTCTCGTACTATGGTTAGGACAATAGAACTTATACCCCTTGAACTTTTCAGGATAGCCAATAAAATATCTACTGACTGTCCTAGCATCAAATTTCTTTTCATGTAGATTATATACTCTTACTTCCGCTGGGCAACCCCAAACATGAAGATGCCTCAAACTGGGTTTCCTACCTCTCCATAACTCATAAGATGTTTTAGGGACAGCTTTACTAGGAACCCTATTGAGGAGATACACAGCGGTCTTTAATGCATGCATCCATATTGATAGGGGTAAGGAACAATCATTTAACATACTCCTAACCATATCCATTAATGTACGATTTCGTCTCTCAGCAACACCATTCTGCTGAGGAGTCCCGGGCATTGTATATTGTGTACAAATGCCACGACTTTCAAGGAACTTTACAAATGGACCTGGACATTATCCTTTTCCAGTAAATTTTCCGTAATATTCACCACCTCTATCTGATCTCACTATTTTCACTTTCTTATCTAACTGTCTTTCCACTTCATTTATGAACACCTCAAGGATGTTCACTGAATGAGACTTTTCATGCAGTAGATAAACATAACCATAACGTGAGTAATCATCAATAAAGTATTTCAAAAGACAAAATGACACGTGTACGATCAAAAGTAACACATTTAATTCTAAAAAAATGACACTTTTAATCTTATAAAATAACACTTTAATGTCAAATGTAATGATTTTTATTTATAAAAAAATAAGACATTTTTCAAAATGAAAGTAACACATTTAAGACTAAAAGTGACACATTTAAGCCCAAAAAATAACATTTTTTAAGGAAAAAATTATAATTTTCATTAAAAATGCAAAATGACACTTCTAAGGCCAAAAGTGACACATTTTATTATTTTTATACAATAAAATGACACTGTTAATAGTAAAAAGTGACACTTTGCATATATAAACATGAGGGATAGTGCTGTAATTTTTAAAAACTAAGGGATTGTGTTGAGATTTCTGAATTTTGTCTCATTTAACTTGAATAAATCCATCTTACGGATAAGGCATAGCAGGAAACCACCTCAAATATAAAAGAATAATAACTTGGATCAATTGAAAACTTTAAAAAAATAACTGGCCTGAATTTACCCGAAAAAAAAAAAAACACAAGTCAGATCGCGCGGGCACAACTTGTTTGGCCCACTTCCTAAAGGGTCCATGGTTTACCAAGCTAACCCTCCTCTTTTAGGTTCATGAATTAGATACGATTGCACAGCGTGTGCACACACAAACTACATAATTCACCAAGTAAAAGAAAAATAAACAGGTTTAAATTCCATGACAAAGATTCGAAAAAAAAAAAAAAAAACAGGTAGAATTTACGAGCTAATTAACCAATCACATAGCTGAAATTTAACAAATTAATTTCCGAAAGCAAACTTATTTCACCGCACGAAACGAACTTCAGTTTTTGAGATAAATATCCGAGTGGAATATTAATACCCCGTCACCCTTGCTGATATGGTACAACAGCCAACCAAAATCTACCAAATCAGCAACCTTACCAATACGGACAAGATGAGCAAGGTTCAGTGATGAACAATATTGCTCATCTCCACCACCCTATTAGGTCATCCAGACCTAAATACAATCGGTATAAAGCTAACTGATTCAACGCTGGACTTATCAAACGACATTCTAACAATTTAATTGAACTACCTCCGCTACTCGAGAAGTGCACAAATCTTCAGACCGGCACCTAGGGTATCTCGGGACATTCTAAGGAGAATGACAAAAAGCTTGAAACTAACTCTACAACTAGATCAGCGTGCACAGTTGGTCAATGGTGTCTTGCAGATCTCCAAGGCAACTGATAAGTTTCTCACCTTGGCGTCTTACGAAATCAGTTTGGATCGACTCAAGATTTGCCAAGTCACTCAATGTGTAGTCCTCCTCAGCCAAACGGCTTCTAACTATGTTGTTGATCATTTCTGCAGTTTCTCTCAGCTTCGCTGGCATCATTTGTAGCTTTTCTTCTTGGCTGCCTTCTCCTGACATCACCTTTTCATTGAAATTGTTTGCTAGACTTTCTAACATCTCTTCTGAACTACATTCCTTGCTTATTTTCTTTTCACTTTTAATATGTCTCTGAGGCTCTATCCTCTCTTCCATGCAGCGTTTCTGCGGAACTACGTGGTGCCTTCGCTTATGGGAACCTGATGATAAAAAATCCATAACAAGAAAACTAATAAGCTCAGATTTTACATACAACGTAAAAGAAAAATTCACTACTCTCTTTCTCACTCAATGTTACTCTCTTTTTTTAATTGTTTTTATGCATACCTCAAATGTGAAGAACCTGATATTAGCAGCCCCAACCCAGGAACAGGTTTATAGCATATTACGGATAAACCCATAAACACAGTTTTTTCTTACTTGTCTCCATTCTCCAGCTAACTAAGTTTTTACCTCAAAAATTTTGAAACTGATCTATTAGTCAAATTGGTTTTAGTACATAACAGAACAATCTGGAAAAAACAAATCTTATTTTTAAAATTGATATACTAGTACTAAGTTCAAGCACCCCTAATAAGGGCTAGCTAGTCTTGTACTCCATTTAAAGCAGAAGTTGCTCAAAAAGTTGTAAATATGGGTATCAATGCTCCGGTAAAAAGATCCAACTTATGAAAAGTTGGGTCCAACTTATCAGCTTTTCATAAGTTACAAATTGTAGCTTTTTCTAAATAAAAAAAAGTTCTATTTGATAAGCTATGGTAAAAGACAAAATACTTGATTACCCGTAAGCATCATAATTCATAACGAACTAATCATTCAAAAATTTAACATATTCCTATCTATATTATTTTTTTAGCCTTTACGATTATTAGATCAAACTAATAAAGATCAACAAATATTTTATTTAGAAGGATAACATGGTCGTATTCTACAAAAACATTCTTAAAGTCACATTTTACCAACCACTCAGATTGCAAAAGTTAACTTTTTAAACTGTTTTGGCAGATGCATTTGTATGAAAAGTCATTCGTTTGAAATGTTTCTTGAAGAAGTCATCTTTCTAATAAGTTTGTTACAAAAAAGTTGCACCCAGATGACGCCTAAACCTATTACATCCTCTCCCACATAAAGATTGTATAAAAACAATAAAAGATAAAAATGTATAATAAGAGAAAATCTAATGGACGGAAAAATGACAGCAAAGAGTAACATACTTTGCACTCGTTTGCAAAAAACCTTTTTCTTCCAACTAATAAGAGGCGAATGAACTACTTTATAGCTTTTAAATTTGGCCCTTCCGTTAGGCTTCCATCCCAAAACAATGTCTCATTGAGTTAAATATTTACCAGAACGTACATTGATTGATTGGGACTAGCTAACTCCACAAACAACTGATTTGCTGTTCTTTTACTTTGAAGATTTTTCATGCTTTCTCCACTTTGTAAACTAACATAGGATTACTAACGCCATAGCAAATATCCAAAAACTGAAGGCCAATGCAGCTGCACTAGGCAATCTTAACTCACTTATGTCAAAGAGAAAAAAGCAAGGATCGGATTTCTTACAGTTGTAAAAAACATATTCTCACTAGGTCCTACAAGATTTGACACCTTACGCTTACTCCAACTACAGCAGTAACCTCCTAATCACACATTCTTCATCAGTCAGTCAACCATCTCTTAACACACCAAAAGCTTCAGTCATATGATCAAACAACTGAAAGCGCAGCTGAAAGGGAGTTAGGTTTTCCACAAAAAGGATGGCTTTGGCCTACCAAAGTCGGATACGCAAGTGTTAAAGAAAAGGTAAAATTTTAAGGGAACCAAGCCTATGATAATGCATTAATCCATGCATTAACACGTAAAGAGTTGATAAGACGACCAAGAATTAACAATATTACGCTACTAAGCAATACATAATAAGAGATGCAGTCTCTTTACTCATAAGTTCTTAGAGGAGGTTACCCAAATATGGTGCATTTTCTTCCTTGCAGCCATTCTTCCATTAATAATCCAACTGTTAAGTCTGCAAGTTTCCCTTCTACATATCTGGGCTTCCCATTGGGGGTGCATTTCAATAGCAGCATTCCTTGGAATTCAGTTATTGAATGATTCGAGACGAAGTTGGCAGGTTGGAAGCAGCAGTTTTTGTCCAAGGGAGGTCGTTTGACTTTAATCAAAAGTGTTCTTTCTAATCTTCCCAAGTATCTTCTCTCCCTCTTGGAGGTCCCTGTTTCAGTGGCGAAGAGGCTGGAAAAAATTGAAAGGGATTTCCTGTGGGAGGGGGGGTCGGAGGAGCGGAAATATCATCTAGTGAACTGGAATACAGTGACATCTGGGGTTAGGGGAGGTGGTTTGGGAGTAAAAGATCTGCGTAATTTTAACGGGGCTTTGTTGGGGAAATGGCAGTGGAGGTATAGGGTAGAGAAAAAGGCGATGTGGAGAAGGATGGTAGCAGTGAAATACGGAGAAGGGAGGCATCTTTGGTACCCGAAGGCAGTTAAGGGCACTCATGGTGTGGGGGTTTGGAAAGGGGTTATGAAGAGGTGGGGGTCTTTGAAGCAGCATATTGCCTTCGAGGTAGGAAGGGGAAACGAAGTTAGATTTTGGAAAGATGCATGGTGTGGTGATGAGCCTCTAAAGGATCGATTTCCGAGACTGTTTGATCTGGCGGTGAACCAGGAGGGTTTGGTAAGTTCGATAGTGGTTAACCTTAATGGGATAGACTCGTGGAATCCGGTGTTCAGAAGAGAGTTACAAGATTGGGAGACCGAGGACATTGAGCAGTTGTTTGGGCTGCTATATGGTTTCAAGAGAAGAATGGATGAGAAGGATAGAGTGGTGTAGGCCATTTCAAAGGGCAGAAAATTTACGGTTAAATCCTTGTATTCCTCAGGGTCAGTTCTAGATTCCCTTGGAAGGCGATTTGGGGGACCATGGCTCCAAGGAGGGTTGCGTTCTTCGCCTGGGAAGCGGCAAGGGAGGCAATTCTGACTAGTGACAATCTGAAAGCGCGAAGTAGAGTTGTGGGAATAGGTGCTATTTGTGCAAGCTTGAGGAGGAGACAGTTAATCATCTTCTTCTTCATTGCTCGGTACGAGAGGCATATGGGATATGGTGTTCAAAATGGCCGGTATTTCGTGGGTAATGCCTAATTCAGTGTGTCAGTTTCTGCAAGGGTAGTCGGTGGAAAAGCGAAGGAGGAAAAATAAGAGTTGGATCACTGCTCCTTTGGCAATCTGGTGGAATATATGGCTAGAAAGAAATAGACGGATTTTTGATAATATTGAAGTAGACGTTGCTCATCTCCAGGGGTTCGTCTTACTTTCAATTGGTTCGTGGTGCTTACAGTCCATAGTTGAAAAAAGTGTGCACTTCTTGCACCTGAGACGCAAAGCGCAAGGAGTCGAGGGTTCAGAGACTGGTTTGGTCGATTTCAGGCGGTGAGCGACTTTCTGCGATTTTCAGTGACTTTTGCGCCTTTTTCGAAGTCAAAAGTCAACCAAAAAGCGACGGAGGCGCTCGGCAAACAGTTTAGACCAGGGATTGGGTTTTTTTACAAAACGACACAGTAGGATACGGGGTATAAAAGACACGACTTCGACGAAATATTCAACACGAACTGCTATTCGACTTCGACAAAGACACGAACGAAGATGAAATCTGACCTGATGAAGACGAAGTCTGATGAAGTCACGAAGACAAAGTTTGACGAAGACGAAGACTTCGTAAAGACGACGACTTTCTTCCAGATTCCTTCTGAATTTCTTCAGGTTTCAACTTTCAACTTTCGACTTCTTCTGTACTTCACACTTCTTCCAGTTCGATTTTTTTGTTTGTTTGGGTATTGTGATGTTACTGACTTACTGTTTAACAATTTAACAATTTAAAAAAAATATTATCTTTCAGTTTCACACTTTCACTGGGTATTTAAAAAGTTATTCTTCTGTTACTGTTCGTCAATGGGTATTGATTTTTTCACTTTCACACTTTCTTTTCTTAAAAAAAATTATTATTTTTCAGTTTTTTTTTTTTTTGGGCTGATTGCCCGATACTGACTGCTAATTTTTTTTTTGGGCTGCGTGACATGTTTTATTGAGATTTGTGAAGTTATATATATATATATATATATATATATTAATTTTTCCGTAATATTTGTTCCGTGAGCACCTTTTTGAGCCTCGCTTCTCGCCTTCCGCATTTTTCAATTATGTTACAGTCTCATCTCTCCGTGGGGGATGCTTTTCATAGTGTTTCTGATAGTTTAGTCGGTATCTAGTTTGTCGCTTTCTTGTATATTTCCCGTGTACAAGGTTGCGTCTCCCTTTTAGACGCCTTTTATTAAAGTGCTTACTTATCAAAAAAAAAAAAAAACCAACTGTTAGGTCCCATCTATAGCTCAGCAAATACGCTAGATGGGGGGGGGGTGAATAACCTATCTTGGCAAATAAAAAATTTTCTTGCAAGATTTCTGATTCGACTTACATTCCATACACTAAGGTGTCTGCTAACAAGTAGTAAAAACATATCACCCAGATGTTGACACAGCAGAAGACTTAATTAAGTATGGAGTAAAGAGTTATAAATTGCTGCGGAAACAGATTAGCAGCTTTTATAACTTCATAGTAAAGTTGCTGATAGAGTATAAAACATTTCCAGAACACCAAACTAATCCCAACTTTTATCCAGATATTTCATCCCAATTTATGTGATGTGATTCCATATGTTAGTTAATGTGATATCTATTATCTAACCCATCATATGTCTTTGTTATACTTGTCCTTGCTGGTATGAAGATTATGGAATTTGACATGAAAATGAATTTTTTTAAAAATTGAATTGAATAGTTTTTTTCAAAAACTTTTCATAGTTTTCCTTTTCTATGCAAAAAAAATTCAAATGTAATGCTTGTATGTTCAAAATCAAAGTACAAACAGGTTTATGGTGAACAAGCACAATGCAATACAACTGAAATTAGAAGTTTACGACAACTATTACCCAATAAATCAATAATCATATTACTCACCTATTACTAGTTAGATACTGAATTCTCTTTCTATCCCCCACCCCCACCTCCCAAAAAAAGTCGCATTCTGACTTTTTACAAACGGGTTTTGACTTGAACTTACTTGTTTTTCAAAATTATAAATCATCGAATTCATAGTAGTTTTAGTGTATTTTACAGATATTATAATTTTATTATCTATAACTACGTAAGAAATGTGGAATTCATACCAGATTGCGCGATGGTACTTAGCAGAAGGTCGGCATCTCCATCGGCATCGGCTTCTGCATCCGGATCAGTGTCAGGGTCGGTTTCACAGCCGTCGTCTAGTTCCTTCACATGATCATCAATGGCTTTGAACAACTCGATACTGAAACTCTCCGGAAGACCGAGCCGTTTCCGGCGATCTTCATCGCGGTCGAGTGACCAATACGACTCGCCATTTGACCTAGTGGGATCGTCCCATAGCTTCTTGATTTTATTGTAATCGGCGAGTAACGAGTCCCACTGGCGACGACATTGGCTCAAGCTCCGATTGACCTCCAAGGCGTGGCAATTTTCGACGATTATCTTCCATTTCTGGAAGGAGGAGAAGGTGTGCAGGCAATCCCGTTCGACGGCGCATATCTCGTTGACGAGAATTAGGGATTCCTGCAGTGTCCAGTCTGGGGCTACCTGCGATCGAGTCCGGAGTGAGCCCCTGCTACCTTTGCCCCGCTCCGTTTCCATGCCGGAGACTGGATTTGTCCCAGATAAGCGAAAAAGTTAAGGGTTTTCTACTTCTTTTTTTACCAACTTACTCTTTAATTGTAAGGGCGTGGGTTAACCGCGCACCACTATACACTCAACATTTCATTACAAAGACATACAAAAATGTTGGTGTAAAATGACGAGTTTAGGCACCTTCGCACAATTGCACACACCTCATTATGTGTTGCAACTCTTAACTGCACACAATGACACAACTCATCGTGTGCGGTAACTCTCAACCGTATTACCACTGATGTGCGTGCATAATCAGGTCCGCACACTCACATTTGGTTCCTTTTTTGATGTTTGATGTTTGATGGTGGATAATTGAAAATTAAGGTTTTGGAAGGAAAGGGAAGATGAAGATGGTGAGAGAAGGGAAGATGCGGACGGTGAGTGAGAGGTGGTTTTTTAGGTGACGGGAAAGAGAATGGGGGAGAGAGGAGTGATGGGAGGGTGGATGAGAAAAGGGGAGGATAGTGCATATGCCGTGAGGAAGGGAGAAAATTGGGGGATGAAAAAAATAAAAACAGCGCGATAAGGAATGGAGGTAGAGGAAGAGGGTATATTATGTTGAGAGGGGTGTAGTGAGTAAGGTGTAAAATGTGAGTAAATGGATAGGGTGTTGAAGGGACTCAACCACTCGCCTTCCACGTGGCTGACACGTGGCTGTTAGAACAACGACATCTGGCAATTGAACCGACGTGGCGCAGCTCAGCGCCATCCTCGACACGAGCACCACCAGCCGAAGCCGACCCGTGGCCGGGCGTATTCCGGACTGACCCAAATGTCACCAGGCAGACCTTACATGGTCGGTCCTCGGTTCTAGCCGACCACCAGGAGAAACGAGGACATAAGTCCAACCGACCTAAGCGAAGAAACGTCAGCATAGTACAAAGTACGCCAGGTGGCCCCGTTCGATTGGAGAGACACCAACGTGCTCTGCACCCGCCGCTCCACTTACGGTTGACTTACATGATGCTCTGACAAACCTGAAAAAGAGAGAACCAATAGGAGCCAGCCACCTCGGCCGACCAACAGATCATGTCTCCAACGTGCCGTCCTTGCTTGTCTGGCAAGCCAAACCTAGAGAGGAGTATAAAAAGGGAAGTAACCAACTTCACAAGGTATGATACTGTTCACGCTTAACAAATTCTCTACATTGAGCATACAGATTATTCAGAGTGATCACGTGGAGCGCTCTACACTCCAACGTTATCCCGAAGACCGACTCCAGGGCTTTAGCCGATAACCTCCCAGCCTCCCTAACCTGTTCTCTCTTGTTTGACAGGTCACACGCACGGAAACAAGGAAGACCACAAGGAAACCAACAAGAACAACAGCCAGATATCCACCTTGCCGCTCCCGCACAGACAGTCTTTACTTGGACCAGCTCCACGTATACTCCACGTGTAGTCACCCATATTTTGGCGTGATCAAGTGGTTCCGTTGCCGGGAAACCAAAATTTCTTTCTTCTTTTCCTGTCTTCCATTTCTTAGTCCTGACCATAAACCATGGAAAAGACAAACCCCACAAAACAAAACCAACCAGGAGTGAATGAGCTCGTCCCTTCGACAATGCAACCTCCCCAAACAACCAATAGGCCTACAGAAATAGACCTGACCACCCCTAGCTCAAAAACCTTCAAAGGAAAAGGAGTCGCCGATGTGGCTCAACTGGGGGGGCCGATCTCAACCGAGCGGATTCCTCTTTCGCCGAGGGAGAGGAGGAAGAAGAGGAGATACACCTTGTAGGCTCTAAAGCTCGCATACAGGCACCAACAAACGAACATGAGAAACACTTGGAGGAGCTGAAGTATTGGGAATGCCGAAAACTTTACCTCCAAGAAATCCAAGAAGCAGAGCAAAAAGTGTACGAGCTGAGCAAAAAGGTGGGGGCCACACCAAACATGATAGTCACACGGGAACCAATCAGGGCGAACGAGGAAGCCCCATCAAGGGGCAAAGAGAAGAGAAAGGCCACCCCTCGCCCGAGCGTGAAGTCAAGGTTGGGAGGGAGGATGATCGAGCATGACCGGAAACCGAGCATTCATAGCCGGCTTACATTCCCCGACGAGTCAAGATGCCCGCCCTCCCGAACTAGGGAGAGGAGCGAGGAAGGAGAATCTCAACCAAGAGCGGAGGCGTGAAGAGCGTAACGTTCGAGCATCTCACCCTCAACAATCTGGGATAGAGCAACGAAAAAGTGGTCGGAACGCGACCACGGAAGTACAAAAAGATGCCCCTAAGTCTCCACCCAAGGAAGTCGAGCAGGAAGTGAAGTATCTTCGAGGCAGGCTCGAAGCAATTGAAAAAGGGAAGCCGATGATGCTCCCCCCATCCAAGAACGGACCGTTCAAGGAAAAAATGAGGAAAGCCCCACCGCCTCGACAAAAGTTGCCTAACTTTGACTCTTACCAAGGGCTCACTAGTGCGGTCGACCACATCGCCAGCTTCGAAGTCAAGATGAATGCAATAGCCCCCTAAGGAAGACGAGGATGCTTGGGGAAAAATCTTCGCAGGCACCCTACGGAAAAGCTTTGAAATGGTACACTGGTTACCCCGCATTCAAGAAAACGTGATGAGTTCGCATGCATGTTCGTGGCAATTTTCTTCGCAGGCAATAGCCAATAGCCAAAGAACTTATGCGCATCCAACAACGTCACAACGAGTCCAATCAAATGTACATGGATCGATTCATGGCTATGGTCGACCAAATACCGTACATCTCGGAGGAGTCCATTAAAATGTGTTTCATCTCGGGCCTACAGCAGGGCCTGATGAGACAAGAGATGATGCTCCGGGATCATGGGTCAGTAGGAGAAATGTACGCCCACGCTCTTAGGGTGATAAATGCCGAAGATGCGAAGAAAGATGGGAAGAAGAAGGACCAGGAAGGATCCAACCGGACACAGGATAGTTGGAGGAGAGATGGCCGAGGAGACTCCTGCAGGCGCGAAGACAATCGAGGAAGGAACAAATGGGATGATATGGAGTGGACTTCTTTAAACACTAGTCGCGAGCATATCATGAACGTCCTTCTTGACCAGGATAGAATCGGGCGACCACCCCCGCTAAAGGAGACACGGTACCCCCGAAATCCCAACAAACACTGCGCATATCACAAGGACGTCGGCCACACAACTGAGGAATGCATTAACTTGAAGCGAGCAATTCAGAAGCTAATTGACAGAGGGGAGCTCAGGAGGTTCGAGCAGAGAAATAACCGAGGAGACCGAGGAGATCGAGGAGGGGAACAACGACGAAATCAGGACCCGCAACCAGACAACCCAAGGCCAAGGAATGTGATAGACACGATCAGAGAGGCCACTCCGAGTGGTACCCGGCTCAAGAATATGATTTACAATTTGAAACACGTGGTGAATGCAATGCCCCAAAAAGACGAAGAAGGAGGCATTACATTTATGCCGAGTGAGCTAGCCATTAGCGAAACAGCGAGGCAGCAGCCACTGACTTTGAGGGTTGGAATCCACAACAGCGACGTAAAGAGGGTCTTGATAGACACGGGGGCATCGAGGGACATTTTGTACTACAAATGCTTTGTCGGTCTGAAGTTGGGGGACGCCCATCTCAGGCCAAGTTCGATTAGAAGGCTTCAGGACACCAGGTCGCGGTAAAAGGGTCGATCACCCTCAAGGTTGTATTAGGAGAAGAAACCACCACACCTCGAGCGGAGGAAGTGGATTTTCTTGTGATCGACCTCCCTCCCCATACAATGCAATCACAGGGTTCCCAGGCCCAAACAAAGTTTCGAGATGGTCTCCTCGGCCCGTGAGGGTGAAAATAAAATACCCACGAGCAGGGACGAGGAATAATGCTTAATGACCCGGCCAGCACTCTTGAATACATCTACAAAGAGAAGAAAAACAAGGAGAAGGTGAACACGGCCCAACCTCGAACGGAGGTGGCAGAGGAGAATAGGCCGACGAAGAAGGCAAGGGAGGATGGAGGAGAAATTGTCCCCGTCGATAATGCACCATTGAAGCTCCCAAAGCATAACAATTAGCGCTGACTTCGCCTGAAAACATGGAGGCAATGGCGCTAAACCCCGAGATAAAGTCAAAGAGAGCAACCAAGAAAATAGTGATGGTGGAAAGCTCGGATACTGGAGACCGACTGGAGATCAAGCCAGATGAGGACTTGGAAGAAATAGTGATTAACCTTGACTTCCCGAGCAAAGTTAAGGTCGGAAGAGATACCGGAAGAGGAGCGGCGGCAATCATTAAGCTCTGAAGGAGAATGCGGGCGTCTTCGCTGGAGGGTCGAGGACATGGAAGGAATCGGCCGGGGCATGGGCGTGCATAAACTTAACATCGATCAGACGCCATTCCATACAACAAAAGGCAAGAATTTTTTCTCCCGAAGCAAGAGGCGATCAAGGAAGAAGTATCAGTGCTCAAAGCAAAAAATAATAAAGAGGTTACGTATGCAACATGGATAGCTAATGTGGTCATGGTGAAGAAGTCGAGCGGAAAATGGAGAATGTGCGTGGACTTCACCGACTTAAACAAGGCTTGCCCAGGCGGTATCCCTTAGGATCGACCGGCTCGTAGACTCGTTAGCCAGGGCACAAGATCACGAGTTTTGTCGATGCCTATTGCAGGTATCATCAAATAAGAATGTGGTGGTGATCAAATACACGGCGTTCAGCTGCGGGAGGATTGTCTTGCTACACCATGATGCCTTCGGGTTAAAGAATCACGAGGGGCCACATACCAAAGAATGGTGAATAAGGTGTTCGGCGATCGGTGGGGAGAAACGTGGAAGCGTACATCGGCGATATGGTGATCAAGACAAAGCGAGGCCGACCACGTCGAGGACCTAAGAAACCTTTGCAAACTGAGGAAGCATAAAATGAAGTTAAACTTAGGCAAAGTGCGCTTTCGGGGTGGTTCTTTGGAAAATTCCTCGGTTACATGGTCAATGAAAGGGGATTGAGGCCAACCAGAAGATAAAGGCCACGGCGACCATGGACCCTCGAATGTATCAAGCATGTCCAAAAACTTAACGGTCGGATAACCGCTCTCGGCTTCATAGCCAAGTCGGCGAGAGAAAGTCTACCATTTTCAAGACAGAAAGGGGAAAAAAGTTCCTATGGTCGGACGATTGCGTGAAGGCCTTCAATGAGCTCAAAGAATATCTTGGCGGCCGCCTCTACTCAGCATCCCCATCCCCGAGGAAAAATTGTACGTGTACTTGGCTGCATCAGACTCGGCGATCGTGTGTCGAGGGAGGAAGATAAGCTTGCACAAAGCAGGTTTACTACGTGTCTCATGCTTTGACCAGAGGTCGAGGAGAGATATTTAGAGATCGAGAATTGGTGCTCGCCAGTAATTCTTTGCTCGAAAACTAAGCGTACTTCAAGCTCACCCAGATAGTTGTCTACAGACTTCGATGAGGCAGATCTGCGTAAGCCGGACATGGCGGGTAGAATGCTAAAATGGTCGGTTGAGCTATCGGGATCTGGGATTGAATATGGCCAGGAGAACCATTCGAGCACGTTTTAGCGGACTTCATCGCCAGAAACTTCATTTACAAAAGAGCGACTAAGGGTAATCTGGAGGAAGGGGGAAAACCAAGTGCGGCCAGGAAAAGGCAGAGGACAAGCTAAGAGCCAGACCACCCGAGCATTGGACCTATTCGTGGATGGATCCTCGGGAACCACTAAAAGTGGGGCAGGAATCTCAGTGATTACCCCAGAAGGGGAGGAGTTAGGTTTGGCCCTTGAGTTCGGTTTCAAGGCCTCAAATAACCAAGCCGAGTATGAGGCGTTGGTAGCGGGTGTTGAGTTGGCAAAGAAGGCGGGGGCGAGAACATTGTATCTGTGATGATTCAGGCTAGTGGTCAAGCAAGTTTTGAGGCGAATATGGGGCAAACCACCGGTCTTGGCCAAATATCAACAACTAGTCGAGGCCTGACTTAAGGAATTCAAATATTGGGAGCTGGAGGCGGTGCAAGGGAAAGCAATGCGAGCGGATTACTGTCGAAGGTCAGCGAAGACATCCCAGAGGTCGGTGATGTTTCTCGAGAATCCCGCCATTAATGAGGAGAAAGTGATGGTGATTGAAGAGGCCCCGGGATCTTTGGATCGGCGAGATCAAGGACTACATTGAGAAAGGTACTTTGCAGAAGATAAGGATAAAGGCGCGGATGGTAAGGAACCGAGCATGCCGGTACTCGGTGGGGGAATCTTTGTACAAAGATCAATCTGAAGCCCAGCCGATGTGTAAGACAGGAGCAGTCTGAAGACCCGGTTCACGAAGGGAATGTGGAGGACACCGGGGCAAGGACTTTGGCGGACAAAATAAACTTCCACGAATACTCTTGGCCGAGCATGAGAAGGGATGCGGCCAGATGCGTAAGGAAGTGCGACAAGTGCCAAGGTTTGCGAGATATTCCTAGGCTCCCATCTATACCCGGACAGGTGATCGCAGCATGGCCGTTCGACATGTGGGGGATAGACCTCATCGGCCCTTTCCCTAAAGCCAAGCACGGATGCGAGTTTATCATAGTAGCCGTGGACTACTTTACTAAATGGATAGAGGCGAAGCCACGGCGGCATCACAGAGACAGCGGTGAAATTAGGTGTCTGGCGGAGATCTTATTTGGTCTTCCTCGGATTGTAGTCTCAGGACCACGGTACCCGGTTCTCCAAAAATTCACCAAAAATTCGAGGCTGCGAAAACCTGTCCTCGTCTCTCGGTGGCTCACCCCGAGGCAATGAGAGGCGGAAACAAGAAATTTTACTCAAAGGGATTTAGGATGAGAAAAAAAGGGAATTGGCTCGGCATATCGTTTTATGGGGGATCAGGACCACCGTCCACGGCTCTACGGGCGAAACTCCTTTTGCACTTACCTATGGATCGGAAGCCATGGCACCAGTCGAACTAGCCCTCCCTACGGCCCGAGTCACCTTCTTCGACCAAAGTCAGAACGAGCTATCAAGACTGTTGGACCTGGACAACATTGAAGAGAAACGAATTGAAGCAAGACTAAGGATGATTAACTACTGAAAAGGCTCAAGAGAAACCATGACAAGAAGGTCAGGCCGAGGAGCTTTTCAGTGGGAGACTGGGTCCTAAGGAAGATCGAAGCAACAGGCAAAAAACTCGGCAGAAACAAACTCTCCCCAAATTGGGAAGGACCACTCAGGGTGACCAGCGTTGTTCGGGAAGGGACGTACCGGCTAGCAGAACCAGATGGAACACCACTAAAAAACCCATGGCACGCCGACCACCTGAAGAAATATTATCAATGATGTAACTTTTAACAGTTGAATAAAGGAATGGAAAGTTTCTATAATGTTTTGTGCTACCAAGAAAAGACCTTTCCTCGGCACGCGAGGAAGGCCTCATTTATTAAAAATAAAAGACATATCCTCGGTATACGAGAATAGGCCCAGAGAAGACCTATCCTCGGTATACGAGGATAAGCCCAGAGAAGACCTATCCTCGGTATACGAGGATAGGCCCAGAGAAGACCTATCCTCGGTATACGAAGATAGGCCCAGAGAAGACCTATCCTCGTTATCCGAGGATAGGCCCAGAAAAGACCTATCCTCGGCAAACGAGGATAGGCCCAAAAAAGACCTATCCTCGGTATCCGAGGATAGGCCCAGAAAAGACATATCCTCGGTATACGAGAGTAGGCCCCGGGAAAGACCTGTCTTCGACACACGAAGATAGGCCCTTCAAAATTACAAACAAATTCGAAAAACTTAGACATTCTCATAAACGACAAAGATCACAAAAGCAAAGCAAGCAAAAGGCATGCTCATCACCGATAATCAATAAACAAGGAACAAAGTTAAACAAAGTTGTCAAGGAAATAATTGTTTGGTACAACGGCACGAAGGCCCAAAAACACTCGTCGCAGCGAGGCCATAAGTTCAGATGGGAGCTGGGGGATCGGGTCCTAGAAGGGGAGCTCGATGCTCGGCTACTTCTACTTCATCGGCGAGCCGCTCCCTGTTGGACTGCTCGCCCAGAAAAGTCTGCATTGTTAACTCGGAGTTGAAAGGGACATCTTCATTTCTTTTGGCAGCCTCGACCACGGAAAGTACGTTCACATCTGAGGGAACTGGGGGAACCCACTTACTCAAGCCAGCTTCCTGATCCTCGTCATGCACAAGCTGGAGCTCATCCTCTTGGTAGGGGACCAAGGCATGACCCTGCCGAACAAAAGAACCTGAAAAGGGCTCAAGTCCCCAGTCGACCAATTCCCCATCTGCAGGTAAGGCTTGCATCGGAGGATATGGCGGGATCCCTTAGTATAGTACGGCACCAGCTCGTCGAGAAAGTTCTCGCCATCCTTGAAATCTTGCCGGTTACCAGCGCCTCGGTTGGGCATCAAACCCCATCACTTGTGCTAAGGCAGTATCCCGTTCCTTCACCTCGACCTCCCTCTCCCCGACAACTGAAGCAAGTTTCTGGCTAGTCCCCTCGGCCTCCCTTAGAAGTTCATCAACTCGATCAGAAAGTTTGTTCCGCTGACCCTTCATTTCCTCCAGAAGCTTCATCGCCTCGCTCAACTTCGCCGCCTTTTGATTATTGTCGCCCTCCAAGGATGCGACCTTAGCCTTCAAAACATTCATGTCATCTTCATGTGAGCGGGCTTCTCGGCGCAGCTTCTTCTCACCGTTCACCGACCGACCAAGACGGGTTGACAATGATTTCACCACGGCACAAGCCTGCGATCATGAAAATCGAATGAGTACTAAATAAAAACGAGAATGAAATAAATTCAGAACGAAAGAAAGGAAAAAGGCTTACCTCGCCGGTTATCAAACCAAAACGACCAAGCAGCTGGGCCGAGCTGAGCGAATTCATCACTCCGACCAGATCTTTGGGCGCAGCTCGGGACACCACCCCCTGTCCAAGAGTCGTAGTGATATCATCGCGGGCGGTAAAGTCAAGATTACCCAAAGGGGGAACGTCGGCAATAATTCTGGCCCAGTCCTTGGCCACGTCCTGGTCGGCAGGCAACTCAAAGTCATCAGCTAGCCAGGGAATCCCGACCTCCTCACAAACCGGGGAGCCCTCCTCCTCGGCCACAGATTTCCCCTTGCTAGCGGGAGAAAGCCGACCAACGTGCTCTACCTCTTCGTCAACAAGGGCCATCACTTTCCTCTTTCGCGTAGTCGACTTAGCCATTTGAGAAGAGGGATCGGCAACTGGGTCAATATCAACGACCGGGGCCTTAGGAGGCACGGCCACGGGAGGGGGAGATGAAGATACAGTGATGGGAGCAACCCTCTTCGACCCTGCTCCCCGGGAAGAGGCGGGAGCGACCTTCAAACTTTCGAATGGGAGCGACCACCCCTCGGTCAAAACACGGTCGGTAAGCCATAACTGGTCCTCATATCGGAGGCAGCAGCCTCTAACACAGCCCGACGATTCACGGCCGATTCTTTACGGCTCCTCGTCAAACCCATTCGAGCATCAAGACCCTTCATCGCTGAAAAAACAGAAAGTTTAAAGTTAGAATAAATAACAGAAGGAAGAACGAATGAACGAAGAAATAATAAGGGAAAAGGTGTTCACGGTGATCCGGGCAGGGCTGCTCAGCTCCCAAATTCCGGCAAGACAAACAATCCTTTTTGAAAACCAGGTTTTTGTGCACCAACCAGCCCGGGTAAGTATCAATTACGGGCATGACACATCGAGGTTTTAGATCGCCGTGGCTCGGTCGACATCAGGCCAAGCGAGTAACTCTTCGGTGTTGGAAGCAGAGCTCCAGCGAATCTGGCGGATCCTCGCTCAAAATGCGCCCAAATAACCCTCAGCGCTGCTTGGCATTCTCCCGTACTCGGTGATGGAGGCGGGGCGGTGACTTCACCAACTCAGCGGCATCACGAGGCAGGGAAAGTTCCATCCTCGCCGGCTCTACATAATAAGGACCTTCTCGACTGATGCCTGTCTTGCTTGAGGCAGGAGCAAACAAGATTGACTCCATTGTTATGATGCTTACATTGGAGCCGGCCCAAAGACATGGTCACATCAAAATAATTTTTGAAAAGGGGAAGAGTGGGTTCAAAACCGAGCACTCGCAAACAGGCAGTAAAACTGACTAAAGACCTCACCAAATTGAGAGATAGGTCCAAAGGATGAGCTCCGGCCTCATCGAGAAGCTCACAAGCGAAAGGATCTAGGGGCGGTCTAAGCCACGCCTCGAAAAAAGATATGTAAATCCCACCCCCGGAGGAGCCTTAACTGAGGTAAAACGGACTTCGGTTCGGGAGCATACCCCCAGAAATCCTCCGGGCTATGGTTGAACTGAACACCCCAATTTTCTACGTCCTCGGGGGCAATGTGATTACGCCACCCTCTTAACCACCTACCACCAGCTTTACCACCCACCTCAGTAGCATCCTCGCTAACCTTAGATTTCCCGGCAGGGATTTCTTGCTCGTTTTACTAGCCCGATCTTCTTCCTCGGGTGCCGAAGAGGTACGACGCGAGGACTCGGTCTTCCCCTGACCGGTTGAAGAGTCCTCGCGTCGTACCCCTGACCGTTCCTCCTCAAACATAGCGTATAAGTCCTCTTCTTCATCCTCCTCATCGTCTTCTCCGAGGATCCCCTCGCCCTCGGTCCTTTCTTCAGCCATGCGGACTAAAAAAGCTAACCCTGGGGTGATTTATGCTCGGTCCCCCACCCTTCTCGGGTATACAAACAAACCGATGGAAGCGGGAAGCCGTTCTTCCCGGTGATGAAGCGGAGAAAGGAGAGGCATTATTGGCATTTGGTTATAAACTAGATGGGCTTCCTCACGCGGGGCCGAGTCTGGAAAGTCGAGGACCGACCTCTTGGGACTCGAGATGTACCTTTGTGAGGCGAGGGAGCAGGGCATATTTTGACCTCTATCAAATCTTTTACAGCGAGCTCGAGGCTCAGAGAGTAATGAAGAAGAATATGGAGCTTGCGAGCAAGAAGAGGAAAAAAGGTGCAGCTCGTACCTCTTCGGCACCCGAGGAAGAAGATCGGGCTAGTAAAACGAGCAAGAAATCAGGGTGGGAAATCTAAGGTTAGCGAGGATGCTCTTGAGGGTGGGTGGTAAAGGCTGGTGGTAGGTGGTTGAGGGTGTTCAGTTCAACCATTGAAGGAGGATTTCAGCCGCTCTGTATCTTTCGAGAGTAAGGCTCCAGTGGGGTGGCATATCTTTTCGGGCGGGGCTTAGGCTTAGATCGTTTCGTTATGAGCCGGAGCTCGTCCTTTGGACCTATCTCTCAATTTGGTGAGGTCTTTAGTCGGTTTCTTGCTGTTTGCGAGTGCTCGGTTTTGAACCCACTCTTCCCCTTTTCAAAAATTATTTTCTTTGTGACCATGTCTTTGGGCCGTCTCCAATGTAAGCATCATAACAATGGAGTCAACTTGTTTGCTCGGCCCCCAAGCAAGACAGGGCATTGGGCCGAGAAGGTCCTTATTATAGAGAGCCGGCGAGGATGGAACTTTCCCGTTCCTCGTGATGCCGTTGAGTTGGTGAAGTCACTGCCCCCTGCCCCTCCATTGACCGAGTACGAGGAGAATGCCAAGCAGGCGTTGGAGGGTTATTTGGGCGTATGGAGCGAGGATCCGCTTCGTATTCGGTTGGAGCTCGGTTTCAACAGAAGAGTTACTCGGTTTGGTCGGGATGTCGGCGAGCCATGAAGGATCTAAAACCTCGATGTGTCATGCAGTAATTGATACTTACCGGGCTGTTGGTGCCTGAAAACTTGGTTTTCAAAAGGATTGTTTGTCTTCCGAGATTTGGGGCTGGCGACCTGCCGGATCACCGTGAACACCTTTTCCCTTATTATTTCTTCGTTCATTCGTTCTTCCTTCTGTTATTTATTCTAACTTTAAACTTTCTGTTTTTTCAGCGATGAAGGGTCTTGATGCTCGAATGGGTTTGACGAGGAGCCGTAAAGAATCGGCCGTGAATCGTCGGGCTGTGTTAGAGGCTGCTGCCTCCGATATGAGGACCAGTTATGGCTTACCGACCGTGCCTTTGACCGAGGGGGTGGCTGCTCCCATTCAGAAAGTTGTGAAGGTGTTCCGCCTCTTCAGGGAGCGAGGGGTCGAAGGGTTGCTCCCGTCACGGTATCTTCATCTCCCCCTCAGTGGTTGCCTCACAAGACCACAGTCGTTGATATTGACCCGATCGTCGATCCCTCTTCTCAATGGCTAAGTCGACTACGCGAAAGAGGAAAGTGATGGCCCTTGTTGACGAAGAGGTAGAGCACGTTGGTCGGCTTTCTCCGCTAGCAAGAAATCGTGGCCGGAGGAGGGCTCCGGTTTGTGAGGAGGTCGGGATTCACGGCTGGGCGATGACTTTGAGTTGCTGCCGACCGGGGCGTGGCCAGGGGCTGGGCGAGTACCCGGCGTTCCCCACTTTGGGTAATCTTGACTTTACCGCCAGCGATGATATCACTACGACTCTTGGGCGAGGGGGTGGTGTCCCATTTGCGCCCAGATGCAGTCGGAGTGATGAATTAAGCGCTTCGGCTCGGCCCAATAGCAGTCGTTTTGGTTTGATAACCGGCGAGGTAAGCCTTTTCCTTTCTTTCGTTACGAATTTATTTCATTCTCGTTTTATTTAGTACTCATTCGATTTTCATGATCGCGAGGCTTGTAGTGGTGAAATCATTGTCAACCGAGTCTTGGTCGGTCGGTGAGCGGTGAGAAGAAGGCTGCTTGTAGAAGCCGCTCACATGAAGATGACATGAATGTTTTGAAGGCTAAGGTCGCATCCTTGGAGGCGACAATAATCAAAAAGCGCGAAGTTGGCGAGGCGATGAAGCTTCTGGAGGAAATGAAGGGTCAGCGGAACAAACTTTCTGATCGAGTTGATGAACTTCTAAGGGAGGCCGAGGGGACTAGCCAGAAACTTGCTTCAGTTGTCGGGGAGAGGGAGGTCGAGGTGAAGGAGCGGGATCTTGCCTTAGCACAAGTGATGGGGTTTGATGCTGCTGGGAGGCGGCTTCGGGTAACCGTGCAAGATTTCAAGGATGGCGAGAACTTTCTCGGCAATTTGGTGCTTAAATACTATACTAAGGGATCCGTCATATCCTCCGATGTGCGGCGACTACGCGTCTAGATGGGGAATTGGTCGGCGGGGACTTGAGCCCACCGGGTTCTTTTGTTCGGCGGGGGTCATGCCTTGGTCCCCTACCCAGAGGATGAGCTCCGGCTTGTGCATGGCGAGGATCGGGAAGGCTGGCTTGAGTAAGTGGGTTCCCCGGTTCCCTCGAGATGTGAGCGTTACTTTCAGGTGGTCGGGCGCCAAAGAAATGAAGATGTCCCTTTCAACTCAGGAGTTAACAATGCAGGACTTTTACGGGCGGCGATCAACGAGGGGGAGGCGGCTCGTAGTGAGTAAATGGCAGAGCATCGGCTCCCCCTAGGACCCGATCCCCGGCTCCCATCGAACTTATGGCCTCATTGCGGCAGTGTTTTTGGGCCTTCGATGCCGTTGTACCAAACAATTATTTCCTTGACAACTTTGTTTAACTTTGTTCCTTGTTTATTGATTATCGGTGATGAGCATGCCTTTTGCTTGCTTTGCTTTTGTGATCTTTGTCGTTTATGAGAATGTCTAAGTTTTTAATTTGTTTGTAATTTTGAAGGGCCTATCTTCGTGTGTCGAAACGAGGTCTTTCAGGGGCCTACTCTCGTATCACAGGGATATGTCTTTTACGGGCCTATCCTCGGATGCAGAGATAGGTCTTTTTGGGCCTATCCTCGTTTGCTTAGAGGATAGGTCTTTTACGGGCCTATCCTCGGATAACGAGGATAGGTCTTCTGAGGGCCTATCTTCGTATGCAGGGGATAGGTCTTCTGAGCCTATCCTCGTATCTGGGGATAGGTCTTCTCAGAGCTTATCACTCGTATCACAGGGGATAGGTCTTCTGGGCCTATTCTCGTATCACAGGGATATGTCTTTTATTTTTAATAAATGAGGCCTTCCTCGCGTCTTGAGAAAGGTCTTTTCTTGGTAACACAAAACATTATAGAAACTTTCCATTCCTTTATTCAAGCTGTTAAAAGTTACATCATTGATAATATTTCTTGGTTGGTCGGCGTGCCATGGGTTTTTAGTGGTGTTCCATGCAGTTACGCTGGCAGAGTGCGTCCGCTTCCCGAACAACTTGGTCACCAGTGGTCCTTCCCGATTTGGGAGAGTTTGTTTCTACCGAGTTTTTGCACATTGCTTCGATCTTCCTTAGGACCCAGTCTCCCACTGAAAAGCTCCTCGGCCTGACCTTCTTGTCATGGTTTCTCTTTGTGAGCCTTTTGTAGTTAATCATCCTTAGTCTTGCTTGAATTCGTTTCTCTTCAATGTTGTCGAGTCAGCAGTCTTGATAGCTCGTTCGACTTTGGTCGAAGAAGGTGACTCGAGGCGTAGGGAGGGCTAGTTCGGCCCGGTGCCATGGCTTCAGATCCGT
>CM028383.1:9607450-9654217 GCA_013146195.2 Codonopsis lanceolata | reverse complement strand
ATGTGTTCGGGTAAATGAAATTTGGAGGTTTTTGATGAACATTACGCATGACTCGGCCAGGATCGGTCGTCGAATGCAGGCCAACTTTCTTTCCACTGACGCCAACTCGGCCACAGTTTCTTTCCGTTGGGTGCCGCGACTCAAGGTCCTTCTATTTTCGGGGTGGTGTTGTCTTTGTACCTTTCGAGGCAACCGGCTATTTGGTCCCCGTATTCATGGTCTTCTATCAGACAACATTAGCCATTGTTTGGCATGCCTCTATTTAGGTGAGGTGAAAATTGGAAGCCATAGCCTCAAAGCTAGCTCCCCTTAATTGCATGCGGTGGAATAAGATTTTAAGTGGGATATAGGGCATCCATCTCCCATCAAATTTTTCTATGTCGGGCATTTTGAATTTGAAAGGCAATACGCCACAGTTGTAATGTCGGTTCAGCGTAGAAAATTCCTCTTTATTGAGGAGCTTGAGCACCATAGCCTTTATATTTTCCACGCCGGCCTCTATTTTGGTGGTAATGGGGAGTTGGATTTTGGTATATCTCGGCCGGATTAGGGAAGGTCAATTTGGGTTAATTTCACGTCATGCGGTATTTGGTAAGGATTTTGGGTCGGGATATGGATTTTAGTCCGTGGAACTTGGGTAGGATAAGGATTTTGGGTAGGTGGATTTTGGATGGTTTCTACTGACTTTGGGCGGGATCATTATAAGGTAAATAAGTGGTAACTTGGCACGGCGGGTTATAACTTTGTGGGTCCATATGTGGGTACGTGCGAAGTCAAGGGGGGTTATGGGGACGTGGAGGTCATTTGGGCTTTGAGGAATTTTGGTGCTTGGGGAAGGATATGAAGGATGGACGTAAGGGTTGATATTTGGATAGTAGGGACTTGGTGGAGGATTAGAATTTGGGGTAGTGGCCATATTTGGTGGGTTAGTCTTTGGCTGGGGGTTGGGTTTGGAGGCACATGCGATATGGATGCTTCCTTGGGGACTACAGGGGAAGAGTTCACCTCACCACTGGGTTTTGAACCTTGTATAAGACTTGCTATTTGGCTTAGCAAGCGCTTCATGTCGCATCCGTATTCTGGGTCTAGCCATCACCAGCTGGCTGCATTGCTCGAGTCGAGCGCACCACGAGCCCTCGAATACGTACCTATTCATGTCGGATCGCTCATCTGCTGCCATACCGCTTGGATTGCATTTCATCTGAACTCGATTCGCTTTATCGTCGATCTCGATATCGATACCTCCGCTGTCCGATTCTAAGGCTATTTTCTCGATTAACCTACAAGGCGGATATCTACTCTACCTTTCCAAATTCGGTAGGTTTCGAGGAAAATGGGTTATGGATAGAGGTGGCAAATTCCCCGTTTTTCAGGCCGACCCGAGCCCCGACAGGCCGACCCGATCCCGGCCGACATTTCCTCGGACCTCGACAAAATCCGATCCCGACTTTGTCTGTCGGATTTTTCCGCCGTCCGACATATTTCGGGACGGGGTTCGGAAAAATTCCCAATCCCGTCGGGATTCCCGTCCCGACCCGACAAAGTAATGTTAACGTAATAATGTTTACGATATACCTGTGCGGCTGTGCGTCTAGTGACTCTGGTCATTCATTTCAGTCAAAGAACCCTAGAAATCCAAATCCTCACCCCGCCTCTTCTCTCTCAACCTCGTGCAGAATCAATGATCGTCTCCTCCGCCGTGGGTTATCTCTCTGACCTCATGCGAATCGAGCCTCATCTACTCCGGCTGCCGTTTCTCTCTCTCACAATAAGTTCTCTCGCTCTTCTCTCTCTCTCTCTACATCTCTCGCTCTTGCCGTCTTGCACTCTTGCCGATTGAGCAAACAGTTGGGCAATTTGTTGATTATGTCTTCACTCTTCACTAGCACCAGTATTTGGCTCTCTACCGATTCTTGGATATTTAGAAAGCTGCAACAGAATGGCGGGATACATCTCGTTTTCACCTTCTATAAACAAAAGCACTTACTCATTAAGCATGAAAAAATAAAAGAGAGATTTACATAACTTGCTAGAGAAAAGATATGGTTGTGTATGATTTGGGCCTCTAAATTGCAAGCACAATTAAGGTTACATTTGTTCAGCACAAGATGCCTTTGGGTATATAGTCTTGCGTCTATCGATTACTCGATTGAGTCGATTCAGTCTATCTCTCGCAAATACCCATTTCTATTTCTTGTTTTTGAGTGTTTTCATTTGTTTTGATTTTTGTTATCAACTGTTTGGTGAAAAAAATCAACTGTTTTGATTTTTGTGTTGATTTTTGTTATCAACTGTTTTTGAGCGTTTTCATTTGTTTTGATTTTTGTATTTCTTGTTTGAGTGTTTTCTTTGTATTACTGTATATAATAATCAAAGCCAATTATTTAAATCTTGCCATATGATAGTTGGATATATCTTATAATTAATTATGGAATATATATATATAACTGCATCTATACATTGATGAACTTGGTTAGATGTACAAGGATGAATATGGGGAAGTACATAATCGACTGAATTTGAATATAGATTTGGCAGAGGATTATCAGAATGTATGGTTACTTGGCTTCTTTGTATCTCTTTTAGATCTTCTGCCATTTGGATCACATGGTGCCATTAGAGACAAGGCAACAGGGTGCTCCCTGTTGTCCAACATATAATTCAAGCATTCTATGTTCTTGTCCAATATGTCAAAAGTGGAGAACTTGGTGCAAGAACAGAGGATACACCTACTTCACTCAGTTCTGTCAATTACAACTTAGTATCCACTAACTCACCCAAAACAATGTAGTATTTCGGTTCTGATATTTAGTTTCTAAAAATTGTTGGGAAGCTGGTGGAAAACCATGACTGGAATTTAAATTTGGTTAACTTATTTTGTGTCAAATCTTTTAAATTTGGTTAACTTATTTTGTGTGAAATCTTTTACTAATCAAATGTTTCTTTCTTCTATTTTGATTTAGGTTTGGTGACGATGGATGATTCTTCTGGAATTGATAGCCCTGTCGACGCACAACCTGATGCATCGACTCACTCCACAACTCCAACAATCCCGGAGGAAGCAATAAAAGTTGGAACCAAAAAGCGAAAACAACGGCAAATAAATGCTTGGTCACATGTCTTTGAAAAACTAGTAGAGAGAAACGAAAAAAATGAGGTAATTAACGTTATCGCTGTTTGCAATTATTGTAAAACTAGAGTTCCCGTGCATAGCAAACTGCAAGGGAATAATGGTATTACTAATCATGTGAACCGTTGCAAATTAAATCCCAAAAATGCAACACAATCTTCTCAACCAACTTTGACAGCCTCTTCTTTGAGTAATGCATTGACACCCCATGTTTTTAACCAAAAAAGGCTTGAAGAGAAGGTTATAGCATTTGTTATTAGAGATGAGATGCCATTTAGGGTTGTGGAAGGGAAAGGGTTTATAGATATGATGAAAGAGGCTCAACCTCGGGTTAAGATTCCTAACCGAAAAAAAGTGGCATCACTTGTATGGGGTTTATTTGCAACAGAAAAAAGTAAGATAAAGAGTGTTATAGGTGATCAAAGGGTAAGTATCACAACTGATACTTGGACATCGGTTCAGAATATCAACTACATGGTGATAACAGCTCATTTCTTAGATGATGATTGGAAGTTGCATAAAAGAATAATAAATTTCACTAAGATCACTTCTCACAAAGGTGATGACATTGGAAAAGTTTTGGAAACATGTTTAAGTGATTGGGGAATAGAAAAAGTTTTCACGATAACAGTTGATAATGCGAGCACAAATGATAAAGTGGTGGAGTACATGGGGAAAAGGCTAAAAGACATGGGTACCTTATTGTTAGATGGTAAATACTTGCATTTGAGATGTTGTTGTCACATTATAAACTTAATTGTGAAAAGTGGTTTGAAATTTCTTAATCAGTCAATTGAGTCCATTAGAAATTGTGTGAAATACATTCACTCTTCTGGGGCAAGGTTGGATCAATTTAGAGAATCTGCTATTTTGTTGAAGATGGATAAAATGTCAACAGTTCCTATGGATGTGCCGACAAGGTGGAATTCTACATATACCATGCTTTCTGTTGCAATCAAGTTTAAGAAAGTTTTTGGTAGGATGACAGAAAATGTTCAGTTTCTTGAATACTTTCAAGAGGTTGAGACGGGGAAAAAAAGAGTGGGTCCTCCTAACGATGATGATTGGAAGAAAGCAGAGGTCTTTATGTGTTTTCTCAAAAGGTTTAATGATTCAACATTGCATCTTAGTGCTACCAAGACAACGACATCAACCTTGATTTGGGAGGAAATAGTGTCAATGAGGAAGGTTATTAGCAAAACAATGCTTGAAGTTACAAATCCTATGTTGCAAGAAGTTGCTAAGCAAATGGAGATTAAGTTCAAAAAGTATTGGGGTGATCTTAATAAGGTGAACAAGCTTATTTTCCTTTGTCAAGTTCTTGATCCTCGTTACAAGTTTCAATTGATTGCGATCCATTTGGAAGATAAAAGTTTTAATGTTGATAATGCACATTCATTCGTGGAGGATCTAAAAAATTGTCTCTTGGAGTTGTATTATGCTTATAAAGGAAGTTGTTCTTTAGAGTCTTCATGCGGAGTCAATGATGATGGTGTAGAGAGAGAGTTGATGGAGAGTTTTAAGGATGATCCTTTTAAATTGGATTTTCATTTGCAAATGGCTCAAGCAAGAAAAGCTCAAAATCAAGCGGAAATAGCTAATGAAGTGGAGAAGTACATTTTAGATCCTTTTGTGAAATGGAGCCCAAACTTCAATATTTTGGAATGGTGGAAAGGGAATACAACAACATTTCCTATCCTTTCGAAGATTGCAAAGGATGTTCTTGTAATTCCTTCATCGACCGTTGCTAGTGAGAATGCTTTTAGCCTTGGGAGAAGGGTTGTGGATCCATTTAGAGCATCATTGCATCCAAAAATGGTGGAAGCACTTGTGTGTACTAGTGATTGGCTTAGAGGTGAAGAATTTCTTATGTACAAGGAGCCGACAGAAGCTGAAATCGACTTTTATAAAGATTGTGAAGAATTAACATCAAGTAAGTCACTATCACCTTGCTTAGTTTTTATTGATATTGTGATTGTTTTTTTTTTTTTTTTGCATCGAAAGAGACATTAATGTTTACATATTGGACCACGTTATAGTCATTGACATTTATGGAGAAGAATGTGGCTCAATAAGTTGGAGCCGGGTACGTTGGTGTTTCGTACTTGATAATTGTGATGAGTGGTTATGTAATGGTTGTCATTTTAGTTATTTGTTATTGTTAATCATATATTTTTTGTTTATTATATATAATGCTTATATGATTTTTTTTGTTTATATTGTAGGTATCGGTACCATCATTCACTCACCATAGCAATGCGTCTTCAAGTGGATCAAGTGAAAATTCTACGACTCAAGAAGATTGTTGGTGGATATGATTTGCTATTTTGCCAAGCCAAGAAACTTTCTTTCAAACAATTTTTATTTTGATGATGATGTTTGTTAACTTTATTTAATGATGTTATCTTTCAAACAATGTTTGTTAAATTTTATTTTGTTAATGATGTTTGTTAAATTTTATTTTGTTAATGATGTTTGTCAAATTTTATTTTGTCCGGATTACGGGATTTTTATCTCCCGACACGTCGGGTCCCGACACTTATCGGGAACGGGATCGGGAAAGAAATTAGAATCCCGAATTCTATCGGGACGGGATCGGGATAAAGTTAATCGGGACGGGTCCCGTCCCGATTCCACCCCTAGTTATGGAGGTATCAGGAGGCTGGCTGAAGGCTTTCTGGGTTTGGAGTACAGCGTGCCTTTATTAGTATTTATTTATTTTATTTTTTTTGTTCCCTACAATTGACCGGATAAGCACAT
This sequence comes from Codonopsis lanceolata, assembly GCA_013146195.2. NCBI lineage: Eukaryota > Viridiplantae > Streptophyta > Magnoliopsida > Asterales > Campanulaceae > Codonopsis > Codonopsis lanceolata. Next base: position 9,648,327 of record CM028383.1, on the reverse strand, counting down.
GTTTTATTTTGATGATCTCAGGACTTTCCCTGGAACAGATGATTCTTTCTCCAGAGTATAGGATCAACGTATTCCACCTGCCTTTCGACTCCCCAAGATCGTATTGATCCCAGGCGAAGGGCCTATACTCTTTTCAGGATCCACCATTCGAAATGATCTAGGTCGAGCATCAAAGAATAATAAATCAGCCCCTGTTTATTATTTGTTTTTGTTATTATTTTTTTTTGTTGCGCAATTTATTTTCATCATTTTTTTTAACTTGCGCATTTTTTTCAAATATATTTTTTTGACTTTTTCTTATATATATATATATATATATACATATATATATATATATATATATATATATTTTTTTTTATTATTTTTTTATTTTTTTTTGACAGGGGCTGATTCATAATTCAGAGATGCAAAAACCGGTCGGTCTATGAAGTGTCCTGAGAAGCTATATGCATTCTAGCGTTGGCTTATGCAAGGGGTAGGTTGACCATGATGTAGGGTAACAGTTCGGAATATACCTATATGCATGTGCGTGTGTGCGGTATCTAAAAAGCAATAAAATCTTTATTTATTTACGTATATATGAAACGTAAAATAAACATATATGGTCTGTCTTGCTGTCACGTGTGGATTTTCTCGGCTTTTTAGTTTGAACGCAAGCAAGCAAGCACACCATTTTAAGAAATAGAAAGAAAATTGGGGAAACTATCTATCCCTATTAATTACAAATTTGGTCATATGTCCCCAAAATAAAATGACAGAATGAATGCGAATAATAGTACAAATGTAGAATAATAAAAAAAGGAAAATACAAATAAAGCTATTTTTTTAAAGAATATTTAAAATATTAAAATTTTCAGGAAATTTTATGTCAACATATATATTTTTTTTTTGCTTTTCGATTTTTTATTTTCGAATTTTTTTCTTTAGACACATATTTATTTAAAATAAAACAACTCCCAAGCAAAACAAAGAAAAGTTTTTGTTTTATGAGTCGCCATCTTGAGGTTCCTGGATGTTTCGCGCCCGCACGCCTTTGGATAAGGGTGCGACGTATGGATGCGGACACCACGCCTCGCTCCACCCTCCCTTGTTTAGGGAAGACAAAATCAAAAGTGCGAGAGGAGGCTGTCTATGTTAGCGCGTTGGAATGCGCCTCGGTTGCCTTTAGTGGATTTTTTATCCAATATGGGAACTTATGGTTTCCGCATCAAGTTATCCCTTTTTAGGGGATACCGTGATATGGGAATGCATTACCCTTTCATTCCCATTTTCCTTTTTTAGGGAAAAAAAAGTGCAAAAAAAGGATATTGCGACACCCCCACTATGGATTTTATTAAAAATAGCCTTATGGCCCGTTTCAGATCACTATGGGAGCTTTGGGTTTCCCGCATCAAGTTATCCCTTTTTTAGGGGATATCAGGATATGGGAATACATCACCCTTCCATTCTCATTCTCCTTTTTTTAGGGGAGAACGGAAAAGTGCAAAGAAGGAGTGTTGCGAGGCCCCACTGGATCCAAAAAGTTTTAGAGTCGCTATCTTTATTTTAAGGCAAAAATAAAGCAAAACCAGAAAAATAAAACCAGAGATAAAAAGCGGGTTTGGAGGCTAAGTTACGAGTTGGGAAGGTGCTAGGCACCCAACTCGCCCTTTCGGTCTCAAAATAGTTTTTGGCTAAAGTATGCTTATTATTATATTTATTTAGCAGATAAATAAAGCATTAAAAGACAGGAAAATAAAACAAATACATCCATGGCTACATTATTTACGGACTTGCAGCCGTTTCCTTACAATAATTACAAATGTATTTAAAAATATTTGGTCATTATAACGGCTCTTTTACATACTATTTCCTAATCTAATCCGGACAGCATAACGACTTATATTGACTACATTGTGTCGGATTTTAAATACAACTTTATAAATAATAAATAAACAAATATATAAATAAATAAATAAAAACGCCCTTAAAGGCTATTACCTTTTAGAGCGGGGTGTGCTCGCTATATCCTTCTTGGGAGAGGGAGACTTTTATTGCTATTGCTAATGTGCTTTGGGCAGAGTGACGACTTATATATGGTAGTTTTGGCTTATTTAGTTGGGTAGAATGACGGCTTATATATGGTGGTTTTGGCCTTTTTGGTTGGACGGAATAATGGCTTATTTAGGGTGTTTTCAGCCTATTTACTCGGACAGAGTAACAACTTACTTTGGGATTTTTGGGCCGAGGAAATATAGTGGATACCTGACTAAAGGGCTAGGGAAGACTTTAATCGGTTGGATTGGTGTTTTAGCGGAGTTTGGACAGGGTTTTGAGGCTTTATGGGAAGGGGATTGGACGATCGTTCTCGGCATAACAATTACGCAGAGTAACTCTTCGTCGAAAAAAGGGTGTCGAAATGGGGAGCCGGCACCTCTATTTATAGTTGGATTCGTGCTTCATCGGCTTGTACTGCGCGCTCAACAATTTGTACAATGCGTTAACGAAGCGGGCACTATTGAAGACCTTGGCGTGGACATATAGGACTTTGGGCGGGCGCCAGATGTTGGTGGGCGCGGTGCCAACTATTCAAACTTCTCAAGTTTTTGACACTTTCCTCCCCTGCAGTTCACTGCTCATCCTACTTTCTCCTTTTTGCATTTTCAACCCTGTAACTTGACATTTTGTTAAGTTTAAGAAGTTCTTGATATCGCATGCCAGAGTTACATATCAGGGGTACGAAATTGGGGTGTCTACAGTGCCCCCACATCTTATATAACTCCACAACCCCTTGGCCCTTTTCAACTTGGGGAATCGACGTCATAGGCCAAATTCACCCGAAGGGATCCAATGGCCACGAGTATGTTCTGGTGGCTGCCGACTATTTCACGAAGTGGGTGGAAGCCTCTTCCTATAAAGTTCTAAATGCTCGAAAGATGTCCGAATTCATCCGGACCAGCATTATATATCGATATGGAGTGCCTTTCGAAATAATCTCCGATAACGGCACACATTTTGAAGGGGACATGAATCGTATGCTCGACGAATTCAAAATTCAAAGGCATAAATCCTCCCCCTATCGGCCGCAAGCCAACAGTGCCGTTGAAGCAGCCAACAAAACGCTGGAAAATATTATCAGAAAAATGGCTAACACAGGAAGAGACTGGCCAGAAAAATTGACGCTAGCCCTCTGGGGCTATCGCACTTCAGTCCGCACACCCACTGGGGCTACTACTTACTCTCTAGCCTATGTCATGAAGGCAGTCCTGCCCATAGAAGTTGAAATTCCATCATTGAAAGTGATGATGGAATCCGGTATATCAGAAATTAACTGGGTCAAAGGGCGATACGAAGAATTTGCCCTAATCGATGAACGGCGCTTGTTAGCCCTGGAGCATACTCGAGCATATCAAAGGCGAATAGCCCGAGCCTTCAATAAAAAAGTCAAAGGCCGCGACATCCAAGTTGGGGATCTCGTGTTTCGAGAAAAACCTCCTAGTTATGTTGATACTAGGGAAAAGTGGAAATCTCCTTAGATGGGACCGTACGTTGTCAAAGAAATCCGGTCAGGAGGGGCAGTACTCCGCACGAACCAAGAAGGAAAAGATCTTGTTCACCCCTTCAACCTCGACAAGCTCAAAAGGTACTATGGTTGAGTTGATCCATCTGGCAATTGCTTCCCTCTCCAGCTCGTTAGGCTGAAAACCCGAAAGGGCGGCTTAGGCAAAAATTAGAGCATATAAAAAAACAACAACAAGAAAGGATAAATAAGGGCTCGCTAGGTTGAAAACCCGAAAAGGGCAGCCTAGGAAAAAGTTAGAGCAAAAATTAAAAAAAAAATAAAAAATCAGGAGAAAAGGAGAAGGAACGCACTCTTTGAATTCTCAGCATTCGACCTCCAGTCTTCAGCCTGTAGAGTCTCGGTTGGCAAAAGAAAGAGAAAACCGCGGCAAAAGCTCACATTAAAAAAAATTGATAATACCAAAATATAATAAGGTCCTAAGGTGCAACTTAGGAATAACTGCTTAAGATATTTAGATTATGCATTATTTGCCTGTACATATCTATTATCTTGCTACTTCTACCCCCTTGTTCCCCCCAACTATCCTTCGTTTGCAGCTCAGCCCCGAAGTGGTCTATCAGTGCCTGCGGCGTCCGCCTAGCCGGGCCCATATACCCCTCCTGCGAGGCGCAGAAGAGGCTCCAGTCTCACCAGCGTGAGAACCCCCGGAAGTGTCCTCGTCCTCATCATCAGCATCCCCATTGTCCTGGATAGCTGTATTACTCGGACCAGCGCCATCATTCCTGAGGGCAATGCCCCATCCAGTTTTAGGGGGAGGGACCTCTTCCGGTTCCCAAGGATTATGCTACCGGGTTGCATTGCTCAGTCGAAGGAGGGGCATTGCTAGGACCCGTCTCATTTGGACCGTGAGCCATCCGAGCACCAAGACTGTGCACCCGCCTAAATTTCTCCTGCAAGGCCTGGGGAACAACTAGCCCCGAACTCTCTATGTCCTCGCCTATCTCCATTAAGCGAGCATCTATGCCGCTAGTTATGCGACGGTCCAGCAGTTGCCTCAGTCCATGCCTAATTATGCGGGAAGGCGCCTCAGCAGCCACCATAATCCATGACAGATAGTTATGGGAAAGGAGCATGTAATCAGAGTAGAGGTAGGTCACCTGCAGCGTATCAAAGTCATGCTGCCATATATTCTGGATAACGGTTGCCCGAGTCCTACTTATCTCGCTCCACGGCCGGGGGCGGCTCGAGTCAAGAATGAGCTGCTCCCTACCAAATTGGCGCAAGATCCTATCCGCCCTATAAAAAGAGGTACGCTTAATACCCAGCAAAACGACCTGGGTATATATCCCGGAATATAGAAGAAAGCGTCGGATCTGCCAGTGGTTGATGACCCATATTATATCCATGGAACCCCTACACAAGAAACTCTCAGCCCAATCGGTCTCCGAAAAATTGGTCTGAGGATAATGACCGCGAGACCCATAAAGCTCTGGATCATACCGTGCTCCCGGTGGCACTGGACCCATCACCCAATTAAAGTGCTCCTCCAGCCACATGTGGATCAGAAGAGGGCTACCAAAAGGGAATAACTCATCGCTAGTTGCAAAGGCATCCATGCCCGCCAAAGTCTCTACCAAGATCACCGGGATAATGTTCACCCGGCGATCCCGAGCCTGCAAAGCTAGGTCCATGACCCGCACATCGATATATCCGGGCTGGCCCACCAGCAGGTATCTTCCCACAAGGCAAAGAAAAAGAGCTGACAGCCGGCGTCGCAAATACTCATGGTCATCCTCCCTGAACTCTGTAAAGGCCCCAGGAAGGACGGTTAGATTAAAATTTACTCCATTGTATAAGCCTGGAGTAGCAGAGCGAGTGGTGCCAAAGAGCTCCCTGATCGCCATGTATGGACGCCTCCGATGAGAAGGCACGACAATAGGACCAGAAGGTGCCATCCCCACCATAGCACAAAATTCTTCAAAAGTGGGGCACATCTCATTCATGCCAAAGTTAAAAAGGTGGTCCAGAGGTGACCAGAACCTGGAAGCTCCTTACAGCATATCCCAATTTATCCCAAATAAAGACTGAAAGCTTAAGTGAGAAGGCAAATGAGCTGATGAAAAATAGACACTCCCTCGTCCACCATTTATACCAAAAAATTGAAGAAACTGACGATTTATGAACATAGTAGGCAAATAGTGTTCAATAGGGATTGCACAGGAGAAGCTCCTGGCGCTGCGCCCAGAACCCTTATGGGTGGCGCCAGGCTCCTGCTACTGTTCCCTCAAAACAACCTGGTGTCCTGGTATTTTTGGCCCCGACCACTGTTTGTTGCACTGTCTGATCGCGAAGAAAAAAATAAAGGGGCCATAAAAAAATAGCCTTGCAGCAATTATATGTTCGAGCACAGGAGGAGGCGGCTGCCTCTTCCTCCTCGCAGATCAGCAAAAAAGCCCGCTCGAGCCCAAAGGTGTATTTTTCTAAAATCCTTTTCTGAGCCATTGCGTGCCATTACCCCTAGCTATTGGTATAGCTTTATTTTGTGCATGAGTATTGAGTCTGCATTTTAATTTCTTGCATCATATAAAATTATATTGCATTGCATAAAATAAATATCTGTATAGATTTTGGTGCAAAGAAGCAAAAAGAGAAAAGAAAAAAAAGAAAAGCTAATAAATGCAGGTATTTAAAAGCTAATGGGCATGGGAAGACTGGCTCCTAACCAGATTGCCTCCCATGACTCAAGGGCCCTGTCTGCCGCCAGCCCTATATACTCGTCCTCTTCCCCGAGCACGGCTCGATCCGGCATTCGCATCATCATCATCATCATCTCGGCGCCTGGTCTGTCGCACTGCATCATTCCTTCGGCAGGAGAACTCGTCCACAAGCTTTTGACAAAGCTTGTTGATGCTGAAAAAACCCTGAAGCAGCCTCTTGTAGGTGGACACATTCACCTGGGAAAAAAAAGTGAGACAGAAAAAGAAAATATATTAGTCTCCAAAAAATATATGCAAATGAAATAAATGAAATAAAATATATGCATGATGAAAAAAAAGAAATGCAAAAATGAAATGTGTCTACCGAGCGAGCCTGCTCTGGGACCCGGTACTCCTCAGGAATGTCAGCATCAGGAAGAACTTCCTCTACCATCCTATTGCCTCAATGATATCTAAAGGTAGAGAAAGCGTCATCAGAACCAGTGAACTCCAGATGCTCGTCAAGAGATGGAATAAAAGGCCTCAGCCTAGCAGAAGCATCTGAAGCAAGCATGGCTGCCGCAGGAACATGAGGGGGAGGATGGAGCACAGTCCTCAAGAAGTCCTCATATGCCATAGTCGGGAAATCGCTCAGAGGCATAGGAAATTTTGCCAGGTACTGATACATGTTTAGCAGAAAGTCTGGCACAATTACCCACATGGGAGGCATAGGAGACGCAACTAGGGGAGTCAAAAGAGAAGAATGCTGGCGATTGACCCGCTCGCCCATATACAGCAAGTCAACCATAATGGATACCATCAGTATCCTGCAGCGGCTCATCTCCAAGGTGACAATATAATGACCTATCAGGCCCTGCCAGGGGAGGAAGTGCACGGTGCCTACGTTCGAACCAGCAATGCGCTCCCGCACCCAATCTATGTTCAAGCAGCTACTGTCTTGCTCTGGCCGAACTCTGTTTTCATCCACGAACTCAGATAAGTATGGTAGCTCGTGGAAGCGCTGCTTCAACCGGCCCGGCGTGAAATGGAAGAATGAAAAAGCCCAAACCTGCAATTAAAAAAAAGAGAGAAAAAAAAATTACCAGCAAAAGGAAATAATATGCTGCAAAAAAAAAAGGCATGATGAGAAAATAATAAAGGCAGGGAAAGAAAAAATAATACCTCCCACGCTGGGGCTAATCCATTAAAGGTTGGTGAGTCGTTGCGGCTGGCCCTATCCATCGTAGCATAAAGCTCGGCCAGGTCTGCCTGCCCCCAGTCATAACCAGCCATATTATCAAAGTCTGCCAGGCATGCCAAAACGGAAACCCTTAGAGTGGTGGAGGAATTGGCAAAAAGAAACGTGCCAAGAAAAAAGAATAGAAATGCTCTGGCAACACAAGCTACGGCCACGGGATCATTCTCTGGAACCCGCCCAGCATTATCTAAGAGCCATTTCCGCAAGCTGCCAATAAGGACCTCATCCGCAGATTTATACTCAAGCTCAAAACCCAGGAGGTCCTCCACCTCGTCATGGCACTGACGGAGAGTGTAGTCAGGCACCAGAGTCCTACCAATGCTGGTAAGAAGGCCGGTGATAGCAGCAAAATCACAAGGGGTCATAGTTGCCTCCCCCCCAGCTAAAATGGAAAGTATGGGTAGTATCCCACCAGTAATCCCTCAGCACCTCGTAAATGGGGAGATAACTGCGGAAGGAACCAAAAGCCCGCAGAAAAGTACTAAAGCCGGAGCCCTCTATCAAACCCTGTGCCGCCTCGGGCAGCAAATTATAAATGTCAGCAACATTTGCACAGGTGGCCCGAATCCGTTTCAAGGGCATCCGCATCAACAAAAAGAAAATGGCATATCAGGAAAAAAAAATAAAAAGAGGTAAGTTTACTATCCTTTTATTTTCTACACGCATTATTAAAAATAGGCATGTTGCATATTATAAATAAAATGTTTGCATAATAATCTCCATATTGCACTTGCATTCAAAAAATTTTAAAAAAAAATTTCATTTGCATTCAAAAATTTAGAAAAGAAAATTTTTAATTTGCATTCAAAATTTTTGAAAAAAAAATTCATTGCATTCAAAAATTTTGAAAAAGAAAAAAAAATAAAAATGCATCTTTTTGCATTTAAAATATTTTGAGCATTTTGAAAGAAAAAATAAAATGATAATAATTTTTATTATTGCATTTTAGCATTCAAAAATATTGATTTGCATCTTTTGGCATCTCATAAAAAAATGCATCTTTTTGCATTCAAAAATATGTTTGCATTTTCAGCAGTATAAAAAAATGTAAAATGTATGTATTGCATTTTTGCATTTCCTTGCGCATGCATAAAAATAAAAAATGCACATGCATCATATTAGCAAGCATCCCATAAAATTTCTATTTTCGCATTTGCATAAATAAAATGATATATGCATGCATTAGTCATTTACCATTTGCATTTATTGCCTAAATAATTGCATTTTAGTATTCGCAAAAATAATAAAGAAAAAAAATGTCGCAAATCATAAAAAGAAAATATTTCCGTGGCATTTATCATGTCTATGTAGCATAAGCATCTCATAAAAATGAATTTTATCGCATAAAATATTATGTTACATGTTGCATGCATCCGAAAATATATCAAAAAAAATATGTCCGAAAAAAATGCATCATATTCCAAAAAGTTTATTTCATAAGCATGCATCATGTTAAAATATTTTTCAGCACTAAAGCATGCATCATATAGCCAAATTGCATTAAAAATATAAATCAAGCATTGCAGGGTCGAATAGTGTCCACTAGTTAAATTATGCATCGCAAAAATAAATTGCATAAATTTCATGAAATTGCATCATTTTAGCATATATATTGCATGCATAAGCATTATAAGCAGGAGATTAGAAATGCTCCAAAAAGCCAAAGTAGTGCAAAAATCTAGCAGATCTGAAGAAGTATCCAAATGGGTTCAGAAAAGAAGAAGCTAACAGCCAAATTTGGAAGATTGGACACGTGGGTGTTCCAATCGCGGTGAAGGTTATTCCAATCATCTTTGGAATAGCGGTATTTGACGTAATTCCGGACCAAAGGAGGAAGTTCCTTCCTCTTCTTGCCTGGTTCCGGGTGCATCGGAGCCTTCCCCTTCCAAGATCGCGATGAAGAAGCCATCTGCTAAGGAAAACAAGCAAATTGGCGGAAGAAAACTAAGAAAATGAGCAAAAATGAAAGAAATAAGCCAAGCAGCAACAATGGAAGTCGCAGAGCAGAAGAATAAAGAATGAAGAAGAAAGAAGGAAGCAGTGGCTTCTGCTTCCCCCTGCCCCGTTCACTTAAGGGAAGGAAAAATGATTTTTTCCTTTTTCCCCCTCCAAAGTTTGAAAGTTTTGCACTTAGCTCCTCAAATTTCCAAAGCTGCAAAATGACCCCTCGAGCTTAACAGAAAGTTAACAAAGTTAACTTTGTTAACCCAAAATTAGTGGTCATCCATCCAAAGGCAAAGTAAAGCCCATATTCTCAGCAGATCAGCCGCAAAATGAGCAGAAAAGCTAGAAAAATCAACGGCAAAGGTAAGATTCTGCAAAAAGAAAGAAAAGAGAAAAATAAAGCATGCAAAAAAAAAAAGCAAAGAAAAAAAAGAAGCAGAAAAAAAAGAAGCAAAAAAAAGAAAAAGAAAAAGGCAAAAGAGAAATAATCAAAAAAAGAAAAAAAATGCAAGAAAAAAAATATATATGTGCATGCAGCAAAAAAAAATTCCAGCTAAGGCCAGAGATTACAGCAAAAGAAGAAAAATTTCCAGCTAAGGCCGGAGATTGCAGCAAAAGAAGAAAAATTTTCCAGCTGAAGCCGGAAAAGCAGCAAAAAGAAGAAAATTTCTAGCTAAGACAGGAAATTGCAGCAGCAAAAAGAAGAAATTTCCAGCTAAGGCCGGAAATTGCAGCAGCAAAAAGAAGAAAATTTCCAGTAAAAGCCGGAAATGCAGCAAAGAAAAAAAAATCCCCAGCATGAGTCCGTAAATGCAGCCAAAGCGGCAGGTGCAGCAAAAGCAGCAAATGCCGCAGAAGTCGCAAAAGCAAAGCAATGGTAAGAAAAGGTAAAGTATTTTACCTTTTGCATGCATTATGTGTTCCACCTGGTTGTTGGATATTTCCCTGAAGGGGTTGCAACCCCGGGTCAGAGGGAAAGGCTATTGTTCTCCGACGAAGACTGAGTTCCTGAGGAGACGATGCATTCCGCCATCGCATTCGACAAAGGAGTAAGTGTGGGTTCCCGGGAAACGTGCGCCTGCGCACCCTTGGATAGGGGTGCGCGTACGTGCGGATGCGGTGACATCCACTGTTCTCGTTCCACCCTCCCTTGTTTAGGGGAAGACGAAATCAAAAGTGCGAGAGGAGTGCTGTCTATGTTAGCGCGTTGGAATGCGCCTCGGTTGCCTTTAGTGGATTTTATTAAAACTAGCCTTATGGCCCATTTCGGATCACTATGAGAGCTTTGGGTTTCCCACATCAAGTTATCCCTTTTTTAGGGGATACCAGGATATGGGAATACATCACCCTTCCATTCCCATTTTCCCTTTTTTAGGGGAAAACGGAAAAGTGCAAAGAAGGAGTGTTGCGAGGCCCCACTGGATCCAAAAAAGTTTAAAGTCGCCATCTTTATTTTAAGGCAAAAATAAAGCAAAACCAGAAAAAGAAAACCAGAGATAAAAAGCGGGTTCGGAGGCTAAGTTACGAGTTGGGAAGGTGCTAGGCACCCAACTCGCTCTTTCGGTCTCAAAATAGTTTTTGGCTAAAGTATGCTTATTGTTATATTTATTTAGCAGATAAATAAGCATTAAAAGACAGGAAAATAAAACAAATACATCCGTGGCTACATTATTTACGGATTTGCAGCCATTTCCTTACAATAATTACAAATGTATTTAAAAATATTTGGTCATTATAACGGCTCTATTACATAATATTTCCTAATCTATTTCGGGCAGCACAACGGCTTATATTGACTACATTGGGCCGGATTTTAAATACAACTTTAAATAATAAATGAACGGAAAAGTAAATGGATAAATAAAATAACGCCCTTAAAGGCTTTTACCTTTTAGAGCGGGGTGTGCTCGCTTCTCCGTCCTTCTGGAGAGGGAGACTTTATTGTTGTGATTTGGGCAGAGTGACGGCTTATTTGTGGTGTTTTTTGGCTCACTCACTCGGGCAGAATGACGGCTTATTTTTGGTGGTTTTGGCCTATTTGGTTAGGCGGAATAACGGCTTATATGGGTTGATTTCAGCCTATTTACTCAGGCAGAGTAACTGCTTACTTTATGGTTTTTGGGCCGGGAAAATAAGGTGGATACCTAGCTGGGGGTCTAATTTCCTTTATTAAGGGATACATAGGCAGCCTACTTTAGTAGGTCCAACCATTAGAGCATTTAATTTGCATATCTGCTTAAAAACTTTGATAACCTGCTATAACCGACTAAACATGTCTAGGATATGTGAGTTTTGGTTAGCATTATAAACGGTTGCATTATAACTGCTACCTATTGCATCTCTTCCCCGTTGTAATTGCGCGAAATTGGAGAGTCTATTTCTTATCAACGATGTTCGTCTACTCAGTAAGCTTCGGGTTACACGAAGACTCCATCGTTGAAGGGCTCTATAGACACCCCAATTTCGTACCCCTGGTATGTAAGTCTGGCATACGATATCAAGACCTGTTAAAACGTAACAAATGTCAAGTTACATGGTTTAAAAATGTAAAAGATAAAGCAGGATGCGCAAAACGGTGAAATGCAGGGGCTAAAGCGTCAAAAATGAGCTGAAAATTGAACAGTTTGTGCTGCCTAAAAGAAGACTTGGCGCGACGCCCGTATTCATTCAAGCATCCCTAAATCGCAAGCAATGTGCAATCTATCTGGCATTCTGTACAAGGGAATGAAGCACGTAGAGAGAAAAAGTAATTCCCTCGATGTCCCTCTCTCATCCTATAACAGGTCCCTGGTTCGCCAAGACACCGAAAATTCCCCAAAGCTTTCAGCGTTGTTGTTACGCTGCGAGAATAGTGAGCGATCGAGCGATAGTGAGCGCCCCCTCCCATAAAGCCTCGAAGCCCTGCCAAAACTCCTCCAAACGCAAATCCAACCGGTTAAAGTGATCCTTAGCGCCCCAGCTAGGTATCCACCCTATTTCCCCGGTCCAAAAACCTCAGAAAAAGCAGTTGCTCTGCCCGAGTAAAAAGGCCAAATCCGCTAGAAACAAACAGTTGTTCTGCCCGATGTCCGCCAGCAGCAAGCAAGCAGTTGCTTCGTTTGTTTCACGGTTCCCAGAAGCAACTTTCTGGAAGCGCTCGCTTAAACCGCAGCAGCAGCAAAGTAAAAAAAAAAAGACTCCCTCTCTCGAGAAGGACAAAGCGAGCACACCACGCTCTAAAAGGTGAGCCTTTAAGAGCGTTATTTATTTTTTTTTTAAAACTATTTTCGATCCGGCCCGATGTAAAAATATAAGCCGTGTGCTGCCCGGATTTATTTAGAAAATAGCATTTAAAAGAGCCATTATTATGGCCAAATATTTTTAAATATATTTGTAATTATTGAAAGGAGACGGCTGCATGTCCGTAAATAATGTAGATATGGGTGTATTTGTAGGTAGTTAATGCTTTATTTATTTGCTAGATAAATATAACAAAAAGCATACTTTAGTCAAACACTGCTTTTGAGACCGAAAGGGCGAGTTGGGTGCCTAGCACCTTCCCAACTCGAAACTTAGCCTCCGAACCCGTTTTTGCAATCTCTGCTTTTATTTTATATTTTTCTTTATTTCTTCCTTAAAATAAAGATGGCGACTCTATTAAAACATTTTGGATCGCAGTGAGGCATCGCAACATCCTTTCTTGCACTTTCTCGCTTTCCCCTAAAAAAAGGAGAATGAGAATGAAAGGGTGATGTATTCCTATATCCTGGTATCCCCTACAAAAGGGATAACTTGATATAGAAAACCCAAAGCACTCATAGTGATCCGAAATAGGTCATAAGACAATTTTTATAAAGTCTGTAGTGGGGCCCCCAACACCTTTCTTGCACTTTTCATTTTCCCCTACACAAGGGACGATGTGAATGAAAGGGTGATATATTCCTGCATCTTGTTATCCCCTAAAAAAGGGATAACCTAATACAGAAAACCCATAGCTCCCATAACGGACCAAAAATTCACTGAAGTGACTGAGGCGTATTCAATGTGCTTTTTGACAGCACCCTTTCCGAATTTTTAATTTCGTCTTCCCCTAGACAAGGGAGGATGGAAAGTGTGGTGTCCGCATCCGCACGCCGCATTCCCCTAACCAAGGGAGCGCGGGATGCACAGTGGCACCCACAATGGGTCAAATTAAAAGATCAAAATACTAATCTCTTTCAAGAATTCCCCCACCCCAAATACCCTTCCCTCCCTGCTTTCGCGAGAAGACCCAATTGTGTTCAGTGTTCACCGTCAATCGACCTATTCTACCCCAAACCTCAACCACCATTCCCCTCCAACTTTTGCAAACCGAAAATTTCCAAAACAGAACAACACACATTCAAAAAGGGCAAAAAATCTCGACCACCAAAACACTTTTTAGTTTCTGCCGACATTGATGGCCGAAAATTCCCCCTGTTTCATGATGAGCCCAAGATTTTCACAAATTTTCCTTTGAATTTCCTTTTATTTTGTATTATTTTGAGTTAATTATGTCTTGGAAATATTATTATTTGTGTATTTGTGCTTAATGTAGGTTTCCATGCATAATCGAGAATTTATATGGTGTTTAGCACAAAGTTTGAGGTAATTCCAGGTTGCAAAGTTGAGCTTTGAATTATTTGGATAAAATCCATTGAGTTCCGTTAAGCAATCCAAGGCAAATGAGGGCTAACAGAGGCTAACTGGGCTAACGGCCGGAGGACTTAATTTAGAAGTCTGAAGGGGGAAGGATTACAGCACACACTCCAGGAAGTCCAGGGGCACTGTAGTAAGTCTCAAAAGTCAGGGGGAGGTCGGCGCATTTCCAGAACTTGCTGCCCTTTTGAGTTGTCGAGCATTCAGCCCTTCCACATCACCCACCTGGCCCAGCTGCCCCTCCTTCACAGCCTGACCCACGTCCCTTGCTGGACCCAGTTATGTCCAACCCATCGTCGCTCCACCTCCCCGCCATCCAGCCCGCTCCCCTCTCACATTCTAGCCCACTTTCCACCATGGGCAACCCGCGCTACTTCCCTGGAGACCCACCAACCCAAGCCGCAACCTAGCAGCCCTTTCCTTCCCTTTATTGCCCCTAAATAACCTTTGTTATTCCTATTCTTCCCCTGGTTGCTTGGAAACTCTTGTTGCTTCTCTTTTATTCTCCCAGCTGCCTACATTATCAAAAACAAGTCCCCATTTTCGAGACATTGCTCCCAAATTGGGGTAGCAGCCCCTCTTCAACCCCATTTTCTTCCATGCCTCCATAGCTTGATCACCTTTCAAGGTTTGAAGCATCATTTCAAAAGCCAAGGATGCATCTACAAAAAATTTCAACCATGGATTCACGATTCTTTGATTTAATTCTTACAACCCATATTTTATGATATTTATTGTATTTTCTTGGGTTGATTAATTTTGTAAATATTGAATTGATTTGTGCTTAATTTATCTACGGAATGCAATTATTTTTCTATGTCAAATGTAGTGATTTAATTTAATCTCTCTCTTTATTTAATACGCATTCATGTTTAGTTATTATTTTGTGGGTTTAATTGTAACGACCCGAGCCCAAGAACTCGGTCCGCTACGCGTAGCCCACACACTGGCCCACTGAGCACGCAGCACCTCGGGTCATCAGGCCCACCACAAGCCGACCCAAAAGTCCATGGATGATGTTGGTGCCCAGTAGTAGCGCATGGCTACCTTATAAATCAAACACAAGTCCCAAATCTACCCGATGTGGGATTGGGGTATTACATTCTCCCCCACTCAAATCCTTGACGTCCTCGTCAAGGCCGAATCATACCCTGGGCGATGCATGAATCAAGAGGTGGCTCGTACGGGGATCAAGAGGTGGCTCCCACCTTCTGCGGTGTAGTACTTTGGCCCGCACAGCACTTTGTTCCCACATTTCTGGCCGGGACCCGCTCTGATACCATTTGTAACGACCTGAGCCCGAGAGCCCAGTCCGCTACGTGTAGCCCACACACTGGCCCACTGAGCAAGCAGCACCTTGGGTCATCAGGCCCACCACAAGCCGACCAAAAAGTCCATGGAAGATGTTGGTGCCCAGTAGTAGCGCATGGCTACCTTATAAATCAAACACAAGTCCCACATCTACCCGATGTGGGATTGGGGTATTACATTAATACTTTTAATTAATTGATCATTAATTAAATGATTTTAGAAATGCTTAGGATTCGCGATAGCTACCTTTGTATTTCCGACCAATCAATTTCATAGTTGGTATTTTATAACACACACTGATAGCCATTGTGAGACTTGTTTCGACATACGATCGAACCACCTTAGTCATTCGTGAGGTCAGGGAGGTTAGTGTTGACTATAAGATGCGAGAGCCCGTAGTTAACAAACTTTGTGTTCTCAGCTACCAACATGATTTGTTGAAAAATTTAGAGAATTTCTTTTTGCGAAATATTACTCATGTGTTTGGTTATTATTGCATGTTCTTCATGTTTTTTGATCACGCCAGGTTACGGGTGACTACACGTGGAGTATACGTGGAGCTGGTCCAAGTAAAGATTGTCTGTGCGGGAGCCGCTAGGTGGATATCTGGCTGGCGTTCTTGTTGGTTTCCCTGTTGTCCTCCTTGTTCCCGTGCGAAAGACCTGTCAAATAAGATAAAACACCGGTCAGGGAGCTGGGAGGTTATCCCAGCTAAAGCCCTCCGGCGTGAGAGTCAGTGCGGGGATAACGATGGAGTGTACAGGCGTTCCCTGTGATCACCCTGAATAATCTGTATGCTAAGTTGTAAGCTCAATGTAGGGAGTTTGCTAAGCGTGAACAGTATCATACCTTATGAAGTTGGTTACTTCCCTTTTTATACTTCTCTCCAGGTTTGGCTTGCCAGACAAGCAAGGACGGCGCATTGGAGACAGGATCTGCTGGTCGGCCGAGGTGGCTGGCCCCTATTGGTTCTCTCTTTTTCAGGTTTGTCAGAGTATCAAGTAGGTCAACTGTAAGTGGAGCGGCGGGTGCAGAGCACGTTGGTGTCTCTCCAATCGAACGGGGCCACCTGGCATACTTTGTACTGTGCTGACGTCTCTTAGTTTAGGTCGGTTCATGTGGTCGACCATGAGCTTCCGTATTCACCTGGTCGGTTGGGCTTATCTCCTCGTTTTCTCTTGCTGGTCGGCTGGAGCCGAGGATTTGATCATGTAAGGTCTGTCCGGCCTGGGTCTGGTCGGCTAGGTGGTGCTCGTGTCGAGGATGGCGCCAAACTGCGCCTCGTCGGTTCAGTTGCCAGATGTCGTCGTTCCGATTGCCACGTGTCAGCCACGTGGAGGGCGAATGGTTGAGTCCCTTCAGTTGCCCCCGACTTTCCGAGTGCGAGGATTCATCCCAAACTCGGAAAGTATAACTGGACTCGTCTTTGGTCAGAGTGTCCGACGTTGATCGTGCCTTCCTTGTTATAATTTTGTGAATAAGCCGAGGACGAGTTTCAACTGGTTCCTCGGGGCGAGCTCGCTTTGATGGTCGGGTCCCTGGCGTCGGTTGGGGTCATATCTCATTAATGGTACGTTTCTCGAAGCGTCGTAAAGCCGACTTTTATTTAATGTTTTGAAGTGACGGTGCCGTTATTTCTCAATTTTGGCGACGTCGTTTCGGTTACTGTGGCCACGTGTCGAGCATCCATTGGTGGAATAGGGTCCGCGTGCCGGTTGTCGGGTCGACCCGTTCATTCGTGGATCATATAAAACAAAAACCCTGGCTTCTCCTTCACACTTCCGCTTACTCCTCTGGTTTTTCCCGCTCATGCGATTTTCAGGCGATATCTCTTCCTGCCGGATTTCTGCAATTTAGCCTCTCTTCAGCCACCGTTCTTTTCCCAAAAGCGGCGTCTTAGGCTCGTTTCCTTGTCCTGCTCATTTTCCTCTTGCTCACGGCCCCTTTCTGCAGTGTAGTGGTGAGTTTTATCCCGTTGTACTTTCTCCGGCGAACGGTTACCGGTCGTTTGTGTTTCGTACTAACGCCGGAGGGTTTTTCCCTTTCAGGTTTCTGCTTTTTCTTCCCCATTCCCGCCTGCTTCGTCTTCGTACGCTTAAGGTATCTTCCCCCTATTTGCTTGAAGTTCATATTTAGTTTTTTCTTTGTCAAGATATTTTATGAGTTCCGGGTCCGAGTCCTCGCGTCGTACCCCTGACCGTTCCTCCTCAAACATAGCGTATAAGTCCTCTTCTTCATCCTCTTCATCGTCTTCTCCGAGGATCCCCTCGCCTTCGGTCCTTTCTTCAGCCATGCGGACCAAAAAAGCTAACCCTGGGGTGATTTATGCTCGGTCCCCTACCCTTTTTCTGGTATATAAACAAACCGATGGAAACTGGGAAGTCGTTCTTCCCAGTGAAGCGGAGAGGCTGTTATTGGCCGCTGGTTATAAACTAGATGGGCTTCCCTCACGCGAGGACGAGTCCTGGAAAGTCGAGGACCGACCTCTTGGGACTCAGATGTACCTTTGTGAGACGAGGGAGCAGGCATATTTTGACCTCTATCAAATCTTTTACAGCGAGCTCGAGGCTCAGAGAGTAATGAAGAAGAATATGGAGCTTGCGAGCAAGAAGAGGAAAAAAGGTGCAGCTGGTACCTCTTCGGCACCCGAGGAAGAAGATCGGGCTAGTAAAACGAGCAAGAAATCCCGAGCTGGGAAATCTAAGGTTAGCGAGGATGCTACTGAGGTGGGTAGTAAAGCTGGTGGTAGGTGGTTAAGAGGGTGGCGTAATCACATTGCCCCCGAGGACGTAGAAAATTGGGGTGTTCAGTTCAACCATAGCCCGGAGGATTTCTGGGGGTATGCTCCCGAACTGAGTCTGTCTTTACCTGAGTTAAGGCTCCTCCGAAGTGGGGTGGGATTTTACATATCTTTTTTCGAGGCAGGGCTTAGACTGCCCCTAGATCCTTTCGTTTGTGAGCTTCTCGATGAGGCCGGAGCTCATCCTTTGGACCTATCTCTCAATTTGGTGAGGTCTTTAGTCAGTTTTACTGCCTGTTTGCGAGTGCTCGGTTTTGAACCCACTCTTCCCCTTTTCAAAAATTATTTTGCTGTGACCATGTCTTTGGGCCGGCTCCAATGTAAGCATCATAACAATGGAGTCAACTTGTTTGCTCGGCCCCCAAGCAAGACAGGGCATTGGGCCGAGAAGGTCCTTATTATAGAGAGCCGGCGAGGATGGAACTTTCCCATTCCTCGTGATGCCGTTGAGTTGGTGAAGTCACTGCCCCCTGCCCCTCCATTGACCGAGTACGAGGAGAATGCCAAGCAGGCGTTGGAGGGTTATTTGGGCGTACGGAGCGAGGATCCGCTCGTATTCAGTTGGAGCTCGGTTTCCAACACCGAAGAGTTACTCAGTTTGGTCGGGATGTCAACCAGAGCCATGAAGGATCTAAAACCTCGATGTGTCATGCCCGTAATTGATACTTACCCGGGCTGGTTGGTGCACAAAAACCTGGTTTTCAAAAAGGATTGTTTGTCTTGCCGGAATTTGGGAGCTGAGCAGCCCTGCCCGGATCACCGTGAACACCTTTTCCCTTATTATTTCTTCGTTCATTCGTTCTTCCTTCTGTTATTTATTCTAACTTTAAACTTTCTGTTTTTTCAGCGATGAAGGGTCTTGATGCTCGAATGGGTTTGACGAGGAGCCGTAAAGAATCGGCCGTGAATCGTCGGGCTGTGTTAGAGACTGCTGCCTCCGATATGAGGACCAGTTATGGCTTACCGACCGTGCCTTTGACCGAGGGGGTGGCTGCTCCCATTCCGAAAGTTGTGAAGGCTGTTCCCGCCTCTTCCCGGGGAGCAGGGTCGAAGAGGGTTGCTCCCATCACGGTATCTTCATCTCCCCCTCCCGTGGCCGTGCCTCCTAAGACCCTGGTCGTTGATATTGACCCAGTCGTCGATCCCTCTTCTCAAATGGCTAAGTCGACTACGCGAAAGAGGAAAGTGATGGCCCTTGTTGACGAAGAGGTAGAGCACGTTGGTCGGCTTTCTCCCGCTAGCAAGGGGAAATCTGTGGCCGAGGAGGAGGGCTCCCCGGTTTGTGAGGAGGTCGGGATTCCCTGGCTAGCTGATGACTTTGAGTTGCCTGCCGACCAGGACGTGGCCAAGGACTGGGCCAGAATTATTGCCGACGTTCCCCCTTTGGGTAATCTTGACTTTACCGCCCGCGATGATATCACTACGACTCTTGGACAGGGGGTGGTGTCATTGCGCCCAGATGCAGTCGGAGTGATGAATTCGCTCAGCTCGGCCCAGCTGCTTGGTCGTTTTGGTTTGATAACCGGCGAGGTAAGCCTTTTTCCTTTCTTTCGTTCTGAATTTATTTCATTCTCGTTTTTATTTAGTACTCATTCGATTTTCATGATCGCAGGCTTGTGCCGTGGTGAAATCATTGTCAACCCGTCTTGGTCGGTCGGTGAACGGTGAGAAGAAGGCTGCTTGTAGAAAGCCGCTCACATGAAGATGACATGAATGTTTTGAAGGCTAAGGTCGCATCCTTGGAGGGCGACAATAATCAAAAGGCGGCGAAGTTGAGCGAGGCGATGAAGCTTCTGGAGGAAATGAAGGGTCAGCGGAACAAACTTTCTGATCGAGTTGATGAACTTCTAAGGGAGGCCGAGGGGACTAGCCAGAAACTTGCTTCAGTTGTCGGGGAGAGGGAGGTCGAGGTGAAGGAACGGGATACTGCCTTAGCACAAGTGATGGGGTTTGATGCCCAACTGGAGGCAGCTCGGGTAACCGCTGTGCAAGATTTCAAGGATGGCGAGAACTTTCTCGACGAGCTGGTGCCGTACTATACTAAGGGATCCCGTCATATCCTCCGATGTGCGGCAGCCTACGGCGTACCGATGGGGGAATTGGTCGACTGGGGACTTGAGCCCTTTTCAGGTTCTTTTGTTCGGCAGGGTCATGCCTTGGTCCCCTACCAAGAGGATGAGCTCCAGCTTGTGCATGACGAGGATCAGGAAGCTGGCTTGAGTAAGTGGGTTCCCCCGGTTCCCTCGAGATGTGAGCGTATTTTTCCGGTGGTCGAGGCGCCAAAAGAAATGAAGATGTCCCTTTCAACTCAGAGTTAACAATGCGGACTTTTACGGCGGCGATCCAACGAGGGAGGCGGCTTCGCCAGATGAAGTAAAGCGAGCATCGGCTCCCTAGGACCCGATCCCCAGCTCCCATCTGAACTTATGGCCTCGCTGCGACGAGTGTTTTTGGGCCTTCGTGCCGTTGTACCAAACAATTATTTCCTTGACAACTTTGTTTAACTTTGTTCCTTGTTTATTGATTATCGGTGATGAGCATGCCTTTTGCTTGCTTTGCTTTTGTGATCTTTGTCGTTTATGAGAATGTCTAAGTTTTTCGAATTTGTTTGTAATTTTGAAGGGCCTATCTTCGTGTGTCGAAGACAGGTCTTTCCCGGGGCCTACTCTCGTATCTGAGGGGATATGTCTTTTACGGGCCTATCCTCGGATCACAGGATAGGTCTTTGGGCCTATCCTCGTTTGCAGGGATAGGTCTTTTGGGCCTATCCTCGAGAGGATAGGTCTTTTGGGCCTATCCTTGGGGGATAGGTCTTTTGAGCTATCCTCGTATCAGGATAGGTCTTCTCTGGCCTATCCTCGTATGCAGGATAGGTCATCCTCGGGGGATAGGTCTTCTGAGGCCTATCCTCGTATCACAGAGGATAGGTCTTCTGAGCCTATCCTCGTATCCGAGGATAGGTCTTCGGCTTATCCTCGTATCCAGGATAGGTCTTCTAGGCCTATCCTCGTATCACAGGGGATAGGTCTTTGGGCCTATCGTATACAGGGGATAGGTCTTTTAATAAATGAGGCCTTCCTCGCGTGCCGAGGAAAGGTCTTTTCTTGGTAGCACAAAACATTATAGAAACTTTCCATTCCTTTATTCAACTGTTAAAAGTTACATCATTGATAATATTTCTTCAGGTGGTCGGCGTGCCATGGGTTTTTTAGTGGTGTTCCATCAGTTACGCTGGCCGTGCGTCCCTTCTCGAACAACTTGGTCACCACAGTGGTCCTTCCCAATTTGGGGAGAGTTTGTTTCTGCCGAGTTTTTTGCCTGTTGCTTCGATCTTCCTTAGGACCCAGTCTCCCACTGAAAAGCTCCTCGGCCTGACCTTCTTGTCATGGTTTCTCTTTGTGAGCCTTTTGTAGTTAATCATCCTTAGTCTTGCTTCAATTCGTTTCTCTTCAATGTTGTCCAGGTCCAACAGTCTTGATAGCTCGTTCTGACTTTGGTCGAAGAAGGTGACTCGGGCCGTAGGGAGGGCTAGTTCGACTGGTGCCATGGCTTCCGATCCATAGGTAAGTGCAAAAGGAGTTTCGCCCGTAGAGCCGTGGACGGTGGTCCTGATCCCCCATAAAACGATCGGCAGCTGCTCGAGCCAATTCCCTTTTTTCTCGTCTAAATCCCTTTTGAGTGCGTGTAAAATCTTCTTGTTTCCTGCTTCGGCTTGGCCATTGCCTTGAGGGTGAGCCACTGAGGACATTCTGTGTTTGACGTTCAGCCTCTCGCAGCTTGCTGTGAATTTTTTGGAGAACTGGGTACCGTGGTCGGAGACTACAATCCGAGGAAGACCAAATCGGCAGAAGATCTGCTCGTACACGAATTTCACCGCTTGGTCCTCGGTGATGCTGGCCAGGGGCTTGGCCTCTATCCATTTAGTAAAGTAGTCCACGGCTACTATGATAAACTCGCATCCGTGCTTGGCTTTAGGGAAAGGGCCGATGAGGTCTATCCCCCACATGTCGAACGGCCATGTTGCGATCACCGGTGTCTGGGGTATAGATGGGAGCCTAGGAATATCTGCAAACCTTTGGCACTTGTCGCACTTCCTTACGTACTCCGCTGCATCCCTTCTCATGCTCGGCCAGTAGTATTCGTGGAAGTTTATTTTGTCTGCCAAAGTCCTTGCCCCCGGGTGTCCTCCACATTCCCCTTCGTGAACCTCGGCCAGAAGGTCTTGCACTGTTTCTGGTCTTACACATCGAAGCAGGGGCTTCGTATTGGATCTTTTGTACAGCATTCCCCCAACGACCGAGTACCGGCATGCTCGGTTCCTTACCATCTGCGCCTTATCCTTATCTTCGGGCAAAGTACCTTTCTCAATGTAGTCCTTGATCTCGTCGATCCAGCATCCTGGGGCCTCTTCAATCACCATCACTTTCTCCTCATTAATGGCGGGATTCTCGAGAAACATCAGCTCGACCTCGGCGGGGATGTCTTCGCTTTCAGAAGAAGCGACCTTCGACAGGTAATCTGCTCGTGCATTGCTTTCCCTTGCAATCTGCTCCAGTTCCCAATATTTGAATTCCTTGAGTTGTGCCTGGACTAGTTGTTGATATTTGGCCAAGACCGGGTGGTTTGCCCCATATTCGCCCAAAACTTGCTTGACCACTAGCTGGGAATCACTGCGTATTACAATGTTCTCGGCCCCCAGCTTCCTTGCCAACTCGACACCGCTACCAACGCCTCATACTCGGCTTGGTTATTTGAGGCCTTGAAACCGAACTCAAGGGCCAAACCTAACTCCTCCCCTTCTGGGGTAATCACTGAGATTCCTGCCCCACTTTTAGTGGTTCCCGAGGATCCATCCACGAATAGGGTCCAATGCTCGGGTGGTCTGGGCTCTGTTAGCTTGTCCTCGGTCTTTTCCTCGGTCGCACTTGGTTTTCCCCGGCTTTCCTCCGTATTACCCTTAGCTGCTCTTTTTGTAAATGAAGTTTCGGCGATGAAGTCTGCCAAAACCTGTGCCTGAATGGTTCTCCTCGGCTCATATTCAATCCGTATCACGATAGCTCAGCAGGCCATTTTAGCATTCTACCCGCCATGTCTGGCTTATGCAGGATCTGTCTCATCGGGAAGTCTGTGTAGACCACTATCGGGTGAGCTTGGAAGTACGCTTTCAGTTTTCGAGCAGCAATTACTAGGGCGAGCACCAATTTCTCGATCTCTAAATATCTCTCCTCGACCTCGGTCAAGGCATGAGACACATAGTAAACCGGCTTTTGCAACTTATCTTCCTCCCTGATTAACACTGCCGCGACTGCCGAGTCTGATGCAGCCAAGTACACGTACAATTTTTCCTCGGGGATGGGGATCTTTGAGTAGAGGCGGCCAAGATATTCTTTGAGCTCATTGAAGGCCTTCACACAATCGTCCGACCATAGGAACTTTTTTCCCCCTTTCAGTGTCTTGAAAAATGGTAAACTTCTCTCTGCCGACTTGGCTATGAAGCGGCTGAGAGCGGTTATCCGACCGTTAAGTTTTTGGACATGCTTGATACATTCGGGAGGGTCCATGGTCGTCAGGGCCTTTATCTTCTCGGGGTTGGCTTCAATCCCCCTTTCATTGACCATGTAACCGAGGAATTTTCCGGCCTACCACTCAGGCGCATTTTCTTGGGGTTTAACTTCATTTTATGCTTCCTCAGGTTTGCAAAGGTTTCTTTTAGGTCCTCGACGTGGTCGGCCTGCTTTGTCTTGATCACCATATCGTCGATGTATGCTTCCACGTTTCTCCCCAGCTGATCGCCGAACACCTTATTCACCATTCTTTGGTATGTGGCCCCTGCATTCTTTAACCTGAAAGGCATCATGGTGTAGCAGTACAATCCTCCTGCAGCTCGGAACGCCGTGTGTATTTGATCAGCCAACCACATTCGTATTTGATGATACCCAGAATAGGCATCGACAAAACTCAGGATCTTGTGCCCGGCTAACGAGTCTACGAGCTGGTCGATCCTTGGGGGTACCAGTCTTTGGGGCAAGCCTTGTTTAAGTCGGTGAAGTCCACACACATTCTCCATTTTCCGCTCGACTTTTTCACCATGACCACATTAGCTATCCATGTTGCATACAGAACCTCTTTTATTTTTTTGCTTTGAGCAGCCTGGATACTTCTTCCTTGATCGCCTCTTGTTTCTGGGGAGAAAAAATTCTTGCCTTTTGTTGTATGGGAATGGCGTCGGGATCGATGCTAAGTTTATGCACAGCCACGTCCTGGCTGATTCCTTCCATGTCCTCGACCCTCCAGGCGAAGACGTCCGGACTCTCCCGGGAGCTTAATGATTCTTTCGCTCCTCTTCGGGTATCTCTCTTCCGACCTTGACTTTCTGCTCTGGGAAGTCAAGGTTAATCACTATTTCTTCCAAGTCCTCATCTGGCTTGATCTCCAGTCGGTCTCCAGTATCCGAGCTTTCCACCATCACTATTTTCTTGGTTGCTCTCCTTGACTTTATCTGGGGTTTAGGCGCCATTGCCTCCATGTTTTCCTTTGGCGGCGAGCTGGCGTTCCCAGCTCGCGCTAATTGCTATGCTTTGGGAGCTTCCACTGGTGCATTAACGACGGGGACAATTTCCCCTCCATCCTCTCTTGCCTTCTTCGTCGGCTTATTCTCCTCTGCCACCTCCGTTCGAGGCTGGGTCGTATTCACCTTTTCTTTGTTTTTCTTTTCTTTGTAGATGTATTCAAGAGTCTTTGTAGGGTCATTTTCACCCTTTGATGGGCAGCCCATCGAAACTTTGTTTGGGTGGGGAACCCGGATTGCATTGTATGGGGAGGGAGGTGGGAGGTCGATCACAAGAAAATCCACCTCCTCCGTTCGAGGTGTGGTGGTTTCTTCTCCTAACACAACCTTGAGGGTGATCGACCCTTTTACCGCGACTTGGTGTCCGGTGAAGCCTTCCAATTGTACTGAACTTGGCCTGAGATGGGCGTCGCCCAACTTCAGACCGACAAAGCATTTATAGTACAAAATGTCCCTCGATGCCCCCGTGTCTATCAAGACCCTCTTTACGTCATTGTGGATTCCAACCCTCGAAGTCGGTGGTACTTGCCTTGCTTAGTTTCGCTAATGGCTAGCTCGCTCGGCATGAATGTAATGCCTCCCTTCTTCGTCTTTTGGGGCATTGAGTTCACCACATGTTTCAAATTGTAAATCATATTCTTGAGCGGGTACCACTCGGGTGGCCTCTCGATCGTGTCGATCACATTCCTTGGCCTTGGGTTGTGCAGTTGCGGGTCCTGGTTTCGTCGTTGTTCCCCTCCTCGATCTCCTCGGTTATTTCTGCTTTCGAACCTCTGAGCTCCCCTACGTCAATTAGCTTCTGAATTGCTCGCTTCAAGTTAATGCATTCCTCAGTTGTGTGGCCGACGTCCTTGTGATATGCGCAGTGTTTGTTAGGATTTCGCGGGTACCGTGTTTCCTTTAGCGGGGGTGGTCGCCCAATTCTATTCTGGTCAAGAAGGACGTTCATAATATGCTCGCGACTAGTGTTTAGAGGAGTCCACTCCATATCATCCCACTTGTTCCTTCCTCGGTTATCTTCGCGCCTGCAGGAATCTCCTCGGCCATCTCTCCTCCGGTATCACGTGTAGGTTGGATCCTTCACAGGTCCTTCTTCTTTCCATCTTTCTTTGCATCCTCGGCATTTATCACCCTAGGCGTGGGCGTACATTTCTCCCTCTTGACCCATGATCTCGGAGCATCATCTCTTGTCTCATCGAGGCCTTTTGTAGGCAGAGATGAAGCACATTTTAATGGACTCCTCCGAGATGTAGGGTATTTGGTCGACCATAGCCATGAATCGGTCCATGTACATTTGATTGGACTCGTTGTGGCGTTGTTGGATCTTTGCGTAAATGCTGTTTGCTTCTTCGGTTTGGTTGCCTGCTGAAGAAATTGCGTCACGAACATGCATGCGAACTCATCACGTTCCCACTGAATGCGGGGTAATCCGTGTACCATTTCAAGGCTTTTCCCTGTAGGGTGCCTGCAAAGATTTTTCCCCAAGCATCCTCGTCTTCTGGGGCTATCGCATTCATTTTGACCTCGAAGCTGGCGATGTGGTCGACCGCGCTAGTGAGCCCTTGGTAAGAGTCAAAGTTAGGCAACTTTTTGTCGGGCAGTGGGGCTTTCCTCATTTTTTCTTTGAACGGTCCGTTCTTGGATGGGGGGAGCATCATCGGCTTCCCTTTTTCAATTGCTTCGAGTCTGCCTCGAAGATATTTCACTTCCTGCTCGACTTCCTTGGGTGGAGACTTAGGGGCATCTTTTTGTACTTCCGTGGTCGCGTTCCGACCACTTTTTCGTTGCTCTATCCCAGATTGTTGAGGGTGAGAGCGATTGCTTCGCACGTTCTGCTCTTCACTGCCTCCGCTCTTGGTTGAGATTCTCCTTCCTCGCTCCTCTCCCTAGTTCGGGAAGGTGGGCATCTTGATTCATCGGGAAATGTAAGCCGGCTATGAATGCTCGGTTTTCGGACGTGCTCGATCATCCTCCCTCCCAACCTTGACTTCACGCTCGGGCGAGGGGTGGCCTTTCTTTTCTCTTTGCCCCTTGATGGGGCTTCCTCGTTCGCCCTGATTGGTTCCCGTGTGACTATCATGTTTGGTGTGGCCCCCACCTTTTTGCTCAGCTCGTACACTCTTTGCTCCGCTTCTTGGATTTCTTGGAGGTAAAGTTTTCGGCGCTTCCCAATACTTGGTTCCTCAAGTATTTTTCTTGTTCATTCGTTGGTTCTGTGGCGAGTCTTAGAGCCTACTGAGGTGTACCTCGTCGTTCCTCCTCGTCTCCCCCGGCGAAAGAGGAATGCGCTCGGTTGAGATCGGCCCCAGTTCACGAGCCACATCGGCGACTCCCTTTTCCTTTGAAGACTTTTGAGCTCGGAGGTGGTCGGGTCTATTTCACGTGGATGCCTATTGGTTGTTTGGGGAGGTTGCATGGTCGAGGGGCAGGCTCGTTTGCTCCTGGTTGGTTTTGTTTTGTGGGGGTTGTTCTTTCCATGATTTATGGTTAGGGCTAAGAAATGGAAGGCAGGGAAAAGAAGAAAGAAGTTTTCGATTCCCGGCAACGGAACCACTTGATCACGCCAAGATATGGGTGACTACACGTGGAGTATACGTGGACCGGTCCAGTAGAGGCTGCGTCTTGGGCGGTGAGGTGGATATCTGTTTGGCCTGTTGGTTTCCCAATCGTCTTCCTTAGTTTCTTGCGTGAGCCCCTGTCAAGTAAGAGAAAACACCGGCCGTCGGGGAGCTGGGAGGTTATCCCAGCTAAAGCCCTCCGGCGTGAGAGTCAGTGCAGGGATAACAATGGAGTGAACAGGCGTACCCTGTGATCACCCTTAGTAATCTGTGTTTGGATGCAAGCTCAAAGTAGAGAATATGCCAAGTATGAATAGTGTCGTACCTTGTGAAGTTGGTTACTTCCCTTTTTATACTCCTCTCCAGGTTTGGCTTGCCGCAAGCAAGGGCACGTTGAGACACGATTGGTCGGCCAGGTGGCCGGCTCTATTGGTTCTCTTTCGGGTTTGTCGGAGTATCGAGGCGCAGTCAGCCGCAGTGGAGGCGGGCACGTTGGTGTCTCTCCAATCGAACGGGGCCACCTGGCGTACTTTGTACTATGCTGACGTTTCTCCGCTCAGGTCGGTTGGACTTAAGTCCCTGTTTTCTCTTGGTGGTCGGCTAAGGTCGAGGACCGATCATGTAAGGTCTGCCTGGTGACAATTGGCTAGTCTAGGGTAATTCTGCTCGGCCTGGGTCTGGTCGGCCTGGTGGTGCTCGTGTCGAGGATGGTCGCCAACCTGCGCCACATCGGCGTAGTTGCCATGTGTCGTTGTTCTAACAGCCACGTGTCTGCCACGTGGAAGGCGGGTGATTGAGTCCCTTCATAGGGTGACCATGATGACGGATGCACTGCTATATGCAATCACAAATGAAGTTCTGTTCAGCAGTGTTTTCATTATGTCATCTTGTTTGTTTGTTTATTTTTTTTTTGCTCAGTAGAACTAAAATTAAAAGTTTGAGCATCCTTGGTTAGATTTGATTTTGTCAAGGTTGGTGGTGTTTGTTGGTTGCATGCACACCTCTAGTATGATTGGTCGAGAAACTTTTGTATGGTGATAAATTTTTTATTAGTTCCAATCATTGAACTCATAAAATTAAAAAAAATTAAAAAACGGGTTAAAGTGGGTTGACATGCTTTAACCTGACTCATTTACTATCCGACACATCTAACCCATTTAATATTTGGGTTGTGGCATGTCATGACCCATTTAAACCCGTTACCAACTCCAACCCAACCGAACCAAACCCAATTGACACCCCTAGGTTGGATCATCCCTTGCTTCAAAATGAAGACCCCCTCTCCTTGAACTTCAAAATTGGCGCACATGAAGGGGGTACCATCTTCATTCCCCTCCTTTAAAAAAAAAAGTTTGTGTTTTAGTTTTTATTTATATTATGAATTTTGTATTTTGGTTTAAAAACTAGTTTTGTGTTTTAGTTAAAATACTGCATAAAATAATTTAATTGTTTTTATTTATATTGTTACAAGTTATTAATAATATTAAAATTATTTGCAATAAAGTTCATAAATATTGAAGCATAGATTTTCTAATACAAAAATGAAAATTACATTACATTAAATAAACTCACACAACATACATTTTAATAACATTAATACTAATACAATTTATACCATAACTACCATTAATTATTAATTTTAGGCAAAACTCATATTTGGGCTACCCAACTTTTTAAAAACTTGTAATGAAGCCACCAAAAATTTAAAATTTTCATTTTTGCCATTGTATATTAGTTAGGCTACAAACGAGTTTGTTTTTTGGACGAACGTTAGTTTTGTCATTAAATCAGAGTCAAATATCTATTTTGCACCTTTAACTTGACAATTATTCTTTTTATGTGATATTAAAAATTTAAAGGGGTCCAAATAAAACATTCATACTTTAACTTTCCAATAAAACAAAAAAATAATCCCAGATGAAAATTGATGCACCCATGCCTACCAAAAGAGGGAAGAAGTAGCTATAACAAACTCAAAAAAATGCAAAAGGTGGGTCCCAATCAGCAAACACACCCGTATGAGCCGGATACAATAATAATATGTTAAACACACCGAGGTCCGGGAGTAGTTACCCCCACTTATTTTTTTTGTTAAATATATTTTTTAATAATAATATGTTAAATTTTACAAATTACCCTATTTTTGTCAAAATTTTACAAGTTACCCTAAATCTCTGCGTCCACCATTGACTTGCGAAGGAAGCAAAATTCAATGGAGCCGGTCTCATCGCTGACGAGACACTCAGCGATCCGAGCACGGTGAAGATTCTGTGACACAGCCGGTCTAGCAACCTTCTGCGCCACCGGTTCGAGCTCACCACCTTCACCGTTAAAGTATGGCCGCTCATCCCAGGCTTCAAGCACTCGACCTTTGTAAACACAGGCTTCCCCTTCTCCGTGGTGGTCGTCCGTGTAGCCGCCGTTGTCGCCATTTCTTTCAGTGTCAGAAGAACCCTAAAGTGTTAGTAGTGGAGGGTTGTTGCGACTACTTTTTTTGCCTGGAGAAAGAAAGCGGAGAAAGACTAGAAAAAAGAGAGTGAAAGACGGAGGGAGAAGAGCTTTTGGGTTGAAATTGATGTAAATTTCAATTTTTTGATAGGGGAAAATTTCATCCCAAATTTCAATTTTTAGCCTAACCCATTTTTATTTATTTTTTTTTTCGGGGAAGCACAAATTTTTCTATGATATAAGATTATCTGTACTGAACACAAATAACTACAAACTTCACCAACTACACCAAACTTTCGATCTTTCCGGAGACAGAAAATGAGGAGTGGGGGTTTGGGTTTGGGTTTATGTAGGTGGTGGTGATGGAGGAATAGTAAATAAGAAAGAAATGGTGATGAAGTGGAGGGAGGGGAATGGAGGAATATTTACTTTTTGAGGCAAACCCAGAAGCTCTAAAAAATTGAAATTTCATCTGGGTTGAAGACCTTCTGTGTTCTTCCCAAATTTTCATCTGGGTTTGATGGGGGAAATTTTCTTCCCAGATTTATTCAACATTCCCAGAAAGACTATTGATTATTATCTATTTTTGCTTGGATAATATTTTTAATTTTATGTGTTTTCTTATAAATGTGTTTGATTATGGCGATGACTGATGAGGGGATAAGGGAAACAAGGTGGGGTTACACAGAGAAAATGAAGGAAATTTCCAGGAAAAGGAGAGGTGACGTGGTGTCAAAGAGCTTCTGGGTTGAAATTGATGAAAATTTCAATTTGTTGGATTTTTTTTTTGTTTTGTTTTATGGAAAGTTAAATTGGAGTGTTTCATTTGGACCCCTTTGGGTTTTTAATATGACATAAAGAGAATAATTGTCAATTTAAAGGGGTAAAATAGAGATTTTATTTTGATTTAATGACGGAACTAACGTCCGTTTAAAAAATAGACTCGCTTGCGGTTTAACTAATGTACAGTGGGAATAATGAAATTTTTAAATTTTCGATAGCCTCATTGCAAGTTCTTGAAAAGTTGGGTGGTCCAATGATAGGTTTTATCTTAATTTTAATATGTTTATATTTTAGTTAAGTCTTGCATTTATTTATTAATTTTAATGCAGAATATTTAATTTAATTTAATATTAATTCAAAAAAATAATTGTTTGTTTTCTAAAATGCATTAATACAAATGAAGTGAGATAAAACATATGTTTTAAATAGAATAATAAAAAATATAATTAGAATATTCTTTTCGATGAATCTTAATGGATCAATTTGATTCGACTCAATGGGGACAGTTTTTTAATACTAAAAACAATAAAGAATTCCTTTACCCAAACTACCCTTTCCCACTAATGAAAAATACCACGTGGAGAAGATATAAGGTTACCAACAATTTATGAATCCAATAAATTCGAGTCAAAATATGTAAATGATAAATATGCATATTTCAAATGGTTTAGAGAGCATTAAATGCTTTTGATCCGAATTTGAGTCATTTAGCAATGTTGGAGGGTGGAAGAAATTGATGTAGAAATTGCATCAGTTTAGAGATTTGATACAATTTTTTTTATCAAACTGTTGGCGATGGTCTAAGGCGTATCTTCTAAACTTCAAATATATTCCAAAAATTGCAACAAGACCCCTTGAACTTCAAATAAACTTTCAAACATGCAAAAGATTACCCAAAACTTGTAGAATTATCTTGGCAAAACCCTCCATTTGGCCACCCAATTTTTCAAAAAATTGCAAGGCGGCCACCGAAAGTTTAAAACTTGCAATGAGGCCACTAAACTAAATTAATGATGCAAGCGTGCCTATATTTTGGATGGACGTTAGCTCTACCGTTAAATATGAGTGAAATCCCTATTTTGCCCCCCTTTAAATAACAATTATTCTTTTTATGTGATATTAGAAACCCAAAGGGGTCTAATGAAAAAAAAAAATCACATATAAACCCTCTTCATCTCCCATCTTTCTTTCTCTCTCTCTCTACTCAGATCTCCGAAAATCGTGTCTCCCTCTGGCTCCTTTCTCCCGTCGAACACCCACCATTGAATCCACGTCTCATGACTCTATCCATCCCGCCATCCATCCTTCCCGATGACGAGGTTTGCTCGGCCCTATATAAACCAATCGCCGCTTCCGGGTGAACCAGTTGGCGACGCCATCTCCCTCCTCTCTCTAATTCGTTCACACTAAGCCCGCCGCCATCTCCCTTTGCCCAATCAATCAACAACCGCCGCCCTTTTTGTAACCCCGATCTCCAGCCATCACCCGGCGTTCTACCTCCCCTTCATCCACCACCGACGCTGACCCCCCTCCATTAATTTAATCTCTATCTCCCTCGCTCCGGCTTCATTTCCCAGATTCGCCACCCGCCATGGCTGGCCGAGCTCCACACTTAGCTTGAATCCTTCATCTTTGCCGCCATCTCCTTCGTATCACAAAAGCTCCACCAAGGTCCAACTGCCGATAACCCCTTCCAGTTAATTTCTAGCCGCTTCCATCTCCGTTCATCCCCAATCAACTTCACCGAATTCTCTCCGTCTTTAACGTCCAGCATCCTCACTACCATTCGGCGTCCACCTTCCCTTCGTTTAGCCTCCACATGGCCTAGCCCGCCCCTTGCCCAAATCCACGTAGGTCCCTTCGTCTCCCCGGTATTGGACACCCAGCAACCCAACGATTCCCAAACAGACAGAAGATTCAGTCCACCGCCGACTCCTTCCTCCTCTGTTCACTTTGACCCAATTCCCAATTTTTTTTTTTTCATTAGACCCCTTTGGGTTTCTAATATCACATAAAGGGAATAATTGTTATTTAAAGAGGGGCAAAATATGGATTTCACTCATATTTAACGGTGGAGCTAATGTCCATCCAAAATATGGGCACGCTTGCATCATTAATTTAGTTCAATGGCCTCTCATTGCAAGTTTTAAACTTTCAGTGACCGCCTTGCAATTTTTTGAAAAAACTGGGTGGCCAAATGGAGGGTTTTGCCAATTATCTTCAGAGACTTCCAGATCACATCAGCATTTTCAAAATATAAACGAGTATGTTCCTTGATTTTGATTTTGGGATGTCCAAGCAACAGAACATAATTGGAATTGGTTCTTAAAAGAACCATATGTTATCAATGACATTTTTATTTGGGTTAATTGCACCATTGATCTCTTGAATTCAAGTCATTCTCACCATTAGTCTGTTATTTTTTTTAAAATAATAATTGGGCCGTAAAAGTTTCAAATTTTCACAGTCTCAGTTTTTTTTATGGATGCTATTAGAGAAATATCGTTAAGTTGTCCATGTGCCTCACATGTGCATTTAGTAACGACTAAAATAAACATTTTTCAGACTTAACTTATATCATAATTTGCAATTGAGTCCTTATGGTTTGAAAAAAGACCACAAGGCCTTATTTCCCAAAGTATTTTCAAGATTTGGTCCCTTGGATTTTGGAGAAAGACTCTAAAGCCTTCTTCCCAAAACGATGGAAGGTGGAGTATGGGCACATTGTCGCGGCTGTGAAACCATTGTCGTCATCCCAGGTTTGACGACCTATCGCAAAAGATACCCTCGGTAACCTCCTGTCGCGTGCATCACTACAATGGTGAACTCCAACGAGTTCGCTGGAGGTCCACAAAATCTGTTAAGAATTGAAGAATCCACTAAAAAAAAAAAATCCCCAGGCAAGATTTATTCGATTATGTCCAAGAATCAAGTTATGGAACAAGGCTGGAAGGACGACGTCCTTGGCTATGAGTTCGCTGGACCAAAAAACCCTCAATTTGTCCTAAATAATCAATTTCAAAATAAATCCTAAACAAGATTTGTTCGTTTCAATAGCAGTAGAACTACTGATTTTAAAGTCGTGAGGACCAATAATGTAGCCTGCTTGCGTGCTTGGTTTTGGGCATCGTCCTTAACAACAAGATGATGAAAATCAAAAGTTCAATCTTTGAAATTTAAACCTGGATATTTTCTGTTTGCTAATCTATTTAGGTTTTGTTTAATTTCAATGGGATGTTAATGAATTTGGGGAAGAAAGCCTTGTGGTATATTTTCAAACCCTAGGGGCTCGATTACAAATTGTGATATATTTAAGTTTGAGAAAAATTTTATTTTAACCCTTACTAAATGCACGTGGGAGACATATGGGTAACTTAACAATATTTGTATAACGGCATCCATCAAAAGGATTGAGTCTGTGAAAATTTGAAACTTTTAGGATCCAATTGTTACGAATTTCTTTTAAGACACTAATGATTAGAATGACCCAAAGTCAAGGGACGAATGGTACTATTAACCCTTTTTTCTTTCTATCATATACAAAGAATAATTCAACGTCCGTTAAGTTAACGTTTTTCTTCTCAAACTAAAATGGAAAAAAAAGAGACAAAGTTTAAAATTAGATTCCTCCTGCTGGCTTGATCCTCATTGTTCCTCATTCGTTGACACACGTGGGCCATAGCAAGATTGTGACCCCTCCACAGGTGCCAAATGTGTCCTTAACAATTAACCCATAACCATGATTCCATCTGGATATTACCATGAAATCAACCTGGCCGGCCTTCAATATTAGACTTGGCAAAGCCACCACATTTTGTCTATTCATTTGACAGTTATTTTAGTTATAATGCTCTCTATATCTTATAAGTATCCCAAATATCATCAACAAAGAACCAAGAAAAATTTCCAAGACTAGAATTATGAACGGAGGAGGAGGTTTTGGTGGTGGGGGTCGATGGAAAATGGCTGCACCACCCCCTGCTCGTTCCAAAGATAGGGACGAAGATCTGCTTTTATTTCGGGATATGCATAAGCGAGATAAGGATAGAGTTGTTAGCCTACTTCAGCCTGTTTCCGATGAATTTGAGGCAAATGGTGAGATTTGTCTGTTGAGTCCTCAACTTTTTTAACATGACTTGTTCATCTATAGAGTTACTGATCATTCATTTGAAGTGCAGGAAATTATCCACTGAATGGCTTCTGGAAAGAAAGGGCCTGGATTGGATTTCTTGGAGAAAGTGAAAAGAATGATTATGAT
The DNA here is from genome assembly GCA_013146195.2 of Codonopsis lanceolata. Lineage (NCBI taxonomy): Eukaryota > Viridiplantae > Streptophyta > Magnoliopsida > Asterales > Campanulaceae > Codonopsis > Codonopsis lanceolata. Next base: position 9,613,545 of record CM028383.1, on the reverse strand, counting down.
TGGTATGTATGGATCTTTCTACTAGCTATAAGTCTGTCTCCATCTATTTTTGTGTACTTACTTGGTTCAAGCATTTGGTTTTTATAGGTTGAAAACACCGCCGGCAACGCCTCTATTTCCATCTCTTGAGATGGAATCAAAGATCAATGCCGCCGAACTTGTTGTTCAACGAGAGATACCAATTTTCCAGCCCCTTTCACGGGTACGTTCCCTTTCACAATTCAGAAGTATGAAAACATAAGGTTGTTTTATTGAAAGTTCGATTAAACTCAGTTTGCAGCAAATTCAGAAGAGGCTGCAAAGGCAACAAGTACTAATGCTGCAGGAAGGCCGAAATCTCCAAATCCGAGACCAAGGTTTCCTGGGAGATCTATTACCCCAAGTGGGAGGCCAAGTATTTTGATATCTGATCACAAGAAAAACAGCAAAAGTGCCCCTATTATTGTGAATCCCAAACTGAACCAACTCAACTCTAGTACTGGTGATTTGAATGACATTGTTAAAAAGTTGAATACAGCAGCATCTGTGGCAAAACCAACTAGCCAAAAAGAAAGCCATTTGAATATCCTTGCTGCAAACCTTTCGAAAAACATGCAGGCTACAAACTCCTCGACAAAAACCAAGCCCAAAAGTCGAGGAGTGTCACCTCTAGTTAGGTCAACAATTCCAGCTCAAAGCCCCAAATTTTCTGATGAAACACCTTCTAATCTAAAGACAGATCGATCAGCTTCAAGGGGTCGGTTCACAAATCAGAAACTAAGTCAAAGTAGCACCACCACAGCCCTTCAAAAACCCGAATATTCAAATATGAAAGAAAGGAGGCAATCATGCTCACCGAGCGTGACTAGGGGCAGGAAAGTGGCACCAATGCAAGAAACTGCGAGTGAAGGAAACAATAATAACAACGTGACTACCCCAAGGGTGGACAAAATGTTTCAAACAGGAAATGGAGGACAAGTTTTTGGGAGCAGGATGGTGGACAAGTTGATGAATGCTAGAAAGACGAGCGTTGAAGAGAGAGAAGCTAAGCCCAAACTGAATAGCTCACTCAATGAGGGATCTGGTTTTGGAAGGATGATGTTCAAGAGTTCACTGGACAAACATATGGTATATTTGGTTCTACAGTAACTGGCCTTACCTTGGTAGTTTACTTGTGTTTGCTTTCAGAATCTTTAATCATTTTTCAAATTGTATTGCAGGAGATTAAACGAGACTCTCGACAACTTGGAGTTGCAAACACAAGTAAAAAACCTATAAGCATGAGCAACAATGTGGCTTCAAAGTCGAGTGGTGGAAGCTATAGAGTGAAGTGATCATACACCGACGTATTGATGTAGAACAAGTGGTCGAGACGTATTTGAGCAAAGCTTTAGGGAAGAGTTTGAAGTTCAAGGGGTCCAATGACAATTTTTGAAAGTTGGTTCGGCGGGAAGTTTTCACATTTTTCCGTAAGTTTCCGTTTTCACTAGTAGAAATCATTTAACATCGCTAACTTTACGGAGCATAACTTTCGCGTCCCGATGAATTACGGGCCCGCCGCATATCAAATTGAATCTCTCGACGAGATATATAAGACTCACTCGGTGTAATCCATGAAAAGTTCGTTTTAAGCCCAAAAAACGCTATATAACCACTGTTATGGACCTTGAAATTAAGTTTTCAGGTTTTTTTTTCCTTTTAGGGTTTGGTTTGTTTATGGCATATAAATACGCCCTTAAACGTTTATTTCATCAGTTTTGATAATAAATCGAGTTTTCTTATTTTCTTACTTTGTGATTGAAAACTCTAAACCGTCATATGCTTGTTTGTTAGAAATTTCTTATGAAAAGAGTTCATGTTGATTGTTTCGATGCATCTAGTATGTACCAAACGACACACATTGACAATCATAAGGAGTTGGACTGATCAGTACATCTCACACTGCGCCATTGTTTGAAATCTTGATTGTTTCACATGGTTTTAATCAAATTCTCACTCTTGTGAGATGCAATGTCATCTCTCCCTCTCACTACTTATAAAAGTTAACGTTGTTTCTTATAATTAATAGATGGATAAAAATAACCATTTATCAAATAAACCGCTACCATTTAATTAAGGACAAAACAAGTACATTTATCACGATAAAAAAATCATGTTTTGACAAAAATATTCATAATTTAATAAATCAATTTTAACCCACTTCAGATTCTCACCGCCACTTACACATTTTAAATCTTCTTCTCTAAGAATTTATCTTTCCAATGGTTTTCATTCTTGCTTCATTTTTACTTGGGTCCCATTACCAAATCATTTACTTTTATTTTTATTCTTCCCCATTCTTAACCGCATATATATTGTGTTGGTCCCAAAGTAGGCTCAATCTAGGCTAGAAGGGGGGTTGAATAGCCTAGATAAGGTGTTAAAATCTTTTTGATTGATAAAAACACTTCTTAAGGATTTTAGAAGGGTTTGAGAAGAAGTTGTTAAGGCAATGAATAAAGATGGAATCGAATAATAAAGACCGCTGTTGCAGGTATAACTTCCGAGACAAGCAGCAAAGCAGCTATGAGAATGCAAAGAACGATATAAACGTAAGACGAGATTTGAAGTGGTTCGCATCGCGAATAGTACACATCCACTACCAAAAGTGGTTAGCTTTGGATTTTAAAAGTGCTCTTGTTTATCCACTAGGTTTATGATTTAGATCACTAATGGATCGTGGTACAAAATCGCTTTTAACCAAGTGTTTGAAGGTGAGAGAAACAATCAATAAATAATTGTTCTCTACACGCGTAATTAAAGAACAGTAAAAAGACAAACTAAATGAAGCCGGAGAAGAAATAAATATGATAGATCCGCAGCCTCGTAAAGTTTGGTGAAGTGTTAGTCCTTGTCCTTTGATCTCTTGAATGCTTGAGTGATGAAGATGAAGCTTGAGAGTTTAATGCTAAGAGTTGTTTTTGTTCAGTCTTCGTGACTTGAATATATACCGAAGAGATCTTTGGACCGTTGGATAGGAACATGTTGAATTGTGTCAAACCGGCCTGCATTGAATGCACCGGCTTGGAGAGCCGCCCACGCTTCGTGAGATGCAGAGTGCAGAGAAGACTTTGCCAAACAGAGTAATGTTTCAGGCTGCAGGCTCTTCAGCTCAGAAAGTCTTCTTAGCCAAAACGGTAATGCTTCGTCTTCGAGAGGTCGTGGTGCGCAGCCGACAGCTGTCATCATACGTAGTTGACTTCTTGAAGATGTAAAATTGGTGAAGACATAATGACAAGATATTTTCGAAAAATATTCGGATGAATATCCACGTGGCGTTGTATCTTGATTTTGGCTTATTTTGATTTTTCAGAATTCGAAAGCGACTTCAAAGTCCGCCGTTTCCAATGCTTGCCGAAGAAGCTTGCTGAAACGCGCCTAAGAACTAAACACTAGAAACTATTCTAAACACAATGATTCTAAGACAGTTGCCACACTAATCGGTACGCAGACCTTTTAGCCACTGTACAAAAGAATCAGAAGATGACTCAACCAAATCTAATCATAGGAATCAACAATCTCCTCCTATTTGGTTGATGTCATCATCTCGCCTACGAAAGCGCACTTTGAATCATGCACCGAGATAATAAGTATGTCTAAGGAAGTTTTATTAAGAGCGTACATACCTCTTAGAGCGTAAGTCTTAGTAGAGATAGCTAGACTAAGTACTTACAAAGATAAAAACATTAAGACAAAGTACTTAAGAAGAAGCAAGGTTTAAATCTATGAGATAAGTATGCATGCAGATATAAAGATTTAAACGCCAAGTTTAAATTGAGCAGATATATCATCATGAAGAAGCAATTTTAAACTTTGAAAGAAATTTGAGACATCTGTGATTAAACAAGCTGCTTAAAAGACAGGTTTTATCAAAACAAACATGGTTACCGAACGTAACAAAATACTTAATGTAATCAAAATAGGTCTGGGTGCTCGTTTCTAGGTAGTCTCCCCACCCGTATTCGGATTCGCATTCAGACGCTTCGAGTCGGTTCTGTTCCTCAATCGTGGCTTGATTCAAGAAGTGAGTAGCTCTCTCCCCTCGATGGCACCAACCCTACTGCCCAGCCAGCCACAGCTCTTGCATGGCTTCTTCGACGTGGTGCAGATTGGTGAAATCAAGAACTTCTCGCCGGCTAAGAATTGCCCGAGCCATGGCGGTTTTGAGCTCATTGAAAAGACCGCGAATGCCGATCCGGGAGTGAAGCATTCGATAAGAGCACTTGTTGATCTTGAACTAAAAACCGTGAGTAAGTGAAGGCTTGAAAGGCTGGCATTCACTACCGATCAACTATCTTGCCATGTCGAAGATGGTGGCGAGTAGCTGCTGGAAGCCATAAAGCACTTCAATTGCCACAGATGAAACCGTGTTGTTGAAACGAGCGAAGCCGAGCATTGTTAGCTCGAAGAAGCTCAAGGGCGTGATCGCCAGTGTTGGAAGGTAGAGAAGCGGTTAAGGTCGATGGAAATATGGCTTGGGAGGGGCGGAAGCGAGTTCGGGGAGAAAGAAGATGAGGCAGACGGGGCGGAGGTTTGGAATCAATCTCAATGTCGTAGCTGTGCCGCCGATGAGAAATGAGAAGAAGAAGAGGAAGAAGATACGCCTATAAGATTGAGAAGGAAAAGGGTTGGGGAGAAGGATAAAGTTGGGAGGGGAAGTAAGGGTAGAGTAGGTCGTAAATAGAAGAGAAGTCGAATAGAAAGGAATGAGTAAAGGTAAGAGATGGAAGGAAATAGAATTTGGTATAGGTCGAAGAGATGGAGAAGGGAGTGATATACCGAGATTGAGGGAAAATTTCGTGAAGAAAGGCGGTTTGGTAGGTAAGGGTAGAAATGTGAGGGGCAAGATTAGAGAATTGTTCTCGCATGTAGGCGAGGGAAGGATGGAGAGAAGCGTAACTTAGGGAGCAGTGGATGAGGCAAGAGAAAGATCGTGAGAAGGTGTCGGGAGATAGTGGTGGGGAAGAGTGTCCGAGGGTGGAGATGGGGAGAAGATGGTGTCGAGCCACGCACTTTTTACGAAGTCTACGTTGCTCTTCTCGGGGAGGCGAAGAAGGCCCTCCTCAAGAATAGCAGGGTTGCCGAGAAGCCAGTGGAAGAAGTGTTAGAAGGTTCAACGGCTGGCTTCTCCCCAAATGCCAGCCAGGGGTCAAGAGGTGAGTGAGGGGTGAAGAGGATATGTATAGTTGAAGGTGGGACGTAAGCGGAACGAATGGTTCGGCGTTCTGAAGCGGCTGTTTTTCAAGCCATGGGGACGGTGGTTGTCTCTTCGCCCGGTTCGCCAGCCTTCGACGGTCATTGAAGGGGAGCTGATGGAACAAAAATTTCTTTTTCTTCTTTTCAAGGAGGACCGCAGTCGTGCCAGAAGCGGCTCGGTGAAGCAGCCTTTCCTTTGGGGACCGGCTCCTCCCCGCCAGAAGAAATCTTCTTCTTGTTTTTGGAGAGTATGGAAGGAGCAGTGGTTGTCACCTGGCTGAGCGCCCATCGGCAGAGCTTGCCACCGCTTGGCCAGCTTAACGCATCCACGCTGTCTCCAAGTTGATTTTTATGATTTTTGGGAGGCGGTTCATGGCGGTACAATGATCGAGGTGGAAGACCTGGCCGAGCTCAAGCTGCTCAGCCAGGCGTAAGTTGATGATGAAGGTGCCGTGAATTGATGGATCGCTGATCTTCGCTTTTCAAAGGCAAAACGCGAGCGGAATTGAGTGTTTGCCCGGCAAGACAGCTGAGAAAAACGAACGGGGCCGCCGCCGAGAGACTTCGGACGCATTAATGGCATCACGTATCATTTCAAATAAGATTTGCGCCCGCTGAGTCGCTTGTTTAAGATTACAGCCAGTGTACTCACTGCCGTAGGTCATCACATCGTGAGTACCATTCTTGAAAATCATGCTCTTATCGAAGAGATGACTGAGAAAGTAGACATCATCTTCGGTCAAGGCACGCTTCATTTTAGCAGCCAGCCTCCTCCTGAGTATTCTCCCCACGCATGTAAGACCATGCAAGAGCCTTTTCTCAAGCAGAAGAAGAGAAAGCTGGGCCATCGATTCGACGCCAATGATTTTGGCAATTCTCGA
>CM028383.1:9565809-9607350 GCA_013146195.2 Codonopsis lanceolata | reverse complement strand
GATTTGTCGCTGGGATCTCGATGCCTTGCTCGCATTAGAAATCCTGTGACTTTGCCTCTGGTAACCTCGAATGTGCATTTTGGTGTTGAAGCCATTTGGTGCTTTCTCGAAGTCTTTCAAGAACTTCGGAGATCTTTAATGTGAGCACCGTGAGGCGCCGCTGGAATGTACGATCATAATATCGACATAGACCTCCATCCTCTTTGTGGATCATGTCGTGGAAGAGGTGGTGGCAACCGTAAAAAGTGGCTCAAAGATTCTTTAATCCAAATGGCATGACGGTAACAAAGAAGTTCCCCCAAGGAGTAGTGAATGAAGTCTTCTCCTGGTCTTCACGCCATTTTGATTTGGTGTAGCCCAAAGATGCCGTCAACGAAGGATCGGACTTTGTGAGCTGCGACGCATCTACCACAATGTCAATGTTGGGCGGGGAAGTCATCTTTGGGCGACGCCTGCTTGAGGTCGCTGGTCTAATGAGCCTCGACCTTCCCGCTGGGCTTTGGAACTGTCACTATGTTGGACGTACCAGACCGGTATTCAACTACCCGGATGAAGTTGACGCCAACAAATGTTTCATGATTTCTTCTTTGACTTGTAGCTGACCATTCGCTTGATGCGGCGGAGTGTGTTGACCGGGCGAGCATCCTGCATGAACTGCGTTCTCACTTATGGTCGGATCAAGTCGGGCATATCTTCATAGAATTCACGAAGATGTCGACGAACTCTTTGAGGAGATCAATAAGTGCCTTTCTTTCGGACCTGGGAGGTAATCGCCGATTTCGATTTCTTTTTGATTTCATTGTCCAAATTTCAAAGTTGATGATTGACAAGTCTTCAAGAGTCGCCGATGAATGGCTTCGCCTCGGTACTGACCGACTTTGCAAGCTCAAGAAGATAATTTTTATCTTGGGTCCATTTTATTAAATGACTCATTATCATAATTATTATTATTTAATGCGTCTTTTAAATTAGGTGCAACTAAGGAATAAGCAAAGACATCCATTATTATTAATATCACATGTGGTTATTACATTGTTGAGGACCCGGGTTTGAGATCCTCAATTATAGGTAGCGGATTGGTAGATGACCAATCCGTAAGGCTAGAAAAGGATCGATGGGTGTATCCGAAGCGGTCTACTGTGTCCGGCAGTGTCGAGCGGATCGGGTCGGTGTACCACCCTCGCAGAGGCTTATTAGAAATAGACTCGAACTCGCAGGAGCTTTTCATAATTAGTGCCTCCGCCTATCATACCCGTAAAGTCGCCTCCTAGACCGTCATCATCTAGCAGGTGGCCAGCATAATCATCTTGGTCTATAGACCAAGCATTTTCAATGGTACAGCCTTATAATTGGCGCCACTGGCCCTGTGGTAACTTGTTCCATACCATCTGAGATAATGCCGACATCATCAAAGACTTCCCAACCAGTAAGCATCTTTTCCCATTCTCGTCTATCCGTGGCTCAGAAACATAAGATAGGCTTCAATCTTCACCTTTCGACAAAAATAACCATTTAAGGTTTTTCGATAGTGGCCGAGAGGGGGATATTCATAAGGAAGTCGCTTTCATTTACGCCTTTTTTTCTTACGCTTGCTTTCATGATGCGGCTACTTCACTGAGTAGGCGTGTATCCTAGACCGAAAGGAGGGATACATTCCTTAAGTTCATCTTGGACTAAATTAACTAGCCCTGCCGATTTACGAGACCTAGACCAGGCATGTAATTCATTTTCCTGAACATGTTTAAAGGGACCATGTTTCCTAGGGAGGTAACTTTCTTACCAATGATGTCGGTTTCGGCCATGTTCAATGGCGTTGACTACAATGGGGATAACCTCAAAGCCACCGAGGAAAATACCGTTGTCTTCATGCTCTATTTCGAGGATTGGGACATCCTCGCTTCCTTATTTTCCACGATCTTGTCGGCGGAAATGATTACTATATGATCATCGTGGATGAATTTGACACGCTGGTGTAATGAAGAGGCTACCCCTTTACCCCATGAATCCAAGGGCGCCCCAACAACTAAAAAGGTGGCCGGAATATCCGTGACTTGAACTTCAACCGCATGTTTAAGGGCCCAACCGTTAACACTAAAGTGACCACCCCCAAGACACATCGACCGGTGTTGTCGTATGCCTTAACCGTCATGAGGAAGGAGTGAGTTCTCGATATTTTTATCCCCAAATGGCTAGCGTGGTCGGGCGACATACATTCGCTGAAGACCCGTTATCTATCAAAACTCTGGGAACCCGTTTCTCCAAAATTCCCACGTTGATGTGAAGAGCATCAATGTGGTTAGTTCCTTCCCCGTGTCTAGATCGTAAACATTATCAATGCTCCCGAAATGAATGTTCCCGATCATCCGGTGAGCTCATTGGGGGAGGTTTCAATAGGAACGACCGCTTGACGCCCGCTTAGTGACTTAGCCTGTATCACTGGGTCTTGAAGCACACAAGAAGCCCCGATGGAAATGTTGGCCCCGAGTTTTCTTCATCTCGAGCTAATAAGGGATCTTCCAATCGCTTTTAGCCCCAAGATTCTTACTTGATCTTTTCCGCAGTGGTCACCTCTTTCGTGGTCTGGTCCGGTAGGCTCGGCCGGATCGGGTAAGGTGGCTAACATCTCCACCAACCCAAGTGGCTTTCAATGTTACATGTGTTTTGGCTACCAAGGATGGTGTCCCAAGAGAGCATATTACGCTTAAGCTCTTTATGGATAAGGGTGGAGGAATAGGAATGAGGATATATGGAAGTGGGTGTTTATTTATTTCAAACTTGGGCACGTAAGGGTTTTCATCTACCTCAATCATATTGATTTGAGGTAGGGGTTATTGACTACATTTGGTCCGGTGGAGGTTTTTCAATAACCTTGTCATCTATTAGGTCCCGGATAGCATGTTTGAGGGTGTAACATCGTCGGTGAGGTGACCATTGAAGCGATGATATTCACAAGATCGGGCATGGTTCCAAGTCCCGGGGGGATCGTGGCTTATAATTTTCTAATGGCTTCAATACCTTGCGCTTATTAGCCCCGCAATATCACTGCATCGGGAGCTTGCCTCATCAAAATGCCGCTTCCTCGCTCGATTTCAAGTTTGCCGGGCCATTATTTGCTCCCATTGTATTGATTGCACTGCCTCGACCCATAATACCATGGAACAGAGTTATAATTTTGGGTAGAAAATGGGTTGAGGCATTCTCTACCATATTGACTACCGAGTCAGCGGTTGTCTTTCCTTTGGAGTAACGGAAAGAACTGGGGGACGTATTGGTTTTTAGTTGGCCAGTCCGTATATCATCATCAATACGGGCTCCTATCTCCACTATTTCTTTGAAATTGATACAGGGGAGGTACCGCATGTGTTCCGTAAATGGGTTGAGAGATTTTTAATAAACATCCGGCATGACTCTACGGACGGTTCTGTCAAAGGTCTGCGGCCAGCCTTTCTTTTCCACCGACCGCAAACTCGGAAAAGTTTCTTTTTCCCTTGGGTGCACGATTCAAGGTCCCTCCTATTTTCAGGGTATTATCTTTGTATCTTTCGAGGAATGCTTCGCTATCCGTCCTGTATTCATGGTATCGCTATCGACAAAGATTAACTATTGCTTGGCGGCTCCTACCGGGTGAGGTGAAAGTTGGAAGCCATAGCTTCAAAGCTCCTCGTGGATCGCATGCCTGTGGAATAAGATCTCGATGGGATATGGGGCATCCAGGTCAAAACTTTTCTATGTCGGGCATTTTGAACTTTGAGGGAAGTATTGCCGATGGTTGCAATGTTAGAGCCCCAGAAAATTCCCTTTATCGAGGAGCTTAAGCATCATGGCCTTCATATTTTCCATCTCGGCCTCCATTTTGGTGGCTGGGGGAGTTGGTTTTTGGTATATACTGGCTGGATTTGGGAAGGCTGGGTTATTTTCTAGTTGAAGGTAGGGATTCTGGGTTGGTGGATTTTGGACAGTATATGGATTCTGGGCTGGATATGGGTATTGGGTTGGATAAAGGTCTTGGATTATTGGGTTTTGGATGATATAGGGATTTTGGATTGGTTGGCTTTGGGTAGTATATGGATTCTGGGTTGGTGGGTTATTGGTAGTGTATGGGTTCTGGATTAGTGTGTTTTGGGTAGTGTATGGGTTCTAGATTGGTGGGTTATTGGTAGTATATGGGTTCTGGATTGGTGGGTTATCGGTAGCTTCAGCCGGGCGACCAGGATCATTAGGAGGTAAATATGTGGTAACTTGGCCTGGTGGGTTAAAGCTTTTTGGGTCCATGTGTGGGCTATTTAGGAGTGGGTTAGTTATAGGAAAAGGGAGGTCATTGGGTTTTGGGTGTTTGGGAGAATATATTGTGGATAAGGCGGGTAAGGGTAGATATTCGGGGTAATAGGGACTTGGTGGAGGATTGAGATTTGGGATAGTGGTAGTATTTGGTGGGTTGGTGTTTGGTCGGGAGTCAAGTTAGGAGGCACCTGAGATGTGGATGCTTCTTGGGGAATAGTAGGAGAAGAATTCATCTCACTACTGGATTTTAGACTCTGTACCAAATTAGCCATTTGACTCATTATTCGGTCTGCCTGTGCACCCAAATTCTGATCTAGCCACTGCTGCATTGCTGGAGTTGGAGCATATCCTGGAGCCCCTGAACCTGTACCCATAGCTGACTGTTCACTTTCTTCTGCCATGCTGCTCGGATCTGTACCGCCGAACCGATTCTCGCTCGATTCGAAATCGATACCTCTCGATCCGATTTGACTATCTTCCCGAATCAACGACCAAGATCGCTCTCGCTTTCCAAATTCAGTCTCGAGGAAAATGGGAGTTTGGTAGGTATCAGAAAGTTGGCTGGAGGCTGTATCGGCTTGAAGTACAGCGTGCCTTTTTTATTAATATTTTATTATTGATTTATTTTCATGCTCCCTACAATTGACCGGATAAGCACCTGCTTTATTTTGACAGTCTCAGGATTTTTCCTGGAACAGTGGATTCTTTTTCCAGAGTATAGGACCAACGTATTCCACCTGCCTTTCGACTCAGATCGGATCGGTCCTAGCGAAGGGCATATACTCTTTCCAGGATCCACCATCCGAAATGGTCTAGGTCGAGCATCTGAGAATTATAAATCAGCCCCTGTTTATTGTTTTTTTTTGTGCGCAATTTATTATATTTTTTTTTTCGAACTTGCGCATTTTTTTTTTTGACATGTATATATTTTATATATATATTTTTTTTTTGATGATTTTTTTTTTTTGATGATTTTTTTTTTGACAGGGGCTGACCCACAATTCAAAATGCAAAAACCGGTCGATCTGCGAGGTGTCCTGAAAAACTATATGCATTTTAACGTTGGTTTATGCAGGGGGTAGGCTGGCCATGGTGTAGGGTAACAGTTCGGAATATATTTACATGCGTGCACGTGTGTGCGGTATCTAGAAAGCAGTAAAGCCTTTATTTATTTTACAGATATAGAAAATAAAACAAATTTGGCCTGTCTTCTTGTTGTGTGGATTTTCTGCTTTTTAGTTTGAGCGAGCAAGCAAGCACATCACATTAAGAAATAGAAAGAAAAGTGGAGAAACTATCTATCCCTATTAATTACAAATTTTGGTCCTATGTCCCCAAAATAAAATGACAGAATGAATGCATGTATTTACAAATATACAGAGTTACAGAATAAAGTGAAAGAGAAAAATGAACTGAAAGAAATAAATGAAAGAAAATAGAGCCGGAAGTAAAGTCCCAGCTCTTTTGTTGTGCTGCCCGAAATTTATTTGCAAAATATATAATATATATATTTTTTCTTTTTTGATTTTTCGAAATTTTTTTTTATGTATATATATAATAGTGTTTGAAGGCTTTTGATCGGCCAAGTACGCGGCGTTGTATGCTCCGGCGATACCACACTCTATTCAGAATGCTTTAAGGGTATCAATGGAGTTTCCAGCCAATATACTTAGACTGTCTTATTTTTATATATATTATTTTTTCTTTTTTTGATGATTTTTTTTTTATACTCTCGAACATGCAATGATATCTGAACGAGATCGCCGCCGATGGAGGATCATATCCACAAATATAGCCACTACCGTAATGGGAACACTTTATTGAAATGCGTAAATTAATATAACGAGCATACCGCAGCCTTTAAACAAAGAAAAGCCAAAAAAGTTTTATTTTATGAGTCTAGCCCTCCATTTTATTAAAAATAAAACAACTCCCCAGAAGTCGCCACCGTGAGGTTCAGGCGACCCCGCGCCCTTGGATAGGTCACAGACGCAGGACGCGGACACCACCGCTCTCGCTCCATCCTCCCTTGTTTAGGGAAGACGAAATCCAAAGTGCGAGAGGAGTCGTCTATATTAGCACGTTGGAATGTGCCTCGGTTGCCTTGAGTGAATTTTGTATCCAAAATGGGAACTAAAGGTTTCCTCATGTCAGGTTATCCCTTATTTCGTGGATAACAGGATATGGGAATGCATTACCTTTCCATTCTCATTCTCCCATTTTTTCTGTCAGGGGATAATAGAGAAGTGCAAGAAAAGATATTGCGACGCCCCCACTTATGGATTTATTAAAATGACCTTATGGCCCAATCAGATCGCTATGGGAGCTATGAGTTTCCCGCATCAAGTTATCCTTTGTTTAGGGGATACCAGGATATGTGAATACATCACCCCTCCATTCCCGTATCTCCCTTTTTTAGGGAGAAACAGAAAGTGCAAAGAGGAATGTTGCGTGGCCCCACCGGATCCGAAAGTTTTTAGTCGCCACCTTTATTTTAAGGCAAAAATAAAGGAAAACCGTAAGAGAAAACCGAGATTTTAGAAAACGGGTTCGGGGCTAAGTTACGAGTTGGGAAGGTGCTAGGCACCCAACTCGCCCTTCGATCTCAAAGCGTTTTTGGTGAAGTATGCTCATTGTTAGATTAATCTAGCAAATAAATAAGGTCTTATTTTGACAAGGGAAAATTAAACAGATACATTCGTGGCTACATTATTTACGGACTCGCAGCCGTCTTCTTCCAATAATTACAAACACATTTAAGAATATTTGGCCATTATAATGGCTCTTTTACAAAATATATCCTAATTTAATCCGGGCAGCACAACGGCTTATATTGGCTACATTGTGCCGGATTTAAAATACAACTTTTTGAAAATAAATAAAAGGAAAAAATACAAATGAAATAAAAATACGCCCTTAAAGGTATTACCTTTTAGAGCGGTGGTGTGCTGTCTCCCTCCTGGAGAGGGAGTCTTTTTTGTTTTGAATTGAACCTGAGCTGAATTGAACCTGATTTAACCGGATTTGAACCTGGATTGCTGCTGATTTGATTGATGTTTTGAGGCTTGTCAACTCCAGTGACTTTTATTTGGATTGGTTTTGGCCTTTTTAGTGGGGCGGAACCTAGACTTAAGCTTTTTAGCTTTCTTCGGGCGAGAACGTGTATGTTTATGTGTATTTTTGTGTGTGCGTTTTTATATATTTGTGTGTGTGTGAGTGTGCGAGTTATATGTGTGTGCGAGACAGTGGGCTGAGGGCGCTGGAGTGGGAGTTTATTTATAAGTGTGTGTGAGTGAGTGGGGCTGACAGGAGGGAGTATATGTGCGAGTGGGTTTGTGAGGGTGAGAGATTATGAGAGTTTGGGCGGCTGGGAAGTGGGTTTTAGGAAAGAGAGAGAGATTGTGGGTAAGAGGATTGAGAGAGTGAGGGCTGGAGAGTGGGTCGCTTGAGAGAGAGGGAGTGGGCCGGTTCTTGAAGAGAGAGAGAGAGCTGGGCGGGGGCGCTTAAAAAATGAGGGAGCGAGGGAGTGTCTGAAATTGTGGAAGTGAGGGAATATTATATATATAGGTGGGTAGATTAGCTTAGTGGAGAAGGAAAGGGTGGGGGAGGCAACCGGCTGAGAGAGTTTTTCTTTTTGTTTTTTTTTTTTTTTTTGTTTGCTTTTGTTTTGTTTCTTGTTTTCTTTTTCTTTTCTTTTTACTTTTTTTTTCTTTGTTTTCTTTTGGTTTTGATTTTCGTTTCTTTTTGTTTTTTCTTTTCTTTGTTTTTCTTTTGTTTTTTTTTTCTTGTTTCTTTTCTTTTTCTTTCTTTTTTGTTTTAGTTGACTTTTCTTTTTGTTTCATTTTCTTTTTTGTTTCTTTTTTTTCTTTTTATGTTTCTTTTTATTTCATTTCATTTCTTTTTGTTTTATTTTCTTTTGCTTTCTTTTTTTTATTTTTTATTTTTTTTATTCATTTTCTTGACTTTTTTGTACCTTTATTTTTAAAACATACAAGAAATTATTAGTAGTCTATTTTGTAATATTTATTGAACAATATAAAATAGGGGTACGAATTTGGGGTGTCTACACCCGCGGACACGAATGTCGGACCAAATTTGCCTGTTCAGACCAACCCACATTTTGTTAATTATTCTTTTGTTTTGTAACTCCCAACATTTATAACCGACTTTATGGGTTGTTATTACCAGCTTTAATGAGAGATATTATTTACCTATTAATGATGAATTTATTTTATCATCAAGGTGGTCTTTAATCAGTCTCGATTTACTCCTATAAAAGGAGATTACATCCACAATTGAAATACACAGTTTTTGACAATCTCCATTTCACTTATGCATTCTGCAAATCGTTGAGCGAATTCTTTGGCCATCTGTTTTCTTATTGGTGATAGAGTCAGACACAGTTTCAGTTCGCCAGAATCCTTAGTGCTAAAGGTTTCTCCGGTGTCTCCATTGTATCCTGGGAGACAGACGTCCATTTCAGCTTCCAAACACGCATCGAAGGGCGAATGCATTTTAAGGAGCTGTGTGACACGTGCCTCTGACCAAGAGACTACGTCTACAAACTACAGCCCCTCTTTAGTCACCGAAGACTCAAGTCTGCACTGAAGCCACCAGACGACCTGAAGTCTACCACAGACTAAGTCACCGAAGACCGTAAGTCTACCGGCAGGACTCGAAGCCACCAGCGCACAGAAGACTGAAGTCTACCCAGACACGAAGCCTACCGAACTGAACTACTGCAGCCTTGATCACTACCTGCAGACCTAGACTTACAGTAGTAACCTTTCCAACTATTTCCATTTTGTATTTGATTATTATTGTTTTCCCTGTACCGTTTTCTAACATTTATCTCGTCCAACTCAACCCAAGCATTTTTCAAACACAGATAAGATTATCAGCAACGACATTCGAAAATGAATTGGCACGAATCGGACTAAATTATTGTCCTGCTTTCTTTTTTCGTTCTTCCTAAAATAATTTTCTTGTTTGAAACTTTTCTTTTTAGGAGAACGCTTTTACTATTTTGCCCTTACTTTTCATCATATTTTAATTATGAGTCACATATACATGAGTTTTAAAGTAAACTATACATCAAATTAATATTAATAATCCTGTCAAATATGTTTTTTTAAATCGTGTGCCAAGTCAATGAAAACGATAATTTAGGGATAAAGAGAATATTAAATACTATAAAAAATAATCTTCCATATCTGATCAAAGTCTTCGGAGATATTACATAAAGCTGTGTAGAATTTAGAAATACCTTATCTGAAAGAGGAGAAAGAAACCAATTATATGATTCCTTCATAAATAATATTAACATTCATTGATATATTTGACCACCAAGACTTAGACTTTGACGGTGGAGACAAGTTATTTCAAAGAATTATATATCAACTAATGCATTGTCGAGGAAATTTAAAGACCATAATTATTAGAAAATATTGTCCGCTGGTTCACTTTCTTAAAAATTTAATCGCTTAAGTATTATTTATTGTTGTAAGTAATTGGTCTCGTGGGTCGATTATTTACTTCCGTCCACATAAACTTTATTATATTATTAAAGGTTTATTAGTTTTTTAATCTGAAGGGTTCAAGATTGACTTAACTTTATCTATAAAAATATAGATTCTTATACAATAATGTAAATAAAGCAAATAAAATGGTAAAACCCTAACTAGATTACACGACACAAAGAGACTAATAACGTGGTCAACACTGTCATTATATGATGTCTAGACTACTAATCTCAAAGTCGGTCAACACGAGATGATGTATCATCTAAGAAATTGATATGGATTGATATATCTAACCACCAAAACTTAGACTTTGATGGTGGAGATAATTATTTCAAAGTAGGCCCGATAATTTAGTGGATTGGGTTGAGTTTGAGTTTGGTTGGAATAGATAATGGGTTGAAACATGTCGAAACTCATTAGAATTCAAATGTCAAACGGGCTGAAATATGTTTGGTCGAAAAGAGTTGTGTTGAAATGGGTAACGATTAAAGCGGGTCGACCCATCTTAACCCAAAAAAATTCCCCCAAAAATATATATTTATAGCATAAAAAGTCACGGATCGAAATGAATAACAGGTTCAACCCGCTTTAACCCAACTCAACCCAACCTATTTATATTATTGGGTCGAAACGGGTTACCCGCTTCAACCTAAAAATATTAATGAATTGAGTTTGATTGGGTAATTAGTAGGTTGGGTTGAATGACTTAATGGATAAAGTTACAATTATCAGGCTTATTTCAAAGTATCATATACTCCATCAACTTTCAGTCCGTCAAGTCAATTTATCGATGAGAGCTTAAAATCAATGTATAATAAATAGATCAAGATGGGCCTAAGTGTAACATTTAAAAAAGGCAAGTGTGAATCGCAATGTATCTCTATCATATTTATAAACGCAACTAATCATGGTTTCCATCAAGCTAGGATGTTAAATTTCGTGGACTAATTGGATTATATCCATTGTGGAAAGTGGAAACCAAATTAAAATAAAAATTTGCTGAAAAGTAAAATATAAATATATATAGAGAATAAGGTGGTTGTGCTTACGAATGATTCTCGTAGGATTATATGATTTTCACATGGATTAATTAAGGTGGTTATGGTTATGCTTATAAAGATCGTAAAAATATTTTTTAAATAGATTTTTAAAATGATAATTCAAAATAATATAATGGTTTTTTTTTTCTTCCAGAAATAGATGGAGTATATGGCAAAAGAAATTAAAGGTAATAATTATTAAATTCCAAGTCAGTTAAGACGACCGGTCTATGGATGAGCCTTGTCAAAATAAATGATTGGGCGAAAAGTTAAATATTTTGAAAATAAATGATTATCATGTAGAATGTAACCAATTTTATTCATCGGCATTTAAATTACTTTTTTCTCTTTTATCCAATTGGAACATGAGGTTAGTTAAGTCATTAGTTATATCAATATATGTAATATCTTATTAACTTCTTGTGCGGATACTAAGTAGTAGTAGAGATGAGAAATTCAACGCTATATAGTGACTACTAATCTCAAAGTTGGTCAACAGAGCTTAAAGTCCATGGATAATAAATGGAAAAAATTGTGGGCTGGTCTCTTTTCCCGTTAATTTAATCGTTCCAGTCTTTTCTTTTCTTTTTTTAATCGGAAGCAGTCATTTTTTACCGAAAAATGACTACGTTATCTTTAATAAACGCTTAAGGCAAAATTAGCCGCGTGAATTGCGGTTGAAAGGTGAATTTTGTTATCGAGTTGACTACGCTATCCTTAATGCATGCTTAAGACATGACTAACCGTATGAATCATGATTCAAAAGTGAGTTTTGGAATCAAAATGACTACGTTACTCTTAATTACACTTAATGGACGATTAGCTAGTTGAATCACGATGCATAGTTTTAACCACAAAAATAAAATACAAATTACAGTATAAAAAGAAGTACATTATAGAGTTGAAGGGACTCAACCACTCGCCCTCCACGTGGCTGACGCGTGGCAGTCGGAACTACGACATCTGACAACTGAACCGACGTGGCGCAGCTCAGCTCCATCCTCGACACGAGCACCATTAGGCCGACCAGACCCAGGCCGGGCAGAATTATTCCAGACCAGCCGAATATCGCTAAGGCAGACCTCACATGGTCGGTCCTCGGCTCTAGCCGACCATCAGGAGAAAACGAGGACGTAAGTCCAACCGACCGGGCAAGCACGAGAACTCATGGTCGATCCCGTGAACCGACCTAAACGAAGGAACGTCAGCATAGTACGAAGTACACCAGGTGGCCCAGTTTGATTGGAGAGACACCAACGTGCTCTGCACCCGCCGCTCCACTTACGGTTGACCTATCTGATACTCTGACAAACCTGAAAAAGAGAAAACCAATAGGAGCCAGCCACCTCGGCCGACCAACAGATCCTGTCTCCAACGTGCCGTCCTTGCCTGTCTTGCAAGCCACACCTAGAAAGGAGTATAAAAAGGGAAGTAACCAACTTCACAAGGTATGATACTGTTTACACTTGACAAACTCTTTACGTTAAACATACGAATTATTCAGGGTGATCACAGGGAACGCCTGTACACTCCAACGTTATCCCTTCACTGACTCTCACACCGGAGGGCTTTAGCTGGGATAACCTCCCAGCTCCCTAACCGGTGTTTTCTCTTGTTTAACAGGTCACACGCACAAGAACAAGGAAGACGACAGGGAAACCAACAAGAACACCAGCCAGATATCCACCTTGCCGCTCCCGCACAGACAGCCTTTATTTGGACCAGCTCCACGTATACTCCACGTGTAGTCACCCATAACTTGGCGTGATCAAGTGGTTCCGTTACCGGGAAACGAAAATTTCTTTCTTCTTTTTCCTGTCTTCCATTTCTTAGCCCTGACCATAAGCCATGGAAAGAACAACCCCCACAAAACAAAACCAACCAGGAGCAAATGAGCCCGTCCCCTCGACCATGCAACCTCCCCAAACAACCAATAGGCCCACAGAAATAGACCTCACCACCCCGAGCTCAAAAATCTTAAAGGGAAAAGGAGTCGCTGATGTGGCTCGCAACTTGGGGGCTGATCTCAACCGAGCAGATTCTTCCTTCGCCGGGGGAGAGGAGGAGGAAGACGAGGTACACCTCGTAGGCTCTAAGGCTCACCTGCAGGCACCAACCAATGAACAAGAAAAATACTTTGAGGAACTGAAGTATTGGGAACGCCGAAAACTTTACCTCCAAGAAATCCAAGAAGCGGAGCAAAGAGTGTACGAGTTGAGCAAAAAAGTGGGGGCCACACCAAATATGATAGTCACACAGGAACCAATCCGGGCGAACGAGGAAGCCCCATCAAGGGACAAAGAGAAAAGAAAGGCCACCCCTCGCCCGAGCGTGAAGTCGAGGTTGGGAGGAAGGATGGTCGAGCACGTCCGGAAGCCAAGCATCCATAGCCGGCTTACATTCCCCGATGAGTCAAGATGCCCACCTTCCCGAACTAGGGCGAGGAGCGAGGAAGGAGAATCTCAACCGAGAGCGGAGGCAATGAAGAGCAGAACGTGCGAGCATTGTACTCACCCTCAACAATCTGGGATAGAGCAACGAAAAAGTGGTCGGAACGCGACCACGGAAGTACAAAAAGAAGCCCCTAAATCCCCGCCCGTGGAAGTCGAGCAGGAAGTGAAGTATCTTCGAGGCAGGCTCGAAGCGATTGAAAAAGGGAAGCCGATGATGCTCCCCCCATCCAAGAACGGACCGTTCAAGGAAAAAATGAGGAAAGCCCCGCTGCCCGACAAAAAGTTGCCTAACTTTGACTCTTACCAAGGGCTCACTAGCGCGGTCGACCACATCGCCAGCTTCGAAGTCAAGATGAATGCAATAGCCCCAGAAGACGAGGACGCTTGGGGAAAATCTTCGCAGGCACCCTACAAGGGAAAGCCTTGAAATGGTACACGGGATTACCCCCAGATTCAGTGGGAACGTGGGATGAGTTCGCATGCATGTTCGTGACGCAATTTTCTTCGCAGGCAACAACCGAAGAAGCGACAGACTTACGCAAAGCATCCAACAACGGCATAACGAGTCCAATCAAATGTACATGGACCGATTCATGGCTATGGTCGACCAAATACCGTACATCTCGGAGGAGTCCATTAAAATGTGCTTCATCTCGGGCCTACAACAAGGCCTGATGAGACAAGAGATGATGCTCCGAGATCATGGGTCAGTAGGAGAGATGTACGCCCACGCTCTTAGGGTGATAAATGCTGAGGATGCGAAGAGGGATGGAAAGAAGAAGGACCAGGAAGGATCCAACCGAACACAAGATAGTTGGAGGAGAGATGGCCGAGGAGATTCCTGCAGGCGCGAAGACAATCGAGGAAGGAACAAGTGGGATGATATGGAGTGGACTCCTCTAAACACTAGTCGCGAGCATATTATGAACGTCCTTCTTGACCAGAATAGAATTGGGCGACCACCCCCGCTAAAGGAAACACGGTACCCGCGAAATCCTAACAAACATTGCGCATATCACAAGGACGTCGGCCACACAACTGAGGAATGCATTAACTTGAAGCGAGCAATTCAGAAGCTAATAGACAGAGGGGAGCTCAGGAGGTTCGAGCAGAGAAATAACCGAGGAGATCGAGGAGGGGAGCAACGACGAAATCAGGACCCACAACCAGACAACCCAAGGCCAAGGAATGTGATCGACACGATCAGAGAGGCCGCTCCGAGTGGTACACGGCTCAAGAATATGATTTACAATTTGAAACATGTGGTGAATGCAATGCCCCAAGAAGACGAAGAGGGAGGCATTACATTTATGCCGAGTGAGCTAGCCATTAGCGAGACGGCAAGGCAGCAGCCACTGACTTTGAGGGTTGGAATCCATAACAACGACGTAAAGAGGGTCTTGATAGACACGGGGGCATCGAGAGACATTTTGTACTACAAATGCTTTGTCGGTCTGAAGTTGGGGGACGCCCATCTCAGGCCAAGTTCAGTACAGCTGGAAGGCTTCACCGGACACCAGGTCGCGGTAAAAGGGTCGATCACCCTCAAGGTTGTATTAGGAGAAGAAACCACCACACCTCGAACGGAGGAGGTGGACTTTCTTGTGATTGACCTCCCCTCTCCATACAATGCAATCCTGGGTTCCCCGGCCCAAACAAAGTTTCAGATGGTCTCCTCGCTGGCCCATCAAAGGGTGAAATATCCCACGAGCAACGGGACAGGAATAGTGCTTAATGACCCGGCCAGCACTCTTGAATACATCTACAAAGAAAAGAAAAACAAAGAAAAGGTGAATACAGCCCAACCTCGAACGGAGGTGGCAGAGGAGAATAGGCCGACGAAGAAGGCAAGAGAGGATGGAGGGGAAATTGTCCCCGTCGTTAATGCACCAGTTGAAGCTCCCAAAGCATAGCAATTAGCGCGAGCTGGGAACGCCAAGGAAAACATGGAGGCAATGGCGCCCAAACCCCAAATAAAGTCAAGGAGAGCAACCAAGAAAATAGTGATGGTGGAAAGCTCGGATACTGGAGACCGACTGGAGATCAAGCCAGACGAGGACTTGGAAGAAATAGTGATTAACCTTGACTTCCCAGAGCAAAAAGTCAAGGTCGGAGAGAGATACCAGAAGAGGAGCGAGCAGCAATCATTAAGCTCCTGA
Organism: Codonopsis lanceolata; assembly: GCA_013146195.2. NCBI lineage: Eukaryota > Viridiplantae > Streptophyta > Magnoliopsida > Asterales > Campanulaceae > Codonopsis > Codonopsis lanceolata. Next base: position 9,591,895 of record CM028383.1, on the reverse strand, counting down.
AGGAGAGTCTGGACATCTTCGCCTGGAGGGTCGAGGACATGGAAGGAATCAGCCAGGACGTGGCTGTGCATAAACTTAGCATCGATCCCGACGCCATTCCCATACAACAAAAGGCAAGAATTTTTTCTCCCCAGAAGCAAGAGGCGATCAAGGAAGAAGTATCCAGGCTACTTAAAGCAAAAATAATAAAAGAGGTTCTGTATGCAACATGGATAGCTAATGTGGTCATGGTGAAAAAGTCGAGCGGAAAATGGAGAATGTGTGTGGACTTCACCGACTTAAACAAGGCTTGCCCCAAAGACTGGTACCCCCTGCCGAGGATCGACCAGCTCGTAGACTCATTAGCCGGGCACAAGATCCTGAGTTTTGTCGATGCCTATTCTGGGTATCATCAAATAAGAATGTGGCTGGCTGATCAAATACACACGGCGTTCCGAGCTGCAGGAGGACTGTACTGCTACACCATGATGCCTTTCGGGTTAAAGAATGCAGGGGCCACGTACCAAAGAATGGTGAATAAGGTGTTCGGCGATCAGCTGGGGAGAAACGTGGAAGCATACATCGACGATATGGTGATCAAGACAAAGCAGGCCGACCACGTCGAGGACCTAAAAGAAACCTTTGCAAACCTGAGGAAGCATAAAATGAAGTTAAACCCGGCAAAGTGCGCTTTCGGGGTGGTTGCTGGAAAATTCCTCGGTTACATGGTCAATGAAAGGGGGATTGAAGCCAACCCCGAGAAGATAAAGGCCCTGACGACCATGGACCCTCCCGAATGTATCAAGCATGTCCAAAAACTTAACGGTCGGATCACCGCTCTCAGCCGCTTCATAGCCAAGTCGGCAGAGAGAAGTCTACCATTTTTCAAGACACTGAAAGGGGGGGAAAATTCCTATGGTTAGACGAATGTATAAAGGCCTTTAGCGAGCTCAAGGAATACCTCGGTCGGCCACCTCTGCTCAGCATTCCCATCCCCGAAGAGAAGCTATACGTATACTTGGCTGCATCCGACTCGGCAGTGGCAGCAGTACTGATCAGGGAGGAGGATAAATTGCAAAAACCAGTTTACTACGTGTCTCATGCCCTAACCGAAGTTGAGGAGAGATATTTGGAGATTGAGAAATTGGTACTTGCCCTAGTAATTGCTGCTCGAAAACTGAAAGCGTACTTCCAAGCTCACCCGATAGTGGTCTACACAGACTTCCCGATGAGACAGATCCTGCATAAGCCAGACATGGCAGGAAGAATGCTAAAATGGTCGGTTGAGCTATCAGGGTACGGGATTGAATATGAGCCGAGGAGAACCATTCAGGCACAGGTTTTGGCAGACTTCATCGCCGAAACTTCATTTACAAAAAGAGCAGCTAAGGATAATACGGAGGAAAGCCGGGGAAAACCAAGTGCGACCGAGGAAAAGACCGAGGACAAGCTAACAGAGCCCAGACCACCCGAGCATTGGACCCTATTCGTGGATGGATCCTCGGGAACCACTAAAAGTGGGGCAGGAATCTCAGTGATTACCCCAGAAGGGGAGGAGTTAGGTTTGGCCCTTGAGTTCGGTTTCAAGGCCTCAAATAACCAAGCCGAGTATGAGGCGTTGGTAGCGGGTGTCGAGTTGGCAAGGAAGCTGGGGGCCGAGAACATTGTAATACGCAGTGATTCCCAGCTAGTGGTCAAGCAAGTTTTGGGCGAATATGGGGCAAACCACCCGGTCTTGGCCAAATATCAACAACTAGTCCAGGCACAACTCAAGGAATTTAAATATTGGGAACTGGAGCAGATTGCAAGGGAAAGCAATGCACGAGCAGATTACCTGTCGAAGGTCGCTTCTTCTGAAAGCGAAGACATCCCCGCCGAGGTCGAGCTGATGTTTCTCGAGAATCCCGCCATTAATGAGGAGAAAGTAATGGTGATTGAAGAGGCCCCAGGGTGCTGGATCGACGAGATCAAGGACTACATTGAGAAAGGTACTCTACCCGAGGATAAGGATAAGGCGCAGATGGTAAGAAACCGAGCATGCCGGTACTCGGTCATTGGGGGAATGCTGTACAAAAGATCTAATACGAAGCCCCTACTTCGATGCGTAAGACCAGAAACAGTGCAAGACCTCCTGGCCGAGGTTCACGAAGGGGAATGTGGAGGACACCCGGGGGCAAGGACTTTGGCAGACAAAATAAACTTCCACGGATATTACTGGCCGAGCATGAGAAGGGACGCAGCAGAATACGTAAGGAAGTGCGACAAGTGCCAAAGATTTGCAGATATTCCTAGGCTCCCATCTATACCCCAGACACCGGTGATCGCAGCATGGCCGTTCGACATGTGGGGGATAGACCTCATCGGCCCCTTCCCCAAAGCCAAGAACGGATGCGAGTTTATCATAGTAGCCGTGGACTACTTTACTAAATGGATAGAGGCCAAGCCCCTGGCCAGCATCACCGAGGACCAAGCGGTGAAATTCGTGTACGAGCAGATCTTCTGCCGATTTGGTCTTCCTCGGATGGTAGTCTCCGACCACGGTACCCAGTTCTCCAAAAAATTCACAGCGAGCTGCGAGAGGCTGAACGTCAAACACAGAATGTCCTCAGTGGCTCACCCTCAAGGCAATGGCCAAGCCGAAGCAGGAAACAAGAAAATTTTACACGCGCTCAAAAGGGATTTGGATGAGAAAAAAAGGAATTGGCTCGAGCAGCTACCAGTCGTTTTATGGGGTATCAGGACCACCGTCCACGGCTCTACGGGCGAAACTCCTTTTGCACTTACCTATGGATCGGAAGCCATGGCACCAGTCAAACTAGCCCTCCCTACGGCCCGAGTCACCTTCTTCGACCAAAGTCAGAACGAGCTGTCAAGATTGTTGGACCTCGACAACATTGAAGAGAAACGAATTGAAGCAAGACTAAGGATGATTAACTACAAGAGGCTCACAAAGAGAAACCATGACAAGAAGGTCAGGTCGAGGAGGTTTTCGGTGGGGGACTGGGTCCTGAGGAAGATCGAAGCAACAAGCAAAAAGCTCGGCAGAAACAAACTCTCTCCAAATTGGGAAGGACCACTTAGGGTGACCAGCGTTGTTCGAGAAGGGACGTACCGGCTAGCAGAACCAAATGGAACACCACTGAAAAACCCATGGCACGCCGACCACCTGAAGAAATACTATCAATGATGTAACTTATAACAGTTGAATAGAGAAATGGAAAGTTTCTATAATGTTTCGTGTTACCAAGAAAAAACCTTTCCTCGGTACGCGAGGAAGGCCTCATTTGTAAAAAATAAAAGACCTATCCTCGGCATACGAGGATAGGCCGAGAAAAGACCTATCCTCGGTATACGAGGATAGGTCCAGAAAAGACCTATCCTCGGTATACGAGGGTAGGCCCAGAAAAGACCTATCCTCGGTATACGAGGGTAGGCCCAGAAAAGACCTATCCTCGGTATACGAGGGTAGGCCCAGAAAAGACCTATCCTCGGTATACGAGGGTAGGCCCAGAAAAGACCTATCCTCGGTATACGAGAGTAGGCCCCGAGAAAGACCTGTCTTCGACACACGAAGATAGGCCCTTCAAAATTACAAACAAATTCGAAAAACTTAGACATTCTCATAAACAACAAAGATCACAAAAGCAGGGCAAGCAAAAAGCATGCTAATCACCGATAATCAATAAACAAGGAACAAAGTTAAACAAAGCCGTCAAGGAGATAATTGTTTGGTACATCGGCACGAAGGCCCAAAAACACTCATCGCAGCGAGGCAATAAGTTCAGATGGGAGCTGGGGGATCGGGTCCTAGAGGGGGAGCTCGGTGTTCAGCCGCCTCGACATCATCGGCAAGCCGCTCCTTGTTGGATTGCTCGCCCAGAAAAGTCTGCATGGTCAGCTCGGGGTCGAACGGAACATCTCCGTTTCTCTTAACAGCCTCGACCACAGACAGTAGGTTCACATCTGAAGGCACCGGGAACCCACTCACTCAGGCCAGCCTCCTGGTCTTCGTCGTGCACGAGCTTGAGCTCATCATCCTGATAAGGAACCAGGGCATGACCCTGTCGAACAAAAGAACCTGAAAAGGGCTCAAGTCCCCAGTCGACCAATTCCCCCATCGGTACACCGTAGGTTGCCGCACATCGGAGGATATGGCTGGATCCCTTAGTATAATACGGCACCAACTCATCAAGAAAGCTTTCGCCATCCCTAAAATCTTGCACGGCTTTCGAACCCCATCACTGTGCTGTATCCCGCTCCTTCACCGCGGCCTCCCTTTCCCCGACAACTAAAGAAAGCTTTTGACTCGTCCCCTCGGCCTCCCTCAAGAGCTCATCCACTCGGTCAGAAAGCTTGTTTCGCTGGCTTTTCATTTCTTCTAGAAGCTTCATCGCCTCGCTCAACTTCGCCGCTTTTTGATTATTGTCGCCCTCCAAGGATGCGACCTTAGCTTTCAAAACATTCATGTCATCTTCATGTGAGCGAGCTTCTCGGCACAGTTTCTTCTCACCGTTCACCGACCGACCAAGACGGGTCGACAACGATTTCACTACAGCGCAAGCCTGCGATCATGAAAATCGAATGAGTACTAAATAAAAACGAGAATGAATTGAATCCAAAACGAAAGAAAGGAAAGAGGCTTACCTCGCCGGTTATCAAACCAAATGACCAAGCAGCTGGGCCGAGCTGAGCGAATTCATCACTCCGACCAAATCTTTGGGCGCAGCTCGGGACACCACTCCCTGGCCGAGCGTAGTAGTAATATCATCGCGGGAGGTGAAATCAAAATTGCCTAAAGGGGCAACATCGGCAATAATTCTGGCCCAGTCCTTGGCCACGTCCTGGTCGGTAGGCAACTCAAAGTCATCAGCTAGCTAGGGAATCCCGACCTCCTCACAAACCGGGGAGCCCTCCTCCTCGGCCACAGATTTCCCCTTGCTAACGGGAGAAAGCCGACCAACATGCTCTACCTCATCATCTTCTTCGTCAACAAGGGCCATGACTTTCCTTTTTCGCGTGACCGACTTGACCCGTTGGGAAGAGGGATCGACGACTGGGTCGACAATAACGACTGCGGCCTTAGGAGGCACAGCCACAGGAGAGGGAGATAAGGATACAGTGATGGGCGCAGCCCTCTTCGACCCCGCTCCCCAGGAAGAGGCGGGAACAACCTTCACAACTTTCGGAACGGGGGCAGCCACCCCCTCGGTCAAAGGAATGGTCGGTAAGTCGTAACTAGTCCTCATGTCAGAGGCAGCAGTCTCTAACACAGCCCGACGATTCACGGCCGATTCTTTACGACTCCTCGTCAAACCCATTCGAGCATCAAGACCCTTCATCGCTGAAAAACAAAAAGCTTAAAGTTAGAATAAATAACAGAAGGAAGAATGAATGAACGAAGAAATAATAAGGGAAAAAGTGTTCACGGTAATCCGGGCAGGGCTGCTCGGCTCTCAAATTCTGACAAAACAAACAGTCCTTTTTGAAAACCAGGTTCTTGTGCACCAACCAGCCTGGATAGGTATCAATTACGGGCATAATACATCGAGGTTTAAGATCCTTCATGGCTTTGGTTGACATCCCAACCAAACTGAGTAACTCTTCAGTGTTGGAGACCGAGCTCCAACTAAATACGAGCGGATCCTCGCTCCGTACGCCTAAGTAACCCTCCAACGCCTGCTTGGCATTCTCCTCGTATTCGGTCAATGGAGGGGCAGGGGGCAATGACTTCACCAACTCAACAGCATCACGAGGAACGGGAAAATTCCATCCTCGCCGGCTCTCTATAATAAGGACCTTCTCGGCCCAATGCCCTGTCTTGCTTGGGGGCCGAGCAAACAAGTTGACCCCATTGTTATGATGCTTACATTGGAGACGGCCCAGAGACATGGTCACAGCAAAATAATTTTTGAAAAGGGGAAGAGTGGGTTCAAAACCGAGCACTCGCAAGCAGGCAGTAAAACTGATCAAAGACCTTACCAAATTAAGAGATAAGTCCAAAGGATGAGCTCCGGCTTCATCGAGAAGCTCGCAGACGAAAGGATCTAGGGGCAGTCTAAGCCCTGCCTCAAAAAAGGATATGTAAAATCCTACCCCACTTCGGAGGAGCCTTAACTCAGGTAAAGACAAACTCAATTCGGGAGCATACCCCCAGAAATCCGCCGGGCTATGGTTGAACTGAACACCCCAATTTTCTACGTCCTCGGGGGCAATATGATTACGCCACCCTCTTAACCACCTACCCCCAGCTTTACCACCCACCTCAGCAGCATCCTCGCTAACCTTAGATTTCCCAGCTCGGGCTTTCTTGCTCGTTTTACTAGCCCGATCCTCTACCTCGGGTGCCGAAGACGAACCAGCTGCACCTTTTTTCCTCTTCTTGCTCGCGAGCTCCACATTCTTCTTCATTACTCTCTGAGCCTCGAGCTCGCTGTAAAAGATTTGATAGAGGTCAAAATATGCTTGCTCCCTCGTCTCACAAAGGTACATCTGAGTCCCGAGAGGTCGGTCCTCGACTTTCCAGGACTCATCCTCGCGTGAGGGAAGCCCGTCCAGTTTGTAACCAGCGGCCAGTAACAGCCTCTCCGCTTCACTGGGAAGGACGGCTTCCCAGTTTCCATCGGTTTGTTTGTATACTCAAGAAAGGGTGGGGGACCGAGCGTAAATCACCCCAGGGTTAGCCTTTTTGGTCCGCATGGCTGAAGAAAGGACCGAGGGCGAAGGGATCCTCGGAGAAGACGATGAAGAGGATGAAGAAGAGGACTTATACGCTATATTTGAGGAGGAATGGTCAGGGGTACGACGCGAGGACTCAGACCTGGAACTCATAAAAATGCCTGACAGAAACCTAAGTATGGAAGCTAGACTAAAAGAAGAGGAATACCTTGAACGGATGATGACAAAGCAGACGAAGGCAAGGAACGAAGACGAGGAACGAAGAGGGGAACCTGAAATGAGAAACCCGCCGGCGTTAGTACGAAAAAGCCAAAAACTGTAACCGCTCGCCGGAAAATTAAGAGCAGCGCTCTAAACTCACCGCGACAGATCAAAAAAGGGCTATGAACTAAAGAAAAGTAAGCGGAACAAGAAAACGGAACTAAAAAACCGCTTTTGAAAGAGGAATGACGACTGGAAAGGGGTCAAACTGCAGAAATCCGGCAAGAATGGAGGGTCGCCTGAAAGTTACGTGAGCGGGAAAAACCAGCGGAGTAAGCGGAAGTGTGTAGGAGAAGCCAGGGTTTTCGTTTTATACGATCCACGAACAAATGGGTCGACCCGACAACCGGCACGCGGACCATATCCCACCAATGGATGCTCGACACGTGGCCACAATAATCAAAACGACGTCGCCAAAATTAAGAAATAACGGCGCCGTCACTTCAAAATATTAAATAAAAGTCGGCTTTACGACGCTTCGGGAAACGCGCCATTAATGAGACGTGACCCCAACCGACGCCAGTGATCCGACCACTAAAGTAACCTCGTCCCGAGAGACCAGTCCAAACTCATCCTCGGTTTATTCACAAAATTAAAACAAGGAGGGCACGATCGACGTAGGACACTCTGACCAAGGATGAGTCGAGTTATACTTTCCGAGTTTGGGATGAATCCTCGCACTCGGAAAGTCGGGGGCAACTGAAGGGACTCAACCACTCCCCCTCCACGTGGCTGACGCGTGGCAGTCGGAACTACGACATCTGGCAACTGAACCGACGTGGCGCAGCTCAGCGCCATCCTCGACACGAGCACCACTAGGCCGACTGCACCAGTAGGCACTTATTCCGCATACCGAATATCGCTAAGGCAGACCTCACATGGTCGGTCCTCGGCTCTAGCCGACCATCAGGAGAAAACGAGGACGTAAGTCCAACCGACCGGGCGAGCACGAGAACTCATGGTCGATCCCGTGAACCGACCTAAACGAAGGAACGCCAAGATAGTACGGCACACCCGTGGCCCAGCTTGATTGGAGAGACACCAACGTGCTCGCACTCCGCCCACTTACTTCGCTGACCTATCGATACTCGACAAACCCGAAAAGAGAAAACCAATAGGAGCCACCACCTCGGCCGACCAATGCATCCTCTCCAACGTGCCGTCCTTGCCTGTCTTGCAAGCCACACCTGGAAAGGAGTATAAAAAGGGAAGTAACCAACTTCACAAGGTATGATACTGTTTACACTTGACAAACTCTCTACGTTAAACATACGAATTATTCAGGGTGATCACAGGGAACGCCTGTACACTCCAACGTTATCCCTTCACTGACTCTCACACCGGAGGGCTTTAGCTGGGATAACCTCCCAGCTCCCTAACCGGTGTTTTCTCTTGTTTAACAGGTCACACGCACAAGAACAAGGAAGACGACAGGGAAACCAACAAGAACACCAGCCAGATATCCACCTTGCCGCTCCCGCACAGACAGCCTTTATTTGGCCCATCTCCACGTATACTCCACGTGTAGTCACCCATAACCTGGCGTGATCAAGAGTATAACATAAAGTACAAATTTATCGCGGTGCAACAATTATTTGATGAGCAAAAAGAGAATAATAACGTGGTCAAGACTGTCATTATATGATGTCTAGACTACTAATCTCAAAATTGGTCAACACGAGATGATGTATCATCTAAGAAATTGACATGGATTGATATATCCGACCACCAAAACTTAGATTTTGATGGTGGAGATAATTATTTCAAAGTAGCCTGACAATTGGGTGGATTGAGTTGAATTTGAGTTGGGTTGGTATAGATAATGAGTTGAAACAGATCGAAATCCATTAAAACATAATTATCAAACGGGTTGAAATATGTTGGGTCAGAAAGGGTTATGTTGAAATGGATAACGGGTTAAAACGAGTCAACTCTTCTTAACCCAAAAAAATTCCCCCCAAAATATACATTTATAGCATAAAAAGTTACGGGTGTAAATGGGTAACAGGTCTAACCCGCTTTAACCCAACTCAACACAAGCCGTTTATATTATTGGGTCGAAATGAGTTATTCGCTTCAACCTAAAAATATTAATGAGTTAAGTTGGATTGAATAATTAGTGGGTTGGGTTGAATGAGTTAATGTGTAAAATTTCAAAATCTAATATTCAAAACAAAATACTATTATAATCAAATCGTCTAAGTTAATAATTATTGTCTTGTCCCCAGACAATGAAGTAGTCATTTGAATAATTGGATATGCACGACAAATCTTCGCTTTCGTGGGCCTTGTTCGTGGTTGGAGTATTAAGTCTTGTTTGGTGCTTCGTTTTAAAAATATACTCCCTTCGTTCCTAAATTATTGTCCTCTTTATCTTTTTCGTCCGTCCCAAAATAATTGTCCACTTTGAAACTTACCTTTTTAGAACATCACTTTTACCACTTTACCCTTACTTTTTCACTCTACTTTAATTATGAGCCACATATACATGGATATTAATGGAAACTACACATTAAACCATTATAAATAGGAATAATTACAAGCCGGTACATTTTTAAAAAAAAATTTCAAATGAATCCACCTATTTTTTGAACATTTCTTTTAGGTACAATTTTTAGGCAAAAATACTTGTCTACCATTTGCACTCAATAACATCGCTATTTGTGGCTCTCAAAATGTCTCTATAAGGCCAATCGAGAAATACACAAAATGGCGACAAACGTTCTTCTCGACGACCATGGGATTAAGAGCTCGGCCGCCACCGACCGTCCATTGCGATACATGGGATTAAGAGCCGACTCAATCATGCTTCTCTTCGGTCCTCCCTCCTCGTAATCTTTCCCTCCCTTGGAAGGAGAGAGTATAGAGTGATGATTGGGGGCCACTGACTTGCATTATTTTTTCAACGCAATTCTATTCTCTTCCCTGGTCTCGCTATTGACTTTGATTACTTTTCACATGAGTGTGAGTAAGATATTTGTATTGCGTGATAAATAATCTCAACTGCATAGTTGGCGTGATGAATATAAGTATTAAGTAGTATAACAAGTATGGCTGTTACCTGTTAGAGAAATAAAGCGGTGGCCTTGATTTTAGAAAGATGTTTTTTTCCTTGATTCCATGATTCCATTCAATTGTGTTTGTTATCTACTTATCATTTTGATTTTAAATTGTGAAGGTTCTGATGCCAGACATCTGGTTGATTTCTGATGCCTGGCATCAGGTCAATTTTTGGCATCAGGTCGATTTTTGGCATCAGGTTGATTTCTGATGCCTGGCATCAGGTTGATTTTGACATCAGGTTGATTTCTGATGCCTGGCATCAGGTTGATTTTGGCATCAGGTTGATTTCTGATGCCTGGCATCAGGTTGATTTCTGATGCCTGGCATCAGGTTGATTTTTTGGCATCAGAGTTTTCATTAATGGCATTTTTGTCATTTGGCAAGCGATTTGTAGTTACATGAAATGTCCAAAAAATTGATGGTTCTAGATGAAAACATGTTTTCAAAATTGTATCCACTTGAAATTCCCCCTTATAAATAATCAAGTCAATTACTTTTTCTTAAACTGTGCGCCGGGTCAAACATGACAATTATTTAGGGACGGAGGGAGTAACATTTTTAAAATGTAGTTTTTTTTCTTATAAATTAGTTTTTGTGTCCGTACCTATGGCACAGTGCGAGTAGGGGAGGATATCAGTATTGGAACAAAGAGATTAAGATTGCAAGCCCTAGACTTGAAAATCAGTGCTTGTGCGTGGAAGGGGGAAAGGGCTCGGTCGAATGTTGAATCAAGAAAAAGGACATGAGAGAGCTAGGGAAGAGAGAGATGGTTGTGAAGCTAGAAAGGAGAGGAAAGAGAGGGGAAGTTGGAGATCAGCAGGGAGAAGTGGGGGAGTTGGAGAGGGGTTGCACAACTGCTCTTCGCACATGTGAAATCTAGACGAAATTGGGACCGTAGGATATCGGTAAATGAATTGATCTCAGCCGCTCTTTATCCCAAGTCAATTGTGAGCGTGTTTCCCAAGCTGTATTATAATATAGATATGTTTGGGAAATTATTTTAAAATGTTATTTTCATAAAAAAAGTAGTTGTAAACGCAACATATTTTTAAAATGCTGCATATTTTTAAAATGTTACGTTTTAAAATACTACATTAAAACATTTTTAAAGAGTAAACACTGCGTTTTTTGCCAATATTTTGCTCTAATCGCCTCTACCAAAAAGTTACCCACTACTTACTGCTACATTTCATATGCTTAATGTCGCGACACGTACATCAAGATACTCTTTTGATACATGGTTTGCAGTTTTTTTTTCTTTTTTTTTCGTAGTTTTGTAATGCTAAGATGAATAAGTAAAAGAGGAACAATGTGCGACCAAGGAGAGTGAAAGTAAAAAAAAAAATCGATCCTTGGAGTTGGATATATACGAGAGATACTTTTATGTTTCAATAATAAAAAAATGACATTTTTTTATATTTTATTTTATTTTTAAAAATGATGGAGGGGAGGGAAGAAAAATAGCCTCATCAGCCAAATACTAGCTAGCTTCTAGTTGTTCAATTATACTAGTCCCTCCCTCCCAAAATTATTATCCTACTTTCCTTTTTCATCTATCCTAAAATAATTGTTTTGTGTAGAATTTTCCTCTTTATGACAACATTTTTACCACTTTACTCTTACTTTTTCAATCTACTTTAATTATGAGGCACATATAAATGACCTTTAAAAAACATCAAACTAATATTAATAATCTAGTCAAATGCATTTTTTTCTTAAACCGTATGTCAAGTCAACCCAGACAATATTTTTTTTTTTTGTTTATTTCCAATAAAAATATAATTGATGACATTAAAATCTTTAACGATAAAGGTTATTATTGTCTACATAAAAAAATAGTTTATAATTCAAGTAAAAGGTTATATGTGTCATAATAAAAACAAATTCAATGAATTTTAATGAAAGAAAGAAATGAACATTGAGATATTCATGAACTTAAAGGCAGGCTTGTTGTTATTTCAAGCAATTGGCATGATTTTAGTAGCCGAAACTGGGAATACATATATATAGACTATTACAAACTGCACTCATGCTTGGCCGAGAAATAAATTTGGTTTACTGGCAAACAAGTGCTTTTGAATTTCTTAGATTTCCAAGTCTTTTCTCAGCTTACGAAAATTTGACTATGGAAATCCAGATTGCTTAAGAGCTTGTCTCATTTCATTTGAATTCTATGAAGAATGTCGAGCACCTTGTTAATCATGTCATTGTTCTTCATCCGTGACTTGTATCATGAGTAGTATGTATTTCCAGTTATTATTAAGAGGATAAATTTCAACAAACTCGGAGTCTTACATATTTAACATATTCTACCATGTAGCTAATTCTGAACTGTTTAGAGTGATTGTTTTGCTGTTGTCGATCTCAAATAGATTGGTTTCTAGCTGTTAACTTGCCTACTGATCTAAAAGCTTAAGCTTTTAGAGGGAGGGTTGGACTATGGATATCAAGCCTTAGCGCCCTTCACACATAGGGAGATAAACCTCAAGTGCATCACAAACCAAATAGTGCCAACTTGTGTGCAAACAAAACTTGGGTAAAGTGAAAGCAAATGTAAGTGGGAGGACTCGAACCCAAGGCGTTACATGACTAAATCTTTAATGTCATTTTTAAGTTACCAACTCTGAAAAGCTTATGTTGTTATAGAGGGCCCAACAATGCATATTAAGCTCTAACACTAGTTGTACGACAAATTTCACAAGCCTTAGCTATATATATTGTATGGTCATGTTTACTTGCCTTTGTTTGTGCTCTATCAACAAACTTTGTTGTGATGGGAAACACTATCTTGGGAATTGAGGAACAATTCTTGAAGCATTTATTCAAATTGTCGATGTCATTGTGATTGTAGAGGATGGGCTCCTTAGAAGTAAATGCTCAAGGCTTTGTCTACTATATAAGAGGGGTATTAGTAGTGATTGCGATACTTATGCAAATAACAAGAGATATGCAAGTGTTAATGCTTTCATTATAACCCATGTTTTATGAATGCAATCTTATTTAACCAGTGTTGTTCTACTTTATTGGTTTCGTAAGATGCCCTTTTTTCCTCTTTTAGGTCTTCCCGGATCTCGAGTATGACACAAAAGGAATATCTTCTAGTTATCATATCCAAGTAAATCTCCATTCAGCCTTTTTCTTCGACGTTTTATATAATTGTTATTGATAATGATAATATATTCCAGAGTTTTGTTCCGCAGAAAATCTTGTTGGCGCACAACCACTTGCTGGAACTTTGCATTAGTTGCACCTCTAGACTGCTATTATTGATATGGTTTTCCCAATGGAACACGACGTAAGGCTAAATCCAGGAAATCATTACACTTTACTCACTTAAAGGAACTAAGATTTTCCTAGAACGTACCAAATAAGAAAGAGAGACTATTATTTCGAAACTGCCATACTATTTATTTGATAAAATTGCCCTCATTGAGCTTCTAGAGTTTCAGGGACTTGTTAGGAAAAAACTTCTTGGACAAATGTAACCTCCCAATTGCGGTAAATTGAAGGTATTATATGTTCAATTAATAGAAGTGGGGCAGTGGTTAATTGTATACAACTAGTGAAGGGAGGATTATATTTGTATGCTTGATCGTACATGTGTGTTTTCGCTCCTCCAGCGGTTACAAATTTACTTTGAGTATTTCATTCTTTTATAGATGCATCCTTGATCTCAATGTTCATAATATTATTTAAAACTCAAGTTGAAAAGTTAGTTATAATATTATTTTTTAACATTTTAGGAGAATTATACTGCTCGAAAGAAAGGTATAGATTTCGATCCCACAACTTGGGTTGATGCATTTGGTGGTATTGCAAAAAATCGTTTGTATGACTTTGGTTCGTTGGTTTCTGCATCAAAGATCTTGAGTGGCAGTGGCAGCGCAAGTTATTCGTCATATGGAAGTGTGAATGAAGATTTTACACAAACACAACAATTTCGAGATAAGCTTTGTGAAAGAGTAGAACAAGTGAGAGAAGATATTCAAAAACAAATACAAGCTGGCAATACTGCGGAAATGGAGCAAATCAAAGCTGATTTCAAGCTAATGCAAGAGGAAATTCGGTCAGTTAGAACCCAACAACCTCCACCAATGTCTATGTAGTTTGACAGTTAGACAATGTCTTTTGTTAGTCATTTGGAGGCTCTCAGCATTCTCCACACTTTCATGTAATCCGACACTTCGATTATGACTTTTGAATGAAATGCTTAAACTTGAGTTGTTTTAAATGTTTGATTTTAGATTTAATTTATTTTTGTAAAATGTGAAACATGAAATGTTCAATCAGGTACGATAATATATATATATATATATATATATATATATATATATATATATATATATATATATATATATATATATATATATTTATATATTTATAAATTTGTAAAAGCAAATATTTTATGATATAAATTACGAACTAGTAACAGAAATATATAAACATTGTAATGGAAAAATATGTTGCAAAAATGCAATGAAAAGGTCTGTTGCAATAATGTAACAAAATATGCAACGAAAAACTCTGTTGCAAGAATGCAATAAAAAATGTAACGAAAAAATCTATTGCAAGAAAGCAACAAAAAAATATGTTGCAAGAATGCAACGAAAAAAATTTGTTCCAAGAATGCAACAGAAAAAATTAGTTACTATTTGTAATGGACGTTAACTTTTCTTGGAAGCACATTTGCAACCGAAAATTTTGAAATTGCAACGCTTTGTTTTCGTTCCAATATCATGCAACGGAATACATACGGTTGCACAAAATTGACAACGAGTGTTTTCCAAACCGAATTTGTAACAAACTTTTTCTGTTTCAATCATCTAATTGTACGTATTTTCATTTTTTGTAACAGAATTTGCTGTTTCAATTGTTTTGTTTTCTTGTAGTTTGATAGAGCTACATTGCTATGGTTCCTTCGTGATACGCTTAGCTTTAGGCCGAGCTAACATGGTTGTTCGCCGAGATCGAACTATAGCCTTTGATTTGAATGGGGAAGAGAAGCTAGTTGTTACGAGCTGACTTTAACTGAACTTCATGCAGGTCGAGGTACATTCCTCTCGGCCTACTTGGTCTTCCTTAAGCCAGCTCACTAGTGGTCGGTCCTAAAGTGTGGAACCTAAGCAGGCTCATTGTTAGCATATCCCTAAGTATTAGGGATATATTTTTTATATATTTTGTGTAATCTGGTAGTTCTTGTATAGAGATAGGTTTCCTTGTTTAGATAGGTGTTCCTAAAATTATGCCTTAGATGATGCTTTTTGAAACTTGTATATATTCCAGCTGATAAATGATAATGAGCACGGAAGATATTCTTTCATACACTTTCATGGTATCAGAGCCCTAGGTTTCTTATCCTTCTTTCCGCTGCGCCTCGGGTTTTGTTTGCCATTTTCTTTTCTCCTCTTCTTACCGTTCTTTTTCTTTCTATGGCTTCTCGTGGTTCCTTTCATCTGGCACTGGCAGTGTCAAACATTAAGAATCACATAGCCATAGTTCTGGATCTTGAACGCGTTCAATACGCAACTTGGGCGGAGTTGTTCAAGGTCCATGCTCGTGCAGTCAAGGTCATCCACCACATCATACCTCCCAAGAAACCGATCAAAGAACCATCCACCGAGGAAGAGGTTGCTTTGTGGGAAACTCTCGACGCCACGGTCTTGGGTTGGATATATTCAACTATATCCAATGATCTTCTTGAAACCATTCTGGAGCCAGATTGCACAGCCATGTCTGCTTGGAATCGTCTAGTCGACATCTTTCAAGACAACAAAAACTCCCGCGCTGTCACACTTGAACAGGAGTTTTCCCATACGGTCATGGATTCCTTTCCGTCTGCCTCGGCGTATTGTCAACAGCTTAAACAGTTGTCTGATCAGTTGAAGAATGTTGGGTGCCCGGTTTCGAATGAACGTTTGGGGTTGCAGATGGTTGCGGGTCTCTTCGAGGCATATAGTGGTGTGGCGACTTTGCTTCGTCAAAGCAATCCCCTTCCACAGTTCTACCAGGCTCAATCCATGGTTACTTTGGACGAAGCAGGTCTTCAGAAAAAGGCGGCTACAACCGCGGCTTTGATAGTTCGGGACACTGTCTCGTTTTCTTCCACACCAGTGTCGAGTGGTTCTCCTGTTCCTCCTGTTTCTGGTTCACGTAATGCTGCTAAGGGATCGGGACATAAGGGTAAGGGTAATAAGAATGGTACCAAGGGAGGTCCAAGGGCTTCTACTCCAAACGGTGGTCGCACTTCAGACCTGTCTTCATCCTGGCAGCCGACGTGGGGCACTGCAGCTCAACAGCTGTGGGGTGTCCCGCCTTGTCCCTACCCGTCTACACCTGCTGCTAGTGGTTCCTGGCCAAGAGCTCCTTCTCCTTCCCCGAGGCAACCGTCTTCTAGTATATTGGGTCCCCGTCCCTCCCAAGCCTTTGCTGTTTCCGACCCCTCCACCGCCATCAGAAGGTGAAGGAGGTGAGTCCGCAGGAGCAGGCCGAGGCTGGACAGGCGAAACAGGAGGCTGTTGGGCCGAAACATCAGGCTGTGGCGTGGCATTATCTGGGCCAATAGGGTGAGATGAGCCACTCTGAGCCCAGTGGTCCACAATATAAGGCGATGGACTATCATCGAGGAATTTATATGAGAAAGAAGTAGACTTGGACATGGAGGCAAAGGGAAATTGACGTTCATCAAATATGACATGACGATTGATAATTATTTTGCGAGTGGACAAGTCGAAACATTTAAAACCCCGATGATTAGACAGATACCCTAATAATACACAAGGAGTGGAACGTGCTTGAAGTTTGTTAATTGTTGTGGAGGGAAACAACGGATAACAAAGACACCCAAAGACGCGTAGGTGTGTATAAGTAGGATCCTTGGCATATAAAATTCGAAGAGGAGAAACATAGGACAAAGACTTATGTGGCAGAATATTGAGAAGGTATGTGGCCAAGAGAGCCGCATGATGCCAAAAAGCTGGAGGGACAGAGGCATGAGCTAACAAGGTACGAACCATGTTATTAATGGTCCGAATTTTTCGTTCGGCTGTCCCATTCTGAGAAGAAGTATAAGGACAAGACAGACGAAAATCGAGACCATTGATGCTACAAAAGGTCAAAAATTGCTTGTTGTCAAATTCGCGACCATTATCACATTGAAAAGTTTTAATATCACGTTCAAACTGATTGCGAATGTAAGCACGAAAAGATAGAAAAGTAGAAAAAACATCCGATTTATGTGCAATAGGAAATAGCCATAAATATTTAGAATAAACATCCAAGAATAAGACATAATATCGATGGCCGGACGAACTCAAAACAGGAGATGTCCATAAATCACTATGAATAATATCGAAAGGTAATAATGTTTTAGATTGTGAAGAAACAAAAGGAAGTTTTACATGTTTGCCCAAAGCACAGGCATGACAAATATGTGAAACAGACGATGACCCACAATCTATTGTATTATTTTTCCGAAGAGATTCTAAGACCAGAGTGCCGGGATGCCCTAATCGTTCGTGCCACAAAGTAGAAGACGTAACAAAAACGGAAGGTGAAGTAGAAACAGCCGAATGTGATGTAATGGGATAGAGGTCGCCACGACTATTACATCTCAGAATAAGTTTCCCCGTCTGGAAGTCCTTCACAGAAAAACCAAACGGATCAAATTCAACGGTGACAAAATTGTCAGTAGTAAACTTCCTAACGGACACTAAATTCTTAACAATTTGTGGAGCATGTAAAACATTGCGAAGAGCAAGAGGAGGTAGGGGAGGGGCCAAAGTAGCATGTCCATAACCATGAATTGGAATAGAACTACCATTACCTACTATGATGCCATGTTTAGTGCTTAAATTGTAATAAGAATTAAGAGTACCTGCCGAGTTCGTTGAATGAGATGTCGCCCCGGTGTCCATAAACCAATTTGGTGGAGGTGGAGTTAAGCCAAGAGTGTGCATGGCTGCTTCAACATCAGTGGCGGTGGAGGGGCCGGAAACAGCAAAGGCTTGGGAGGGACGGGGACCCAATATACCAGAAGACGGTTGCCTTGGGGAAGGAGAAGGAGCTCTCGACCAGGAACCACCAGCAGCAGGTGTAGACGGGTAGGGACAAGGCGGGACAGACCACGGCCAATAAGCCTCACCCCACGGCTGTTGAGCTGCAGTGCCCCACGTCGGCTGCCAGGATGAAGACAGGTCTGAAGTGCGACCACCGTTTGGAGTAAAAGCCCTTGGACCTCCCTTGGTACCATTCTTATTACCCTTACCCTTATGTCCTGGTCCATTAGCAGCATTACGTGAACCAGAAACAGGAGGAACAGGAGAACCACTCAACACTAGTGTGGAAGAAAACGAGACAGTGTCCTGAACTGTCAAAGCCGCGCTTGTAGCCGCCTTTTTCTGAAGACCTGCTTCCAAAGTAACCATGGATCGAGCCTGGTAGAATTGTGGAAAGGGATTGCTTTGACGAAGCAAAGTCGCCACACCACTATAAGACTCGGAGAGACCAGCAACCATCTGCAACACCAAACGTTCATTCGAAACCGGGCACCCAACATTCTTCAACTGATCAGACAACTGTTTAAGCTGTTGACAATACGCCGAGGTAGACGGAAAGGAATCCATGACCGTATGGGAAAACTCCTGTTCAAGTGTGACAGCGCGGGAGTTTTTGTTGTCTTGAAAGATGTTGACTAGACGATTCCAAGCAGACATAGTTGTGCAATCTGGCTCCATAATGGTTTCAAGAAGATCATTGGATATAGTTGAATATATCCAACCCAAGACCGTGGCGTCGAGAGTTTCCCACAAAGCAACCTCTTCCTCGGTGGATGGTTCTTTGATCGGTTTCTTGGGAGGTATGATGTGGTGGATGACCTTGACTGCACGAGCATGGACCTTGAACAACTCCGCCCAAGTTGCGTATTGAACGCGTTCAAGATCCAGAACTATGGCTATGTGATTCTTAATGTTTGACACTGCCAGTGCCGGATGAAAGGAACCACGAGAAGCCATAGAAAGAAAAAGAACGGTAAGAAGAGGAGAAAAGAAAACGACAAACAAAACCCGAGGCGCAGCGGAAGGAAGGATAAGAAACCTAGGGCTCTGATACCATGAAAGTGTATGAAAGAATATCTTCCGTGCTCATTATCATTTATCATGGAATATATACAAGTTTCAAAAGCATCATATAA
This sequence comes from Codonopsis lanceolata, assembly GCA_013146195.2. Classification (NCBI taxonomy): domain Eukaryota; kingdom Viridiplantae; phylum Streptophyta; class Magnoliopsida; order Asterales; family Campanulaceae; genus Codonopsis; species Codonopsis lanceolata. The sequence continues at coordinate 9,572,727 of CM028383.1, read as the reverse complement.
GGCATAATTTTAGGAACACCTATCTAAACAAGGAAACCTATCTCTATACAAGAACTACCAGATTACACAAAATATATACAAAATATATCCCTAATACTCTGTCCAGTTTCCTTTCCTTACTACTGACAATTCTGTCACCGTTGAATTTGATCCGTTTGGTTTTTCTGTGAAGGACTTCTAGACGGGGAAACTTATTCTGAGATGTAATAGTCGTGGTGACCTCTATCCCATTACATCACATTCGGTTGTTCTACTTCATCTTCCGTTTTTGTTACGTCTTTTGCTTTGTGGCACGAACGATTAGGGCATCCCGGCACTCCGGTCTTAGAATCTCTTCGGAAAAATAATACAATGGATTGTGGGTCATCGTCTGTTTCACATATTTGTCATGCATGTGCTTTGGGCAAACATGTAAAACTTCCTTTTGTTTCTTCACAATCTAAAACATTATTACCTTTCGATATTATTCATAGTGATTTATGGACATCTCCTGTTTTGAGTTCGTCCGGCCATCGATATTATGTCTTATTCTTGGATGATTATTCTAAATATTTATGGCTATTTCCTATTGCACATAAATTGGATGTTTTTTCTACTTTTCTATCTTTTCGTGCTTACATTCGCAATCAGTTTGAACGTGATATTAAAACTTTTCAATGTGATAATGGTCGCGAATTTGACAACAAGCAATTTTCGACCTTTTGTAGCATCAATGGTCTTGATGTTCGTCTGTCTTGTCCTTATACTTCTTCTTAGAATGGGACAGCCGAACGAAAAATTCGGACCATTAATAACATGGTTCGTACCTTGTTAGCTCATGCCTCTGTCCCTCCAGCTTTTTGGCATCATGCGGCTCTCTTGGCCACATACCTTCTCAATATTCTGCCATATAAGTCTTTGTCCTATGTTTCTCCTCTTCGAATTTTATATGCCAAGGATCCTACTTATACACACCTACGCGTCTTTGGGTGTCTTTGTTATCCGTTGTTTCCCTCCACAACAATTAACAAACTTCAAGCACGTTCCACTCCTTGTCTATTCTTAGGGTATCCGTCTAATCATCGGGGTTTTAAATGTTTCGACTTGTCCACTCGCAAAATAATTATCAATCGTCATGCCATATTTGATGAACGTCAATTTCCCTTTGCCTCCAAGACCAAGTCTACTTCTTTCTCATATAAATTCCTCGATGATAGTCCATCGCCTTATATTGTGGACCATTGGGCTCAGAGTGGCTCATCTCACCCTATTGGCCCAGATAATGCCACGCCACAGCCTGATGTTTCAGCCCAACAGCCTCCTGTTTCGCCTGTCCAGTCTCGGCATGCTCCTGCGGACTCACCTCCTTCACCTTCTGATAGGCCGGCCCATTCAGATCATGTTCCTTCTTGTCCCGGCCCTCCTGTTTCTGGATTGCCTTTTAATCCTTCTCTTCCTCGAGCTGGACCGGTTACTCAAAGTCAATCGGGTATTCACAAGCCCAAAGTCCAGTTTAATTTAGATATTTCTGTGCAACAATCTCCTCTTCCTCGCTCTCCAATTTTAGCATTAAATGACCATAATTGGAACTTGCTATGCTTTGATGAGTTTAATGCTTTAATTGCTAATAAGACGTGGGAGTTGGTGCCCCATCCCTCTGGTACTAATATTATCCGTTCGATGTCGATTTTTACTCATAAGCACAGGTCGGATGGTTCGTTTGAAGGGCATAAAGCTCGTCTGGTTGGTAATGGGAAAACTCAACAAGTTGGTATTGATTGTGGGGAAACTTTTAGCCCAGTGGTTAAACCCGCTACTATTCGGACAGTTCTGAGTATTTATCTTTCAAAGGGTTGGTCCATCCACCAACTTGACGTCAAGAATGCTTTTTTACATGGTGACCTTTAGGAAACTGTCTATATGCACCAACCAGTTGGTTTCCGTGATAGGCGTTTTCCAGACCATGTTTGCTTGGTTAAAAAGTCATTGTATGTGTAAGACCCCGAACCTTCGTGTAATTGACCTTATTGCTTTGCGTGTCGTTTAATCGTGACCTTGCTTACTTGGATTGAGGAAAAGAACCTTGATTGGTGTAGGTAGGCTATCTAGAGGCCAATACCTTAGTTCCATATGTTCCATAGACCTTAACTAGTTAATGTTACACGTTGCATACCGACGCTGTTCGTTACTTGACTCGGTTTAGAGTTTTCTCACGTAGTTCTTTCGTGAGACCTCGATTGTACTCTTAGTCATTCCCCCACTTGTCTTGAGGGTTATTTGAGTCTCATAAGGCCTTGGTACACAAGTTTTATGCTTGTTTGAGTTGCATTTACCCAACCGGTGCATCACTTTCAGTCCTAGACCCTTTCGGCTTTGTTTTAGACTTAAACCATCGTTCCAACGCGACAAACGAACATCCTGGGAGATGTTCGGCCAGCCAAACCAAACTCCTTGGGGAGTGTTCGGCCATAGCAACCGAACAAGCACACAAGAGTTCGGCCCAGACAACCGAACAGTGCTCCCGACATCAGCTTTGTGCTGGTGCGATTTATGGCGTGAAACTCCTATTCTACCCTTATTTAACCCTTGCCCCTTCACTTATTTGAGGGTATATGAGTCCTTAAACACCCTTATAACCCCTAACACTCCTCCTCTCGCTTCATTAGTAACCGTCTTCAGCCAAGAACGGAGAAGAGAGAGTGTGTGCGATAGAGTGTGCGATTAGTGCGTGTTCTGGCGACTCCCGGAGTTCCGGTCATCCGTTTGACGAGCCGAGACCACCGTTACGAAGCCCTTGATGAGTAGATCATTTCCCTTGGGTTTGTTTCCCTCTTCCTAGTCGTTTGTGGCTCGATAAAGGTACGTTACCGAAACCCTAGTTTCTCTCTCTAACTCAATGTTGATGTTAGGTTGCTAGAGACTTGTTCCTTGTGAATTGTCATTGTAAAACATGTCAAAATGAGATGTTATTGATGGATATCAATCTATGAAAGTTAGGGTTTGAACCCAAATGATTATGATTGGGTATATCGGAATAGCTATGGTTTAAGATTGATTGTGGTTGGGTTTAGAAACCCAGATAAATTGGAAATCCTGAAATTATGCCTTGACCTAGAGTTTGAGACTTTGAAATTTGACTCAAATGGAATCATGGAATTATAGAAGTTGTTATTCGGGTCTTAGGATAAACCCCTATGACTACTTGTAATCGTTGAATCTAAATCATGAAATCTTGAGGTTTGGTCGGGTGAGACCGAATTGGTGTAAAGATCGATTTGTGGCTTAGGACTCTAATAGAGGACCTTTAGTGATTTTAAGTGCAAGATTATCGCTAGTCTTTGGATTGGGTTTGTGTGGGTCACAAATGCATGACTTGAATGGAAGACCTTTGGATTGTTTGATTATGAATTAAAACAGTTGGTACTTATTGGACTTCAATGAAGCCCCGGAACTTGTAAGGATGTGATATATGCTTGTATGAAACCTAAGGAATCATGATGGTTGTTATTGAATGACGACTCTCTAAAGTCGCCTTGTGAATAATTTGGGAAAGATCAAGATAACGGAATTGAGGACCATTCTATGAGATGATTTGAATTGGGACTTTCCTTAGTACACTACACATGGAGTCTACTTGTATAAGTCGATAGGATGACTAAGTTGTTATCTAAGACTCACTAGTACGGTTGACCTTACGAATGATCGTCACTCTAGTGTTTACCTAAGTATTAGACTACTATAGACCTTTGGGTTATAGAATGAAATATTATTCTCGGAAGACTTTATTATCATGGATTGAGGGCTGAGTTACAACCTGACTTGGTTTCACATTTAAATACAGATTACTATGTACAATTGATATTATGGCTAAAAGCATGATTTCCTACCTTGTCATGAATTGAACCTTCTACATGTTTCTATAATATGAATTACAAGCATATTGAATGTACTTGCCTCATGCTCGATCTGTTCTTCAGTTAATGATTTATACTGAAATTGGATTCTACTATTAAGTGGAATTATGAATTGGAATTGAATTAAGCTTGACTCGATAATGATCAACTTAGGCTCCTCTTATATACTTGGCTTAGTGACTTTGCACTAAGGTTCCTAATTGGAACAAGAACCTAGTCATGCTTCAAGCGAGAACATAGAAAAGAGTCTTGGAACACATATAGTGTTCCCACTCTACTTGGTTGAAATTATAGAAATGACTCAACGGAGTCGACATTGGTGAGCTATTGAACAATACCGGCTCAAGATCAATCCCTACGACATTATTACATGCGTTCCACTAGAAACTAATTCTAGACTCTTGAAATGGATTGACTGTCATGCTTGTATCTTTATGACATAATAAATGCATACTTGATAATTGATATATTGAGTTCGCTCTTGTCGAGCTCAATCTTGATTGTTTATTGATGAGATTAAATACTAATCTTGAACGAGGACGCTCTTGTCGGACTCGTTCCATACTGATTGATTGTTAAGTAAATACTACTTGGCATTGCATAAGTCAGTGGCATACTTGTCTTGTCACCTCGACCACAGTTGACAATGCATTGCCGTCACGAATCGTAAGATTCGTGATAGTGATGGGTTCAGAACCGAGATCTGCACACACCCTCCACCTTTGGGCCACAATGGTGGGAAGAGCTCTCTCGGCCAACCAATACGCGCCCATTGAGATTGACTACTTGTTTTCCCGAGCATGCCTCGGAGATCGATGTATTATCACACCCATCGATTCATGCACGTCATGAAGGTGTCTGTTTTGCAGGTCTACGTAGCGGCCCAGCTTTATATCCTCACATTATGTGAACTATGTGCAATAATGTGCATCTTGAATATATGATCACTATGCTCATATATACTTGTCCTTGATTGCTTGATAATTGTGATAAGTTTATACATCTCCACGTAATGATCCTACAAGAGACTTGATACATGTATACATGTAAATATGCATACTTTTACTTGAATATTCTATAAGATGCCTGTGATGTTTCATGTTAAGACATAAGTCCCGAACTATACGATTATTCTTGTCACATGCCTCCTGACTTACTTGATTGTTTGTGAACAGGGGATTCACCCTAGTTCATCTTGGTAGCTGGTAAAGGAATGGTTGCATGCAGTACAACGACTTACGGTTCTTCGTCGTCAACCCGATTTCATTTCTACTTATGAAAATGTTACGATTATGTTATATTGTCTAGTGGTAGCGTACTGGGTCATTATGACTCATCCCGTACATGTTTTCTAGTTGCAGTTTCAGTAGCTGTGTTGAGGCCGAGTAGATCGTGACTATAGCAGATCGCGGTTGATCGATAGATCGAGACTTGATCGTGTAGTCCGTGATTCTAGTAGCTGACTTCCCCGAGCAGTAGTTTGTGGAGTTTTACTCCTTCTATCATTGTCTCTTGTTCATGTACCTTGTTATTCTTGTGAGACCGATATCTTGTAAAGTTATTTAGACTTTACGGTCGGGTAGATACTTGAGTTTACAGATAGTTCGTTCTTGGGCGGCGTGTTGTGTCGTGCCTTGTTCATGTTATTCATATCTATTTCAGGTTGTCTCCCTGCACGCAAAGAGCTTTGGGGATTTTCTCTATTGTAGTCACTATTGCGTTGGTTAACCCGGTATGCCTTAGCCGTGGTAATTGTTATCGGGTTTGTTCTTCGTTGAAACGCTTGGCCGGCAGTGCCGATGGTTTGTTCAGCGTCTGCAATGTTGCGGCACGCGAGTTTTGTTTTCCCCTTCGGGGAGAATATTGTCTCCTTTGATTTCTTGACTTTGTTTCGAGCCTTAAGCTTGGGACTTCTTTCCTCTACGCTTCGCGGTCGTTTCTTCTGACCCGTATTTTTGTATACGGCTTCTCTACCTTTATTGAGCTCGTTAGCTCAATTGTCGACTTCGCACTCTTGTTTTGCAAGTGCTTGTCCTCTTCTTGCCTTGTCCTTGCGGCACGACTTTGGGATTCGTTCAGGAATGCAGGTCGGAATCGCCACAGGATTCAATGTATCGAGCTCTCGTTAGCTATAAGCCGAGGATAGGTTCCATGGCCTTGGTTGGGTTTGGGTTGTCGTTGAGTAATCACCGTCGAGTGTTCTTGTTAGTGCCTATTTGGCATGTTCTTTTGTACAAGTATAGGACTTGGAGTACTAAGTTCGACTTGGTCTAGATTGCGTGAGTGCAAGCTTGTATCTAGGAGTATCATATTCCTCCTATGTTGCTTTTAAGCTGCGAGTTATACCAAGAGTATGTGTTCTTTGCCTTGTAGAGCTATTGTTTCTTGTCCGTTGTGAGTGACCAAATAAGCTCGAATTTAGCCGATCCCAAGCGTGATAAATCGTAGTGTCCACAATAGTGTCTTTAAACGTTTATTTACACCTTCTTGGCGGTTATTAGCTAAGCCTCCCGTAGTACCTAGTGTATTCCTTGATTTATATGTATAGCTCTTGTAGTACCTAATCGTGAGTGCTTGGGCTGCCTAGTGTCGGGAATTGGAGGACACTTTCTGCTTACTTTGTTATTGAGATTGGAGGGATACCACAATAATCAAGGTATTGTTGTGGTTTCAAGTTGAGACTTGGTGAGTACCGCTAGGTGATCGCGTGACCTATGATTGGATTGATCGTCAACTCGTTTACGGCTTGACCCATAGTGATTTGAAGTGCGCTGGTTGGTAACTATTTGCTAGCCGGGGAATTATTAAGTTATTGTCGTGTCCGTTATTCGACCAATACATTAATAGTATTAGCATTTTGTAAAAGGATTTAACTATCATTAGTGGATGGATTAAGGTACGAATGTTCCATACTTGGTATACTTGCATGGTAGATTAAAATACTATGTATATGATATTGATTTCCATGTCTATATGTAACTATATTATATGTGCATGAGACCTTCATAAAGGATGCTTTTATGTG
>CM028383.1:9529710-9565709 GCA_013146195.2 Codonopsis lanceolata | reverse complement strand
GAAGCGAAATAGGGGCGATGCATTGTTTTAACTCCTCAACCCGGAAGATGGTGGAGATTCGGAGAACTTAGCTGGAAGGGTATAAGGAGGCAAAGTCACGGGGCTTAGAGAGTTACATTGCTTGGTAAGGCAAATGAGTTGTTGAAAAAGGCCAATGAAGATCGAGAAAGATTGCATTGTAAGGCAGGCTTCTTGTGAGCAAAAAGGATGTAGAGATTGAAGATTTGAAAGGCCGGCAAATTCAAGCAAAAGAAACCATTGCCAAATGGAATTCAAGCCAACATAAAATGGATGAGATGCTAAATCGGGTAGCACATCCAAAGGCAGGTTTTTCCAAAAGTGTTTGTGAGAGAAGGAGAAGGTACATGCGGAACTAAACAAGCTCAAAATTTTCAAAAACCCGATTTCTTCGAAAAGCCAAAATAAGAAAGAAAAACTTTGTTTGTCACTTACCGTAAGCTGGACATAAAAGTCTTTGTGAGGATAGTTAAACTTAGCGAAAAAGTTCAGGATAGGGAAAATCACATGAAGCGACCATTGTAGAAGCTGACCATGCAGGAACATTGACCAGTCACATTGGAAGTCTCATCCAGAAGTCACATCAAAATCTCATTCTCGAGAAATCAACCTAAGTTTTTGCGGTGTGGGTTCCCAAAACTGTAATGACAAGTGTAAAGCCAAATATTGTGAACCGTTTGACATATGTCGTGCTACAATGTCGATGATGAGATGTGCAATGTCACTTTCACTTCCTTGAAATCTCATATTCTTTGGGTCATGGTACTTTGATAGTGGTTGCTCTAGACATATGAAGTTCAATTGAGAATTTGAAAGATTATGTGAGCATCAATGGTGGTTCGTGACCTATGGAGGTGGTGCCAAGGGCAAGATTATTGGCAAAGGAACATTGAATGTTGAAGGACTTCCAAATCTCACCAATGTGTATCATGTGGAAGGACTAAAAACAAATTTGATCAGTATAAGTCAATTGTGTGATGATGACCTTCAAGTAAGGTTTGATAAAAATTCTTGTGAAGTTTTTGATCAAACTAACAAATGTCTTCGGCAAGTTACAAGGTCATCGACAATTGTTATATAATTTCAACAATAGTCAATCATGCCAAAAGCTAGTTTTGATATTACGGATCTTTGGCATCGAAACTTGGACATATGAGTTTTCGTAAGCTCCATGAGCTTGTGAAACATGATGCGATAAAGGATTGCCAAGCTTGGAAAGAATTATACAAAGGTATGTGGTCCTTACCAAAAGGTAAGCAAACTAAGACATCTCATCTTCCCATAACACAATGCTCCACATCTAGGTGTCTAGAGATGATTCATACTGACCTCATGGGTCCCATTGAGGTAGAGAGTTTAGGTAGAGAAAAATACACCTTTGTATGTGTGGATGACTTCTCTAGATACACTTGGGTGATTTTCTTAAGAGAGAAATCTGAAACCTTTGAGGCATTTAAAATTTGGTACACAGTGTGATGAACTTGTATGATCTAAAGCTTATTAGAATTAGATCGGATCATGGCAGGAATATGAAAACTCATCCTTTTCTAACTATTGTGCCTCTAATGGCATCTCATGAATTTTACGCTCCCAAAACTCCATAGCAAAATGGAGTGGCAGAAAGAAAGAATAGGACATTATAAGAGATGGCAAGGGTGATGTTAACCTCAAAAAATTTGGCTAAAAGATTTTGGGCCGAAGCTTTAAATACAGCTTGTCATATTGGAAATAGGGTTTTCTTAAGACCAGGTAGTACAATGACCCCTAATGAAATTTTTTGGAAAGAAACCAACCTTAAAAATACTTTCATGTTTTGGTTGTGTGTGCTACCTTCTCAATGATAGAGACCAACTTTCCAAGTTTGATTCTAAAAGTGACAAGTGTGTCTTCATGGGTTATTTACTAATAGTCGGGCTTACAGTTTTTAATCTCGGGACTAAGACTATTATGGAATCTATGAACATTGTTTTTGATGATCTAACCGATCTTGGCCATAAAAGCGTTGAAGAAGATGTTTCGAGAATCCTTGATTTTGGAGATTTTGATCGAAACAACAAGCGAATCCATAATCCGGCGGTGATCAAGCAAGATCTGCAGGTCAGGCGGTCTGAGACAATGCGATTGAGAATGTGTCACCAATGTGATTCCGAATGTAGCTACATCGTCCACATTGGACATAAGCTACTTGGCCGAGCTTCTAAGCGATCAAAATAGGAAGATATGATCGGTTTGACTGATCGAGGACTTGATATTCCAAGCAAAATTAGAAAATACATCCATCCTCTCTCGGATCATAGGTAATGTTCGGGGATGGTGTATCAACAAGAAGGAAAGGTAAGGTGGATTACAAAAACTTGCATGCATGTCCACACTAGAATTTGATGAAATCCATGCATCTTGTTTTTTCATTTGAACCCAAAAATGTGCATGAGGCTCTTAAGGATGAATGTTGGATAAATGCCATGCAAGAGGAACTAGATCAATTTACTAAAAGCGATGTTTGGTATCTTGTTCCTAGACCACTTCAATAAATGTTATTGGAACAAATGGATTTTCAAAAACAAAACTAATGAAGTGGGAGAGATAATAAGAAATAAAGCTAGACTTGTGGCTCAAGGGTATACCAGTTTGAGGGTGGATTTTGATGAAACCTTTGCTCTCAGTAGCCCGTATTGAGTCCATTCGTGCACTTGCTTGCATTGCATGTTTTCTTGATATAACTCTTCAACAAATGGATGTGAAGAGTGCTTTCTTAAATGGCATTCTTGAAGAAGAAGTTTTTGTTGAGCAACCAAAAGGGTTTGAGGACCCCCGTAAACCAGTCATGTGTTTAAGCTAAAAAGGCCTTGTATGGTCTCAAACAAGCTCCTAGAGCTTGGTATGGGAGACTTCTGAGACCACCTTTTGAAAAGTGGGTTTAGAAGGGGAGGTGGATAAAACACTTTTTATTCAAAATCAAGACAAACACATTTTGATAGCTCAAATTTATGTTGATGACATTGTGTTTGGATCCACCTCTAAGTCCTTGGAAAAAGAATTTGTTAAGCTGCATGACTTCCACTTTTGAGATGAGTATGGTTGGGGAGTTGACCTATTTTTAGGAATTCAGATTAAACAATCACATGAAGGGATGTTCATATCTCAAGCCAAGTATGCTCTTAACTTGGTGAAGAAATTCAATCTTGAGAATGGAAAACAAAAAACCCTATGGGTACATCAATAAACTCAATAAAGATGAAAAATGTGAAAGTGTTGACCATACTTTATATAGGAGTATGATTGGAAGTCTCTGTTGTACTTAAGCGCCACCCGATCGACATATTATGTATGAAGTGTGTGTGCTAGGTATCAAGCAAACCCCAAAGTCTCTCACTTGAAAGCTGTGAAAAGAATAATTCGATATGTTGGTGAGACTTGTGCCATGGGTTTGTGGTATACTAAACATACAAACACCAATCTTGTTGGGTTTAGTGATGCTGATTGGGCTGGTAGTGTAGATGACATGAGAAGCACCTCTGGTGGATGTTTTTATTTGGGAAATAACTTGATTTCATGGTTTAGTAAGAAACAAATTGTGTTGCCCTATCAACGGTGAATCGAGTATATAGCTGCTGGTAGTGGATGTACACAACTTTTGTGGATGAAACAAATGATCAAGGATTATGGTTTACACAGCAATATATTAACCATGTATTGTGACAACACAAGTGCCATAAGTATAGCCAAAAATCCTGTTCAACACTCTAGAACTAAGCACATAGACATAAGACACCATTTTATTAGAGACTTGGTTGAACAAGGCATTGTTTGCATTGAACATGTGGGAACGAGAAAATCAAGCTGGCGATATTTTCACAAAGAGTCTAGATTTTGAGAGATTCATAAATCTTAGAAAATCTCTCGGTATGTGTGCCATGTAACCCCTCACTTTGCTATATGTATATGTGTGTGTGTGTATATATATATATATATATATATAATATTTAGGCATCTTGCATTGTATTTTAAGGGGGCACACTAGTTTCACTCTCTATGTTTTAGTACCTTTGTTTGTTGACCTGGATATGCATTCAATATGTATTGTGATTTTCTTGTACTGATTCTCCTCACCATCTCCCTAAAAGGTGTATTGAAATTAAAAATCTTTAGACCACAAAGGAAAGAGCTACCTTTTGAGATTTTTGGGATGTTGCAATTTGTCAAAGTACTATGGAGCTTAGGCTTTCATGGGTTGATCTTGACTAAATTGACTCCCTTTAATTGACAAAGTGTGAAAGCTACCTAACGGAAAAGAGCTACCTATGGACAAGGTTGTGGCATCTTTCTTTTGGAGGCCCGTGAATCCTCGGATTTCATGGGTTGATCAATAAGTTAAGTTGCTACCCTTGGTAAATAGTGTGAAAGGTTCCTAGTGGTTTGTGTTGAATATGCTTGAAATAAAGTAAAGCTATTCTCATAGGGAAATAAAGTACCTATGGTATTTATGGGAGTTTTTGTGCTTGTTTGGTGAAGAAAAGATCAGAATTTGTACATAAAATCACAATTTTGGCGAATGTGTTTTCCAATGCAGCTACATTGGGAACTACATTCAGATGATCTAGACATATCACATGTGTGTGCTTGCATTGTTTCTCTTGTTTTTCTACACATGTTAGGCATATTTTCTAGGACATATTGTTGTTGATCATATCAGCCCCTTAATGGTTCTGTTTTCATAATCAATTTCTATTCTCTTGTTCACCAAGTTGATATTTTATGTGGTTGTCTAATCTATGTGTTCATCATGAGGCTCTGAATTGGTTTATGGCTACTGTCTTTGGCCGATTTGTGTAGTTGCAATTTTGGTTAATTAAGTGTTGTGCATTCTCAAAATATTTGATCAATTTTGTAAAATTCAAATTTTGAAATTTGGAATTAGTAGTTAATTTCTCACATTAAATCCTCCACCTATTTCTCATTGCAATAACAACATATTCTTATCACTTCTATATTAGTGGTTAATATTTGATTTTTTATCTAAAAGTTTGAATTTTGATTTGTCGATTAGGTCTCCTCACATTCCATCAACTTAATGTGGTTAACGACTAATTGATTTTTAGTGGAGTTTTAGTGCTGTGTTTACAGGTTGAAAGAAACACTTCTCCCAGAAGCTTCCTTCTTCAAAATCCGGCAGAGAAAATTACGAGCAGATCATCCCTCCTTCCCAATCCTTTCTCTGTCATCATCTCTCTTGTGTTCTTCACCTAAATCTCTAAATGGCATCTTCCTCATCTGCACATGAATCCCCAAAACCCAATCCAATCGCTAATGTAGCTTCCGATGAAGCTACATCCAACCCTCTTTCTTCACCAGAAAATCCCGATACAGCTATTGTCATAGCTCAGCAATTACGGCCCTCCCGGCATGATCCTACAGGTGAAAAAGGTAATGCAATCGATGTAGATAATCCTGGAGATCTACCTGGGTTACCCCAAATCGGTAACCCTAGCACCAGAAAATCGAAACGGCTGAGAGGTATTCCCTCAAATTATGAAGACCCGAGTGTATCAAATGTTCAGGCTGCTAAGAAAAACAAGGTTGTCCCAGGAATTTTTGAGGAATTTGTGGAAATTGAAAGCGACCCTGAAGATGAAGATTTTGTTCCGACAACAGGTCCGACCCCTGTGGTTCACGAACCAACCTATCAATCTGCCTCTCCCATAATTGCTCCCATTGAAGAAAAATCCAAGGATGATGACTATCCTATACCGTCACCTCGCGTTGTGTTTCCTCCAAACTCCTCTGTTCATGCTCAAGGGTCATCTGCCTCTAAGGAAAATTCTCCTTCGACATCCATAAATTTCTCCGATAAAGACAATACCTTGGCTGATTATTTGGTCAAGTTGAAGAATGTGACTTCTTCCAAGTCTGATCCATCCCCATAGCCTCCGGAAGCAGACATGCCTCGTCCATCTAGTTCATCGGAATTTGATGACAGCTCCGATAAAAATGTTGAAAGCAAAGAATTGACACCTGAAGATAGTGCGGACACTGAAGAGGTTCTGTTCGCATCACAAGAAGCCGTCTGTCCTCGGCCAATGTAGCTACGAATGTAGCTACATCCAAACGTACTAAGGCATCTACTTCTACTGCTTCTTTAGTCGGTACTCCCTTTTCATTTAAATTTGTGTCCAAGGCTGCATCTGTTCGTCATAATACATCCCGTAAAATTGTTGATGAACGCACTATTCCATCTGCTGAGATGAATGCACAGAACCTCACTCCATTTTTCTCTGATAGAGGTTTACTAGGAACACTTTCTTCAGCTGCCCCTTATTTTCGTGATTTGATATACGAATTTTATGCCAACATTGAAAAACGAATTTGTTCACCTTCTGATGCCCGATTTGAAAAAGTTTTTGTAAGAGGCAAATGGTATGATTTTTCTTCTTCTGTCATAAATACCATGATGAATACTCCTGCATCTGGCCCTTTTGAGATGAATTATGATTTGCACATGTGTGTTTTTGAGCTTACTGGTGGCACCTTGTCTAAATGGCCTGCCAAAGGCACATCGATTAGCACTTCACAACTGTCCTCTCTCTATGCTTTCATGCATAAAGTTTGTTGTGCAAACTGGTCACCCACTACAAACTCTAACACCCTTACTGAAGAACATGCTAGGGTGCTTTATCAGATTGGGACAAATAAGCCATTTGATTTTGGATACTTTGTTTTTAGAAAAATCTCCTTTTTGGCTGAATCTGAAGGAGATAAGAGGTCTTTAATCTTCCCTTCCTTGATCTATAAAATCTTAGTTTCCTAAGGCTATTCCCCTCCTGCTTCAACTAGGCTGTCTCCAATTCTAGAACCTCTCCATATTTCAGCAAAATTTTTAAGAGGAGATAGACTTGTGAATCTTCCTCTTATCCATCCTTATGCCCATGTGTCATCTGTTCATGGTTCATCTCTACCCTCTGCCTCCACTACTGTCAATGCTACTCACAATGTAGCTACATCAGCCATTTCTGCACACCCTACTGCACCAATCTCTGTGGCTTTTGTTTCTGAACAGTTAGCCATGGTGCACAATCAGTTGGAAATCCTGGCTACACATACTACACTACTTACATCCTTAGCAGCCAAGTATACTGCCTGGTTGGCCTCACATTCTGGCCAAATAGGGGGTGATGCAGGTGTTCCTGATGTTCCTGATGTTGTTGTTCCCTCTGCTGTTGCACATGATCCTGAATCTCTTGGTGGTGAACCGAAAGGCATTCGGACTACTTACGGCGTGCGGGAGGCCGATTCTTTAATCTGTGGTTCTTAAAAAATCCGTGGTTGAAAACTTATGTTGTCAAAATTTTGGTTGTTGGTTAAACATTAACATTGCTCCATGATTCTGTTTGTAATTCTGGTTTGTAACTCCTAAACTATGATTAGGTTGTTTATGCTTGGTTGTTATTCTCATTGCATGTATGATTAGTACACATGTTTAGGGGGTCATTGTTTTGGATTATTCTCTCTAACCTTTGCAGGAAGTCATATGCTTTGATCTTGGAACACTTGATTTGGATTTGACCAGAAATGCTCAACAAATGGGGTGATTGTAAGGGTAAAATAGGTCATGCCTATTTTTACTTGTTTCACCTTTCTTGGTCAAAATATGATTTTTGTTAAGTTTGTGATAATTTAGGACTTAGTATCTTTTATTAGATTTAGTTTATGGTATTTTTTATATCATAATCTTTTTCCTAGATTTCGGGTGCTTTGTATTTGGTAACAAAATCTTTGCATAAATCCTAGTCATACCAAGATTCTTGAGTTCTTTCATTTTTGGTAACAAAATCTCACAAGAATGGTAAGTTGATTATTCTTTCCTTACACCTAATCTTTTTCCTTGTAGTAGTTGGTCTCTTTTGCATGTTGTGTAGGGCATCGGACAGCTATATATTCAGGAGCAAGGATACGGGTTTTATAGAAAGCTTCAGAGAGAGAATAAAAAGTTATAAAGCTGTGAGCAGAAGCAAGGAGATTGAGAAGTTGTTTTCGGACACTGAAGTACATCGGTTAAGCTTGAAATTTGTCAATGTTATAACATTGGTAGTCACATTGAAATTATGGAAAACTGTTTTGTCTTCCTGTTTTGTTTAAAGGAGACTGATTTTGTTTCTTCCCACATTTAGTTTAACTTGTTTATGTGGGGTTTTTGTTCTTCAAGACTTGTTGTCTTGTGAGAATATTTTGTTAGTGATTTCACAAGTATTCTTGTGTAAAACGATTATTCTTTTAGTGAAATCTTTGTGGCCTTGAGGCTAGATCTACAAGTATTAACTTGTAGATTGTTTTTGGTAAAAACTTGAGTTTAGTTTTTGTTTTTAAATTATTCTTCCGCTACTATTATTCTTAGTTGTCCATTGTGATTGCCATTGTAGCTACAATCATAGCTACATTGGAAATCACTTTGAGGTCTTTTGAGAATCCGTGCTATTTTGTTCTTTCAGAAGGAAAGGGGAGTATCAACTTTAGGAATAATGGTGAGGAGAGTACTGGTCCAAAACGAGGGAGAGAGAAACCAATAAAAAAATTATTGGATGGCCGCATAGAGATCCATATGAATGATGTCCCAGCAGGAAATAAAAAATGACCAGTAAAACCATCCGGCCCAGCAGCACTCTCACCACTCAGATTAGAAACAGTGGCAAAAATCTCCTTCAAAGTAGGCGGATTAATTAATTTAGAATTCCAATCATCAGTCACTAAGTTGGGAATCATGTCAAGCTCAGCAACAATAGGAGAGGAATCAGCTTGAAGTTGATTACAAAAATAGTCCACAGCTCCATTTTTGATATCATTATCACAATCCAGAAGAATACCCTCCGTATTGTAAATGGAATGAATATAAAGGCGCATTTGGTCTTGTCAGACAGAAGCATGAAAAATCTTAGTGTTTCCATCTCCGTCTTTACAACCATTTAATTTTAGACTTTTGATGCCAATAAGCCTCTTCTCTAGACAAGGCAAGACGAAGAGTGGCCTGAGCTTTAAGAAGGTTAGTCTGATTGTCTCCAGAATTATTAAGCTCAAAAAATAGTTCCTTTT
The DNA here is from genome assembly GCA_013146195.2 of Codonopsis lanceolata. Classification (NCBI taxonomy): domain Eukaryota; kingdom Viridiplantae; phylum Streptophyta; class Magnoliopsida; order Asterales; family Campanulaceae; genus Codonopsis; species Codonopsis lanceolata. The sequence goes on along the minus strand of CM028383.1, from coordinate 9,556,610 downwards.
CAAGGACATCATCTTCAGCTTCCTTGATAGCATGAAATATATTACCAAACACATCTTTGTTCCATTGATGAAGAGCTTGTTTGGTAATACGTAACCCTTGAGGATGTAATATTTTATGATGTGTTCCACCTGGTTGTTCAACATTTTCTGCGAGGGGGTCACGTGCCCCGTGCCAATGAAAAGGTTATCGCACTCCGACGAAGGGCCCTGCCCGGAGGATGCTATCTATCCCACCATCATGTTCGGCAAAGGGTTCCACCCTTTGAGAATGCTATGTTTGATCTTGGTATTCCACCTAGCGTTGTTTGTTTTCATCGGGCCGAACTAGGTTTGGTCTGATTCCTTTTATTAAGGGAAACGTAGGCAGACTACTTCGGTAGGTCTGACCATCAGAGCACTTAATTTGCATATCTGCTTAAAAACTACGATAACCTGCTATAACCAACTAAATATGTCTAGGATATGCAAGATTTGATATGCATTATAAACTGCTGCATTATAACTGCTACCTGTTGCATTACTCCCCATTATAATTTTCATGAAATTAGGGAGTCTTTTTCTTATTAACGATGTTCGTTTACTCGGTAAGATGCGGGTTACCCGTAAACTCCAACGTTGAGGGGCTCTGTAGACACCTCACACCTCTGGTATGTGACATGACATGCGATATCAAGACCTGTTAAAACTTAACAAATGTTAAGTTACATGGTTTAAAAATGCAAAAGGAAAAGCATGATGCGTAAAATAGTGAAATGCAGGGGCCAAATTGTCAAAAAGGGGCCTAAGTTTGGAACCTGGCGCCCCCTATAGGGGAACCAGGCGCGGTGCCCACAGTGTATGTGGGTGGCGCCAGCATAGTGCTTAGGCGCGGTACTCTCTCTCAAGTGCACGGTACAAGCCGATGAAGCGCAGAAAGAAAACTCAAAATGCCAACGGGATCCCCACTCCCAGCTATAAATAGAGTTGCCCGGCTTCAGAAAATGGGACACAAAAATTTTACGCCGCACACAGTTCACACACCGCATTTAGTTTACGCAGTGAGCTATCGTGAGAAAGAGTGAATGCCCCTCCTCAAAAAAGCCTCAAAGCTCTGTCATATATCCTCCAAATACAAATCCAACCTCCTCTAATTTTTTCTCTCTCTAGATTTTTCTGTTTTTGGCTTTAGGGTTTCGGTGGTTATGCCGCCGGACATTAATCAGTCTGGGGGTGTGCCGGAGTCTCCCCTACATCAACATGATGCCTCTTCTACCCCTGCTTCTCAACCATCCTCTTCCCAACCAGGTGCGAGTCGGTCCTATGCAGCGGCTGTAACTAAGGAGGCTAGTACTCGGTGCCAAAACCCTAAGCGAACTTGTGCTTTGAAGGATCTCCCTCTTCCGCATTGTGCATCTGTTTCGATTGATAATGAACCTGGATGTCTATTTACTCCCATTGAATTGGACGCGGCAGCAAAATAGTTCCAGAACACAATTATTCTTAAGTTCTCAGTTGGGAGGCCATCGATTCAGATTATTCAGGCTCATATTGCTAAGTCTTGGGGTCTGACTAGGGTTTTCGTTGTTGGCTTGCTTGATCCTCGGCATGTTATGGTCCATCTTGCCTCTAATGAGGATATGGTCAGTTCTTTATCTAAGGAGTCGCATATGATACAGAATTGCATGTACCGGTCCTTTTGTTGGTCACCGGACTTTGTCTTCAAAAAAGACAGTCCACATGTTGCTGTGTGGGTGCGTTTGTATCATCTTCCCCTTCCATTTTTACCCCATCTTACCTTCAACGGATTGGGAATGCTCTTGGGAATTTTCTTCGGGCAGATGATCCAACATTGGCGTTGTCTCATCCGATGTATGCCCGAATTTGTGTAGAGATATATGTCTCATTGGTGTTGCCTAAGTGTAGACACCCCAATTTCGTACCCCTAGTATGTGACTCTGACATGTGATATCAAGAACTGTTCAAAACTTAATAAATGTCAAGCTACAGGAGACAAAATGCAAAAGGCAAAGTAGGATGTGCAAAACAGTGAATCGCGAGGGGTGAAAGTGTCAAAAATGAAAGTGGAATAGGAGCTTGGCGCGGCCTAAAAGCTTGTTACCCGCCGCGCCAAGGGAGCTATGTGTCGGCGCCAAGGGGCTACTGTAGCCTCCCAGACTTAACGAATTGTGCAACTCGCGAAGCCTGGTGTACAACGTGCTGAAGCCGGCTGAAGAAAATCGATAATTCCCGATGACTCCCTCGTCCCATCTATAAATAAGAGAGCAGGGGCTCCTTCTCCAGTGTTCAGAAAATTGATAACGAAGCTCCATTGTTTTCTCTCTACGTTCCTTCGACGCCGAGAGAATTTTAGCGAGAGGTGTGAGATAGGAGTGTGTAGCCCACCAAAGCTCCCAAACCCCGTCCAAACTCCGCCAAAACTTAAATCCACCGGTTATAAGTGATCCCTAGCCTAGTAGTTAGGTATCCACCTTACTTCCCCGACCCAAAAATCCCAAAGTAAGCGTTAGTAATGAGCTGAAATATACAAAAACTAAGCAATTATTCCGCCCAACCAAAAAGGCCAAAATCCTCCGAAATAAGCTGTCACTCTGCCCGAGTGAACAAGCCCAAGTCATCCAAAATAAGCAGTCACTCTCCCCGAATCAAAACAACAAACACACAACAACAACACAAAAAAGACTCCCTCTCCCTGAAGGACAGAGCGAGCACACTACCGCTCTAAAAGGTAATAGCCTTTAAGGGCGTTTTTATTTACTTGTTCATTTTTTATTTAAAGTTGTTATTTAAATCCGGCACAATGTAGTCAATATAAGCCGTTGTGCTGCCCGGATTAGAATAGGAAATATTATGTAAAAGAGCCGTTATAATGACCAAATATTTTTCAGTACATTTGTAATTATTGTAAGGAAATGACTGCAAATCCGTAAATAATGTAGCCACGGATGTATTTGTTTTATTTTCCTGTCTTTTAATACTTTATTTATCTGCTAAATAAATATAACAATAAGCATATTTTAGCCAAAAACCATTTTGAGACCGAAAGGGCGAGTTAGGTGCCTAGCACTTTCCCAACTCGTAACTTAGCCTCCGAACCCGTTTTCTTTTTCTCTGATTTATTTTTCTCTTTTTTGGTTTTGCTTTATTTTGCCTTAAAATAAAGATGGTGACTCTAAAACTTTTTGGATCCAGTGGGGCCTCGCAACACTTCTTCTTTGTACTTTTCCGTTTTTCCCTAAAAAAGGGAAAATGAGAATGGAAGGGTGATGTATTCTCATATCCTGGTATCCCCTATAAAAGGGATAACTTGATGCGGGAAACCTAAAGCTCCCATAGTGATCTGAAACGGGCCATAAGCCTATTTTTAATAAAATCCATAGTGGGGGCGTCACAATATCTTTTTTTGCACTTTTCCGTTTTCCCCTAAAAAGGGGAAAATGGGAATGAAAGGGTAATGCATTCCCATATCCTGATATCCCCTAAAAAAGGAATAACTTGATAAGGGAAACCACAAGTTCCCATATTAGATTAAAAATCCACTAAAGGCAACCGAGGCGCATTCCAACGCGCTATCATAGACAGCACTCCTCTCGCACTTTTGATTTCGTCTTCCCCTAAAAAAGGGAGAGTGGAGCGAGGCGATGGTGTCACCGCATCACACGACGCACCCCTATCCAAGGCGCGGGGCGCACCGGGAACCCACAGTGGCGACTCTGCTGGGGAGTTGTTTTATTTTAAATAAAATGGAGGGCTAGACTCATAAAATAATTTTTTTTTGTTTTTATTTGTTTCTGGCTAAAATATGTTTGTTATATTAGTTTATGCATTTGAATATTGTGTTCCTATACATCCGTGCCTATATTTGTGGATATGATCCTCCATCTTGCAGCAGTTTCGTTCAAATAACTGTTACATGTGTATTTGGAAATATTTATTAAAAAAAATTCAAAAAAATCGAAAAAAATATAGTATATTATATATGTTACAAATAAAATTTCGGGTAGCACAATAAAAGGGTCGAGACTTTATTATTGCTTTATTTCGGCTCTTGTATTATTATTTCTTTCTGTTCTTTTTCCTTTTAATTTGTACATTTGCACATATCTGCATTCATTCTGTCATTTTATTTTGGGGACATAGAACCAAATTTGTAATTAATAGGGATAGATAGTTTCCCCACTTTTCTTTCTATTTCTTAATATGGTGTGCTTGCTTGCTCGCGCTCAAAATTAAAAAGTCGAGAAAATCCACACATAACAGCAAGACAGATCATATCTGTTTTATTTTTTCTGTTTATATATCTGTAAACAAATAAAGATTTTACTGCTTTCTAGATACCGCACACACGTGCACGCATATAAGAATATTCCGAACTATTACCCTACACCATGACCAGCCTGCCCCTTGCATAAACCAACGCTAGAATGCATATAGATTCTCAGGACACTTCATAGACCGACCGGTTTTTGCATCTTTGAATTGTGTGTCAACCCCTGTCAAAAAAAATAAATGATAAAAAAAAGGGGTCAAAAAAAATATATGTATATATGTGTATAAAAAAATGTGTGTGCAAGTCAAAAAAAAAAAGAGATAAATAAGTGAGCATATATATAAAAAAAATATAAGTAAATATAAATAACAAACAGGGGCTGATTTATTATTCTCAGGTGCTTGACTTAGACCATTTTGGATGGTGGATCCTGGAAAAAGTATAGGCTCTTCGCCTGGGACCAGTCCAGTCCTGGGGAGTCAAAAGGCAGGTGGAATACGTTGGTCCTATACTCTGGAGAAATAATCCACTATCTCAGGAAAAGTCCTGAGACTGTCAAAATAAAGCAGGTGCTTATCCGGTCAATTGTAAGGAACAAAAATAATTAATAATAAAATATAGGGGGAATTTCAAGTGGGTACAATTTTGAAAACATATTTTCATCTAGGACCATCAATTTTTTGGACATTTCATATAACTACAAATTGCTTGCCAAATGACAAAAATGCCATTAATGAAAACTCTGATGCCAAAAATCAACGATGCGGGCATCGAAATCAACGATGCCAAATCAACGATGCCGCATCGAATCAACTTTGATGCCGAGCATCGAAATTGAAAAAGGAAAATTGAAAAAAGAAAAATTAGAACGTTCAGTAACATAAAATATTCCGATTACGATTTAGCAAACCGACTCCATAATCGGCATTCATCACATAAAGCAAAACATTTCCAAACGCCATTATCATTATCACTACCTACTGCTAGATTGGTTATCTTTCCAATCACAAAACAGAAATCTTATTCGAAGAGATTCAACCAGAAATCTCTAAAATTGAGACCAAGAAAAATATAAACCACATGGAGATGGCGATTTTGTTGCTAAACTTAACACTATCCTACGCTAACGCTTTGATCAGAACGGAGTAGAGCGAGAGAAAGAGAGTAGATATGGAGATGGGTTGTCTAATGTTCACGACAACACCCGCAATTCCACTGGATTTCCGAGTAGTCACCGCACCGTGTGGAAGCACCACCTCCAATCCACCTTCAACCACCACCAATTTTCCGCTCCAACTAGTAGCGGTAGCGGCAAGAAGAAAAATATAAACCAAAATCGCCGGAGAATATGGAAGAATCATTACTATCAAAACGAGATCTGGTACACCGACGGCAATGAGGGATGATGTTCACCGACTTGGCTGCAATTGATGCATTGTGTGCTCCATTTTCAAGCGGGAGAAAAGTTCTCGATTCGGTCACCGAGCACTCTGGACGACTGCTCGTTCGGCGGCTTGCCGGATCCTGGAGTATCGAATTCAGTCTGGTGGATGATGCTTGGTACAGGCTCTTCTCGACGGTATACGCTCATCTTAAAGGTGGAGGGTTTTCCGAAGTATCCATGACGAGGTCTTCAATTCGGCGATTTTATCGAGGTATCCACCGTGAATTCAATTTGATAGCTACTGCGTGTGAGGTAGAGAGAGAGATATGGGGAGAAGCCACAGCTAGTACAAGGCGGAGTATTGTGAATTCGGGCTGGATTTCGGCGAATACAAGCCCTGTTGATCGAAAACGTACCGGCTTAGAAGAGAGAGAGAGAGCGTTGGGGGCAATGAGGTACATTTATCCTAAAAATGTACCTAAAAGATATGTCAAAAAAATTGATGGATTGATTTGAAAAAATGTTTTAGAAAATGTATCGGCTTGTAATTATCTCTAAAATATACTAATAAAAATGCACGCTGTACCCCAAGCCCAAAAAGCCTTCAGCCAGCCTTCTGATACCTCCTCCATAACCCATTTTCCTCAGAAACCTGGCCCGAATTTGGAAAGGCAGAGATAGTACTGGCCGGTTGACACGGGAAAGTAGTGCATAAATCAGAACAGAGGATATCAGTTTTCAGATCAGACAAGGGCAGAATCAGTTCAGAAGGTACTTCGAGTAGAATGGCGGTGAAAACTAAACAAGTCATGGCAAGGACTAGCGACAACTAGAACAGCTGGGAACCAGAAAGAGAAACTCCTGTATATGCACCTCCTCCTGGGCTTGAAACTTGGTTAAGAAAGGAACTGGACGGCCACGCAGAAAAAATAACAAATCATGTGGTAAATGACCTTCTGGCTAGTTTTTCAGAAACTCTCGCCACTTTTTCCCAAAAGGCCAAAATCCCAGAGTATTTCCCTAATACTTCCCATTCTCCTGAAGTAAATTCCCCTGATACCACATAAAATATCCTTTTCCAAGCCTCCAGAAAGCCACCCAGTGCCAGCCACCAGCTAGATGATAACCTCCTTGCCCAAGGTAACCTGATTTCAAACACCCATAATTCTAACCCATATTCCCCAGAAATCAACCCTGATCTCTCCCACCTGGATGCCTGCTATTATAGCCAAAGGAATTATCCCCCTCTCAATCCCTCAAATACTTATTCTAAAAAAATGACCCCAGGGACTCTAAAGGAAATCATTTGTATACCAGAAAAGGGATCCCTATTAGGCCAAGGTCCAGGCAACCCCATCCCAGTAAAATATTATCCAAGAGAGAAAACCCCACTCAGTTGCCTAACCAAATCCCAACCTAGCCATTTGTCCAAACCAAGAGGCCGGAAGGAGATAATTCCAAGGCATTATGATGAGCTGCCTGTCCCAAGATCTGAAATACTCCAAACACTGTGGGCCCATGGAATACTGAAACCCATGGATAATTACCGACCACCCAAACCGTTACCCATCACCTGGAACCACGCCCAGTATTGTGAAGTATCATCGATGCAGCGGTCATCTTACCGACAAGTGCTATACGCTCAGAGATGCAATCCGCGGATCTCATCGACAACGAGGTAATCACAGTGGCAGGCACTAAAATCTTTGAAATAGATCAAGCCAAGGAGGTTTAAGAAGGGAAAGTTGGCCTAGTTAGCCATAAATAAAGGTGCTGTAAAATAAGATCAATAAAGGAGTTTCTAATAAATATTCGGAGGAGGCAGTTTTCTAGGCATGATAGATGGAGGCACTTATTATAGAAAGCTCCTGCTGAGTTTGAGTCTATTGCTAATAAGCCTCTGCAGAATTGGTATACCACGACCGGCCCGCTCCTGACGCCCGCAGACTTAGTGGACCGCTTTGGATATACTATTCCTATTTCTTCCCCTAGCTTTACGGATTGGTCATCTACCGATCCGCTACCTAAAGTTGAGGATCTCAAACCCTAGGTCCTCAACAATGTAATAAATCCTGTATAGTATGTTTTTAATGATAATTTAAATGTCTTTGCTTATTCCTTAGTTGCACCTACATTAAAAGACACATTAAATAATAATAATTATGATAATGAGTCATTTAATGAAATGGACCCAAAAGATAAAGATTATCTACTTGAGCTTGCAAAGTCAGTTGAGTACCAGGAACATAGCCATTCATCAGCAGAAACTGAAGACTTGTCTACTATCAATCTAGGGCTGGACAATGAAATCAAAAAGTTAGAATCAGCAGCTACCTCCAAGGTTCAGAGAGAAAAGCACTCATTGATCTCCTCAAAGAATTTGTAGACATATTTGCTTGGTCCTACGAAGATATGCCCGGCCTGGATCCAGCCGTAGTCGAACACCGGATTCCCACATATCTGTATGCTCGCCCAGTCAAACAAAAGCTCCGCTGCATCAAGCCAGAATGGTCACTACAAGTCAAAGAAGAAATCATGAAGCAGCTGCGTGCCAAATTCATTCGGGTAGTTGAATACCGGATCTGGTTGTCCAATATAGTGACTGTTCCCAAGCCCAACGGGAAAGTCCGAATCTGTGTAGACTTCTGCGACCTCAACAAAGCGTCGCCCAAAGATGACTTCCCCTACTCAACATTGATATTGTGGTAGACGCCTTCGCTGGTCACAAAGTCTGATCTTTCGTCGACGGCATGCTGGGCTATAATCAAAGCAAAATGGCAGCAGAAGACCAGGAGAAGACTTCATTCACTACTCCCTGGGGTACTTATTGTTATATTGTCATGCCATTTGGGCTGAAAAATGCCGGAGCCACTTACCAGAGGGCCGCCACCACCCTCTTCCACGACATGATCCATAAAGAAATAGAGCTATATGTTGATGACATGATCATGCATTCCAGCGACGCCAACGGTGCCCATATCAAAGATCTTCGAAAGTTCTTTGAAAGATTAAGGAAGCACCAAATGAAGCTTAACCCCACCAAATGCACATTTGGGGTCACCAGAGGCAAAGTCCTGGGATTCTTAGTAATTGAGCAGGGCATCGAGATCGAGCCAGCAAAGATCAAAGCCATCCTGGAAATGCCACATCCGAAATCTCCAATTGAAGTCAAAGGCTTCCTAGGCCGGTTGTAGTACATCAGCCATTTCATCAGACAACTGACCACCACATGTGAGCCCCTCTTTAAACTCCTAAAAAAGAATACCGACCAAGTCTGGGACGCAAGGTGCCAGCTAGCCTTCGAGAAAATAAAATCCTACCTTACCAATCCCATGTGCTAGCTCCACCTCATACACATAATCCCCTCCTCATATACTTAACCGTCACAGACACGTCAGTAGGGGCTATGCTCGCCCAAGAGAAAGAAAATTCCTACATCGAAAATGCTATATACTTCATCAGTTGGAAGCTACAAGGAAGCGAGCTAAATTATTCAGCGTTGGAGAAAAGCTGCACCGACCTAGTTTGGGCCACTCAAAGGCTCAAAACCTATCTCCAAGGAAGGTCCATCAAACTCATATCCAGAATGGACCCTATCAAGTACATCTTCGGTAAGCCATCACTGTCCAGCCGACTAGCCAAGTGGTCCTTTCTCCTCAATGAGTTTGACATAACTTATGTCACACTCAAGTTTATCAAAGGGAGCGTCATTACAGACCACTTAGCCGATCTACCTTTGAAGGTCGAAGATGCAACTGAGCCTGGTTTCCCAGATAAAGGTGTCCTGGAAATCACTGACCATGACACCAGTTGGCATATATTCTTTGACGGAGCCGCAAACAAAAGAGGCTTTGGCATAGGAATCTTATTGATCCGGCTGATTCTCATACTCCGTTGGCTATAAGGTTGGAGTTCGAAGGTTCAAATAATACAGCGGAATATGAAGCATGTATTGCTGGCTTAGAAGAAGCTCTCCAAAGGGGGGCTGAAGATCTCGAAGTCTATGGAGACTCTGCTCTAATCATAAATCAAGTTGAAGGGAGATGGAAAATTCAAGATCCCCGGCTGCAACTCTACCATGCCAAGTTAACAACACTTGCCGCTCGATTTGATTCTATCTCGTTCCATTATCTGCCACGAGACAGAAATCAATTCGCCGATGCCTTAGCCACTCTGGCATCGCTAGTACAGATTCCCGCAGAAACTAATGTTCAACCATTTATAGTCGGGAAGAAGGTCACTCCCAAGATATCTTGCTTTCAAAATCAAGCCTCGGCGTATCACGAGCCCCGGTATGTCGATATCTTAAATCTGCTTCAGAAATATATTTATCCTCCCAGTCTAGACAAAAGAGGAAGAGTCTCCCTGCGAAGGTGGGCCTCCCAATTCGTACTCAGCGGTGGTAGCCTGTATAAGAGGCATTATCAAGGCCTCAACTTACTATGTGTCGATCAGGCCAAGGTTGAACAAATCAGGGATCAATTACATGGTGGTACCTGTGGGCCCCACATGAATGGCCATATGCTATCCAAGAAAATTATCCGACAAGGGTATTATTGGAGCACGCTCGAAACTGATTGAATTCAGTGGGTACTGTACTGTGATAAATGCCAACGCTTTGCCAATCTACAACATGTGCCCCCACACGTCTTATATAACTCCACAGCCCCCTCGCCCTTCTCAACGTGGGGAATTGACGTCATAGGCCAAATCTAGCCGAAGGGATCCAATGGCCATGAATACGTCTTGGTAGTCGTCGATTACTTCACAAAGTGGGTGAAACCCTCTTCCTACAAAATCCTGAATGCCCGAAAGGTGTCCGAGTTCATACGGACCAATATTATATGTGATTCTGACATGTGATATCAAGAACTGTTCAAAACTTAATAAATGTCAAGTTACAGGAGACAAAATGCAAAAGGCAAAGCAGGATGCGCAAAACAGTGAATCGCGAGGGGTGAAAATGTCAAAAATAAAAGTGGAATAGGAGCTTGGCGTGGCCAAAAAGATTGTTGGGCACCGCGCCAAGGGAGCTATGTGTCGGCGCCAAGGGGCTACTGTAGCCTCTCAGACTTAACGCATTGTGCAACTCGCGAAGCCTGGTGTACAACGTGTTGAAGCCGGCCGAAGAAAATCGATAATTCCCGATGACTCCCTCGTCCCACCTATAAATAAGAGAGCAGGGGCTCCTTCTCTAGTGTTCAGAAAATCGATAATGAAGCTCCGTTGTTTTCTCTCTACGTTCCTTCGACGCCGAGAGAATTTTAGCGAGAGGTGTGAGATAGGAGTGTGTAGCCCACCAAAGCTCCCAAACCCCGTCCAAACTCTGCCAAAACTTAAATCCACCTGTTATAAGTGATCCCTAGCCTAGTAGTTAGGTATCCACCTTACTTCCCCGGCCTAAAAATCCCAAAGTAAGTCGTTACTCTGCCCGAGTGATGAGCTTAAATACACAAAAACTAAGCCGTTATTCCGCCCAACCAAAAAGGCCAAAACCCTCCGAAATAAGCTTTCACTCTGCCCGAGTGAACAAGCCCAAGTCATCCAAAATAAGCAGTCACTCTGCCCGAATCAAAACACCAAACACACAACCACAACACCAAAAAGACTCCCTCTTCCTGAAGGACAGAGCGAGCACACTACCGCTCTAAAAGGTAATAGCCTTTAAGGGCGTTTTTATTTACTTGTTCATTTTTTAATTTAAAGTTGTTATTTAAATCCGGCACAATGTAGTCAATATAAGCCATTGTGCTGCCCGGATTCGAATATGAAATATTATGTAAAAGAGCCGTTATAATGGCCAAATATTTTTAAGTACATTTGTAATTATTGTAAGGAAATGGCTGCAAGTCCGTAAATAATGTACCAACAGATATATTTGTTTTATTTTCCTGTTTTTTAATGCTTTATTTATCTACTAAATAAATATAACAATAAGCATATTTTAGCAAAAAACCATTTAGAGACCGAAAGGGCGAGTTGGGTGTCTAGCACCTTCCCAACTCGTAACTTAGCCTCCGAACCCGTTTTCTTTTTCTATGGTTTATTTTTCTCTTTTTTGGTTTTGCTTTATTTTGCCTTAAAATAAAGATGACGACTCTAAAACTTTTGGATCCAGTGGGGCGCAACACTCCTTCTTTGCACTTTTTCGTTTTCCCCTAAAAAAGAGAAAATGGGAATGGAAGGGTGATGTATTCCAATATCCTGGTATCCCCTAAAAAAGGGATAACTTGATGCGGGAAACACAAAGCTCTCATAGTGATCCGAAACGGGTCATAAGGCTATTTTTAATAAAATCCATAGTGGGGGCGTCGCAATATCCTTTTTTGCACTTTTTCGTTTTTCCCTAAAAAAAGGAAAATGGGAATAAAAGGGTAATGCATTCCCATATCCTAATATCCCCTAAAAAATGGATAACTTGATGCGGGAAACCACAAGTTGCCATATTGGATTAAAAATCTACTAAAGGCAACCGAGGCGCATTCTGACGCGCTATCATAGACAACACTCCTTTCACACTTTTGATTTCGTTTTTTCCTAAAAAAGGGAGGGTGGAACGAGAGCAGTGGTGTCACCGCATCCGCACGTACGTGCATCCCTATCCAAGGGCGCGCGGAGCGCGGGCGCACCGACCCCGGGAACCCACACTAAGTGGGTGTGGTTGGGTACATCCAAGGACGATGGGTTCTGGCAGGCAGTTGAATTTGAAGGGAACATTGCATTTTGTGAGGGTTGTGGGTTGCTTGGACATATAGAAGACGATTGTCGTAAGGAACGTCATGTTCCAATCTATAACTCCACTGCTAATATGGGCAACACTTCGACTAGGGTGCAGAACAAAAATAATGTTGGAAATCCTCAGGTTGTTGGTATCTCGGGGCCCAGACCTCCTTAACGCATTTGGCAACCAGTTGAAAATCTAGGTAAGGATCATGGGTCGGGGTCAAACGCCAAGGATGAACATGGTGCTCCTCAGGAAGTGGAGACAGTTGATATTGCGGATAGCCCGGTGGGGCAATCTAGATACCCAACGGTCAACGTTGTGATGGCTGCGTCTAACCTTAATGGGGAAATTAATATTGAGAACATTAATACCACAATGAATTCGGAAGATCAAGAAATGAATGCTAGGGGGATTCCAAGCACTATTAATAAGATTAACATTAAAGTTATGGAGCCTAATATTAACGAGGGGGTGTTGAAAAACCTGCATGATAAGGACGTTGCAATGGCCCCTAAGGCGGTTGGGAATGCAGAAGCTTTGACTCCGTTGGCAGAAGGCGGTGGCTTGGCTGATCAAGGTGTGGTTCCGGATGGTCCTAATGAGAATGTTGAGAATGTAGGAATGTGTGTGTGTATATATATATATATATATATATATATATATCTATATATTTGTAAAAACAAATATTTTATGATATAAATTACGAACTAGCAACAGAAATATATAAACACTGTAATGGAAAAATATGTTGCAAAAATACAATGAAAACTTCTGTTGCAATAATGTAACAAAATATGCAATGAAAAAGTATGTTGCAAGAATGCAACAAAAAATGCAACGGAAAAATATGTTGCAAGAATGCAACAAAAAAAATATGTTGCAAGAATGCAACTAAAAAAGTTCGTTGCAAGAATGCAACAGAAAAAATTAGTTACTATTTGCAATGGACGTTAACTGTTCTTGGAAGCACATTTGCAACCAAAAAAAATTGAAATTGCAACGCTTTGTTTTCGTTGCAATATCATGCAACGGAATACATACGGTTGCACATTTAGTGTTTTCCAAATCAAATTTGCAACAAACTTTTTCCGTTTCAATCATCTCGTAACGAATTTTCATTTTTTGTAACAAAATTTTCCGTTTCAATTGTTCTATTTTCTTCTTGTGTGATAGAGCTACATTGCTATGGTTCCTTCTTGGTACGCTTGGCTTTAGGCCGAGCTAACATGGTTGTTCGTCGAGATCGAACTATAGCCTTTGTTTCGAATGGGGAAAGAGAAGCTAGTTGTGACTAGCTGACTTTAACTCAACTTCATGCAGACCTCTCGGCCTACTTGGTCTTCTTTAAGCCAGCTCACTAGAGGTCGGTCCTAAAGTGTTACTACCTAAGCAGGCTCATGCCGAGCTCCTTCAGGTGGGGAGTAACTTACAAATGATTTATGCAATAATAAATACTATAAAAAATAATCTTCCATATCTAATCAAAGTATGTGGAGATATTACATGGAGCTGTGTAGAATTTCAAAACACCATATCTAAAAGAGGAGAAAGAAACCAGTAATTTGATTCGTTCATAAATAATTGTACTACTTAATACAATTACTCTTTTTTTTATATTTTAATTATGACAATATTTACAAGAAATTCAAATTAAATTATATTTTATAATAACATTCATAATAAAATCAATTAATTTTAATTTACTCATAGGTCACCAAACGACCGAGTACTATCCATCTTATTAACGATACGTAGTCAACACTACATGAATATATGATGTAGACTACTAATCTCAAAGTCGGTCAACAAGAGAAGATGTATCATCTAAGAACTTGACATGCATTGATATATCTGACCACCAAGACTTTGACTTTGATGGTGGAGATAAGTTATTTCAAAGTATTATATACTCCATCAACTAATACATTGTAAAGGAAATTTAAAGACCATTATTACTAGAAAAAAAATTGGTGGTCGATTCATTTTCTAAAGAATTTAATCGGTTAAGTACCCTTTATTTTTGTTAGTAATTAGACTCATAATCCGATTATTTCCTTTCCCTCATATGAACTCTACTATATTATTAAAGGTTCATTAATTTTCTAATCTGAAAAGGTTCAAAATTTACCTACAAAAATATAGATTCTTTTATAATAATATAAAAGAATGCGTAGTCAACACTGTCACAACAGAGAGAAGAATGAACCGACCATATGATATCTAGACTACTCATCTTGAAGAGAAGAATGCGTAGTTAACACTGTCAATATCTAGACTACTCATCTCGAAGTCGGTCAACACGAGATGATGTATCATCTAAGAAATTGACATGCATTGATATATGTGACCACCATGACTTAAAGACTTTGATGGTGGAGATAAGTTATTTCAAAGTATTACGTACTCCATCAACTTTCAATTCGCTCAAGTCAACCTATGGATGAGAGTTTAAAATTTATATTATAAAAAAGTTTATGGTCTAATTGGCGGTTCAGATCGAATTATTTTAAACACAACTAACGGTTTAGATTGATTCATAAATATATGAGCTATATATAAAAATCTTAGTTATAAGTTTTGTTTGAATTATTCCCCTCTACAACCATTAAATATATAATAACCCCTCAGTTATGGTTTTTTTTTAATTATCATCTCAACAACCAATTACAGTTAAATGAATACTTTCCTCTAATATATTTTTTAACCATACCCTTCAGTTTGAGTTGACGAGGTGGTTATCTATAATTTATCTCGAATATCAATTGAGTTGTTTTAATGAGATACTAGCGGTTCAGATTGATTCCTATGACACGGTACCAGTATATCTGAGTTCGTCAATTGAAACGCCAACGTCTAAATGGAAAGTGCGATTTTAAAAAATGTTATATTTGAGGTGTACATTACTTCACGTAGTAATTGAATTTTATTGTTAGATTATATTAATGTAAGGTTAATGTTTTGTAAGAGGTAATGATTTAGAAGATTAATCTTAGGATGTGACTGCTCATAATATTAAATGTAGGGGTGACTTTATAACAGGGTGAGAAAATAAAGAGTTAAAAGTAGATAACTACTCTCACATTCACAGACAACTACTCTCACACATATGAATGTGAGAGTGAATCCCAACCATTAAATTTTTAAAGATAATTTAATCTCAATTTCTAAATAGCTTTCGTCAATTCCACATGTGTGAGAATGAGCTCTATTGTAATATAGATTTGTTTGTAAGTTTTATAAAAATTTTGTAATTTTAAATATTTGTATTTTTATTTTATTATTAATATTTAGTTTATAGTTTCTTAAATAATTGTTATCGTAATCAACTCAATCTCAATTTAATTTTTGTCCGACCTAGATTTATTTTAAAAAAAAACATTTGTTCGTAAGTTTTGTAATTTTAAATATTTGTATTTTAATTTCTTTCTTTTTTTAAAAAAATGTGCGCTAAGTTTTCCTTAATAGTTTGAAATATTTGTGATTTCAAAATATTTTTTTATTAGTTCACTCTGTCTCATTCAATTTATTTTATATTTTTTGTTTGCTACAATTTTCATTTTTAAGTTTATTTCAATTAACAGGTGTTGTGTAAGAGAGAATGTTTTCGAATGCTTAATTATGCTCTTTTTGGATCAGTTACAAAATTTTACAGCGAATAAAATATTTTATTTCTTTAATTTTTGGAAAGTCGTCTTTTTTTTAATTGTGTAGTGTACATTAATCCGACTTCTACAAAATCTCAAGCATATACTAATTTATTCGCATCATACTCACTTCATACATTGATTGCGTTTGTACTGACACCGTGCCATAGGCACGAGCCCGAAATCTAGTCTATGTATAATAAATAGATCAGGATGGGCCGAAGCGTAATATCTAAAAAAAAAGGCAAGTGTGAGTGCTTCATACATTAATCATGTCTATATTAACACTGTGTCACAGGTACGGATACGATATATAATGTATAATAAATAGATCAGGATGGGCCGAAGCGTAATATCTAAAAAAAAGGCAAGTGTGAGTGCTTCATACATTAATCATGTTTATACTGACACTGTATTATAGGTACGGATACGATATATAATGTATAATAAATAGATCAAGATGGGCCGAAGTGTAATATCTAAAAAAAGGCAAGTGTGAGTCACAATGTATCTCTATCATATTTATAGATGCACCTTATTAATAGTATTCCGATCATAGTTATAGATGCAATAGTTGGGATGCAATGGTTGAGATGAAAAATGGTATATCAGTGGTACACACAAGTGGTACAGAAGATCTGGACTCCAAACTAGGATGTTAAATTTTGTGGACTAATTGGATTATATCCATTGTTGAAAATGGAAACCTAATTAAAATACAATTTTGGCGCATACGACAAAAGAAATTAAAGATTGGTTATGCTTATGTTTATGAAGATTGTAAAAATAATTTTTGAAAATAGACTTTTAAAATGATAATTCAAAATAATATAATGTTTTTTTTTTGGAATAGATGGATGGAGTATACGGCAAAAGAAATTAAAGACAATAATTATTAAATTCCAAGTCGGTTAAGAAGGCCGGTCCAGTGTTCTAAAAATCGGTCTAGGCGGGCGCCTAGGCGCTAGGTGCCACCCCGACGCCTAGGCGCTAGGCGCCACCCCGACGCTTAGAAATTTGGCAAATCGGCGAAAAAATCGGCTAGGCGGGCTAGGCGCCGACTAGGCGGGCTAGGCGCTCTAGGCGGGCTAGGCGGCCAACTGCTGATTTTTTCTATTTTTTTAGTTTTTTTTTTAAATTTTGGCCCTAAATAATGTCATTTTGGGTTTTTAAAATAATAATAATAATAAATATTAATTTAAAATTATTAAATTATTTTTATAAATTTGTAATTGTCAACGGACCTATGGAGAATTGAACTGTTGACTATTTTTGTAATATTTTGAACCGTAGATGATATTAAATTTCTAGTTTTACCTTTAAAATTTAACATCATAATATAATTATTATATTTAAATTATTAGGTGATATTTAGTATTAGTATAATTAAAAAAATTATGTTTAATAATTAGGTTATAATAAAAAATATATTAAAAATCAGATATAATGTCTTATTTCTCGACCCCGTCTAGGCCCCGCGTATATTCCGCCTAGGCGCTAGGCCCTGGTCTGGCGCCTAGCACCCACCTAACGATTTTTAGAACCTTGGGCCGGTCTATGGATGAGCCTTGCCAAAATAAATGATTGGGGTGAAAAGTTAAATATTTTGAAAATAAATTATTATCATCTAGAGTGTAACCAATTTTATTCACTGGCATTTAAAATTATTTTATTCTCTTTTATCCAATTGGAACATGTGGTTAGGTAAATCATTAGTTATATCAATATATGTAATATCTTATTAACTTCTTGTGAGGGTAGTATTTAAGTAGTAGAGAAGAGAAACTCAACAGTAGATGGTGACTACTAATCTCAATTCTCAAAGTCAGTCAACTCAACACTATATGTAACATCCAAGAAATTAACATATATATATATATATATATATATATATATATATATATATATATATATATATATATATATATATATATATACCAAGTCTTTGATGAAGGAGACATGTAACTGCAAAGTATTATATTTATATGGTGGAGGAAATTTAAGGACCATAATTACTCTCTTCGTCCCTAATTAATCGTCCTAGTTGATTCGATGCATAGTTTAAGAAAAAAACAATTAACTTGATTATTTATAATTGTTTAATGTGTAGTTTCCTTTAAAGCCCATGTGTATGTGGCCCATAATTAAAGTATGGTGAAAAAGTAATAGTAAAGTGGTAAAAGTGATGTTCTAAAAAGGTAAGTTTCAAACTGGACAATTATTTTAAAACGAACAAAAAAGAAAAGAATGATGAAAATTTAGGGACGGAGGGAGTATTATTTTCCAAGTTGGTCAACTCGACCTATAGATTAGAAAGCATGCACAAGTCTTTAAGGACGAGAGCTTAAAGTCTGTGGATAATAAATATATCAAAATGGGCTAATAAGCCTAATCTCTGAAAAAAGTATGTCTGAGTGGCAATCTATCTTTAACATATACCCATTTTATTAAGGGATCGTTTGTCGTGGTTGGTGGTTGGTAGCGTATAACTGATAGTTTAGGCTGTAGATTCAATGCTTTATTATTGATTTGATGAAACACTGCTTGTTGCAACTTATGGAAAACGACTTATGAGTATATTTGTTAAATAAACTAAAAATTATCGTTTTACCACATATTGACCATAAACCATAAAAGTCAAAAATCACTCCAAAAAAACTGTAATAAACGAGCACTAAATAATCATCAGTACTCCTGAGATGCACCGTTTTTTGATTTAGTTTTATTTTGGAAACTTAATTTTATACTCTCTCCGTCCTTAAATAATCGTTCTAGTTGACCTGACGCACAGTTTAAGAAAAAACAATTGACTTGATTATTTATGAAAAAATTACAAGCCGGTACATTTTTAAAAACATGTTTTCAAATGAATCCAGCTATTTTTTGCACATTTATTTTAGGTACAATTTTTGGGCAAAAGTACTTGTCTATCCTTTATGTACGATCGTCCTCACAGATTTCACGCGGATCAGAGCCATCGAGTCGATAATAACAGTTCTTCGGTGCAGCTCTGACCCGGCCTACAGCAAGATCACAACTTGCCGCCATTAACTATCTAGTTCAGGGGACGAGTCTCTTAACGCGATCTTCTTATTATTAAGCCCGCTTTTGCGTTGCCGAACTCTTCTTGTATTCGCCATCAGGTAAAGGAAGGTTTTGATCCTTTGCCCTCAATCAGGTCGAGTTAGTTACACTGGATCGGGTCTTCCGACTGTCTATTTGGCTATTAGTGTATATATATATATATATGTATATATATAAACATACACATATATCATTTTCAACCGCCACCCCCTGCCCCAAAATTACAAAGTAAAGCATGGAATGTCATTCTATGACTATGTACCCTTAAATGAAACTCAATATCATTTTCAGATTGCTCAATTTATATGATTCTGTAAATATCCGTCCTTGTTACACTTTAAATGGATTCATAGTAGTTTTGTGAGCAGTATAACATGCGACATTCTATTTTTTTTAACAGGCGACATTCTTATTTGCTCGAACTTTCCCACATAGATTTGTACATGTGGCTTAGTTAGCTTGTTCAGTTTTTGGTCAGGTTTACACTCGTGTGTTTGTCTATTGGATTTCAGCGAAATTAAAAATCTAACCATAAAATAGAAGATTGAATTGAGGGTTACAACAACAAAATTACATAATTGACACGAGATGAGCAAACATACATATTTATTTTTCCTTTTTTTTGGTAAAATTAATGCTTTTGTTTTTTTTTCTTTTTCATTTTGCATATTTTTGGTTGAAGAATGAAGTTTTTTAATTATTGTATTTATTTTATAATTTTGTGTTAATGAGTAGATGGGCGCCCATGCCCATTTATTACCCGCCCATATATGTCCATGATATTAAATAAACACTTATTCATCCGCTCATTTGAACATATTGCCCATATGAGTGTCACCTATACTTATTTATACCCGCCTATTTACCACCTCTAATTCCAATCAATCTCTCTCTCTCTCTCTGGCTCTCTAACTTTCCTCTTGTTTTTCCTTTTCCTTCCCCAAACTTTCATTCAAAAGCGAAGTAACCTTTTTTCTATTTTTATTACTTCATTATTATTCTAATACAATGGATCAAGCTTACTTGACACTTAAACAAAGTTGACCCAAAATCAATTATGTCATGAATATTCTCACCAATTTAAACCGGTCAAAACTGTTTTTTTATTTTGAAGACGCAGTTTTTTTTCTTGTAATTTATTCGAAAAATTATTTTAAAACGCTATCTTTATAAATAAAATAGTTATAAATGCAATACGTACATCAAGACACTCTTTTGAAACGTGGTTCGCAGTTTTTTTTTTTATAATTTTTATTTTCGTAGTTTTCTAATGCTAAGATGAATAAGTAAAAGAGGGACCATATGCGACCAAGGAGAGTGAAAGTAAAAAAAAAATTGATCCTTGGAGTTGGATATTTAGGAGAGATACTTTTATGTTTCAATAGTAAATAAAATGACATTTTTTTATATTTTATTTTATTTTCAAAAGTGATGGAGGGGAGGGAAGAAAAATAGCCTCATCAGCCAAAATTATTATCTATACTAATAATTATTTTATTTCCTTCTAGTTGTCCATCTATACTAGTCCCTCCCTCCCAAAATTTTTATATTACTTTCTCTTTCGTATGTCCTAAAATAATTGTTTTGTTTAGAACTTTCCTTTTTAAGACAACATGTTTACCATTTTACCCTTACTTTTTCAATCTACTTTAATTATGAGCCACATATACATAACCTTTAAAACACATCAAACTAATATTAATAATATAGTCAAATGCGTTTTTTCTTAAACCGTGCGTCAAGTCAACCAAAACAATAGTTTTTTTTGTTTATTTCCAATAAAAATATAATTGATGACATTAAAATCTTTAACGATAAAGGTTATTATTGTCTACATAAAAAAATCGTATATAATTCATGTAAAAGGTTATCTGTGTCCTAATAAAAACAAATTCATGAATTTTAATGAAAAAAAATAAATAATCAATTAATATAATGGAAATACTTATACAGCCTGAAGGCGGCCTATGTTGATTTGAAGGAGTGGCTGCATTATATAATATTCATATTCATGTAGGATATGCCTACACCTTTCCTTTAAACTAAAATAAAAAAAGGAAAAATGAAGACAGAAAAAGTGTTTGGAGTGCTGCTGCTCTTCTGCCTAATCAAAGCAACGATAGGATTAATAGCGAAGCCCGGTTGTCCAGAGAATTGTGGAAACGTTAAGATCCCATACCCATTTGGTATTGGATCCGATTGCTCTGCTAACCACACCTTCACAATTACTTGCATCAACAATTCCAAGCCTTTCCTCGACAGCATCAATCTCGAGGTCCTCGTAATTGGATTTGACCACTTAATTCTTGTAAATGTCCCGGTAGCCACGTCGGATTATCCAACAGCTAGTGTTTCCCGTCCGCCATACTTGAATTTGTCGGCAACTCCTTTTTCAGTCAACAACTACTCCAATATATTCATTGGGATTGGATGCAACAGTGTGGCACAATTGTTCGATGCCACTACAAACCAAGGAAGAATACCCATAGTAGAGTGTGTGTCCATGTGCAGCAACAATGATACTAGTACTAATGGGAGTGGATGCTACGGAATCAATTGCTGCCAGACGTTAATACCTTCAATATCCTCCAAGGTTGTCGATGTGTCTTTGTCAAGTATTCCGTGTATGAATTCTAACACAAGTGGATGCAATTATGGGTTTCTTGTGGCTGAGATATGGTTTAGCAACTTGACTGATCCCTTTTCCGTGCAACGAATGCAAAATGTTCCTCTTGTGCTGGATTGGAGGACTGACGAAAAGTGCTATTATTGTGAGATGTTTGATGGTTATTTTAATTCGTCACAATGCAGCGATCTAATCGACTGCTCTTGTGGAGGTTATGAAGGAAACGCTTATTTGCAAAATGGATGCCCAAGTAGATCCCACACACCCTACTAACTTTGTTGACATATATAGTAATACTAAATCAATAATATACCTACTTGGTTATTACTAACTTTGTTTCATGTTCGTTTACAGTTGACGGCTGGTGCGACAATTCGACCATGTGCTCTGGCGACACGACCTGTACCAAAGATCCATATTATTCAAGTATTAGTACATGCCAAACGCTTCCAAAATCAAAAACCGTAATGTTTGCTACCGTAGGTAAGGACTCTTCTCTTTCCATGGGCGTGTGAAATGAATATACTTTTAATCATGGGTGGCACCAACAAGAAAAGTGTAATTAATACAAGAAGAAACATCACAAGAACAAATTAATAATTATATGGCTTTTCGTGTCTTTTTCTGTACATGTAGGTATTGGCAGTGGTCTTGGGGGACTATTTCTTGTTATTGGTGCATGGTGGTTGTGGAAAATAATCAAAAGAAGAAAGAAGGCTATGCTCAAGAAAAAATTCTTCAAGCGAAATGGTGGTTTGCTATTACAACAACAATTGAATTCAAATGAAGAAGGTTATGTTGAAAAAACCAAAGTTTTCACATCTAAGGAGCTATATAAGGCTACCGATGGCTTCAACGAGAATCGAGTCCTTGGTCATGGAGGCCAGGGCACTGTTTACAAAGGAATGTTGACAGATGGAAAAATTGTAGCAATTAAAAAGTCAACAATATTGGATGAAGAAAAGCTCGATGAATTCATCAACGAGGTTGTCATATTATCGCAAATTAACCACAGAAACGTGGTCAAACTGCACGGGTGTTGTTTGGAAACAGAAGTTCCTCTGCTTGTTTATGATTTCATTGCAAATGGAACCCTCTTCGAGTACATACATCATCAACAAAATGAAGACTTTTCACTTTCATGGGAAATGCGCTTAAGGATTGCTTCAGAAGTTGCACACTCTCTTTCTTACCTACACTCCGCAGCTTCACAGCCAATTTATCATCGTGACGTCAAATCTACTAACATACTTTTGGATGATAAATACAGAGCAAAAGTGGCTGACTTCGGGACGTCAAGATCAACGGCTATTGATCAAACTCACATGACAACAAAAGTACTAGGAACATTTGGATACTTGGACCCAGAGTACTACCAATCAAGTCAATATACAGCAAAAAGTGATGTTTATAGTTTTGGGGTAGTTCTTCTTGAACTTTTAACAGGTCAGAAAGCGATTCTACCAATCACATTCGAGGATGGGCGAAGTTTAGCAACCCATTTTATGTTTAGCATGGAGGAGAATCGTTTATTTGATATTCTTGATGCTCAAGTTCTGGAAGAAGGTGGAAAAGAAGAGATTATTGGATTAGCCAACCTAGCAAGAAGATGTTTGAATTTGAATGGGAAGAAAAGGCCGACAATGACAGAAGTCGCAATGGAACTCGATGCTATTCGAATAACACCCAAAGCTTCACCTAGTCAAGTGCACCATGAAGAGATTGATAATCATAGTAGCATCATGGAACAAGCTCCCCCTTTGGAAACTTCGTCAACCTCTATAACATTGTGCCCGGAAGATAAGCCTTTGTTATTCAACTAGTCAATGCACGTTATTGTTAGAATTTTCCTTGTGTAGTACTATTCTAGGCATGTAAGAGTGATATAATATTTATTGTGTGAGTACTTGTGATAATAAAAACATTGGTGTTTGATGTATTTGTACCCTACTCCATATTGTTCAACTTAATTCATATTATTATTGTTACCTTTTGTTTGTCGATTTGGGTACGTAACTCAAGCTTTAGTGTAAGACCCCGATTCCCGATTAGCTTGAATTGCGTGCAATGCTCGCATTTCTTCCTTGGCTGATTGCTCGTTTAGTTTGTGAGAAAGTCTAGATGTGTATGAGAGATCACATTAAGACCAAAATTCTATTAATAAATTCCATATAGTTGTTGACTTGCTAAAGTCACAAGTCGTAACTCGACGATAGTCGAAATGCGACGCGATTGAGAGTTTACTCGTGTTTTGTGTTCCTGACCTCAATTTGGTCCTATATCTTTACATGATTATTGATTAACATGTTTAGATGTATTAGAATTCTAGTTTGATGTATTTCTTAAGTCTTGCGATGTTTTGACGCTTCGAGGATAGCAATTCTCCTTATCGCGTAGTTTGAGATTGAGCCGTGTGAGCGTCCCATCTTTCGGGAGTTCTTTTCTCCTATCTTTTGTTCATCATATGAGAGGAATTCAGGCCTATTCTATAGCCTTTTGAAGTGTTTATAATCATGGGTTGTTGCCCGTCGGTTTGTGGTTTCATTCGTCGTTTTGTTAGCGTGCTGTTGTAACTTGCTTCGGTTTCGCTCCGAGTTGTTTCGGGTATTGTTTATGGGAGTTTAGACCTACTTTGAAAGTGGTTTAAAACTTGTTTGGTTTAGCCAAGTGTTTGCGGAATTCAAGGGTTGAATTATAGGCCGTTTCAAAGCTTTAAGGCTTGCAATTTGGAGGAACATGAGAGGTGGATGTTTCTTGAGGGATTGTAGGGGAAGAGATTACCTCACCACTGCATTTAAAATTTTGTACCAGATTAGCCATCTGGTTCATTATACGATCAGTCTGTGCACCCAAATTTTGGTCTAGCTACTGTTGCATAGCCGAGCTCTGAGCGCACTCGAGCCCCTATATCTCGTACTCCATAGCGAATCGCTCACCTTCGCCGCCATATCGCCTGCATTCTGTACCTCTCCGAACTAATTCGGCCTTTTTCTACTCGCCTCGATAGTTTCTCGACCGCTTTTGTACTCGTTTCCCGTATCAATCGGCCAGTACTATCTCTGTCTTTCCAAATTCGGGTCAGATTTCTAAGGAAAATGAGTTTGGAGGTATCAGAAGGCTGGCTAAAGGCTTTCTGAGCTAGGAGTATAACGTGTTTTTATTAGTATTTTTTTATTATTATTTATTTTCCATGCAATTGACCGGATAAGCACCTGCTTTATTTTGACAGTCTCAGGACTTTTCCTGGAACAATTGATTCTTTCTCAAGAGTGTATGACCATCGTATTCCACCTGCCTCTTGACTCCCCAAGATCGGATTGATCCCAGGCGAAGGGCATATATTCTTTCCATGATCCACCATTCAAAATGGTCTAAGTCGAGTATTAGAGAATAATTAATCAACCCCTGTGTATTTATTTTTCTTGTGCATTATATATATATATATATATATATTTTTTTTTTTTTTTGGCTTGCGCATTTTCCCTTTTTTTTCTTTTTTTTTCATCATTTTTATTTTTCACAAGGGCTAAGCCATGATTCAAAGATGCAAGAACCGGTCGGTCTTTGAAGTGTCCTAAAAATCTATATGCGCCTTAACGATGGTTGCAAGATGTGACACCGACCTCGATCTCAATACGATCCCAAGGTCGCGCCATCGACAAACCAAGAGACGACAAGCACCTGCTAAGAATAATGGTGCGAAGTCAAAAGACGAGCCAACAAGCTCAAAACAGAAGGTAAAGCCATAACGGCAATACAGAAAATCAAACCTAAAAATTGCGGAAGCAAAACCATAATGGGACCCGAGCTATCAAGCTCCGAATGAAAACCACCAAAGAGATAAATCTCTCGGCCCAAAATTCGACGCAAGTGGACGCAACATTAGACACGCACAACAAACCATCGGCAACCAAGCGTCAAGAATGCATGTAATCCCAACCCTCGAACAACACACTCAATCCGCTATTACATGCCGAGGAACAATTCACTATAAACCATCTAATCAATGCTAAACCACCAACCAAATCCTCGACTAAAACTGTCAAGGTGGGAACAACAATAAACCACAACTACAATAAACGAGCCATACATGCTCGAAACAACAAAGGAAATAAATACTAAGGGTACAAATGTCAAGAATACGACCTCCCAAATACACAACCATAATATAACACTATGATCTACCCAAGTAAAGTCTACATAACTTTACAATCGAGCCTCACAAAAATATAACATAATAATAAATAACCTCCAAGCTTTTGACTTGGAAGACCACCGCTAAAAGTCGTTATCCGGCACGCGCTGCACTAATCTGATCATCGCACACACTAGGGAAAACAATCACACTGAGTGAGTCATAATGACCAAAGAAGTTTCTAAATGCAACATGTAGCATATTATGACATGGTATGGCATAAATGCATAAACATATAAAATCATGGTATCATGCTAGTATACCATCATGAAACATGTACTTAATTTTTAAGCACATAAACTCACATAAACCAAGTAGCATTTTATCTTTCATATAAATGCTCATAAATAAACCTACAGAATGCGAAATTAATCGAACCACATTATCAAATCCGGTTCAAAACCCAACCAACTTACCATAATATCAAATCTCAAACCATGATTCGGCTCAATTCCCAATCACACTCGGGTTCCCCTAATAATCACAACTCATCGATTTCTTTAATGAGTACTCTAGCATTCATCCGCCTCCTCCGATGAGAAATGAGAGCTCGATGTCAGCTAGATGGCATAACTCGAGATCACATCCCACTATTGGCCAAATAGTGAGGAGAGGAACCAATGCAACGATTCATAGCGATTGTTAAACAGACTATGAATCGTCCCATCACGACAACAACAACCAAAACCCGCTACCGACTTTAAACCAAACCATCAAGTAAATGTTTACTTGCATAAACCAATGAGACCAAATTCATAATTATCGGACTCATTAAACCATGTACATAATGCTCTACAACAACCTCATAAAACCATGCACATAATTGCATATAACCACGTAAGACATAATGCTCTACTTAAATCTTCAAAACCATGCACATAATTGCATAAAATCAAGTAGACATAATGCTCTCACCAAACATCATGAATAACGCATATATTTGCATATAAACCATTGTGATCAACTAACTTACAAG
>CM028383.1:9497950-9529610 GCA_013146195.2 Codonopsis lanceolata | reverse complement strand
CCAAGCTAAACAAAATTAGGCAAGGCACCCTCCAAGAATCTCAACCAAACCAACATCAATCTTCATGAAAAATCAACATAATCAAGTTCAATAGGCAATTTAGAACATGAATTTCACATAGACATGGTCTCACATAGGCCAATCAAGCTCTAACATAAACTTGAAACTAGGGTTCATACATTTCTAGAACCTTAACAATGGCTTCCATTGACCCAAATAGCACACATGGTTGATTCCTAGGGTCAATGGAGCCTAAAAAGAAGTGGTTAAGGTAGAAACTTACCAAAACTTAGCCCTAACAATGCAAAAATTGCGCCCTAGAGATGATGTTTCTCCTCAACTCTTTCTTCAACCTAAGATGAAATGGGAAGAAGAAGACTCCATTAATGGCCTCCAAGCTCAGCTCCTTCAAGACCCACGAATCTCTCTTCAAGCTCTCTCTCTCAAGCCCCTTGAGTGCTCCTTAAATTGCAAGAAGAGAGAAGAGGGAAGAAACCTTCGCCGGGCCGAATTATGAAGAGGAATGCGGCATCGGGGGGGTTTTATATGGGATTAACTCACTAATTACCCCACTAATCAACTCCTAAATCTCCTAATAGATGTTTAGATTAGTTTAGTTAAGTAATTGGGTCAAAGTGGCTTAAAAATGGGTTAAATGGTCAAACAATTCACAGATTCTAAAAAGAGGAAAATTCGATTATTCTGAATGGGACTCTCATGGCTTTGGTACGGCCGATGCCACGCATCAAGCCATTTTCAGCAATTAGGTTTTGTCCAATCCTGCTCGATCCCGGCCCCTCCCGCATGCCTCTCGAGTCCTGCCAAAATTGGTCTACTATTCAACCTTAATATCCTCTAATCTATAACCAAAGGATCAAGTCTCCAACCTCATCAAAACAAAGGCCAAGAACTCGAAAGTAACTCGCCCGAATCGATTAATCGAAAAGTGAAACTAAAAGGGTTTTCGCTAGAATCCAACTAGCAACTAAACCGCCGATGCAACTAGCATCTAACAAACATCCAAGGCATGTAAATGATGTTTTGAATGCCTCTAACAAATAACCATGAAGTTACAACATAAAAACATAAACCCGAGATTCAAAGCATTCGCGGAAGAAAAGTGCATACATGCATCTCAAACGATCCAATCCATCATGCTATTGACTTAAACATATAATGGAGCTAAAATGAACATGTTTATGATGATTATCAATAATGTATGCACCATGCATAATCAAATATTTAGTTTTACATTCTCCCTACTTTAAGGAATTTAGCCCCTAAATTCTTACCGTAGTTCATCAAACAAATGAGGATATTTCTCTCAGATCTCCAACTCCGCCTCCTGTTGTTTCCTCGATCTCGCGATTCTTCCAAAGGACTTTCACCAATGAATTCTCTTGCTCCTCAAAACTTGCTCTTCGTGTCAAGCAGATCTTCACCTACGCCTCCACATAAGACAACCGTGAAAAGTAATCTCCTCATACTCAAGAACATGGAATTATCCTTAAGATATTTCCGTGAACATAAACACATGAAACACATTATGAATCTCCGCAAAGACGGCGTAAAGCCACCCCGAAGTTATATATCGTGGTTCTTTGTTGAAACGCCTACCGAGTGCCGATGGTTTGTTCGGCCGCTCAAATGTTAAGCACGCGAGTTTTGTTTTTCCTCCTTTGAGAGATAATGTCTCTCTTGGTTTCATGGTCGTGGTTTCGAGCTTCATAGCTTGGGACTTCTTTTCTTATATTGCCTGCCGATTCGATTTTTGAAATATAGTATTTTAGTGCGGCTTTATGTTTTGTTTCGAGCTGTTAGCTCGATCGTTGGACTCGCACTCATCGCTTATCAAGTGCTTATCCTCATCTTATGTTAGTTCCAAAGCGCACGACCTTGGGATTTCGTGGAACCGGTCGGGTCGTTATAGCTTGGTATCGTAGCTTATGTTAGCTAAGCCGTGATAGGTTCCATGGCCTAGGTTGGGTTTGGGTTATCGCCGAGTATTTACCGTCGAGTGTTGTTTATAATGCCTTATTGGCATATTCTTTGGTACAAGTATACCACTTGGAGTACTAAGTTCGCTTGGTCTAGATTGCCGTGAGTGAAGGTTTGTGTCTAGAGTATTATATTCTCCTATATTGCTTATGAGTTGCGCTTATACCAAGAGTGGGTGCAAGAGAGCCGTTGTTTCTTGTTCCATTTTTAGAATCAAGAAGCTAGACTGCCGGTCCCAAGGGTGATCGTCGTGTTAATCATTATGGGAAAGTTCGTTGTAATACGTTTTGAGAGCGGAGTGGTTAAGCCTCCCGTGGTACCTATTAGTATTTCATAGATTACTATATAGGTGTATATAGTTGTGGTAGTACCTAACCACCAATTCTTGTATTACTTGTGTTGGGAATTTGAGAACTCTTTCCCGATTGTTGTGTTTCGGTATTTGGGGACTACCTTGATCAAGGTGATACTTCCTCATGATATGTTGAACCGGTGATTGGCCAAGAGGTGATCACGTGATGATTGGTTGATTGGTTGTCAACCGCATACGGTTTGACTTATAAGGATTGGTCGTATACTAGTTAGTAAGGATACGCTACCTAGTGACTCTTGAAGTGTTGTATTGCCTCTTTATTAGTCTAATACATTGAGAGTGTATTAGCCTTGTATAATGTGTTTTATCTACCATTGATAGGTAGTTAATAGTATGAATATTCCATACTTGGTTTACATACATAGTAAATTAATATACTATGTTGCATGATGTTGATGCCATGCCTATATGTGATTATGATTTATATTTCTTGAGACCGGTATAAAGGATGCTTTTATGTGATTCACGAACACCCCGCATCCTATACGACGAAAGCTTTTGAAGTCACTTCAGAGGGCCCCTGACTTGATTATCAAGAGGTCTTCGTCGGAGAACTAGAATGGTATGATATAAGATAGGAATTGACTGAACCCGTCACCAAAATGGAATGGAATAACAAATGGTGTATTGCTATACTTGTGCAAATATGTACATTATGTATATGAAAGTTGTGCTATGAATGTGATGTCTTGCTATAAGCAGTCCTTACATGTGTAGTTTGTAAAAGTTGAGCTTGCAATGCTTGTTCCGAATGAGTAATTTGACGTGGTAAATGCTCTTAATAATATATGAGTATTGTCCTGAGATGAACATTAATTACATGATCAAGTACATGTTTAATGTGTGAAAATATGATGAACGATAGAGATTCGTTTATAACCGGAGTATTATTTTAAGCCCGGGGAAATTTGGTTTGAAAGTTGTACTTTTGTCGAGAATCGAGCAAGACTCGACATTGAGATTGAATTGAGTTGATATTATGGGTTACCCTAAGATAGGAGACACACCATGGTGGTCGCCTTGATTGTGTTAGTAGGTCAAAGAGTCGACCTTGTGGTATAATTTGTGGAATTGTGAATTCGAGGACGAATTCTTTCAAGGTAGGGAGGACGTAAGACCCCGAATCTTTAAGTATTTGACTCGATAGAATGGTTTCATACTTCTTTCTTATCGGGACCTTTGAGGGATCCTAGGTCTTTGTGTACTCACTTGGATACATTTAATATCCTTATTCTCATGTCTATATGTTTGCATGAGGTCACGACGCTCAAAGTATAGTCGCCGCCGTAAGTTTGGTTTCACGATTCACGCTTTCAAACGTTTCGCCTTTCAGATTTTTGAGGGACTTAATTCTAAATTAAGTTTGAGTATGAGTTTGAGACTCTTTATTAGGCTTTTAACATACTTTAAAATAAGTATGTATACTTGCTCGATCATTGTTTCGATCGTTAGTTTGTTCCATGTGATTTCGTTGTCATTTATTAGTTACGGATCAAATATGGTACGCGACTGAATCGCTTTTGTTCGAGATATCATACAAGATGGTTTTAGTTTGATTTGAGACTTTTAAGGCTTTTAGTTTAAGTCCTTAGGGTCAGCTTGGCGAAGAAATCACGTCCATTTCGCCGAACGGTGTGCAAATGGGAGCCGCCGAAGTTAGCCTCGCTGCTGCCCACCAGCAGACCTTGAGCTGCCACCGTAGACCTTGAGCTGCCACCGAAGACCTTGAGCTGCCACCGGTAGACCCCACCGTAGACCTTGAGCTGCCACCGTAGACCTTGAGCTGCACTACCAGACTTTGGACTGCACTACCGGCATTTTATGACGTGTCTTGATGAAATTTCCTATTGTACCCTTAATATAAATCCTCCTTTATCTTTTATAAGGGTATTTTGAACCTTTGACCTCCCTTGGGAGTATATAAACCTCAAGACATCTCTTCATTCATTTCTAATCTGATTTTTTTTCGTTATCTCTCCAAACGGTCAAACCTAGAGAGAGAGAGAGAGTGGGTTCTTGGAGTGTTCCGCGACACGGAGCTTCGCCAACCAATCGACGAGCCGAGACCACCGTTGGAAAGATCTCGCCGAGGAGATCGCTTCCCTCTATCTATTTCAGGTTTCATATAGGTTTGAAAGTCAGATCTGAGGTACGTTACTGAACCACCTTGCTTTCTTTTTCACAAATCTTGCTTAGATCATGCTAAGGAAGAGTTTTATCAAGTCTATAAAACGTTTTTGATGTTTCTATGAAATCTGGAAACTTTTCCATGGATCTTGACTTGATGATTTTGGTCTTGGGTTTAGTTTGAAATATGTTCAAGCTTTGATTTGGAATCATTATTGTTCATGAACTTGTTGGAAAATAAACCATACAAATTCAGTCTCTGTTTTGGGTAAATTTCGGGAAAAGTCTGGTACTAATCTACTGAAAGGGATTTTTCTAAAATTGAGTATGTTATACCTATATATGTTAGGTAACTCTCTGTAAAGTTTCATAAATTTTGGAGCTCGGGAAGTATTTTTCATTAGTCACAATTCGTGGCTGTTCCAGTAAGCTGTTACCAGAAAGTTAATATGTTAACGTGAGATTGAAGTGGTCATATTTTGATGAATACATATCCTAATGGAGTGTTTTAAAATGGTAAACTCTAGCTCAAAGAGTCTAGTTTCTGAAAATGTAAAGTTTATAACATTTGGAGTAACGAGAAATTTTTGGTGAATTTTGTATGATAGACATGCAGAATGAATCACAACAGATACTCAGGTTTTAAACATGAACTTCGAGGGGCTGTATCTTGATGAATACAAGTCATAATGGAGTAATTTAAAAGGCTAAAATATACTCTTAACAGTCTAGTTTCAGACTAAGCAAGAATCACCTCCTTTGGAGTTGTGAGGAATTAATGGTCGAACTTACAAGTTGACTGTGCAGAATGAGTTATAACAGAAAATCTGGAAAATGACTTGTCTTTGTGATGATCATAAATTAATGATTATTGGTCTGAATTGAATGATTCAAAAGGGTGAATAACACCTTAAAATGTCTAGTATCTAATATGTGTGTGGATCACAATATTTGAACATGCCAAGTGTGGTTTATAAATAATACATGAACCATAATGGATTTGGGAATATAGAATGAATGATCATTCTAGAATGAGTTTTAGTGAATATAATCTGAGTTTTTATTTGATCCTAGACCATCAATGAAGTCTTGGGGATGATATGAGTTGCTACTTGTTAAGTTATGGGTTTAACCTAGATTCATAAAAGAAATGAATTTCTATGCTTGTGTGGTTTATTATTTGTTAAGTTATCAACTTAACTTGGATTTATGCTAGAAATAAACATCTATGTTTACTAGATATTATGACTTATGAAAGCATAATTGTGATACTTGTTAGGGATTGGGTTTTCATACTTAATGATATGACTTATAAGGCAAATTGTGTAATTGACTCGAAGCATAATCTGCTTTTGATTACTCGTGGTTTCATTGAGAATTGATTCACCAACTTGTGTTGAATTTATATTTCACTAATAGGTGAAATTGTGAATTGTTGATCTAGGGTTTCTTAATGAGAAAAGAACCTAACTATGCTTGAACCGAGAACTTAGAAAAGGGTTAGAAATGCAAATAGCATTTATAACCTATTTGGGATGAATTGTAGTGAAGACTCAACGGAGTCGAGCTTAAGGAACAATTGAACCTTATGTGAATCGTGGTGAGATCCTACAACTTGTAGAATCCATTTGACTAGATTACTAGCTTTTGGAACTTGGATTGAATTGAGTGGACAACTTGACACTTCTGATTTAGAGACTCAAATGAGCTCCTATTGTGGTTTTATGATTATTGTAACAATGTGCATAATCGTATGAGTTTAGTAGATCCGATATCTACTTGAGAATTTGCAAGTAAACATCTACTTGTGCATTGCATATAAGTCCAACTGGCATTATTTGGGTTTTTACGTTGATGGTGGGACGATGCATTGTCTTCACGAATTATGGGATTCGTGGTTGCAATGTATCGCCGCATCGGATTCGGTTTCACACACACCTCCACCGCTAGCTGGGGGAAGTAGCCCCTTTGTCGTAACCAAAAGAGCGCATTGGCTAGTGCTATTTTTCCCGAGTAGAGAGCTCTGACCGAGAAGAGAGCTCGGTACTTTGATACCCGAACACGGATATCACCGGCACGATATGATTAACGCCAGCCAGATTGCGGAGCGACACAACGACATGGATTTGGTATCTTCTCTATCCTTTATGTGGCTTACTATGGGCACTTATGTGATAACAAAGTGTTAGTTGAACATGAGATCTTATTGACCATGTTTGTATGGGCCGATGTTATATGAGACTTGATGCGTATATATATAGATATACACACTTATACATGATGATTGAATGAGAGATTTGTTATGTATATATAGAG
This sequence comes from Codonopsis lanceolata, assembly GCA_013146195.2. Classification (NCBI taxonomy): domain Eukaryota; kingdom Viridiplantae; phylum Streptophyta; class Magnoliopsida; order Asterales; family Campanulaceae; genus Codonopsis; species Codonopsis lanceolata. The sequence goes on along the minus strand of CM028383.1, from coordinate 9,522,796 downwards.
ATATACATACTTATATATGAGATATATATGAAAGATTTGATGTGTATATATATAGATATGCACTCTTATACATGATGATTATATGGGATATTTGATATGTATATATAGAGATATACATACTGGTATAGGTGTATATGTATAAATATGCACCCTTACACGTGATGATTATATGAATAGCTTGATTAGTATATATGATGATGATATATATACTTGCATATGATGTTTTGTGGGAACTACCTTCTAATTCATTTGATTTGTGTTTGAACAGGAATTACACCCGGTTCATTTGGACGGTTTAGTAAGTGAGAAGAAATGGTTATCTTGTGGAGTATCTAAATGATACGACGCTTTTTCACGGTTTTTCTCGTCATTTGTAAAATGGCATGATGATTATTTTTATGTTACATAATTATATGTTACATATCTCTTGTAGTAGCGCATCGGGTCATTATGACTCATTTCGCACTTTGTTTTCTAGTTGCAAAGAAATTGGTAGCCGCTTGAGGTCGAGTAGATCGTGATCGTAGCAAAGCACAAATGATCGATAGATCGAGATTAGATCGTGTGGTTCGTGGTTTGTAGCGTCCGACTTTCCCGAGTAGCAGCTTGTGGAGTCCTGCTCCTTTTAGCATTGTCATTGATATCATGTACTTTGCTATTCTTGTGAGATCGACATTTTGTAAAGTTATTTAGACTTTACACGGTAGATATACTTGGGTATTTGTGTTGGTTCTTTCTTGGGCCGACGTGTTGTGTCGTGCCTTGTTCGTGGTTTCAGATTTATTTCAGCTTGTCTCCTGCACGCAAAGAGCTTTGGGGCATTTCTTTATCCTACTTGTTATAGTTGTTGGTTGACCCCTGTATGCTTTAGCCGTTGGGTAATTGATATATCGTTGGTTCTTTGTTGAAACGCCCCGGAGTGCCGATGGTTTGTTCGCCTCGCAATGTTAATGCACGCGAGTTTTGTTTTTCCTCCTTTGAGAGATAATGTCTCTCTTGGTTTCATGGTCGTTGGTTTCGAGCTTCATAGCTTGGGACTTCTTCTTATATTGCTTCCGCGATTCGATTTTTGAAATACCGTATTTTAGTGCGGCTTTATGTTCCTGTTTAGAGCTTGTTAGCTCGACTGTTGCACTCGCACTACTGTTTAGCAAGTGCTTCTCCTCATCTTATGTTAATTCCAGCGGCACGACCTTGGGATTTCGTGTTGGAATCCGGGTCGGGTCGTTACAGAGGCACCTTGCGTCCGCAAGGTGTCCAGCTTGACAAGATTCATTTTTCTTCAATTTTTCTTTCTTGCAATTTGCACTTAAAACCCCTGAGTTTTCGCTGTATTTTCAGATTTTCTGAACAATCCCGAAACTTACCAAACTCACCGAAAAACATATATTAGTACCAAAAGACTCGTGGAAATAGCATAATTTAAGTCACGTAAGTATATAAAATCGATTTATAAAATACATCGATCATACAGCGTGCCATTACCTTTTAGATGTTTGGTATAGCTTTATTTTATGTGTGTATTTGGTATTGCATGTGTAATATATTGCATCATATACATTGATATTGCATTATATAATAATGTCTGTAAAGGTTCCTTTTACATTAAAAAAAAAAGAAAAGAAAAAGACTAATTTTCGCAGGAATCCGAAGCTAATGTGCTCGTGACGACTCGACCCTATTAAGGCCACCACCCACGACCCAGGACCCGCCAGGCCACCAGCTCAGATCCCCGACCTCCGCCTCAGCCGCTGCCCGAATCATCTAATATCATCATCATCATCATCATCATCATCATCTCGATGCCCGGCCGTCAGGCAGTGTTGCCCCCCTACAAGAGAACTCATCAAGAAGTTTTCGATAAAAGCTTGTCGATAACGAAGAAGCCTCGTGAGGCCTGTGAGGACACGCTCAACCTAAAAAAGAAGTGAGACAAGAAAAGAGTATATAGTCTCCAAAAATATAGACATGCACAAAAAAAATATATGAATATACATATGTGTGCATGATAAAAAAAAGAGAAAAAGAATATATATGAAAAAAAGAAAAATGAATGAATAAATAAAGCTAAATGTGTCTACCGAACGAGCCTGCTCCAAGACCCGATGCTCCTCGTGATCTCGACATCGTGGAGAACTCGCTTCTTAGCAAGTGTAACCACCCCATCGATATCGAAGGTAGAGAACATATCATCGCATCACTGTAACATCGTTCTCGCCGAGATGAAGTAGATGGCCCTGGTCCTCGTCTCGCGTATGCATCGAATGCCGCCTAGGCACAACAGGAGCAGGAAAAAAGGGGGATGCAAGACTAATCTCGTGAAATCCTCATATGCCATCATTGGATAATCTGTCTGCCGCATGAGGTATTTCGCCAGTACGATACTCTGCCATTTGGCCGATCGGCTCTATCACCTTAAAGGAGGCCGAGGAGGCGCCACTGGAGCCACTAAAACGGACTGATGCTGACGGTTCACCCGCTCGCCCAAATATAAGGAATCCACCATAATGGAAACCATCAATATCTGGCAGCGCCGAGTCCCAAATCAACTCGAATAATGCCCTCCGCACTTTCCACTAAGGAAGGAAGTGCAATCGCATCAGACTCGAGCTAATAATCCGCTCCAAAGACTCTTTCCCTATCTTTGCAACCACCATCCTGGGTCGAATAAACCATGTTATCATCAACGTACTGGGACAGGTATGGCGGCTGGTGAACTCGCCGAATGAGAGGGTCCGGCGAAAAGTGAAAAAATGAAAAGGCCTGCACTGCAAAAAAAAAAAGGAGGAAAATATGTTTATCGGTCAAAAAGAAAGAGAAAGAGAATAAAAAAGAGTATACATAAAAAAGAAAAGAGAGAGAAAACAACAAAAGCGTGAAAAGGTATATACCTCCCACGCCGGTAAAACCATTTAGAGTCGGCGAGTCATTCCCAAGCAGCCCTATCCATAAGCATACAATTCCCGCCAAACCTTCCTGTCCCCAATCATACGAAGGGATCCGCTCAAAATCTGCTAGACAAGCCATGACGGAAACCCTCAGGGTGGTAGAGGAGTTGGCAAAGAGCGATGTGCCAAGAAAGAAAAATAGAAACGCTCTAGCCACTCGAGTCACGGCAGGTTGTATCATTGCAATCGCACCCGCCGCCGGCATTGGCTGAAGCCATCTCAGACGCCGCCAATAAAAATCTCATCTGTCGATTTGAATTCGCCAAAACCCGTGAGGTCCATTGCTCACTTTACCGACAGAGAGTAAAATCGGAGCCGTGGTCTCCCCCTCGCATCGTAGGAATGCCCGTGATCGCTGTAAAGTCACACGGGGTCATGGTCGCCTCCCCCCAACTGAAATGGAAGGTATGGGTGGTGTCCCACCAGAAGTCCCTGAGCACATCAAAAATGGGCAGATAGCTAGTGAAGTGGCTGAAAGATTGCATGAAGGTGCTAAATCCAGAGCCCTCCACCAAAAGTTGCGCCGCCTCGAGCAACATGGCAAAAATCTCCACAACATTAGCGCATGATGCTCGCGTCCTCTGAAATTCCCTGCGAATCTGAAAAAAAAAATGGAAAGGAAAGAAAAAGATAAGTCCACTATCCTTATTTTTCTTTGTACAGTCTTTTGATAAATAAGTAGAAATAGATATAAACATGTTGCAAGTATTGTAGTTCATAAATTATAAAATTGCAGCATGCTAAAAAAAATGATAATCAAAAGTAAATAATTGTGAATATTCAGCTTCTTTAATAGTAAGAAAGAAAAATAAAATACGTATCCATTTTTTTGAAAAATATATATATTCTTTTAAAGAGGCACTTTGTTCGTATAAATTTTTTTTGATGTAAATAAACACTTACCATTTTTTATATATATACATGTACATAAATTCACAAGTAAATAAACATTTAATTTTATTAAACATAATTCTTTTATTTGAAAAACAAAAGACGTATAAAAAAATCTTTATGTTGTACATATATACCACATTCTTTCACATTCTTTCAATAAATAATAATAATAATAAAAATACATCCAAGAATGTATTTCCAAAAAACAAGAAAAAAAAGATTATATGTAATTATTTTGTATTTTAAATAGTTATTTTTGCATCCTAGGCATCATAGGAGTGCATGTTAGACTACATTCATCATATACATGATAAAATAGAAAAATATTCATGCATCATCCTATAATTGTTCTGCGTTGCATTTGCATCAAATAAAGTAGTTCATGCAACCATCATGTGTATATCATTGTCCAATAAGCTGCCATAGGGGTACGCTAAAAAGAAGATAAAGTGCCACCAATCATCAAAATAAATATCTTTATGACATTTACTATATCCCTTGAGCATTTGCATGCATGAAAAATAAATTGAAGGGCATAAGATATATCTGTTTTGTCCCATTTTTATCCGAAAATATGCCCGAAAGTGCGTTTCGAAAAATTTAAATTGTATTCCGAAAAGTCCGTCTCGTGATTATATTGCATGCAAAAATGTGTTTAGGTGTAAAACATGCATCATATAGCCTCATTTTGCATTTCTAGTATAAATCATGCATAGTAGGGTCAAATACTGACCACTAGTTCAATCATGCATCGCAAAAATAAATCATATAAATTTCATGAATCATCATTTAATTACATCATTTAGGCATAAATAGGACATGCATATGCATTACTAATAAAGTCAGAAGTGCTCCAAAAGTTCCAAACAGTGCAGAAATTTAGCAGATCTGAAGTATATCCAGAAAAATCTAGAAAAAGAAAGAAACTTACAGCGGTGAGAGGAAGATTGGACACGTGAGTGTCCCGGTCTCGCAGAATATTGCCCCAGTTATCGGTAGAATACAGGTATGTGAGCTTATTCCGGATCAAAGGAGGAAACTCTTTCCTCCTTTCGCCAGATTCTGGGCGCATAGGATCATTCCCCTTCCTGGATCGAGAAGAAGATGACATCTGCTAAACAAATCACTGACATCTGCAAAATTGAGAAAATAAGAAAAAGAAACAGAAGGCAGCAACAATGGCGTCGCAGAAGGAAAGAAAAGAAGAGAGAAAGAAGAAGGAGGGAGCAGTAGCTCCTCTCCCTCACTGCCGTCCATTATAAGGGAGGAAAAATGAATTCTTCTTTTCCCCCCTCCAAAGTTTGAAGCTGCGACATTTAAGTCTCCAAGTTCCAAAGTTTCCAAAATGGTCCCTGAGCTTAACGAAATTAATTTTGTTAACCAAAAACTGACGACCATCCATCAGAGGACAAAGAAAAATAATATCCCCAGCAGGTCAGCCACGAAGTCAACATAGAAAAAAAAATCAGTGGCAGAAATAAAAGAAAAAAAGAAGAAAAAAAGAAAAATATAATAAATTCCCTGGCCTGAAAAGGTAAGAGTGGCAGAAATGTTAAAATTAGCCGAATCCGCGGCAGCCACCCGGGCGCGAAAAGGTAAGACATGTATAGTATTCTTACCCTAACTTTATAATAATATCCTTTAAGAGGAAAGTTTTTTTTAATAAAAAAAAGAAAAAGAAAAAAAAGTTTTGTTTTGTTTTTCAAAAATAAAAGAAAACTCTCTTTTTTTATATATAAGGAGTTTTGTTTAATAAAAGAAAGAGTCTTTTCCAAAAGAATTTCGTTTTTCAATAATAGAAAAGTCTTTTTCAAAGAAAATTTTGTTTTTCAAAAATAAAAGAAAACCTTTTAAAAAACACACAAAAAGATGAATATTTCAAAAAACACAAAAAAGATGAATATTTAAAAAAAAAAACAGAGAGAGTGAGAAAAGAAGGAGGAGAAAAAGAATGTTTTCCATCTTCACACCGTTTTCGAAATATTGGAAGAATGTTTTTCTCTGTCGTGCTCGATGACGGATTTTGAAAGGTCGAGTGCAGTTTTCGGAAAATCTGATAAGTTTTCATTTGTGTTCGGAAACATGGTATTGACCAGCCAGACACAATTCTGAAAATGACTCTTAACATATTTCAATGATCAGGTTTTGACCAGTTGAAATATGGTTTCCGAAAAACATTCAAATCTTCATACCGTATTTAAATGGCCGTTTGCAATCGTTTGAATACGGCTTTTCGAAAAACACAAAAATCTTTTTCCTGTTGTGCTCTTGATCAGGTTTTGACCTGAAGAACATAACATCCTCATTTGGTTGTAGTTTAGGTTTTTGGCCTGAACTACGTTTGGTCTGATTTCCTTTATTAAGGAATACGTAGGTAGCCTACACTAGTAGGTCCGACCATCAAAGCACTTTAAATTCATATCTGCTTAAAAACTACGATAACATGTTATAACTGACTAAATATGTCTAGATTATGGAGTTTGGATAGCATGATAAACTGTGTATTATAACTGTTACCTATTGCATTTCTCTCCCGTTTTAATTGAACGAAATTGGAGAGTCTATTGTTTATCAACGATGTTCGACTACTCAATTTCGTAGATTCCATCGTTGGTTACCCGTAGACTCCATCGTTGAGGGGCTCCGTAGACACCCCAATTTCATACCCCTAGTATGTGACTCTGACATGTGATATCAAGAACTGTTCAAAACTTAATAAATGTCAAGTTACAGGAGACAAAATGCAAAAGGCAAAGCAGGATGCGCAAAACAGTGAATCGCGAGGGGTGAAAGTGTCAAAAATGAAAGTGGAATAGGAGCTTGGCGTGGCCAAAAAGATTGCTAGGTGCCGCGCCAAGGGAGTTTTATGTCGGCGCCAAGGGGCTACTGTAGCCTCTCAGACTTAACACATTGTGCAACTCGCGAAGCCTGGTGTACAACGTGCTGAAGCCGACTGAAGAAAATTGATAATTCCAGATGACTACCTCGTCCCACCTATAAATAAGAGAGCAGGGGCTTCTTCTCTAGTGTTCATAAAATCGATATCGAAGCTCCGTTGTTTTCTCTCTGCGTTCCTTCGACGCCGAGAGAATTTTAGCGAGAGGTGTGAGATAGGAGTGTGTAGCCCACCAAAGCTCCCAAACCCCGTCCAAACTCTTCCAAAACTTAAATCCACCGGTTATAAGTGATCCCTAGCCTAGTAGTTAGGTATCCCACCTTACTTCCCCGGCCCAAAAATCTCAAAGTAAGCTGTTATTCTGCCCGAGTAATGAGTTGAAATACACAAAAACTAAGTCGTTATTCCGCCCAACTAAAAAGGCCAAAACCCTCCAAAATAAGATGTCACTCTGCCCGAGTGAACAAGCCCAAGTCATCCAAAATAAATAGTCACTCTGCCCGAATCAAAACAACAAACACACAACCACAACACAAAAAAGACTCCCTCTCCCTGAAGGACAGAACGAGCACACTACCGCTCTAAAAGGTAATAGCCTTTAAGGGTGTTTTTATTTACTTGTTCATTTTGTTATTTAAAGTTGTTATTTAAATCCGGCACAATGTAGTCAATATAAGCCGTTGTGCTGCCCGGATTAGAATAGAAAATATTGTGTAAAAGAGCCGTTATAATGGCCAAATATTTTTAAGTACATTTGTAATTATTGTAAGGAAATGGCTGCAAGTCCGTAAATAATGTAGCTAGTGATGTATTTGTTTTATTTTCCTGTCTTTTAATGCTTTATTTATCTGCTAAATAAATATAACAATAAGCATATTTTAGCAAAAAACCATTTAGAGACCGAAAGGGCGAGTTGGGTGCCTAGCACCTTCCCAACTCGTAACTTAGCCTCCGAACCCGTTTTCTTTTTCTCTGGTTTATTTTTCTCTTTTTTGGTTTTGCTTTATTTTGCCTTAAAATAAAGATGGCGACTCTAAAACTTTTTGGATCCAATGGGGCCTCGCAACACTCCTTCTTTGCACTTTTCCGTTTTCCCTTAAAAAAGAGAAATGAGAATGGAAGGGTGATGTATTCCCATATCCTGGTACCCTAAAAAATGGATAACTTGATGCGGGAAACCCAAAGCTCTCATAGTGATCCGAAACGGGTCATAAGGCTATTTTTAATAAAATCCATAGTGGGGGCGTCGCAATCCTTTTTTGCACTTTTTCGTTTTTCCCTAAAAAAGGAAAAATGGGAATGAAAGGGTAAAGCATTCCCATATCCTAATATCCCCTAAAAAGGGGATAACTTGATGCGGGAAACCACAAGTTGCCATATTGGATTAAAAATCTACTAAAGGCAACCGATGCTCATTCCAACGCGCTATCATAGACAGCACTCCTTTCGTACTTTTGATTTCGTCTTTCCCTAAAAAAAGGGATGGTGGAACGAGAGAAGTGGTGTCACCGCATCCGCACGTACGCGCACCCCTATCCAAGGGCACGCGGGCGCGAGGCGCCACCGGGAACCACTAAGTGGGTGTGGTTGGGTACATCCAAGCGATGGGTTCAGCGAGCCGTTGAATTTGAAGGAACATTGCATTTTGTGAGGGTTGTGGGTTGCTTGTGCATATAGAAGACGATTGTCGTAAGAAACGTCATGTTCCAATCTATAACTCCACTGCTAATATGGGCAACACTTCGACTAGGGTGCAGAACAAAAATAATGTTGGAAATCCTCAGGTTGTTTGTATCTCGGGGCCCAGACCTCCTTAACGCATTTGGCAACCAGTTGAAAATCTAGGTAAGGATCATGGGTCGGGGTCAAACGCCAAGGATGAACATGGTGCTCCTTAGGAAGTGGAGACAGTTGATATTGCCGGATAGCGGTGGGGCAATCTAGATACCCAACGGTCAACGTTGTGATGGCTGCGTCTAACCCTAATGGGGAAATTAATACTGAGAACATTAATACCACAATGAATTCGGAAGATCAAGAAATGAATGCTAGGGGGATTCCAAGCACTATTAATAAGATTAACATTAAAGTTATGGAGCCTAATATTAACGAGGGGGTGTTGAATAACCTGCATGATAAGGACGTTGCAATGGCCCCTAAGGCGCTTGGGAATGAAGAAGCTTTGACTCCGTTGGCAGAAGGCGGTGGCTTGGCTGATCAAGGTGTGGTTCCGGATGGTCCTAATGAGAATGTTGAGAATATAGGAATGTGTGTGTGTGTGTCTATATATATATATATATATATATATATATATATATATATATATATATATATATATATATATTTTTTTTTTTTTTGTAAAAACAAATATTTTATAATATAAATTACGAACTAGCAACAGAAATATATAAACATTGTAATGGAAAAATATGTTGCAAAAATACAATGAAAACTTCTGTTGCAATAATGTAACAAAATATGCAATGAAAAAGTATGTTGCAAGAATGCAACAAAAAATGCAACGGAAAAATATGTTGCAAGAATGCAACAAAAAAAATATGTTGCAAGAATGCAACTAAAAAAGTTCGTTGCAAGAATGCAATAGAAAAAATTAGTTACTATTTGCAACGGACGTTAACTGTTCTTGGAAGCACATTTGCAACCAAAAAAATTGAAATTGCAACGCTTTGTTTTCGTTACAATATCATGCAACGGAATACATACGGTTGCACATTTAGTGTTTTCCAAATCAAATTTGCAACAAACTTTTTCCGTTTCAATCATCTAATTGTAACGAATTTTCATTTTTTGTAACAAAATTTTTCGTTTCAATTGTTTTGTTTTCTTGTTGTGTGATAGAGCTACATTGCTATGGTTCCTTCTTGATAAAGCTTGGCTTTAGGCCGAGCTAACATGGTTGTTCGCCGAGATCGAACTATAGCCTTTGTTTCGAATGGGGAAAGAAAAGCTAGTTGTGACTAGCTATCTTTAACTCAACTTCATGCAGGCCTCTCGGCCTACTTGGTCTTCCTTAAGCCAGTTCACTAGAGGTCGGTCCTAAAGTGTTACTACCTAAGCATGCTCATGCCGAGCTCCTTCAGGTGGGGAGTAACTTACAAATGATTTATGCAATAATAAATACTATAAAAAATAATCTTCCATATCTGATCAATGTATATGGAGATATTACATGGAGCTGTGTAGAATTTCAAAAATACCATATCTAAAAGAGGAGAAAGAAACCAATTATTTGATTCGTTCATAAATAATTGTACTACTTAAATAAATTTACTCTTACTTTATTTTATATTTTAATTATAACAACATTTACAAGAAATTTAAATTAAATTATATTTTATAATAATATTTATAATAAAATCAATTAATTTTAATTTACTCATAGGTCACCAAACGACCCGTAATATTGATCTTATTAACGATACATAGTCAACACTATATGATGTAGACTACTAACTTAAAGTTCGTCAACACAGATGATGTATCATCTAAGAATTTGACATGCATTGATATATCTGACCACCAAGACTTAGACTTTGATGGTGGAGATAAGTCATTTCAAAGTATTATATACTCCATCAACTAATGGATTGTAGAGAAAATATAAAGACCATAATTATTAGAAAAAATTGTTGATCGATTCATTTTCTGAAAAAATTAATCCCTTAAATATCCTTAATTTTTATTAGTAATTGTGCTTGTGGTCTTATTATTTACTTTCATTCACATGAACTCTATTATATTATTAAAGATTCATTAATTTTCTAATCTGAAAGAGTTTGAAGTTAACTTTAACTTCATCTACAAGAATATAAATTCTCTTACAATAATATAAATAAGGTAAGTAATTTAATAAAATTCTAACTAGATCACAGAACACAAAAAGAGAAGAATAGGTAGTCAACCCTGTCACTATATGATATCTAGACTACTAATCTCGAAGTCGGTCAACACGAGATAATGTATCATCTAAGAAATTGACATGCATTGATATATGTGACCACCATGACTTAAAGACTTTGATGGTGGAGATAAGTTATTTCAAAGAATTGTAAACTCCATCAACTTTCAATTCGGTCAAGTCAACCCATGGATGAGAGTTTAAAATCAATATTATAAAAGAGTGCACGATCTAACTGGCGGTTCAAGTCGAATTATTTTAAACACAATTAACGAGTTCGATTGATTTATAAATATATAAGTTATATATAAATCTCTCAGTTATGAATTTTGTTTGAATTACTCCCTTCTACAACCAATAAATATGTAATAACCCCTCAGTTATGATTTTTTTTTTTTAATTATCCTCTGAACAACCAATTACAATTAAATGAATACTTTTCTCTAACACATTTTTTTAACTACGTACTTCCTTCCGTTTGAGTTGACGAGGTAGTTATCTATAATTTATCCCGAGCATCCATTGAGTTGTTTTAATGAGATACTAGCGGTTCAGATTGATTCCTATGGCATGGTGCCAGTATATCTGATTTCGTCAATTGAAACGCCAACGTCTAAATAGAAAGTGCTATTTTAAAAAACTAGTTTTACACTCGTGCGTTAAACGCACGAATAAAAATATTTTTTTAATTATATAATATTCAAGCAAAACAAATAAGAAAATCAAAATCAAAAGAATAAATTAAGAAAAGTAATGTTTGAGGCAACTACTTAAATATAAGTACATTATTTTATTGGTAATATTATAGATTTTTAAAAATTTCCTTATACACAACATTTGTTTTTTTATTTGTTGGTTTTCCATCTTTATCAACATTAATATCTTCAAACCAAAACTTTTTGTTACCCTAGAACCTGTAACATACAACTGACCATGACTGAATACTGACATCTTCAAGAAGAATCCTACATGCGAAAGTGATTGACCTTGACTTTTGCTAATTGTCATGACATACGATACTACCAATGAAAATTATATTTTTTTAGAAACTTGAAAGACAACCTCACATCTAATTGAGTGATATGATATTGACAAGCCATAAAAGTGTTTCTAAGATTTCGGGGATTTATTTGTTAAGTTTGGCAACGTATAGACAAGTTTGGAAGCTTGGAAAACTGTTTGGATACTTCAGGGGGTCAAAGAGGCAAGTCAGCAAATTCGGAGGAAGCTGTGAAGCTTGCGGCCGCAGGTCCATGCCGCAAGGTCGCCGTAAAGGCCGTTTTTTATAACTATTTTACTGTTTTGGTATTATTAGAGTTTTAGTTTCCTTTTATTTAGAGTTTCCTTTTATTTAGGTTTCTTGTTCATAAAGTTTAGGGTTTAAGAGTTTCGTTTTATTTAGTTTTCTTTTCCTACAAGAATTAGGGTTTATTTTGTAAGCCTATAAAAAGGCATTCTTAAACATTGTTTTGAGAGAGAATTTGGATTAATAAAAGTGAGTTGATTTTCTGGTTAGAAAATTGTGTTCTTATTGAGTGTCCTAGATTGGAAGCTCGGATTATAAACATCGTGGATTCGTTGTTTATAATTGAATTCGACTTATCAGTTGGAGAGTCATCCCAATTGTGGCGCTATTCACAATTCCAAGGTTCGCCCATCTCGGCGCTGGGTCGCGGAGCCATTCATCCTAATACCTTTCTAGGAGATCTTTGGGTCCGTTCCTGTATCATTTGGTATCAGAGCAATCCTAGTTACGGTAATTCCATTCTATCTTAAATTTTGCCTATTATCGTTCTAGTTGTTAAACCATAATTGTTCTAGGGTTTATCATTTAAAAAAAATATCAGGTACTGTTCATCGCCGGAATCACTGTTTACTCCGGGCACTATTCATTGCCGGAAGTTACTGTTCACGTCGGAAAACACTGTTCACGCCGGAAACAATGTTCACACCGGTTACTGTTCAGGGGAAAAAATTTGTTATTATTTTTTAAAAAATTTAATTCATCTAGTTGTCTTGAACTTGGATCATCAATCCTTGTTTAATCGTGTTGTTTTTCAATTTTGAAATCCTAATTGTTCTAGGATTTGTTACTTATAAAAAAGGAAAAAAAAATTGTGACTTTGAGTGCATACACGCAAGGGAGTGAATCACCAAAATAATCATCATGTCCGAACTTCCTAAACCATCAGCTATGGATGATTGGACGGAGTTTTTTCGAGAGATAGTGGGTAGTGAATTCATGATTGAGGCATGGAGAAAACACATATTTCGTACTAGATGTTACGTGAGTAATAAGGCATGTAGTATGGTTATCGATGGAGAGAGTATCTCTAATTTTGCTAGCTCCTACATGGTTGAGAGGTTAGGGCTACCAAACTTTACACATCCGCAGCCTTATGAGTTGCTAGGGCTACATGTCGATGGGCAAGTGCATGTCTCCCAACAAACCCTAGTCACTTTTCGAATAGGGAAGTATTCCGATACGGTGATGTGTGATGTAGTACCAATGGAGGCTAGTCACTTATTACTTGGGAAACCATGGCAAACAGATCGAGAAGTAACTTACAATTTGATGGGTACAAAGAAATATAATTTCATGTATGAGAATAGGAAGATCTCTTTAGTGCCTTTAACACCTGCTCAAGTTCGTGATGATCTATTGGTTTTACAAACCAGCATGAGTGAATGGAAAATCGAAAAGGAGAGCAAAGAGAAAATTGAGAAAGAAAGGATTGAAAAAGAGAAAATTGAAAAAGAAAGGATTGAAAGGGAAAATATTGAGAAAGAGAAAATCGAGAAGGAGGAGGAAGAGCGAGAAAGGGTGGAGAAAGAAGTAACTGACGAGAAATTAATAATTGTTCAAGAAAACTTGAAGCTATCGCAAGTATACGAAGACCCGTTTGATTTTACAGCTTCAAATTTGTCTTGTTCTTGGTTAATCAAACGGATGATCGATGACTACTTCTTCTTAACTCAATGGGCGGATTGGATGGATCTTGTCTCGCGGGCGAATCGTCGAGTTCCATGTGCGGATTTGAGGACAAATCCTTTTGAAGAGGGGGAATATGATATGATATTGACAAGTCATAAAAGTGTTTCTAAGATTTCGGGGATTTATTTGTTAAGTTTGGCAACGTATAGGCAAGTTTGGAAGCTTGGAAAACTATTGGGATACTTCAGGGGGTCAAAGAGGCAAGTCAGCAAATTCGGAGGAAGATGTGAAGCTTGCGGCCGCAAGGGGTCCACAGCCTTGCGACCGTAAGGTCGCCAGAAAGGCTGCCGTTTTTTTTTTATAACTATTTTACTGTTTTGGTATTATTAGAGTTTTAGTTTCCTTTTATTTAGAGTTTCCTTTTATTTAGGTTTCTTGTTCCTAAAGTTTAGGGTTTAAGAGTTTCCTTTTATTTAGTTTTCTTTTCCTACAAGAATTATGGTTTATTTTGTAAGCCTATAAAAAGACATTCTTAAACATTGTTTTGAGAGAGAATTTGGATTAATAAAAGTGAGTTGATTTTCTGGTTAGAAAAGTGTGTTCTTATTGAGTGTCCTGGATTGGAAGCTCGGATTATAAACATCGTGGATTCGTTGTTTATAATTGAATTCGACTTATCAGTTGGAGAGTCATCCCAATTGTGGCGTCATTCACAATTCCAAGGTTCACGTCATCTCGAAGGCGTTGGGTCGCGGAGTCATTCATCCTAATACCTTTCTAGGAGATCTTTGGGTCCGTTCCGTATCATGGAGATAATGACATTCTTGGTATAAACATTTTGTCTTCAATATTGCTTCCATTCAAAAAATTTACTTCAACAGTGAGATTCTCAAGCATGATAATAATTAGTCTTATTTCATTGCACAACCTAGCAGCAGGGTTAATGTTTCTCAACAACATTATCGAAATACCAACCTTAAGTATTAATTCATGGTTAGACAATACCGAACACTTTATATTCTTCAAAAACTCTGTAGGATGATTATCTTCAAACAAACTTGTGTTATTTTCTGCCCTACACATATAATTTGAACTCAAATAAGTTCTTTTTTCTAAGTGATTGTTAGATACCATGTACTCATTTATGGTGTCAAAAACATCAAAAATCGGGGCAAGTATAACACTTCCTTGCAAATATGGCACGTCATAAAAGACTCGGCGGTTAAGGAAGAAAAAAAAGTAATTTTGCGGTTAAAAAAAGTATTTCAACGATTAACATTTTAGAAAAAATGGACCGGCCCATAATTATTTCTTACCAAAATGAGAAATAAAAAACTCACCTCATTGAAAAACACTAAAATGACTACTATATATAAAACCTAGCCCATTAAAATCTCACATCCACCCTTAAGCATCATGTCATGTAAGTTCTCCCTTTTAAACTATTAATATACAATAAAAACTTACAAAAAATGATATTACGTGTATTTTATGTAAGACGTATCTCCTTGACTCGACCCACCGTGTGTTGGTGAGTTGTGTTGTGAGATAGTGGGGCTCCCTCTTACGAATTAAAACTCGTAAGACGGTCTTACCGGAAAACTACTCTTAATAAAATAATACACGACCTCAACACCTAACCAAATTCAACATCTGTCATCTAACAAATACAACCCTTCAGTTAGAACCCTTCATCTAGAATCCTTAATTTGACGTATATTCATTTACTTCAAAATTTCATTTACCTAACATTCGGTAACAAATCGTAGCGATCTCTTCCCAGATTATTCAAATCCTTTTAATTTTTCGTTGAGCTGAAAATTGAGCCTATATCATTTTGTTTTACATTCTATTTCCTTGTACAATTTTTAAAGTTTTTTTAATACAAATCTAATAACCTGAGACTTCAATATTCAAAATAAAGTCAAGTATTTAGTGAAAACATTGTTTAATGATAAATATTTTATTTTACTGTCTAAGATTTGTTATATTCTAAATTTTTAAACATACTTCTTAAGGTTATTTTGAAAAGAATACATAACTCAAATTTTGAGATTTGAATTTATAACTGATGAATTTATCTGTTACATTTCTTAATATTTTTTATTTAACCATTCTTCATGTTTATAAAAAATATATAACTTTATAGTTAGACTATGTCAACAATTTCGTTGTTTATTTTGGCCGAAACTAACTATTTCCTTATAACTTTGATTTTGAGAATCAATTCGAATATTTATTTGTGGGCGTCTCTTAGGACGGATGATATGAAAGCCATAATAGTTGCAGTAAAAATTTTGGGTTCAAAATGTCTAAAGTTTATTTCGTGACCAATTTTTTAAATTTTTTTTGCAGAAGATTAGTTGAACATCCACAAAGAACATCCACATACTTTATATAAATGTGATGGACAATAAAAGGTCAAACATAATATTTTGAATTGTGCTGAGAATAACAACAGTTTGGGAGTATTCAAAGTTTCGAGAAATGTATAAATATATTCATGTCAACTTATCTAAGAATATTAAATGTTTAGTGTAAAAACAAAAGAAAAAACAAAGTGTTTCAGCTTGCAATGTTTTCATTTATAGAAATCTGTTTTAGGCGGGAAAATCACGTTTGTCATTTTATATATATATATATATATATATATATATATATATATATATATATATATATATATATATATATATATATATTACAGTTGAGGTGTACATTACTTTATGTAGTAATTGAGCTCTATTGTTAGATTATATTAATGTAAGGTTAATGTTTTGTAATGAGTAATAGTTTAGAAGATTAATCTAAGGGTGTGACTGCTCATAATATTAAATGTAGGGGGTGACTTTGTAACATGATGAGAAAATAAAGAGTTAAAAGTAGATAATTACTCTCATATTCACAGATAACTACTCTCACACATATGAATATGAGAGTGAATCCCAACCATTAATTTTTTTAAGATAATTTAATCTCAACCTCTAAATAGCTTTAGTCAATTGCACACGTGTGAGAATGAGCTTTATTGTAATATAGATTTGTTTGTAAGTTTTGTAATAATTTTTTTGCAATTTTAAATATTTGTATTTTAATTTTATTATTAATATTTAGTTTGTAGTTTCTTAATTAATTGTTATCGTAATCAACTCAATCTCAATTTAATTTTTGTCCGACCTAGATTTATTATTTTTTTAAAAAACATTTGTTCGTAAGTTTTGTAATTTTAAATATTTGTATTTTAATTTCTTTCTTTTTTTAAAATGTGTGCTAAGTTTTCCTTAATAATTTGAAATATTTGTGATTTCAAAATAATTTTTTATTAGTTCACTCTGTCTCATTCAATTTATTTTATATTTTTTGTTTACTGCAATTTTTATTTTCAAGTTTATTTCAATTAACATGTGTTGTGTAAGAGAGAATGTTTTTGAATGCTTAATTATACTTTTTTTGGATAAGTTACAAAATTTTACAGCGAATAAAATGTTTTATTTCTTTAATTATCGGGAAGTCTTTTTTTTTTGTAGTGTACATTGATCCAACTTCTACAAAATCTCAAACATATACTAATTTACTCGCTTCATACATTGATCACGTCTCTACTGACATGGTGTCATTGGTATGTGCACGAAATCTAGTCTATGTATAATAAATAGATCAGGATGGGCCGAAGCGTAATATCTAAAAAAAAAGGCAAGTGTAAGTGTTTCATACATTTATCATGTCTATATCGATATCTTGTGTAATAGGTACAAATATAAAATCTAATATATACTCCCTCCGTCCCAAAATTATCGTCCTCCTTTCCTTTTTCGTCCGTCTCAAAATAATTATCTAATTTGAAACCTACCTTTTAGAACATCACTTTTACCACTCTACCCTTATTTTTTCACCCTACTTTAATTATGGGCCACATACACATGAGCTTTAAAGGAAACTACACATTAAACCAATATTAATAATCCAGTCAAATAGGTTTTCTTAAACGGTATGTTGGGTCAACCAGGACAATAAATTAGGACGGAAGGAGTAATAAATAGACCAAGATGAGCCGAAGTATAATATCTAAAAATGGCAAGTGTGAGTCGCAATGTATCTCTATCATATTTATAGATGCACCTTATTAATAGTATTCCACTCATGGTTCCATCAAGCTAGGATGTTAAATTTTGTGGACTAATTGGAATATATCCATTGTGGAAAATGGAAACCTAACTAAAATACAAATTTGGCGTATACGGCAAACGGAATTAAAGACTGGTTATGCTTATGCTTACGAAGATTATAAAACTAATTTTTGAAAATAGACTTTTAAATGGTAATTCAAAAAAATATAATGGTTTTTTTTTTTTTTGGAATAGATGGAGTATACGACAAAAGAAATTAAAGACAATAATTATTAAATTCCAAATCGGTTAAGAAGGCCGGTCTATGGATGAGCCTTGCCAAAATAAATGATTGGGGGTGAAAAGTTAAATATTTTGAAAATAAATTATTATCATCTAGAATGTAACCAATTTTATTCATTGGCATTTAAATTATTTTTTTCTCTTTTATCTAATTGGAACATGTGGTTAGCTAAATCATTAGTTATATCAATATATGTAATATCTTATGACAAATGATATTACGAGATAGAGCTTGTGATATAATTATGAGCTTTAGTATTTAAGTCGTTAGATGATTAAGTTGATGATGATTTGGAATGTTCATATCATTACTTAAAAAAGAACATATTTAATCTAACGGTGTAAATATCTTAGGAGATTTGATTTAACGACACTAATACTAAAGCTTGTAATAATACTACATGCTCTAGCTCGTAATATCATAGCTCATATCTTATTAACTTCTTGTGAGAGTACTATTTAAGTAGTAGAGAAGAGAAACTCAACACTATATGGTGACTACTAATCTCAAAGTCAGTCAACACTACATGTAACATCCAAGAAATTAACATGTATGGATTATATATATATATATATATGACCAAGTCTTTGATGAAGGAGACATGTAATTGCAAAGTATTATATTTATATGGTGGAGGAAATTTAAAGACTATAATTATTATCTTCCAAAGTTGGTCAACTCGACCTATAAAACATGCACAAGTCTTTAAGGATGAGAGCTTAAAGTCTATGGATAATAAATAGATCAAAATGAGCTAAACCTAATCTATGAAAAAGGTAAGTCTGAGTGACAATCTATCTTTAACATAGACCCATTTTATTTAGGTTCGTTTGTTGCTGCTGGTGGTTGGTGGCTTATAACTGATAGCTTAGGGTGTTGGCTCAATGACTTGTTGTTGATTTAATGATATACTTTTTGTTCAGCTGATTAAAAACGACTTATGAATATATATTTGTTAAATAAGCTGAAAATTATCGTTTTACCACAAATTGACCATAAACCCGAAAAACCAAAAATCACTCCAAAAAAACTGTAATAAACGAGCACCAATAGTATTATTCAGTACTCCTGTGATGCACCATTTTTTGATTTAGTTTTATTTTGGAAACATAATTTGATATTGGGGGTATACTTAATACATCACCTATAAAATGCTTAATACAACACTTTTAATTTGAAAAATATTTGACCAAATTACCCTTTACATTATTTAATTTTTTAAAGTTAAATTTAATTTAATAAATTTTACAATTAATTTACTAATGAATTTGATTTAGTTACTAAGCACAATTAATTTACTAATTAATTTGATTTAATAAAAAATTAAATTCATTAATTTAAATGTAACAAAAAAAATGAATTTACGTAAAGGGTATTTTGGAAAAAGCATTTTCAAAAGTACTGTATTAAGCATTTTATAGTATTAAGTACCGTTGATATTGAATTGTATCATGGATTCATAATTTGACTGTATAATTCTATGCACTTCACGTGAGAAGGTAATCGAGTCGTACTGTTCGCAACATATTTTATCATGATTTTATTGCAAAATATGTTTATCATTTTATAGAAAGTTGTCATGTGGCAGTATCCATTTCTTTTATAACTTTCCTTATTTCACAGAGAATCGTCACGTGACAATATCAATTTTTATTTTAATAATAGTTAATAAATTTTAATAAAAGTTGGTTTTCATCAAACTAGGATATTACAATTCCTCGACTAATTGGATTATATCGATTGTAAGTGGAGAAAGGAAACCTAATAAAATAAAAAAAATTGACCAAAAGTAAAATATGAAAAAAAAATAGAGAATATGACATTACAAGACGAAAAAAAGAAAGAGCAGATGGATTTGGGTGTTTGTGCTTGCCTTACGAATGCATTCTACTTATAGGATTACATGATTATTTTTCACATAGATTTTACTATATATAGAATATTAGATGATCATAGGTGCTAATTAACAAGGAAAAATGATCAATATATTTTACTATTATATTATACCTTAAATAAATTTTAAATTTTGTATAAATGATATTAAGAGGTAGAGCTTGTAATATTATTACAAGCTTTAGCGTTAGAGTCGTTAGATGATTAAGTTGGTGATGATTTGGAAAGTTCGTATCATTACTTAAAAAAGTATATTTGATCAAACAGTGTAGAGATCTAAGTAAATTTGATCAAACGGTACTAACACTAAAGCTTATAATAATACGACAAGCTCTAGCTTGTAATATCATATCTCTAAATTTTTTCACTAAGGAAATCTTTTACACAACCAAAATCAAATCTTCACAAAAAATAAATAAAAAAAAGATATGAATTGACTCACCCCACCCTTGAGTTCCAGTTAGACGTGACAATTTTTATCCGTACTTATTTGTCCGTCCAGATCGTCCAATAAGTAATGAGTATGAGCACACCTAAAATTTTAAGTGGGCACAAATGAATATGCACATTTGGGCACATTAATTATGATGGGTTAAATGAGTGCCAACTTGGGCACCCATACTAAAACTCATTCTCTTTATCTTTTAATTTTGTTTTATCAATTACATACATAATTATAAAATATTAAGATTAAAAATAACGTTTAACATAATTAATATATCTATATTGTACACCTACCTTTCCAACCGCCACCCCATACCCCCAAATCGCAAAACAAAGCATGAAATGTTATTATATGACTCTGTATCCTTAAATGAAACCCAACATCATTCCCAGATTGCTCAATTTCTATGACTCTGTAAATATCCGTCCATGTTAGTATGTTACACTATAAAAGAATTCATAGCGGTTTTGTGAGCGGTCACAACATGTGACATTCTTATTTGCTCGAACCTTCTCATATATATTTGTTCATGTGGCTTAGTTAGCTTGTTCAATTTTGGTGAGGTTTACACTCGTGTGTTTGTCTATTGAGCTTCAGCGGAATGAATAAAAATCTAACCACAAAATAGAAGATTGAATTTAGGGTTACAACAACAAAAGTACATAATTGACACAAGAGATGAGCGAGAATCGTCTTTTCACGAGAATCGCCACGTGACAACAGCGATTTCTATTTTAATAATAATTAATAGATTTCAATAAAGTTGGTTTTCATCAAACTAGGATATTAAAATTCGTCCACTAATAATTGACCAAAAGTAAAATATGAAAATATAGAGAATATGACATTACAAGACGAAAAAAAGAAAGAGCACATGGATTTGGGTGTTTGTGCTTGCCTTACGAATGCATTCTACTTATAGGATTACATGATTGTTTTTCACATAGATTTTACTATATATAGAATATTAGATGATCTTAGGTGCTAATTAACAAGGAAAAATGATCAATATATTTTACTATTATATTATACCTTAAATAAACTTTAAACTTTTTCACTAAGGAAAACTTTCACACAACCAAAATCAAATCTTCAAAAAAATAAAAAAAGATATGAATTGACTCACCCCACCCTTGAGTTCCAGTTAGAGGTGGTAATTTTTGCCCGTACCTATTTGTCCGTGCCTCGCACGTAAATAATAAGTATAAGCACACCTAAAATTTTAAGTCCGTTCGCATCGTCAATAAATAATAAGTATAAGCACACCTAAAATTTTAAGAACACACT
The DNA here is from genome assembly GCA_013146195.2 of Codonopsis lanceolata. NCBI lineage: Eukaryota > Viridiplantae > Streptophyta > Magnoliopsida > Asterales > Campanulaceae > Codonopsis > Codonopsis lanceolata. Next base: position 9,501,172 of record CM028383.1, on the reverse strand, counting down.
TGAACACATTAATTATGATGAACTAAATGGGGGCACTTGGACATCCATACTAAAACTCATTCTTTTTATCTTTTAATTTTGTTTTATCAATTACATACATAATTATAAACTATTTAAGATTAATAATGACGTTTAACATAATTAATATATCTATATTTTACACCTACCCTTCCAACCGCTACCCCCTACCCCCAAATCGCAAAAGCAAAACATGGAATGTCATTTTATGACTCAGATCCTTAAATGAAACTCAACATCATTCCCAGTTACTCAATTTCTATGACTCAGAATATCATCCATATTACACTATAAATGAATTCATAGCGGTTTTGTGAGCAGTGCAACATGCGACATTCTTATTTGCTCGAACCTTCTCATATATATTTGTACATGTGGCTTAGTTAGCTTCTTCAATTTTTGGTGAGGTTTACACTCGTGTGTTTGTCTATTGGGCTTCAGCGAAATTAAAAATCTAACCACAAAATAGAAGATTGAATTAAGGGTTACAACAACAAAAGTACATAATTGACACAAGAGATGAGCAAACATAGATATTTATTTTTCCTTTTTTTTTTTGGTAAAATTAATGTTTTTTTTTTCATTTTGCGTATTTTTTGTTAAAGAATGATGTTTTTTAATTATTGTATTTATTTTATAATTTTGTGTTAATAAGTAGATGGGCGTACATAGGCGTCTATGCCCATTTATTACCCGCTCATATATATATGTCCATGACATGAACACTTATTCATCCGCCAATTTGAACACATTACTCATATAGATGCCATCCATACCTACTAATACCTACCTATTTACCACCTCTAATTCTAGTCAATCGCTCCCTCTCTCTCTCTCTTTCGGCTCTCTAAGACCATCTCAACCCAAAAACCCCAATTTGGGTCCAAACTTACCTCAATTTGGAGCAGGTTTGACTATCCACTATTCCAACTCCAACCCTTCATACCAAATCTTACACCAAAAAGAATATTCCTTAGTATATTCTATTTTGATTTTCTACTATAATATTTAAAATTGTAATTATTAAGATTACACAATTAATAATTATTATATCTAATAAGTTTATTTTTATAATATTATTTATATAATTAATTATATATTAAAATTAGTAATTTAATATATTTTAAATTACAAACCATTTGATAAATACAAACACATACATTATGATAAAACAAACAATACAGTTATTTAAATACTAATCAATTAAAATATTTTTAAATTGTATGTCATTTTTTATTTTCAAGTTGAATGTCATTTTTTTAAAAATTACATTATTAATATTTATTACATAACTATTATTAGTTATTAATCAATTAAAATATTTTTAAATTTATAATATAAATTATGAATAATTTTTTGTATTTAAAAATCAATTTGTTGTATTTAAAAATCAATTTTTTATTTTAAAAAGATGTGGGTCCCATCAACCCCAATTTGGGGTTAGATGAATAGTGTTGCCCCAAATTTGGGGTAATACTATTCATGGTCTCAAATTAGTGTTGGGTTTGGGGGTTGGGTTGGAATGAATTTGGGGTAAAGTTGGACCCAATTTGAGGTTTTTGGGGTATGAATTGAAGTTGCTCTAACTTTACTCTTGTTTTTCCTTTTCCTTCCCCCCAAACTTTCATTCAAAAGCGAAGTAACTTTTTTTCTATTTTTATTACTCCATTATTATTTTAATACAGTGGATCAAGCTTATTTGACACTTAATCAAAGTTGACCCAAAATCAAATTGTAAGCCTAATTTCCTTGCCCAATTATGGCAGGAATATTCTCACCAATTTAAACCGGTCAAAACATTGTTATTTTAAAAATATGAGACAAATCCACTTTTACTTCCAATTTTACTAGATATTAGATTCTACATCACCGTAGATAAAAATGTAATTTTTTTCTTATTAGTTTAATCTAAGGGGGATCTTTTAGAATAAAATAAGGCATCTTATTTTTTGCTTAATGTCACACTTTTTAAAATCAAATTATCATATTACTCTTCATGTTTTTCTTTTAAAAAATGTGGGGTTAATTTGACTAGACTATATTGTTAACATTAATTCTAAGTTAATAATTATGGCCTTGTCCCCGGACTACAATGAAGTAGTCATTTGAATAATTGAATATGCACGACAAATCTTCACTTTGGTGGGCCTTGTTCCTAGTTGGACATTTTAGCCTGCTTTTTTGTAATTTGTTCTAAAACATTTTAATTACCTTTGATCAGAATAGAACGCCAAGTGATGAATGTTGAAAGAGGGACGATGCGACCAAGGAGAGTGAAAGTAAAAAAAAAAAATTGATCCTTGGAGTTGGATATTTAGGAGAGATACTTTTAGTCAAATGCGTTTTTTCTTAAACCGTGCGTCAAGTTAACTTAGACAATAGTTTTTTTTTTATTTCCAATAAAAATATAATTGATGACATGCATTAAAATCTTTAACGATAAAGGTTATTATTGTCTACATAAAAAAATCGTATATAATTCAAGTAAAAGGTTATTGTGTCCTAATAAAAACAAATTCAATGAATTTAAATGAAAACAAATTCAGTTAATATAATGGAAATACTTATCCAGCCTGAAGGCGACCCATGTTGATTTGAAGGAGTGGCTGCATTATATAATATTCATATTCATGTAGGATATGCCTACACCTTTCCTTTAAACCAAAAATAAAAAAAGGAAAATGAATCAAGAAAAAGTGTTTGGAGTGCTGCTCTTCTGCCTAATCAAAGCAACCATAGGATTAATAGCGAAGCCCGGTTGTCCAGAGAATTGTGGAAACGTTAAGATCCCATACCCATTTGGTATTGGATCCGATTGCTCTGCTAACCACACCTTCACAATTACTTGCATCAACAATTCCAAGCCTTTCCTCGATAGCATCAATCTCGAGGTCCTCAAAATTGGATTGGCCGATCATTATGGCCATGATTCAAACTCGAACAATTATTATTCTTTCCAGTACATTGGTGTAAATGTCCCGGTAGCCATGTCGGATTGTCCAACAGCTAGTGTTTCCCGTCTGCCATACTTGAATTTGTCGGCAACTCCTTTTTCGGTCAACAACATCTCCAATTTATTCATTGGAATTGGATGCAACAGTGTGGCACAATTGTTTGATGCCACTACAAACCAAGGAAGAACACACATAGTAGATGTGTCCATGTGCAGCAACGATACTAGTATAATGGAGTACTAATGCTGGA
>CM028383.1:9464414-9497850 GCA_013146195.2 Codonopsis lanceolata | reverse complement strand
GAACATCCACATACTTTATATAAATGTGATGGACAATAAAAGGTCAAACATAATATTTTGAATTGTCTTTGAGAATAACAATGGGCCATTTGGGAGTATTCAAAGTTTCGAGAAATGTATAAATATATTCATGTCAACTTATCTAAGAATATTAAATGTTTAGTGTAAAAACAAAAGAAAAAACAAAGTGTTTCAGCTTGCAATGTTTTCATTTATAGAAATCGGTTTTAGGCGGGAAAATCACGTTTGTCATTTTATATATATATATATATATATATATATATATATATATATATATATATATATATATATATATATATATATATATATATATACGATTGAGGTGTACATTACTTTATGTAGTAATTGAGCTCTATTGTTAGATTATATTAATGTAAGGTTAATGTTTTGTAATGAGTAATAGTTTAGAAGATTAATCTAAGGGTGTGACTGCTCATAATATTAAATGTAGGGGGTGACTTTGTAACATGATGAGAAAATAAAGAGTTAAAAGTAGATAATTACTCTCATATTCACAGATAACTACTCTCACACATATGAATATGAGAGTGAATCCCAACCATTAATTTTTTTAAGATAATTTAATCTCAACCTCTAAATAGCTTTAGTCAATTGCACACGTGTGAGAATGAGCTTTATTGTAATATAGATTTGTTTGTAAGTTTTGTAATAATTTTTTTGCAATTTTAAATATTTGTATTTTAATTTTATTATTAATATTTAGTTTGTAGTTTCTTAATTAATTGTTATCGTAATCAACTCAATCTCAATTTAATTTTTGTCCGACCTAGATTTATTATTTTTTAAAAAAACATTTGTTCGTAAGTTTTGTAATTTTAAATATTTGTATTTTAATTTCTTTCTTTTTTTAAAATGTGTGCTAAGTTTTCCTTAATAATTTGAAATATTTGTGATTTCAAAATAATTTTTTATTAGTTCACTCTCTCTCATTCAATTTATTTTATATTTTTTGTTTACTGCAATTTTTATTTTCAAGTTTATTTCAATTAACATGTGTTGTGTAAGAGAGAATGTTTTTGAACGCTTAATTATACTTCTTTTGGATAAGTTACAAAATTTTACAGCGAATAAAATGTTTTATTTCTTTAATTATCGGGAAGTCTTTTTTTTTGTAGTGTACATTGATCCGACTTCTACAAAATCTCAAACATATACTAATTTACTCGCTTCATACATTGATCACGTCTCTACTGACATCGTGTCATTGGCACGTGCACGAAATCTAGTCTATGTATAATAAATAGATCAGGATGGGCCGAAGCGTAATATCTAAAAAAAAGGCAAGTGTAAGTGTTTCATACATTTATCATGTCTATACTGATACTGTGTAATAGGTACAAATATAAAATCTAATATATACTCCCTCCGTCCCAAAATTATCGTCCTCCTTTCCTTTTTCGTCCGTCTCAAAATAATTATCTAATTTGAAACCTACCTTTTAGAACATCACTTTTACCACTCTACCCTTATTTTTTCACCCTACTTTAATTATGGGCCATATACACATGGGCTTTAAAGGAAACTATACATTAAACCAATATTAATAATCCAATTAAATAAGTTTTCTTAAATGATACATCGGGTCAACCAGGACAATAAATAAAGAACAGAAGGAGTAATAAATAGATCAAGATGAGCCGAAGTGTCATATCTAAAGAAGGCAAGTGTGAGTCGCAATGTATCTCTATCATATTTATAGATGCACCTTATTAATAGTATTCCACTCATGGTTCCATCAAGCTAGGATGTTAAATTTTGTGGACTAATTGGAATATATCCATTGTGGAAAATGGAAACCTAACTAAAATACAAATTTGGCGTATACGGCAAACGGAATTAAAGACTGGTTATGCTTATGCTTACGAAGATTATAAAAGTAATTTTTGAAAATAGATTTTTAAATGATAATTCAAAAAAATATAATGGTTTTTTTTTTTTTTTTTTGGAATAGATGGAGTATACGACAAAAGAAATTAAAGACAATAATTATTAAATTCCAAATCGGTTAATAAGGCCGGTCTATGGATGAGCCTTGCCAAAATAAATGATTGGGGTGAAAAGTTAAATATTTTGAAAATAAATTATTATCATCTAGAATGTAACCAATTTTATTCATTGGCATTTAAATTATTGTTTTCTCTTTTATCTAATTGGAACATGTGGTTAGCTAAATCATTAGTTATATCAATATATGTAATATCTTATGACAAATGATATTACGAGATAGAGCTTGTGATATAATTATGAGCTTTAGTATTTAAGTCGTTAGATGATTAAGTTGATGATGATTTGGAATGTTCATATCATTACTTAAAAAAGAACATATTTAATCTAACGGTGTAAATATCTTAGGAGATTTGATTTAACGACACTAATACTAAAGCTTGTAATAATACTACATGCTCTAGCTCGTAATATCATAGCTCATATCTTATTAACTTCTTGTGAGAGTACTATTTAAGTAGTAGAGAAGAGAAACTCAACACTATATGGTGACTACTAATCTCAAAGTCAGTCAACACTACATGTAACATCCAAGAAATTAACATGTATGGATTATATATATATATATATATATATATGACCAAGTCTTTGATGAAGGAGACATGTAATTGCAAAGTATTATATTTATATGGTGGAGGAAATTTAAAGACTATAATTATTATCTTCCAAAGTTGGTCAACTCGACCTATAAAACATGCACAAGTCTTTAAGGATGAGAGCTTAAAGTCTATGGATAATAAATAGATCAAAATGAGCTAAACCTAATCTATGAAAAAGGTAAGTCTGAGTGACAATCTATCTTTAACATAGACCCATTTTATTTAGGTTCGTTTGTTCGGTGGTTGGTGGCTTATAACTGATAGCTTAGGGTGTTGGCTCAATGACTTGTTGTTGATTTAATGATATACTTTTTGTTCAGCTGATTAAAAACGACTTATGAATATATATTTGTTAAATAAGCTGAAAATTATCGTTTTACCACAAATTGACCATAAACCCGAAAAACCAAAAATCACTCCAAAAAAACTGTAATAAACGAGCACCAATAGTATTATTCAGTACTCCTGTGATGCACCATTTTTTGATTTAGTTTTATTTTGGAAACATAATTTGATATTGGGGGTATACTTAATACATCACCTATAAAATGCTTAATACAACACTTTTAATTTGAAAAATATTTGACCAAATTACCCTTTACATTATTTAATTTTTTAAAGTTAAATTTAATTTAATAAATTTTACAATTAATTTACTAATGAATTTGATTTAGTTACTAAGCACAATTAATTTACTAATTAATTTGATTTAATAAAAAATTAAATTCATTAATTTAAATTTAACAAAAAAAATGAATTTACGTAAAGGGTATTTTGGAAAAAGCATTTTCAAAAGTACTGTATTAAGCATTTTATAGGTGTTGTATTAAGTACCGTTGATATTGAATTGTATCATGGATTCATAATTTGACTGTATAATTCTATGCACTTCACGTGAGAAGGTAATCGAGTCGTACTGTTCGCAACATATTTTATCATGATTTTATTGCAAAATATGTTTATCATTTTATAGAAAGTTGTCATGTGGCAAGATTCATTTCTTTTATAACTTTCCTTATTTCACAGAGAATCGCCACGTGACAATATCAATTTTTATTTTAATAATAGTTAATAAATTTTAATAAAAGTTGGTTTTCATCAAACTAGGATATTACAATTCCTCGACTAATTGGATTATATCGATTGTAAGTGGAGAAAGGAAACCTAATAAAATAAAAAAAATTGACCAAAAGTAAAATATGAAAAAATAGAGAATATGACATTACAAGACGAAAAAAAGAAAGAGCAGATGGATTTGGGTGTTTGTGCTTGCCTTACGAATGCATTCTACTTATAGGATTACATGATTATTTTTCACATAGATTTTACTATATATAGAATATTAGATGATCATAGGTGCTAATTAACAAGGAAAAATGATCAATATATTTTACTATTATATTATACCTTAAATAAATTTTAAATTTTGTATAAATGATATTAAGAGGTAGAGCTTGTAATATTATTACAAGCTTTAGCGTTAGAGTCGTTAGATGATTAAGTTGGTGATGATTTGGAAAGTTCGTATCATTACTTAAAAAAGTATATTTGATCAAACAGTGTAGAGATCTAAGTAAATTTGATCAAACGGTACTAACACTAAAGCTTATAATAATACGACAAGCTCTAGCTTGTAATATCATATCTCTAAATTTTTTCACTAAGGAAATCTTTTACACAACCAAAATCAAATCTTCACAAAAAATAAATAAAAAAAAGATATGAATTGACTCACCCCACCCTTGAGTTCCAGTTAGACGTGACAATTTTTATCCGTACTTATTTGTCCGTCCAGATCGTCCAATAAGTAATGAGTATGAGCACACCTAAAATTTTAAGTGGGCACAAATGAATATGCACATTTGGGCACATTAATTATGATGGGTTAAATGAGTGCCAACTTGGGCACCCATACTAAAACTCATTCTCTTTATCTTTTAATTTTGTTTTATCAATTACATACATAATTATAAAATATTAAGATTAAAAATAACGTTTAACATAATTAATATATCTATATTGTACACCTACCTTTCCAACCGCCACCCCATACCCCCAAATCGCAAAACAAAGCATGAAATGTTATTATATGACTCTGTATCCTTAAATGAAACCCAACATCATTCCCAGATTGCTCAATTTCTATGACTCTGTAAATATCCGTCCATGTTAGTATGTTACACTATAAAAGAATTCATAGCGGTTTTGTGAGCAGTGCAACATGTGACATTCTTATTTGCTCGAACCTTCTCATATATATTTGTTCATGTGGCTTAGTTAGCTTGTTCAATTTTTGGTGAGGTTTACACTCGTGTGTTTGTCTATTGAGCTTCAGCGGAATTAAAAATCTAACCACAAAATAGAAGATTGAATTTAGGGTTACAACAACAAAAGTACATAATTGACACAAGAGATGAGCAGAGAATCGTCTTTTCACAGAGAATCGTCACGTGACAACAGCGATTTCTATTTTAATAATAATTAATAGATTTCAATAAAGTTGGTTTTCATCAAACTAGGATATTAAAATTCGTCCACTAATAATTGACCAAAAGTAAAATATGAAAATATAGAGAATATGACATTACAAGACGAAAAAAAGAAAGAGCACATGGATTTGGGTGTTTGTGCTTGCCTTACGAATGCATTCTACTTATAGGATTACATGATTGTTTTTCACATAGATTTTACTATATATAGAATATTAGATGATCTTAGGTGCTAATTAACAAGGAAAAATGATCAATATATTTTACTATTATATTATACCTTAAATAAACTTTAAACTTTTTCACTAAGGAAAACTTTCACACAACCAAAATCAAATCTTCAAAAAAATAAAAAAAGATATGAATTGACTCACCCCACCCTTGAGTTCCAGTTAGAGGTGGTAATTTTTGCCCGTACCTATTTGTCCGTTCAGACCGTCCAATAAATAATAAGTATAAGCACACCTAAAATTTTAAGTATACACACTTGAACACATTAATTATGATGAACTAAATGGGGGCACTTGGACATCCATACTAAAACTCATTCTTTTTATCTTTTAATTTTGTTTTATCAATTACATACATAATTATAAACTATTTAAGATTAATAATGACGTTTAACATAATTAATATATCTATATTTTACACCTACCCTTCCAACCGCTACCCCCTACCCCCAAATCGCAAAGCAAAACATGGAATGTCATTTTATGACTCTGTATCCTTAAATGAAACTCAACATCATTCCCAGATTACTCAATTTCTATGACTCTGTAAATATCCGTCCATATTACACTATAAATGAATTCATAGCGGTTTTGTGAGCAGTGCAACATGCGACATTCTTATTTGATCGAACCTTCTCATATATATTTGTTCATGTGGCTTAGTTAGCTTGTTCAATTTTTGGTGAGGTTTACACTCGTGTGTTTATCTATTGAGCTTCAGCGAAATTAAAAATCTAACCACAAAATAGAAGATTGAATTAAGGGTTACAACAACAAAAGTACATAATTGACACAAGAGATGAGCAAACATAGATATTTATTTTTCCTTTTTTTTTTGGTAAAATTAATGTTTTTTTTTTCATTTTACGTATTTTTTGTTAAAGAATGATGTTTTTTAATTATTGTATTTATTTTATAATTTTGTGTTAATAAGTAGATGGGCGTACATAGGCGTCTATGCCCATTTATTACCCGCTCATATATATATGTCCATGACATGAACACTTATTCATCCGCCAATTTGAACACATTACTCATATAGATGCCATCCATACCTACTAATACCTACCTATTTACCACCTCTAATTCTAGTCAATCGCTCCCTCTCTCTCTCTCTTTCTGGCTCTCTAAGACCATCTCCAACCCAAAAACCCCAATTTGGGTCCAAACTTACCTCAATTTGGAGCAGTTTCAGCACTATCCACTATTCCAACTCCAACCCTTCATACCAAATCTTACACCAAAAAGAATATTCCTTAGTATATTCTATTTTGATTTTCTACTATAATATTTAAAATTGTAATTATTAAGATTACACAATTAATAATTATTATATCTAATAAGTTTATTTTTATAATATTATTTATATAATTAATTATATATTAAAATTAGTAATTTAATATATTTTAAATTACAAACCATTTGATAAATACAAACACATACATTATGATAAAACAAACAATACAGTTATTTAAATACTAATCAATTAAAATATTTTTAAATTGTATGTCATTTTTTATTTTCAAGTTGAATGTCATTTTTTTAAAAATTACATTATTAATATTTATTACATAACTATTATTAGTTATTAATCAATTAAAATATTTTTAAATTTATAATATAAATTATGAATAATTTTTTGTATTTAAAAATCAATTTGTTGTATTTAAAAATCAATTTTTTATTTTAAAAAGATGTGGGTCCCATCAACCCCAATTTGGGGTTAGATGAATAGTGTTGCCCCAAATTTGGGGTAATACTATTCATGGTCTCAAATTAGTGTTGGGTTTGGGGGTTGGGTTGGAATGAATTTGGGGTAAAGTTGGACCCAATTTGGGGTTTTGGGGTATGAATTGAAGTTGCTCTAACTTTACTCTTGTTTTTCCTTTTCCTTCCCCCCAAACTTTCATTCAAAAGCGAAGTAACTTTTTTTCTATTTTTATTACTCCATTATTATTTTAATACAGTGGATCAAGCTTATTTGACACTTAATCAAAGTTGACCCAAAATCAAATTGTACAAGCCTAATTTCCTTGCCCAATTATGGCAGGAATATTCTCACCAATTTAAACCGGTCAAAACATTGTTATTTTAAAAATATGAGACAAATCCACTTTTACTTCCAATTTTACTAGATATTAGATTCTACATCACCGTAGATAAAAATGTAATTCTTTTTTTCTTATTAGTTTAATCTAAGGGGGATCTTTTAGAATAAAATAATGCATCTTATTTTTTGCTTAATGTCACACTTTTTAAAATCAAATTATCATATTACTCTTCATGTTTTTCTTTAAAAAAATGTGGGGTTAATTTGACTAGACTATATTGTTAACATTAATTCTAAGTTAATAATTATGGCCTTGTCCCCGGACTACAATGAAGTAGTCATTTGAATAATTGAATATGCACGACAAATCTTCACTTTGGTGGGCCTTGTTCCTAGTTGGATTATTAGGTCTCGTTTGGTGTTGCGTTTTTATTTTCAAGACGCAGTTTTTTTTTTTTTTTGTAATTTGTTCGAAAAACTATTTTAAAATTTTATTTTCATAAATAAAATAGTTGTAAACGCAATACGTACATCAAGACACTCTTTTGATACGTGGTTTGCATTTTTTAAATTTTTTTTTTAATTTTGATTTTCGTAGTTTTGTAATGCTAAGATGAATAAGTGAAAGAGGGACGATGTGCGACCAAGGAGAGTGAAAGTAAAAAAAAATTGATCCTTGGAGTTGGATATTTAGGAGAGATACTTTTAGTCAAATGCGTTTTTTCTTAAACCGTGCGTCAAGTTAACTTAGACAATAGTTTTTTTTTTATTTCCAATAAAAATATAATTGATGACATGCATTAAAATCTTTAACGAAAGGTTATTATTGTCTACATAAAAAAATCGTATATAATTCAAGTAAAAGGTTATTGTGTCCTAATAAAAACAAATTCAATGAATTTTAATGAAAACAAATTCAGTTAATATAATGGAAATACTTATCCAGCCTGAAGGCGACCTATGTTGATTTGAAGGAGTGGCTGCATTATATAATATTCATATTCATGTAGGATATGCCTACACCTTACCTTTAAACCAAAATTTAAAAAAAAGGAAAAATGAATCAAGAAAAAATGTTTGGAGTGCTGCTGCTCTTCTGCCTAATCAAAGCAACCATAGGATTAATAGCGAAGCCCGGTTGTCCAGAGAATTGTGGAAACGTTAAGATCCCATACCCATTTGGTATTGGATCCGATTGCTCTGCTAACCACACCTTCACAATTACTTGCATCAACAATTCTAAGCCTTTCCTCGACAGCATCAATCTCGAGGTCCTCGAAATTGGATTCGCCGATAAATATTATCAATTAATTGAGAATGATTCATTCTTGTTTCTTTATTTATTCCAGTACATTCGTGTAAATGTCCCGGTAGCCAGGTCGAATTGTCCAACAGCTAGTGTTTCCCGTCCGCCATACTTGAATTTGTCGGCAACTCCTTTTTCCGTCAACAACATCTCCAATATATTTATTGGGATTGGATGCAACAGTGTGGCACAATTGTTCGATGCCACTACAAACCAAGGAAGAACACACATAGTAGAGTGTGTGTCCATGTGCAGCAACAATGATACTAGTACTAATGGGAGTGGATGCTACGGAATCAATTGCTGCCAGACGTTAATCCCTTCAATATCCTCCAAGGTTGTTGATGTGTCTTTGTCAAGTATTTCTAACAACACAAGTGGATGCAATTATGGGTTTCTTGTGGAGAGGAGATGGTTTAGTAACTTGACGGATCCCTTTACCGTGAAACGACTGCAAAATGTTCCTCTTGTGCTGGATTGGAGGACTGACGAAAAGTGCTATCGTTGTGAGATGTTTGATGGTTATTTTAATTCGTCAGACTGCAGCGATCAAATCGACTGCTCTTGTCGAAGTTATGAAGGAAACGCTTATTTGCAAAATGGATGCAAAAGTAGATCCCACACACCCTACTAACTTTGTTGACATATATAGTAATACTAAATCAATAATATACCTACTTGGTTATTACTTACTTTGTTTCATGTTCGTTTACAGTTGACGGCTGGTGCGACAATTCGACCATGTGCTCTGGCGACACAACCTGTACCAAAGATCCATATTATTCAAGTATTAGTAGATGCCAAACGCTTCCAAAATCAAAAACCGTAATGTTTGCTATCGTAGGTAAGGACTCTCCTCTTTTCATGGGCGTGTAAAATGAATATATTGTTAATCATGGGTGGCACCAACAAGAAGAAACATCACAAGAACAAATTAACAATTATATGGCTTTTCGTGTCTCTTTCTATACATGTAGGTATTGGCAGTGGTCTTGGGGGACTATTTCTTGTTATTGGTGCGTGGTGGTTGTGGAAAATAATCAAGAGAAGAAAGAAGGCTATGCTCAAGAAAAAATTCTTCAAGCGAAATGGTGGTTTGCTATTACAACAACAATTGAATTCAAATGAAGAAGGTTATGTTGAAAAAACCAAAGTTTTCACTTCCAAGGAGCTATATAAGGCTACCGATGGCTACAACGAGAATCGAATCATTGGTCATGGAGGCCAGGGCACTGTTTACAAAGGAATGTTGACAGATGGAAATATTGTAGCAATTAAAAAGTCGACAATAGTGGATGAGGAAAAGCTTGATGAATTCATCAACGAGGTTGTCATATTATCGCAGATTAACCACAGAAACGTGGTCAAACTGCACGGGTGCTGTTTGGAAACAGAAGTTCCTCTGCTTGTTTATGATTTCATTCCAAATGGAACCCTCTTCGAGTACATACATCATCAACAAAATGATGACTTTCCACTTTCATGGGATGTGCGCTTAAGGATTGCTTCAGAAGTTGCACACTCTCTTTCTTACCTACACTCTGCAGCTTCGCAACCAATTTATCATCGTGACATCAAATCTACTAACATACTTTTGGATGATAAATACAGAGCAAAAGTGGCTGATTTCGGGACGTCAAAAACAACGACTATTGATCAAACTCACATGACAACAAGAGTACTAGGAACATTTGGATACTTGGACCCAGAGTACTTCCAATCAAGTCAATTTACTGCAAAAAGTGATGTTTATAGTTTTGGGGTAGTTCTTCTTGAACTTTTAACAGGTCAGAAAGCCATTCTACCAATCACATTCGAGGAAGGACGAAGTTTAGCAACTCATTTTATGTTTAGCATGGAAGAGAATCGTTTATTTGATATTCTTGATGCTCAAGTTCAAGAAGAAGGTGGAAAAGAAGAGATTATTAGAGTCGCCAACCTAGCAAGAAGATGCTTGAATTTGAATGGGAAAAAAAGGCCGACAATGACAGAAGTCGCAATGGAACTCGATGCTATTCGAATATCGCCCAAAGATTCACCCACTCAAGTGCACCATGAAGAGATTGATGATCATAGTAGCATCATGGAACTTGCTCCTCCTTTGGAAACTCTATCAACCTCTATAACATCTTCCCCGGAAGATAAGCCTTTGTTATTCAACTAGTCCATGCACGTTATTGTTAGAATTTTCCAGGCATGTAAGAGTGATATAATATTTATTGTGTGAGTTCTTGTGATAATAAAAGTATTGGTGTTTGATGTATTTTTACCCTACTCCATATTGTAAAACTTAATTCATATTATTATTGTTACCTTTTGTTTACCGATTTGGGTACGTGACTCAAGCTTTAGTGTCAGAACTTGTCAGTCATGGACCTTGGTAGAGGTGCACACCTACACTATCTGGGATAGCTAGCGAAATACGTTGATCTGAAGCCATATCAACTTGATAGGATCCGAGGATATCGTTCCAAGTTAGTACTTGGAAGAATTTTGCTAGCTCAATATTTAGTGTAATTTTTTTTTTGATGAGTACATTTATCCAAATCGACAAACATACATCAAGTCCAACCTTGAGGGACAATACTTGTGGAGTGTTACGTGAAACCAGACAGAAACGCCAATGAACTAAAGAAATGGAAAATGAAATCCAAAAAGGCCATGTTGTCACGACGCGACCCGGATTCCAACACGAAACCCCAAGGTCATGTCGCTGAAACTAACATAAGAAGAGGACAAACACTTGTTAAATAGTAGTGCGAGTCGAATAGTCGAGCTAACAAGATCTAAACATGAACATAAAGCCGCACTAAAATACGGGATTAACGGATGTCAAGTTACAGGGTTTTAAATGCAAAAGAAAATAAAAATGCATAAACAGTGAATTACAGGGGCTAAAGTGCAAAAATCAAAAGAAAAAGAGAAAATTGTGTGGCCCTAACCCATTCTGGGCGCGGCGTCCAGTTCCTCCTACGACCGCGCCCATAGGCCCCTGTTCAGCTGTAGCAGTTACCTATTAGTGCAACTCTTTCGACGTACGGTACAAGCCGTTAAAGCACGAAAGAAAATATCAGGCTTACCTTAACCACGAAGGAAAGTCTCATCTCAGCCTATAAATAGAGGGTCCTGGGTAGTAAAAAAAGACAGTTAAGAAAATTTACACACAGTTTACGCTCACAATATGTTGAGAGTTTACAGAGAGAGACCGCTGAGGTTATTTTCCATCCAACCCCGAAGCTCCGCCAAACTGCCAAATCTTCCCCTAAACACTAAAACCCTCCGGCCAAACTGAACCCTAGCTACCCAACTAGGTTTCCGCCCTATTTCACTGGTTCAAAAGAACCCAAAAGAGTAGTTGCCATGCCCGATTCCAGATGACAAATTAAACAAAAGCATCTCGCTTGATTTCAGACTCAACAGGCACGCAAAGCAAATAAAAGAAATCAATTGTGTCGCTCGAATTCCGAGGCAAAAACAACAAAAAGAGCAGTTGCGCTGCCCAAAATCCCACAAAAGCAAAGCAAAAAGACTCGCTCTCCCTGAAGGACAGAGCGAGTGCACCCTAAAGCCTACCAGAAGAAAGTTTGATACGGGATAAAGCCTTCACGCTTCAAGAAATAGGTACCTTAAAAGTTTTATTTACTTTTATCTTAAAAAGTGCTATTTAAAAGGTGCGATCTCCTTCTTCCTTGGCGGCTAGGGTACACCCTTCCCCCTCTTGCACGCAAACATGGCGGATCCTCCACCGCCAGCCCCTCCTGATCCTCTCCATGCGACCAAATCCTTTGCGGAAGTTCTTTCCTCTCCCCCAATTCCTAATCCCATTGCCTTCCTTATACCTCCTTCATCTTACAAAGGGGAACCCTCTCTAAAGTTGTCCCCGGATGTTATAGCAGCCCTTGCAAAGCCCTTTCATAACGCTCTCATTGGGAAGTTCTCTCATGGCCGCCCTTCCTTAGAATCCATCCGCAAACACTTCCACACCTTTGGTCTTAAAGCGGCCTTCACCATAGGGCATCTTGATGCTAAACATATCCTCATTCAGGTTCATCACGACGATGATTTTCAGCGTCTTTGGATAAAAGACCAATGGTATCTTGGTCGATTCCTATCTTGGCGTGTTCAAGTGGTCTCCAGATTTTCGACCGGATGTAGAGAGTCCCATTGTTCGGTTTGGTTCTCCCTTCTGGATTACCTATTCACCTTTTTCACAAAACAACCCTATTCTCCATAGCCTCCTTATTTGGGCGTCCCCTTATGATTGATCAGCCAACCGCCAACCTCACCCGTCCAAGTGTTGCTAGGGTTTGTGTGAGATCGACCTCACTAAACCTCTTCCTACTGCATCTGGGTTGATGGATGCTACGCTTGGCGACCTCTTGGGCCGAGAACACTCCCCTCTATTGCTCTCATTGTCTTCGCCAAGGACACTCAGAGCTTTCATGTAAGATCAAAAACCCCTCCTTATTGGCTCGTAAAGAGACGCAAACTGAACCTCCTCCGCCGCCCCCTCCTACTGCTCGTTGGACTCCGAAAAAATCTACTGGTCCGAGTGATAATCAACCTATTCCAAAGTCCAATGATACAAGACCTACTTCTTCAACAGCGGCTCCTCAAGCTCATGATAATGGTAAGCCTAATCCTCCTCCATCGCATACTTCTACTGATCAGGATCCTTCTTTTGTGGCACAGGTTGCTTCCACAATGCCTCCTCCCACTCATTGCCCAACCGAGTCTCCATGCACTAATTTGGATCAAAATCCTAATGTTGATCAAATTCCTAATGTTAGTAATTATGAGGCCGATGAACCCCAAGCAGATCCCCCTCTTCAACCGGTTGATCCGATTCTTTCTCCTAATCGTTTCTCCGTCCTCAGTGAAGACACTAATTCTGATCATGATACTGATCCGGGCCATGAAGTTTTTGCAGAAACAGACGTTGGCTCTCGACCTGATACTGACATTGCTTCTAATGCCCATCTCTTCGATCAACTCAATTTGGACACATCTATTCCTATTACAAAAGGGGCTGTTCAAAAGAAAAATAAGTTGGCTGCTTCAACTATCACAACAAGGTCTAAAGCTCAGAACACTTCCAATCATTCCCATGGCTGTTAACCTTCTCTTTTGGAATATTAGAGGAATTGGTAATGACTCTTCTATTGGTCGTTTAAAGAAACTTATTAAGCTTCATAACATCACAATGATTGCCATTTTTGAGCCCATGCTGGACATTAATCAGCTTACCCGTATTGCCAAACGTCTTCGATTTAAGCTTAGCTACTCCAATCATCGTAGCTCGATTTGGTTATTTGTTAAATCTTCATTTACTTGTAATGTCTTGTATGACACGGATCAACATCTCACAGTGCGTGCCAAGCATTTTAAATGGTCGAGCCCGGCTATTGTTATGTGTGTTTATGCCAACTGTGATATTCATATTTGTCAAACATTATGGACTGATCTCATGGATTTAAGTGCATCTTTTGGCTCCACCCCATGGCTTGTTGGAGGATACTTTAATATAATTCTTTCTCCGGAAGAAAAATCGGGTGGAAACGGTTGGGATCGTTTAGGGGCTATGGACTTCCATTCCTGCATGTCCGCTTCAAGCATTTTCGACCTTGGCTATTCTGGAAGCGACTTCACTTGGTGGAATTCTAGAGATGGCCAGGCTTCTATATTTCAGCGGCTAGATCGCATGCTCAGCAATAATTCTTGGCAGCAGTTTTTTCGCTCAACTAATGTTCGACATTTGAGCCGCACTTGCTCTGATCATGCTCCACTCCTCATCAATATTGTTCAGGAAAGTTCATCCCACCCTTCATCTTTTAGATTTCTCAATGCTTGGACCTCCCACTTGTCCTTTCTTCCTTTAATTAAAGAGCATTGGCAGAATAATATTACAGGCCGACCCATGTTTATTTTTGCTAAGAAGTTGACTCTTTGTAGACAGGCTTTGAAGATTTAGAATAAAGAAGTTTTTGGTAATATATTCACAGCCATTCAAACTGCTGAAGATGAAGTGCAGCGCGCAGAATTTCTTTTTGAGGCCACAAAATCTAATGCCGATAGGACTGCTATGAATTTGGCGCATGCTCAGTTAAAATTGGCTCTTAAAAATGAGGAATTATATTGGCGACAGAAAACCAAAATTAAATGGCTTAAGGATGGAGAAGGTAATTCTAAGCTGTTCCACGCTTCAGTTCAACAGGCTCGACGTCATCTTCATATTCACTCCATTCAAGGTTCTGATGGACAAACTTACTCAACTGAAGATGACATTAAGCAACAAGCTGTAATGCATTTCCAATCCCAGCTTCAGTGCTCCTCCACTTCAGATAATGATTGTCTTCTTGCTATTCCTTCTCTAATTACGGGGGATATGAATACTTCTCTTTCTGCCTTCCCCTCTCTTGACGAGGTTAAATCGGCAGTCTTTGATTTAAATGGCAACAGTGCAGCAGGCCCGGACGGATTCACTGGTTTGTTTTTCTCTCATTGCTGGGACATTATTGGTCAGGATTTTCATGCTGCTATTTTGGAATTCTTCGCTGGCTTTTCTATGCCAAAGCGTTGACGAGCACTCTCATCATTTCCATCCCGAAACCGATCACCCGTCTTCATTTGGAGATTTTCGCCCATTAGTCTTTGTAATTTCAGCAACAAAGTGATATCCAAGATTCTAGCATCTCGTCTTGCTTGTATTCTTCCAGAGATTATTTTCCTTAATCAAAGTGGATTTGTTCGGGGCCGAGTTATTCAGGACAACATCCTTCTTGCTCAAGAGTTAATGACATATCTTGACAAGAAGGTTCCTGGTTCCAACATCATTATGAAATTGGATATGTCAAAGGCTTTTGACAGAGTTGATTGGTTTTTCCTCATCAAAGTTCTCCGCCGATTTGGTTTTTGTGAAACCTTCATTGATATGGTCTAGAGACTTATATCGGATAACTGGTTTTCTGTCCTGGTTAACGGCTCCCCTACGAGATTCTTTCATTCCTTTCGCGGTCTTCGTCAAGGCGATCCTCTTTCTCCCGCCCTCTTTATTATAGACGCCGAGGTCCTTAGTCGAAGCCTTAATGAGCTCCATGCTTCCAGCCCAAGTCTCTCCTTCTCCTCCACTAGTGGCTGCCCGATAATTTCTCATCTCGCCTTTGCAGATGACATTATTATATTTTGTAATGGTAGTCTTAATTCTCTTGCTAAACATCAACAACTCCTCTCAGATTATGAACAAATATCGGGTCAGTCCATTAACATTTCAAAAAGTAGCTTCATTACTTCGGCAAAGTTGCCTTTAGCCCGTATTAATTCCATAGCGGCTGCTCTGAATTTTTCTCGGAAGGAGTTTCCTCTCATCTACCTGGGCTGTCCTTTATTTAGTGGTCGCAAGTTAAAAAAATACTTCGACCCCCTCCTTTTAAAGTTGAGATCTCGTATAGACTCTTGGATTGGGGGTTTTTTGTCTTCGGCGGGAAAGATAACACTTATTAATTCAGTGCTTCATTCCATCTCGGCTTATCATTTGGCGGCTCTTAATCCTCCAATTTCGATTATTCAGTCTGTTGAAAGAATGCTCGCCAATTTTTTCTGGGGACAAATCGAACACAACAAGGCCACTGGATATCTTGGTCCTGCTTGCCGCTTTAGGAGGGTATTGGTATTCGCTCTCTTCGCGATATTTCCAATGCTTATTCTGCAAACATTTGGTGGAGGTTCCGCACTGTTAAATCTCTCTGGTCCAGCTTCTTCATGGCCAAATATTGCCGTCGATCTCATCCAGCTCAGACTTTATCTAGAGGTTCACATATATGGTGCCGAATGTTGACAATCCGGCCTTTTGTGGAGAGGCATCTTAAATGGTTACTTGGTCGGGGTCAGTGTTCCCCGTGGTTTGATAAGTGGCTTGATGGGGGTCCTATTTCTCAATCTCCTCAGATTACAGCTTCCGCAGTTCGTGATCTCTTCATTGATTCTTGTACTTTAAATCCTACAATTGCTGCTCAACTCTCGACTTTTGATCGTCAGCGCATTCAGGACCAACATTGTTATCTGCATGACGAAGACGATTCCCTTGGACTCTCTCTTCTTCAGGGAACTTCTCTTTATCCTCGGCTTGGCAGTATCTCAGGACTCCTAAACCCTCTATTCTTTCAGCCAAATTTTTTTGGCATGCTAAAATCCCGAAGCAGCTTAGTGTTTTTATGTGGCGCCTCTTTCACCGTCGGCTACCTCTTGATGAAGCTCTATTGTCTAAGGGATTTCAGTTGGCTTCTAAATGTTTATGCTGCCCAGATGGTCATCGCGAAACATTTGATCATGTCTTCCTTCAAAGTCCTCTAGCAGCCCAAATTTGGTCGACTTTCAGTGTCGAATTTCAGGTTAAGATCTGTAATTCTTCTATTCAACAATGTTGCTTCTCGTGGTGGCTGTTTAATCAGAAATCTTTGGTTTACTTAGCCCTTCCTATCCTGATTTTGTGGCACATCTGGAAGAGCAGAAATATGATTATTTTTGAGGATATCCGTCTCACTTCAGCTGCCTTGATTATCATAATTCGTAAGGACCTACATGCATTGCTTTTAGCACATTCAGCCCCTATGTCTAAGCTGCATTCAGGTTCAAATCTGCCTCTTTCTCGGGTTGTTAAATGGATTAAACCTCCTTCCCCGTTTGTCAAACTCAACTCTGATGGTGCGTCTCGTGGTAATCCGGGTTCGAGTGGGGGAGGGGGTATCATTCGTGACTATTCTGGGGATTTTATTTATGCTTACTCTTCCTTCTATGGTAATTCTTCAAATACCGTTGCTAAAGCTAAAGCATTGTTGGAAGGAGTCATTTGGCTTCAAAATGCAGGCTATAGAGGAGCTTTCATTGAGTTGGATTCTAAAGTTATTGTTGGTTGTCTTACGGCCAATCATAAAATCCCTTGGGCTTGCTGGGCTATCCTTCATCGCGTTCGGGATATTCAGAGGGACATGGACTTCAAATTTTCTCATTGCTATCGAGAGGCTAATAGTGTGGCGGATCTCCTTGCTAATCTGGGATGTGATTCTGAATCTTCTTCTCAATTCCATGACATTTGCTCTATTCCTTCTTGTATCCGTGGCTCTATTTTATTGGATAAGACTGATACTCCTTATATTAGATCTAGGTCTTAGCCTTTTGGCCTCTGTTTGGGTTTCTATGTATTTCATTTCGAGGTTAGGCTCCATTGTCCTCCCTTCAAAGGGCAAGGCTGGTTGTCCCCCTCAAGTTTGTATCTTTTTTCTCTATTCAATAAAATCTCGCAGGGTGCCGCCCCTGCTTCCCTAAAAAATAGTAATATATCACGAAATAATCAGTTATGCTGCCCAAAATTCTATAACAAATAGCACTAAAATAATATATATATATAAATGCTTTATTTAAATTGTTAATTTTATAAAAGAACATATTTAGCCGAAAAACCTATTTTGAGTCTGAAAGGGTGACCGGGCGTATTCCACGCGCTTTAAAAGGTTTTGAAATCACCCCGTCTTTCAGTGGCGCGGATCTGGTAAGAAATGGGGCACTCACAGTGGCGATTCTGCTGGGGACGTTTTTATTTTTAAGATAAAAACGGAGTGCTAGACTCATTTTTTTTATATGTATATATATAAAAAGTTTTTCTTTTGAATTTTGGCTAAATATGCTCGGTATATTTATTTAACAGTTTAAATACTGTATTTTTATATATGTGTGTATATATGTGCGCATAACCATGAAATATTACAGCAACTTCATTTTGGGTACCCCGAAAAAAAAGTAAAAAAAAGAAAAGAAAAGAAAGCGAAGGTATTTTGTTGCTTTATTTTGTTATATTATGCTTTTATTATTATTTCTGGCAGATATGTAAATATTCTTTTATTGTGTCATTTTATTTTGGGGATTAGGACCAAATGTAATTAATAGGAACAAATAGTTTCTTCACGTTTCTTTCTATTTATTGATCTGAATGACCGTCATGCTCGCTCGCGCCGTTCTTTCGAGGATTCAAACTAATGAGTCGAGAAAATCAACAAATGAACAAAAAGATAGGCCACTTACTTCTTTATTACTGCTTTATATTTGAAAAAAAAGACTTTACTACTTTTTACATAACTCACACACGTGCACTCATGTAGAAATATTCCGATTGTTACCCTTTAACCCAATAAACACGCCCGGGTATCCATGATTTCGAAAGAGAGGCTACGAACAACTTATGCCGAAATTATCACATCCTGCGCCCCTTATTGAGGGGCCAATGGGGTGAAGCCAGCCTAGCCCTGCATTAGCCAACGTTAAAAGCATATATATATATTTTAGGACACTTCATGGACCAATTGGTTTTTATACCTCGAAACTAGTGGCCAATCCATGCTGTAAAAATATACATAAATGAATAAAGATATATGCACAGGGGCTGACCAATAATTTTTATGGTATTTATCCTAGACCATTTGAATGGTGGATCTTGGAAATAGTATAGACCCTTCGTCTGAGATCTGTCTAATCTTAGGAAGTCGAAAGTTAGGTGGCATACGAAGGTTCTATACTCTGGAAAAAGAATCCATTATTCCAAGAAATTTCCCGAGACTGTCAAAACAAAGCATGTGCTTGTTCGATCAATTTTAGGGAAAATGAATAATAAAATAATAAAGGCACACTATACTCAAATCAAAAATTCTGAAACCTTCCCTTCTGATACCTCCAACCCTTTTCCTCATAAATCTGGCCCGAGTTTGGAAAGGAAGAGATAGCACCGGTCGTTTGATACAGGATACAAGCACAATGGTCAGGTCAGAAAATATAAGAATCAGTGTAGAGGGTACATATTTGGGCAGAATGGTCGCCAAGAACAAACAAACTGTTGCGGGTACCAGTAATGAACAAAATGCTCTAGGGGCAGAGATAGAAGCTCCTGGATATGCCCCACACCCTGAATTCCAGAACTGGTTGAAAAGAGAATTGGATGCTCATGTAGGAAGAGTCACAAGCCAAGTAGTTGGGGATCTATTGGAAAGTTTAGCAGAAATCTTCACTACATTCTCCCACTGAATCAAAAGCCGAATACCTCTCCCTGATTACTCCTTCTTTCCAAGAATCAATTTCTCCAACCCAATAGAAAATACCTTCCCTTCAAATTCTAAGGCTCAACCAAACACCAGCCCTCAACCAGATACCAACCCTGTTTTTCGAAACAATATCACTCCCCATATCCATAACCCCAGCCCACCAAGCTTCTCATTCCCAAACACCAACCCTGAACTCGCCCACCTAAATGCATGTTACCATAACCAAAAGCCTTCTTGATCCTTCAAACACCTATACCCAGCGGTCATGGGACACTAACTGGAATGATCTGTGCGCACGAAAAGGAATGATTCCCCTCAAATAGAAGCACATACAATGAGTTCCTGGCATAGTACTACCCAAACCAAAAAAAAGATATACGGTCATGCTACTCAAACAAATTCCAGCCAAACAGCTCACCCCAATCAAAATGAATGAGGGATCAAAATCAAAGGCATTATAATAATTTACCTGCTTCGAGGTCTATGATCTTTCAAACTCTATGGACCCATGGACAGCTTAAGCCAATAAAAAATTATACACCTCCAAACCCATTGCCTAGCACATGGAACCATGCCCATTTTTGTGAGTATCATTGCTGTAGTGGTCACTCCACCGATAAGTGCTATCTGCTCAAAAATGCCATCTAGGACCTCATCGACAATAAGATCATCACAATAGAAAATATCCGACCCCTTGTCCCAGATCAAACAAAGAAAGTTTGACAGGATCAAAAATGTAGACTTCTACTCAACTAGAATAAAGAAGCTGCATCATTTCTCTTTCGAATAAAAGAGCTTAGCTGCAACATGCTCTATTGGGACACTATCTTGGGTAGTAATCAAACTATCAGTAGCACTGAGAAAACCAGTTGGATTGGTAGGGATGTCAATCACCTTACTAGATCTGGTTGGGCATATCAACCAAACCAAGAAAGTGGTGACCACTTTAGGAAAGACAAAGAAGTAGACACTGAGCTACGAGCATAGAAGATACCCTGTTAGCTCAGATGAAGAAACCCCAGGCTAATATATCCATCTGTGGCTTGCTATGTGCTTCCAAAAATCATCGCGACACACTGGCCAAATCCTTGAGTCAGGTAGTGATCCGCATTGAAACGTCTCCAAGTGAGTTAACTCAAATGATCGAAAACATACACTTTGGGAATGTGATTATGTTCACCGACTTGGATTTTCCAAAAGAAGGAACCAACCACATTGACGCTCTTCATATCATTGTAGGAGTCATGGAAAAAAAGGGTTCCTCGGGTCTTGATAGACAACAGCTCGTCTTTGAATGTATGTCCTACAAGCACATTAGCAAAACTGGGGACAAAGATATTAGAATTGACTCCATCATCGCAGACAATAAGGGCATATGACAACACAAGTCGATGTGTCATAGGGGTGGTAACTCTGATGATGACAATTGGGCTGCTGACTATGCAAGTTGAATTTCAAGTCCTAGATATTCCTGTCACTTTCAGTTTATTGCTGGGACATCCTTGGATCCATGGGGTAGAAGGGGTAGCCTCTTCGCTGCACCAGCGTGTCAAGTTCATCCACGATGACCACATAGTGATCATACTCGCCGATAAGATCATGGAAAACAGAGAAAGTGGGGGGATGTCCCAACCCTCGAGATAGAGCACGATGACACGGGTATCTTCCTAAGTGGTTTTTGAAGTCATCCCTCAAGCCAAAGTTAACACAATTGAATATGGTCAAGAGATTGACGTTACTGGAAAGAAAACTACAGTCTTCGGAGATATGGTCCCATTAAACATGCTCCAAAAAATGAATTACATGCCTGGTCTGGTGATCGATGTATTTTATAAGTCGATTTTATATACTTTTATGACTTAAATTGAGCGATTCCATGAAGCTTTTGGCTACTGATATGTGATTTTCAGTGATTTTATGAGTTTCAGGGTTTTAGGTGAAAGTATATATATTATAAGGCTTTTTGGTGAAAATTCCAAGAAGGGGCCAAAGTGTAAATTGAAGAAGAAACGGCAGAAGAACAGGACTGAACACCTTGCGGCCGCAAGGTGTATTCTACCTTGCCTCCGCATGGTAGGCAGAAACTCAAGAATTCAAGCCGGGAATATCAAGGACCCTGCGGACGCAAGGTGCCTCATATGCGACCGCAAGGTGGTCAGAACACAAAATTTTGTGTTTTCACACCAGGCCAAGAGATCTAATTCCACTACAACTCTATGATATAAATAGAGGCCGGTAGTCAAGGCTTTAGGACGGCCAGGAAGTAGTTTTCTATAGCTTTAGAATAGAATTTAGGGTGTATAACATAATTAGTTGTTGTAATTACAAGGATTGAAGATCGATTCATGTATTCTATCATCTCCATGTGCTGTTCATCTTCAAGGATGAACTAATCACCCATTAATCTAGGAGTTGGGAGGTAACTTTTATCGAATCTATGCTTTAATATTATTTTTATTCATTTAATTCTTGTTGATTGTGGTGTTTATCAATCCCTCTATTATTTCACTTTGAACAAATGAATGTAATCGTGAATTATAAAGGCCTAGAGGTGCGGAATAAGCGCATGATCAATGTGCATATGTCGTATTAATCGGCTCACCATCACAATAAATTGAACCTATCGATACACGAGAGTGATAGGCTAGGGTCAGGTTCCATATATGACCTAAGTGACAGTTAGATCATATGTTCTTGTGCCTAGGATATAGAATGGATGGATTATTTGAAGATGGAGACTGAACGTTAATTCAACAGGCTATATCTATATTTTGTGAACGAACCCAAGAGATTGAATGATATTTTATTAAAATAAGCATAGAGGAGATACAAGTGAAACCCCAACCCTAGATTTCCATCCACCATAAGATCTTCATAATCTGTTATTGCTGCTAATTTAGTTAAACACTAGAATAATAATTAGTTTAAAATAAAATTAATAGAAAAACCCCCTTAGTTTAATAATTTGCTACCTATAATCGTACTATATGTGATCTTCTTGTCTCTGTGGTTCGACCCTTGCTTCCCAAAACTATTCTAGAATAGTCTTGTCCACTTGCAAGGAAATAATTAAAATAAGATTACAACAAAACTGAGCATTTACAACGTTTATACCACAATGTTTTTACTTGAAACGTTGTGTTAGGAGAAATTCACAACGTTTTAAAAAAAAACGTTGTATATTGATAGTATTTCACAACGTTTTTATTGTAAATGTTGTTTATGTATTTTTATTACAACGTTTTTTGGGAAAAGTTGTCTTAAGGACTACTCAATAACAACATTTGTAAGAAAACATTGTATTAAATGTGCAACATTTTTGAGATAAACATTGTGAAATAATTTCGACAACATTTTATTAAATTTTGTTGTAAAGTCCAGCTCACCCAAAAAAAGGAGACGCGGCATAAATTCCCTTGCACTTAATTTTTCCCCCACTATTACTCTCAGTAAGACTAAGGCCATTCTCTCTTCATGCTCTTACGTGCTGTTCTCTCAAGCTCTGTCTTCATGCTCTCGCGCGACTTTCTCTCAAGGTAAGTACAAAGATTTCAATCCTAACTCTCATAATAATATGCATTCTAATCTTCCTTTGTTTCTTTTCCCCTTTCAAGTAGATTTCTTAGGCAGAATCGTGGGTTTATATCTGCGATTAGGGCTTGTTTGCTCCCTTGAATTGTGGGTTCATCTGGTAAGCACCTCTCTCTTTCCTGATGTAATTTTGTGCCCTAAACCATGTAATTATGTCGTAATACATAACCTATGCGTCTGCGGCTCTGCCCTAAAATCTGATTTTTTATGAATTAATTGTTTCTTTTTCGTTTATATTTTCCCTGAATTAATTGGTTTATTGTGGATCCTAAATGTTAAGGAACTAGTTTACAATTCACACATCCAAGTTAATTTATACTGCCTACAAGGTGTTTGATGTTTGGCCTCTAAGAAAATTTAACAATCTAGGCAAACTGTCTAGAGTCAATAAAGATTGAATTATATGTAAAACCATGGTGTGATATATATTACGATAAGATTTCAGTACCTTTTGTGGCTGCGACTGCAGCTGGTACTATGCATGTCGCATTTGTGGTTACTAAAATACAGGGCCGACCCTGTAAAATTAGGGGCCTAAGGTCGATCATCTTGAACGGGACCTTCCTATGTAGCAAAAAAAATCTATTTTTTGAATCCAAATTTAAACGAGAAACCCATTCATAATTCGAGTCAGTCAGTCAGACACTACGTCGAGCAGCTGGCATGCAGCTAAGCAGCTTTATTAAATTATTAACCCAATATACCCAAAAATCAATTTCTCCATAATCACTCATTATATCTCGAGCAAGTTTTCTCCCCCAACAACAAACCCACATTCTGCGCTTTCTCTCTCATTTCACAGCCTGCACATATGATATCCCCGATTTCCCATTTTTCTCTCTTTTGGGGCTCTCTTTCAATTCTATTGCCCCCATCTCTCTCTTCTCTGTAAACTCTCCCTTAATTCAAGCTTCTTCGGACCAGTCCCAATCCAAGAAAATCTCTCTTAATAGGGTAAAAATAACCTCTTCCTCAATAGTGTTGAAATGTCATTTTCTTCTTCAATTATCTTTCATTAACTTTTTTTATAATCAGGGCCGACCCTCCCAAAGTCCCACAAGTCTTCACATTTCACTCTTCAGTTCAGGCATGAAACATTCAATTCATGATTCATTATATTCATAAATCATAATAATAATTAATTCATTCACTCATCTCATTCAAGATTAAATCGAATATCAGATTCATCCGAATTTCAGATTAAGTTTCATTGTTTCCAATTATTCTGATTAAGATTCATCAGAAATATTCAGAATTTCAGATTAGTAACTTACCGAGAGTGAGTTTCCAATTATTCGGCAATTCAATTTCAGGCCGGCGCCGGACGCCGGACGATCAAGACCTAGGCGACTCATCCAGGCGCGATGCGTTCGCGTTCGTTCGGACTTCGGAGAGGAAAGGAGGAGACGAGGAGTTTGCTGTTTGTGATGTCTTTGTCTGTCGCTTTGGGCGGTTTAGATTAGGGCTAATTTTTTTTTTAAAATAAATAAAAGGCAGTTTTTTAAGGAAATTATGGGGCCCAAATAAAAGGGAAATTTTTGGGGGCCCTAGGGCATTGCCTCAATGGGCTTGTAGGAGGGCCGGCTCTGCTAAAATATAGTCCTACTGTCCCAAAGGAAGAGAGGTGCCTACTTTAGCTTGTCTAGTCTATTCTATTTGCAACGGACAAGAATATTCTTGGACGTGTAGAAATACAAAGGTATTTCATTGTGTGTACAAAAACATTAATTTGGTTCATTTCTTGAATGGCTGATGCAACATTTTGATCATTCATAGAAATTAAGCAGAGATCACTGAACTGAAATGCATCAAACACACTTGACCAATTCCATATACTTACCTTCACATTTGACAATACTAGTAAATAAGCCTTCCAGCAAACGACATGTATACCATGGGAATAACAACTAACTCCAAAAAATAGCATGAAGAGACTGTTATATTTTCAAATGTACTCCATTTTATAACTACGTTACAAATATAACAAGTTGTTGCTAGTACTTCACATTTGAAAATATAATATAAATTCATAAGTATATATAGGACTCAAAAACTCGAGACTGGGGTGACTGAGTGAGATATTGGTCATTAATTTATCGGTTCAAATACATTCACTCATAATATGTTTCGATTTAACCATCCTTTCGTATTTGGGCAAACCATGTATAAATCAGGTTCTATTTCTGATTTCTCCATGCAAAATAAATTTTTATCCATTTCAAAATGCAGGAATCAATATTCGATTCCACCTCTAATTTGTTAATTGTCCATTTGGGCAGACCTATAAACTCCTGGTTTCCAACCACCCTGTTTCAATTCAAAGGCAAATTTCATGGGAACAAGATTCTACTAGGTACAAAATAGGTTTAGAAAGACCTTGGTGTTCTTTTGTTTTTGTCCTGAAATAGATACGTCAAGTGCTAAATGAGTAACATTTTTCCATTTAGTCCACCATCATACATTATTTTACATTTTCTTTTTTTTTTGTTACTTTTCCTTGCCTTTTGCATACAAATCCAAATCTCATGTCATATGACTATGGCATGCGCACTTTCATGTATTTTTAAAGTTTTTGCCTTTTCCCCTTTCCAAGTCATACTCTCTTCAGTTTTTTATTCAACAAGTTTATGATGGGTGGCGGGTAAATTACACCTGATAGTTCCCAATAATTTCCATTGTACACGTATTTTATTTTCTCTGTTCAATCTCTATCAAGAAAAGACTATCATTCAGAAACTTCCGAGAACATTCACAGAGCATGCATGCATAAATAGCGCATGTGGTTCACCACACTGGGAGTTGTTCTATGATCTGATCCCACA
The DNA here is from genome assembly GCA_013146195.2 of Codonopsis lanceolata. Lineage (NCBI taxonomy): Eukaryota > Viridiplantae > Streptophyta > Magnoliopsida > Asterales > Campanulaceae > Codonopsis > Codonopsis lanceolata. The sequence goes on along the minus strand of CM028383.1, from coordinate 9,471,633 downwards.
ATACCTAATATAAGAAACAGGAACAAGTTGTAGAATTCTCCAGACTGAACGTGTTAAGGGCAATCCTGGTTGAACAAGAAAACCATTCCCTATATGTAACTGCAAAGCTAAATCCAAGTTTGTTCTTCCACACCATTGTAATTACCTCGGTCCTCATATGTTCCCTCCATGAAGCCACAACAGCAGGTCAACGCAAACTTACGAACCTTGGTGCAATCATTGATCTTAATACCTGTATTGGGAAAGAAGTGAAAGTAGCCATGAAAATTGCAGCTCGAAACTTCAACAACTACTCAATTGGTGATAAGTTAGCTCTTCATTTTTACAACTCCAGCAACAATCCTCTTCAAGCAGCTAATGCTGGTAAGTAAACCTTAAGGCAGGTTTACTTTTAGCTTTTCATGGTCAACAAGCATATGTATTGGCTATCTATACGCAGAAACTTGGTTCTGCAAGAAAAAAATGTAAATAATAGAAATAATAGTGATGCAGGCAGCCTTGCGCTTGATTATTTAACCGTTTGGACCGGGCGCACGGAAAAGGGCATAACTTTTGACTCGGGTGGAGTTACGGGGCCCGCCACATATCAAAACGAAGCTCTCGAAAAGATGAACAAAAAAACTGAGTTTTACTCTATTATGAGCATTTTTGAAGGCCAAAAAATGTTGTTTAGATAGTGTTACGGGCCACTGAAGTTTTTGTGTTAGTTTCAGGTTTTTTTGTAATTTCAACTATTTATTGCTTTTAGGGTTTTAGACATATTTAAACACTTTTAGGGTTGTTTTTGAGCTATTTTTAGTTTGCTTTGATCAGCATAATACTTATAAAAACTTAGTATAGACATCAAACAGATGATCAACTGAATAGCGTTAAAGTTTCAATACTGCAAACAATTGATTCACTAAAAAATATAAGGAAAACACTGTCAAAGATCTCTGAAGGTTATTGATGGTTCACTGGAAAGAGAAACACACCTAGAAACATAAATTTGTTTAAGTAGAGGTCATGAAATAAATGGAAATTACATGGGAGCCAAACCTGGTTAGCCAAACCTGGAAATGACATTACGATTGAGGCATATTATAGAAAAGAAAATGTGTTCCAATTTACTGTTATTGTGGTTTAAATTCCCAATAGTAGTAGTTTAATGTAGTTTTAGTTTGGGCAGGATTTTAGAATAGGCAACAATCTGAGCGAACAACGTGGATAATTATATTTTTGTTAGGTATTTTTGATCTTGTTTTCTGTGGTTAGAGTTGGTGGGTCAATTTTTGCTATTGAACTATCATTGTAATGTATTGGCTGTTAATTGGATAACTACTCAAGGTGGTCATAAATTCTCCTGACTAAAAATGCATCAACATAGGCATAAAACTAGTCCAAAAAACAACAAAAGAAAAAAAAAATCATCCTCTATCCTATGTGTATATATATTTGTGTGTGGATTGAACCCTGAAAGTGGTATTTTGGATTGATCAATGCAGATTAAATTTGGTCATCCTCAATATTTTCCCTTTAGCTAGCTGCTGCCCACCCATTTGCCTCCAGCCGCCGTTCTCTTTCTTCCAAAAACTGTAAGTTTCTGTTCAATTCAAAGTAGTTGAGAACTACATATTTTGAGTCATAATTTTTAATTAATGTAAGCTCTGTCCCAATTTTTAGTTTATGTGTGTGTGTGTGTGTTGTTGTTGTTATGTATGTGTATATATACATATTTGTGAGTGGACAGAACCCTGCAACTAATTAAATTTGGTATAGAGATTGCATTACTGAATCGGAACACGTCTAATCTTAAGACAGTCCAAAGTCTCTAATTTATGTATCAAACTAGTAACATTATTAAAGGTTCTAACTTGCAAATTTTTTATTAGTGCATAATCATATAAGGATGGAAGAAGTGAAGTATTCATTAGTTACATTAGTTACTTGAATCTTAACTTTATTAAGACTTTAACTTATAAAACAAAGCATTATTAAAAGTTCACTTACAGTTATAAGGTTGTGGTTTTAGAATAAATGTTGACTTTTTATGACATCCTAAAACAAATCTCAAAGATGATATATCTGTTAGACTATGAATGGTGATCAAAACAACTTAGTTTATTAAACAAAATACTTCTGGATTTTATAAGCCTTACAAATAACAAAGCCCTTGAAAAATAGGCCATTGAGCCTATTTGCTAAGAAAGCTAACAAATAATAGAAACATAAAAGAAACCTTCAACAGCCTTGAAGAATAGGAACAAATCTTAACATGCCTTGACTAAGTCGACCAAACTTATCCCAATAAGGCAACAATCCTTCCCTTGAACTCATTGCCATTTGCCAAGCAATTAGTTCAATGTTGAAGCAGCACACATACCCAATTTGTCTCTGATGTTTTAGAATGTGTCTATCTTTAGAGGTTTAGTCATCACGTTAGCAAGTTGATCTTGTGTACCACAAAAAACCAGCTCAATATCTCTATCTCTAGCAAGATCCCTAAGGAAATGAAATCTTACTCATATATGTTTGGAACGGCCATGTAGAACAGGATTATCACACCTTAATGTGGTAGCACCTGCCTGCTTATGCCCAATTTCTCTTAGAATTCTTCTCATCCAAACTGCTGCAAACATGTAGCAAATTCAGCAAATTCATTGTTGATAAAGTAACTATTTGTTGCTTCTTTGATGACCAAGCCATCGCACTCCACACATCGAAATACATACCGATGTGCTTGATTATTCTTGGATTAGGAGGCATCTTTTGGTGATGGTTGGCAATGGGAATGCTTGAGATTTTCGTAAGCATACTTAGTTTCTGTTTCCATCTCATCTATACAACAATGTATGACAAAATGCCCGATTAAAATCAATTCGGATCTACTTCACTTTTTCACTCTTGTCAATGCATTATCTCAACATAGCCAAGAACCGCCTCTGGGGAAATTTCTACAAACATTTCATGTAATCCAAAGCTTGCATTTGTAGACATTTCTAATAACCTCTTGATTGGGAAATTACCAGCTTGCCTTCAATCAAGTTCAAAGAATAAAACATTTGTTAGTTTGTGGAATTGTTTGTCCAATACAAGCATAAAATATCACACCCTTATTCGCCTTCACAAAGACGCATTGGTCGTTAAGCCTCCAACTAGAAAAAATAGGGAAAGTCAACGGTCAAACTTGGTATTGTTCTTGGCATCATTGGGGGCATTGTGGGAATTGCAGGGTAATTGGGTTGTTGATCTTGGGGTTATTCAAGAGCGTAAGCATGAAAGACTAAAGTTTGGCCGCCCATAGAAATCATATAGAAGTTCTAGCGAGCCGGTTGGAGCAAGTCCATTTCGACGTGGAATTGAGATGTAAGTGCAACTGAATCGGGCTTTTGCTGTCCATCCAATCGGAATAAGTCTGCGATTTTTTCGTCACTGTCACGATAAGAGCGGATTCGTGGATTTGAAGGACTGCCTCGATGGTTGAACAGAAGAGAAAAAAGGGTTGACGAAGAAGCTCCAAAATTTGGAAAAGGAAAGTGAGTACATATGCCTCATATAATAGTTGCGTAAGATCGATTTGATCTCTAAATTTCCTTCATTACTAAGAAATAGTCTCAGACTTATGTACAAAGTCAAACTCATGTTTTGCACAAATCATAATCGACTCAATTGGATCAGAGTCGAGCCCACTTCCTTTACCAAGTGTGCATTTGAAAAATCATCAAAATTTTAAACTATTTTTGAAAAGAAAAGTTTTCTTGGGATGTTGCGTAAAGGAATGGTGACACTACTTTTTTGGGATCGGGAAGTACTATTGTCTTTCCCTCCATAGTCAAAGCTTTGCAATGGCCATTATTGAAGAAATCACCACTCTTATAGAAGGACTTTTCATTCGTCATCCGAGCTAATTAACACCTTGATTTGAAGCAAGTAACCATTTGATTGTATGTTTCAAAAATCGACACAAGGCAAAGTTAGTGGAAACCAACAAGATTTTACATCAAAGTGACATGTTGAAACACTCAAGCAAAAGATAATGAAGTCATGAAGGACAATGAGGTTCTTAAAAGGTAGCTACTTGAATCGAAGGAGGATTGAAGTTGTTTCAGATATTATCGCCTCTCATGCCAATGCCCATAACTAACCCCGCGAGTTTGATTCTGCTTTTAACCTGTTAGTTTGTTTCGTAATTTGCCGCCCATTTGGTAGTTGGGTTTACCCTCCATGCCATGCCATCTTTAAGCCTCGCAAATCGTAGCTACCAAAGCTTGTTGATCGGCCCATGAGATGGACTCGATCTTTTATGGGCATCATGTTTTATCCTGTAATTATATTGTTCTTTACTTGATTTTGTTGGATTTGATGATATTTCTCCTAATGAAATTAATTAGGGAAAACGCTCGATATCAAACCACATGTTCCGCAAAGTGAATTACATAAAACACATGCAGAAAATATCAAACACCTCGGTGGAAGAGAGATGAGCTCAAGAACATGTCTAGTACAAGTGTTGTTCTTGGTGAAAAGAACTTTGTTATGGGAAGATCAAATCGTTTTGTCGATCTTTACTTCAAAAGCATGGAAAAGACATCACCCCGATGATAAGCAGAACTGGATGAGGCCTTGCTGCAGGGAAGTAAGTATTAGCATTTAAGTGTTTGTGAAAATGTTAGTATGATTTGTTTTTGGGCATTCTTTGGTGTTTGTTGATGTGGGTTATGGTATGATGTTTAGATGGAAGAATCAAAGTTTGTTTTTGAGTCCAAAACTATAATGAGAATGGAATTGTTAGTGTCTCTACTTTTCAATGGAAGATGAATCCAATGACCCGCTTTCCTTCATTGATTACATTCTAAGGAGACTTGGATTAACAACCCACCACCTACATTGGGAGTTTTGACGGTGTGAGTGCCCCGATCTCTCATCCCGGGTAAGCATTTCCATGAATTTGTTATTGATTAACGGCTTATCGATGGATTGAGAGCGTGAGTTAGATAATCCTAATTGACCTTTGTATATTGTATGCGACTTCAAGGTTTGGGTGTTATCTTCCATCTCGTGATGGTCACAACAATATGTTTTATTATTCAAAAGATTGATCCCCGTAATGCATTGGAATATCAAAATCACTAATGGGAACACTTGAAATTAGCAAGGTTTGTATTTCACTTGGTTCAAGCTCCATGTTTCAAAGTGTAATCTATTATGCTATAAGTATCATTTGGATAAATGTCTAGAATTGGTAGGAATATACCCAAGCAATAAAATCTGTGTTTTTCATTGAGAGAATGAGGTCTATATCTGCTCGTTACGCTAGTGAATCCTTCATTTCAAGACTTTATTTTGGTTGCAATATATCCTTTTGAGACTCTCCCAGCTTGACACAAAGGCAAGTCTAACTCGGGATTACTAGTATTCGATCCCATTATGCACGCATTTGTTTCACAAGTTTTCCATTTTAATTTGGTTTCTTTCACCTCGTTCTATCCATTATTGTTTACACAGTCCTAATGTTCTAGGTTAAATTTGAGCCTCAAAGCCAAATGCGGTGGATGATGATGATGATGATGTGGATCTCTTTGGCGAGGAGACCAGAGAGAAAAAGGTGCCGAAGAACGCTACTGCAAAGTGAAGGCATCCAAAGAAGAAAGAAACGTTAATGTTCTACAAGATTTCTTTTTTAACTGCGAGATGTTGGACCTCCTGCTAGATCTCTAGGGAACTCTTATTACAATCTTCTTCTTCAAGCTCTTGATCAAATAGTTGTAGGGTGACAAAATGGGATACACATACTTTGGATAAAACATCAGTTGACATTGCCAACCTGATACGATAATAATTGAAATACACCATGACTTAGCGATGAGGTCTACATATTAAACAACCAAACCAAAGTTGCCACCCTAGCACTACTGCCGACCTCTAACTACTAACATGAGTATTATCACTCACCTAGCTAGCTCACTTGCAGCGTTCAATCAACAAAGGTTAAAGATGCCTAGAACAAGCTGTCCATTAAACAACATTCGTGATTGACAACTTACGATCTACAATTACAAACATCGCCTAAAGTATTTCAAAGCACAACTACTTTTATTGAGTTATGCACTTGCGGCCAATGTTGACCTAGATCAAGATCTAGTAAGTATCTGCATATGATACTAATTAGAGATTACTACTTGTCCACCGATATCGTAAAATTTTGTTGATTAGTTCATTAAAAGGGTTCCTCCAAGTCATTTTACAACTTAAGTGGTCCGACAATCCATCCCAAACCCCGCACAATCTTGGTTTGATCACTTTGAAAATCGCCCAAAATTATTAAGCTTCTTTTGTAAATTACAACCCAAAATCCTAGTTTGATTTGACTAGTTAATAACTTTAAGAAATTGCTCCAACACACTAAACAACTACAACCCCAAAACAGTTTTTATTTAAGGAATTCTCCCTACAACTATAGCCCAATAACTAACACACTAATCTCCACAACAACCCCTCACATGTCGACCCTTATGTAGTTATGGACTGCCCAAACTACCTCCGATTCCGCCACTTCCACGCATGCAACCTGCCCCAGCGCCTCCCAAACTCACGTCTAACCCGCCCCTAAAACAGCCCACGATCTTGAAGCTTATGCCGCCCAAGACCGCCTGCCAAAGAGAACAGGCGCACGGACAAATAAAAGAAAAGAAATAGAGAATGATAAAATACATGAGAAAATACATGACATCAATTCACTTAAGCCATGATTATTAATTTTCACCAGAAGTCTCTTAGCTTATTGTGTTAGGGGTTAAGTGATAGTTTAAAGTAATGGGCTTTGCTCATTTGGTTTGTGTTGTGATTTTTTGTTTGGTTGATGAGAAGATTGATGGATAGAAAGAGAAAAAAGAACAAAAGTTGTAGTCTTTGGGGTTTCATTTTGTGGGGATGGGTTTTTGATTTTGATTAGTTTAGTGGTCACCACAACCACATACCGGCTAATTTTTGAATTACACTATGGGCTAGAAATGATATAAGCATAACGACTTCTTGCACTAAAGCTTAGAAAAAATTGGGGAAAAAATGAAGTTTAAGCAAGAAGTAATTATGGAGCATTGTTTTTAGGGAGTTAGCGGAAGGATTAAGAGGGGGTGGGAGAAATTTTTTCCAAAATTTGAACGTTGGTGCCACTTGATTGATGGAAGCCTTATCCATATGATATATGTTCCATTGTGATATGATTGCCTGTAGTATTGTG
>CM028383.1:9433739-9464314 GCA_013146195.2 Codonopsis lanceolata | reverse complement strand
GGAATGTTGAATGTTTGGAATACCCGTTAAAAATTCCTTCGCTCCGATTTTTTGTATCAAATTTTCCCTATATTCTTTTCCATTATGAAGAATAAAACATTTACGTCAAGATTTTAAAAAATCCTATGTTTCGGGGCCTTCCTCTCCATATTTCATATGGAGTTTTGTTATGAAACTTGTTTACCAGTGGATCCTGCTTTGGGTAAACATGCAGAGTTGATCCTGTATACTTCTCGAAGTTTTGCTTCGCAAGCATTGTTCTTGCCGCCAATCGTTGTTTTGTTCTTCCGCTCAATACACCATTTTGTCGAGGAGTACCCAATAGAGAAGTCAGGGCCGATCCCATGGTCATCACAGATCTTTCTACACCATTGTTCTTGAATTCAATGCCATTGTCGATCTTATGCCACTAATGTCTTCAAGCTGAGTTAGTCTTCTCGAAAAAGAGTGACTAGATCATATGTTTCATCTTTGAAGTCATTGTTTCAATCCAGTGAACCTAGAGTAGTCGTCAACTACCACAAGTGTATACTTGCTCGGAAATACCTAATATAGTGATTGGTCCAAAGAGATCCATACGCAGTTGAAGAGGTCCGTTTGTTGACAAGACATACTTTCTTTTGAAGGAAACTTGGAAAGTTTTCCTAGTCAAGCAAGCTTTACAACTTTTGTTATGGTCGGCGACAAGTAGGTGAACCTTCGACAAGCCCATTTTTGGAGAGCTTGGAGAGGTGCTTGAAGTTGAGGTGACCGAGACGCTTGTGCCATAGCCAATCTGTTGTCACGAACGTTGTTAGCTACTAGCGCAAAGGCTTGAGAATCTCCCTAGAAGGTTTAAGTCCACGATATATGCGTTTCATTGTCTATTGCCTGGCCAAGATTGTAGAGCAGATTCACGATCTTTGATGAGGCCTTCGGTTGGAGTTGAATTGGCATAGTAATCCTTTGTCCCGCATTGGGATATGCTCAAAAGATTGTGCTTTAAGCCACTCACTAGAGAGACTTTGTTGACGAGAGACTTCTCTAGTGATTGAGCCATATCCAAATGTTTTTCCTCTTGCATTGTCTCCGAAAATAAAGTGGGTCCTTTCGCTTATATTCGTAGTAGACTTCTCAGCTTTCTGTCATGTGTCTTGAGCTACCACTGCCCAGGTACTGATGTCTTTGTTTTCTCGAATCTATAGCCATGAAGCATTCCCCGAAAAAAGATTTAAAGCAACAAGGTCCCCTTTATTTTCATTTGGGTCCTAAGGATTAGCAACCTGGAACCCATACACGCTAACCTTGAGAGAACTAGGTCTCTTATTTTGGAGTGAACCTTAGCAGCATTCTCAAATATGGCTCAGGCAATTGCAAGAATGACATAGATGGAAATTCCATGTAGAACCTGTCAGTAGCTTTAGTGAAGAGTGATTATGATTATTCTTTTCTTAACATTAAATCTCAAATTTTGCCCTGTCATGGTAGACTTAATTGGTTTCTTTTGAATCTTCCTGAGTATGTTACCACCAGACTTAGATTTGGCTTGTCTGTTGATTACCTTTTTAGAAGGATTCGGTAGAATACCTTTAAGTTTACTTTCAACAGTGCGGTGCTCGCACTGCTTCATAGACAAACTTGATAGTCGCCAGCTAGAGGTTTAGTAGGTCTACGGCCGCCAGCCTTTGCCTTAGCAACAAAGTTGTTGCTTGAGCAGACTTTAATTCTCTACCGGATTACTTTCTCTCGTGTTTCTTTATTTAAGCAAAGAATCTTGGCTTTTCCTTTCTCAGCCTTGGGGTAGACATAAGGAACACTTGAATAACTGTGGCCTTGTTTCCCTTTGTTCCGAACATCTGCTTTAGAAAGAGATATCATTAGCGCCTCTCTGAGGATTCACCTTTCTCTATGACCAAGGGGAATGTCATACTGGGCTCATCTCGAATATCCTATGCCGCATTTATCTTTACTAGATTTTGGCTTGAAAGGATTTCTTCAAAGGCATCCTCGAGCAGCCAGTGAGTCAATTGTCTTTTGAAGGCAATTTTCTCTAGATCAAGTCCTTTATGTGCTCGCTAGACATTCAATTTTGTCACAAAGGAATTTGTTTTCTCCTTTGAGTTTGATACTTTCTTGTCGATAGCTATTGAGAGTTTGAATCTCAAATTTGCCATCAAAGATTTCTCGGCCGAGCTAGTTTCTCACGCTTCTGGCAAGTTTTACATAGGCTACTTAAAGGAGTTGAACTCTTCAAGCATATCTTGATTATCCTTGGAAGTTCATCCCACCGAAGTTCTCATTGTTGATCTTACTTTTATCCGTGGAACTAAGTGAGATTTCGACTTCATTTTCGTGAGTCATAGGTAGGACTCGAGTCATGAGCTATTAAGCATATGTTAGCTTGCTCACAATCATCCTCTTCCTCTTGAATCGGGCCTCGAACCATGTAGCAACCTTGTTTGTCTTCTATGTCTTCAACCACGGTATGGGTTCCCGTGGAATGGGTGCTCCGTGCCCTGGGCGCCTCTGGGGTAGGGAATGGCGCGTGACGTCGCGGATGCGGTGGCATCCATCGCCCCGTTCCACCCTCCCTTTTCTAGGGAAGACGAAATCAAAAGTGCGGGAGGAGTCTTTGTCGAATAGCGCGTTGGAATGCGCCTCGGTTGTCTTTAGTGGATTTTGATCCAATATGGGAGCTTTGGGTTTTCTATATCAAGTTATCCATTTTTTTAGGGGATACGGGATATAGAATGCATCACCCTTCTATTCCCATTCTCCCTTGTTTAGGGGAAAACGTGAAAGTGCAAGGAAGGAATGTTGCAGCGCCCCCACTATGGATTTTATGAAAATAGCCTTATGGCCTATCTTGGATCACTATGGGTGCTTTGGGTTTTCTACGTCAAGTTATCCCTTGTTTAGGGATACCAGACATAGGAATACATCACCTTTCCATTCTCATTCTCCATTTTGGGAGAACGTGAAAGTGCAAAGAAAGATGTTGCGAGGCCCACTGGATCCAAGATGTTTTAGAGTCGCCATCTTTATTTTAAGGAATAAATAAAGCAAAACCAAAAAAAGAAAACCAGAGATAATGAAAACGGGTTCGGAGGCTAAGTTACGAGTTGGGAAGGTGCTAGGCACCCAACTCGCCTTTCGTCTCAAACGGTTTTTGGCTAAAGTATGCTTGTTGTTATATTAACTTAACAGATAAATAAAGCATTAACTGCCTACAAATACATCCATTACATCTACATTATTTACAGACTTGCAACAGTCTCTTTTACAAATAATCACAAATATACTTGAAAATATTAGGCCATAATAACGGCTACATTTAGTACTATTTCCTAACTAAATCCGGGCAGCACAACTGCTTATATAACTACATTGGGCCGGATTGGAAATAATACTTTTACAGATAAAGACTTTAAAATAAAAAATAAAAACTTACTGACGACCTAAGGTGTGCTCGCTTCTCCGTCCTTCGGAGAGGAGTCTTTTTTTTTTTTGTGTGTTGTGTGTTGTGTGAATTTGGGCGGCGTATCGCTCGAAAGTTACTTCGCCTAGGGATTTGGGCGGAGTAACTTGTTTGTGTTTGGTTGTTTGTTGGCTTTGAGGTAGGTCGAAATCGCGTAATAACCTTTTATTTCTCGGCCGATTTGGCCTTTTAAATCGAGGCAAGAGCAACCGCTTCTTTCCACGATTTTTGGACCGGGGAAAAAGGGTGGATACCTAGCTGGGGGGCTAAGGCTCACTCCTACCGGTTAGTTTTGTGTTTGGAAGAGGTTTGGCAGGGTTTCGAGGCTTTTTGAGGTGATCGCTCACTATCTCACATCGCTCTCTATTTCTCCAGCGTAACGACAACGCGGAGAATTTTATCGAAGGAAAGGTGTGCTGAATGAGGAGCCGGGACCCTGTGTTTATAGGAGGAAATGAGGACACAGGAGGAATTAAAATTCCTTCTTCATGCTTCAGCCGGCTTGTACACTACGCAGGAGACATTGCATTTTACGGCAAATGGAGAGGAAATTTGGGCAAAGTGTAGAAGGAAATTGGGCACAGCCCATGAAATTGGGCACCATGCCCAAATTTCATGGTGGCCATGCCCAATTTTAAACTTGCCACTTTTTGAACACTTTCGGTCCTGCGGTTAGTCTCTTTTGCGCATCTGCTTTGTTCTTTTACACTTTTGACCCTGTAACTTGACATTTGTTAATGTTTTAACATGTCTTGATATTTTATGTCATGTCACATACCAGGGGTACGAAATTAGGGTGTCTACACCAGCATACCTTTTTGTTTTTGAAATTTTCTATAAGTAGGTTTTCGGTATGCTTCAAATTTTGGCTTTGGACATTTGGAGGCAAAATGACCAAGTTTTCTACAGTTGTAACACACAAGCTCTTCTTTAGATGAGCTTTCACCAGTCTTTCTAAAAGGTTGTTGGTGTGTGTTCTTCCTTCCATATTTAGCAAATTTTTGAAAACGTTTTACAAACATAGCAAATTGTTCGTCTGAGAGAAAATCGTTTTCACTGGAGGAAGTGGAAGGTTTGTTTTCAACAGTGGTTTCTTCTTGGACCATGGCTGGCAAGGACACAGTTTTGAACTGTCTGTACTGCTCTAGAGCTTTATTTACTTCGAGCTCATAAACCTTTAAACTTGTGTAGAGACTACGAAGAGTCATCTCGTTTAAGTTTTTGGATTCTTTCATAGCCGTGGTCTTAACATGCCATAAACTACCTAGAGAGTCTAGAAACCTCATGTTCATTTCCTTTTTGTCATAAGTTTTACCAAGAGAAAAGCAACTATTTATTACCTCACTGAAGCGATCGTATGTTTGTCTCAAGGTTTCCTTTTGATCCTTTTTGAAGGAGTCAAACTGCTGGATGTATGTATACTTTCTGTTATCTCTTATGTCTTGGTCTCCTTCCAAGTATTCCACAAGAGCTTCCAACATCTCTTTTGCAGTTATACATCGGATCACCTGTTGGTATGTGCTTGTGTCTAGAGAGCTAGTGATGATATTGATTGCTTTACTGTCAAGCTCTACCCGGTTTTACGTAGATCCTCTGTCCATTCTGATTCTTCTTTAGGAACTTCTGCAGGATTCCCAGCGATGGAGGCTAGAAGGTTGGCCTTCATTAGTACATGTTGTCCTGCAGTAACACACTTCCATAATCAGTTGTCAATAGAGTTCATAAAACACATTACCTTATCCTTCCATACATCGAAATGACCTTCGTCCAGTATTGGGACGTGGTTGGCATTAGATGTAGGCAGCATGTAGTGTGTTTGTGCCATTGGATCGAATCTCTCAAGAGTTTAATCTCGGAAAAACTTGTTTTTTCAAAGAGTAAGGCTCTGATACCAATTGTGGGTCCCAACGGGCACAATAATAAGCTAGAAGGGGGGGATTGAATAGCTTATTATACACTTAAAAACTTTTAAGTAAGTTCTTTGAAAGGTACTTTCAATCTATTGAAAAGATTGAAGTAGCGGAAGTCTTTCAATGAAGCTGGTTCAAGTCTGTCGATAAGGACTACCGGTAGACCTTAACAAGTTACTTGAGTTTGCTGTAAAGGGTCAAGATAAATAATGTAATAAGCAGTTAAATAAGCAGAAAAAGAATTAACACAAGTATTTTGGGATGGTTCACACTATAAAGAGTGCTACGTCCACCACCAAGGCAGTCAACCTTGGATTTAAATAGTGCACTATGTTTTCCACTAGATCTATTACAAAGAATATTCCCAATGGATCGTGTACAAAATATTGACTTGTGTTTGGGGGTTAAGGAATTAAATATCTGTGAAAACAGGATATTTAATTCGTGCAAAAGGATAGCTATTTGAATGAAAACAACAAGAAGTAAAACAATAAATGTTGATGCACAGCTTCTTGTTGTTGACGAGGACTTCTGGATCTGTTGAGGATCTTTTGAATGCGCTGAGTAATAAGACTTAGAGTTGTTGTATGTTTTCAGAGCAATTCGTCAATTGTGTATATTTCTTCAGTCTTTAATGGCAGCATTTATAGCATGTGCATTCTGGAGATCCGTTGGAGAAGACGAAGACTTAACAGCTCTATTAGGTTGAATGCATTAAATGCATGGGGCTGTCAATCAGGAGTTTCGTCTTCACAGATATCGAGCAGGGAATGAGTACTGAGATCTTCTAGAAGTTGGGCAATGGATGTCGATCGTGAGAGTTGTTGCATGAGGTGACGATTTCCTCGCTTTCACCGCTCAGCCGTGAAAAGTCTTCCTGCTTTTCGGAAAGCTGCTTTCGGCGGGTCTGAGATGTCAGAGAATGTCTCAATTTAAATTCAAACTGTTTAAGGATGAATTTAAATTGATCCACTAAGATTTGCTTGACTGGACACGTCATGATTTGACCGAGTGTGTACATGGTCTGCCGATTTGTATGTTGAAGCTGGTCTTCCAGTGAAGTTTTGAAGGGATCTTCCGCTAAACCTGTTAAAGTCCTATAAAAGCTATACTTGACAAAGTTCTATACACAGTTGCCACGTTAATCGATACGCAGCCCAATTAACCACTGATGTATAAAACTAGTATAATGTATGAGGAGATATAAATCTAATACAATAAGAATCAACAAAGATGAAGAGGGATGCTCTATATCTTTTCCCCTCTTTTCTTTTTAATTTTTCTTTTCTTTTTAATTTTTCTTTTCTTTTATTTGTTTAATAATGAACACTCTTTATGACTCTAATTTGACTATTCAAAGCACACCATTAAAATTTTAAATATGCAACTCAATTGACATGTCAACTCAATTGTAAAATTAAGGCGGAAATCCTCTCCAATCCCTGCACCGACCCTATTTCTGAAAAAAGCAAAGGTTTTATCTGGTAGGAAAGGGGAGTATAGTGTACTTTCTCACTAATCTCCTACCTGTCTAAAATTACAATAAGGTACAAAATTCCAAAATACCAGTGTTTACAGCTTAAAAATCTACACCCAGTGTATGTTATTATGGATTTGAAATGGCAGCAGTTTTGATGCCTCGAATGCGGCATCAAAACTGTTGAGTTATTGTAATAATTTTGGACGACTAAATTAGATGCTCATGACTCTTAAGAAAAATAACTATTTTTTATGTTGTCTTATTTATAAAGTTAAGAAAAATACCAAAATTTTAAATTGAAAAATAGTCAATTTAAATAAATAGAAGTGATAATAATAATTTAAATTGAGTGTATAAAACATTCTTCCGATTTTTAAAAATATCTAAAACATAATTTATTGAGTTTTTCTTTAGGTGGTTTGGGTTTTAAAATGAGTATTAGTTTTTTTGGAAATTTTTTGGTTTAACTAAGAATATGTATAACCATTAATTGGGAATTCTTCCAATTTTTTATGTTATTAAGACCACTCTAAAAGATAAACTGTTTTTATTTTATTTTTTAAAAAATAGAATAAGTAATACTCCCTCCATCCCTAATTTATTGTCCTGGTTGACCCGGCGCACCGTTTAAGAAGATATATTTGACTGGATTATTAATATTGATTTAATGTGTAGTTTCCTTTAAAGCTCATGTGTATGTGGCCCATAATTAAAGTAGGGTGAGAAAGTAAGGGTAAAGTGGTAAAAGTGATGTTCTAAAAAGGTAAGTTTCAAAGTTGACAATTATTTTGGGATGGACGAAAAAGGAAAGGAGGAAGATAATTTAGGGACGGAGGGAGTAATATGTATAATTACTAATTTGGAATTCTTCCGATTTTTTACGTTGTTAATAATATGTATAAAATATAAAATACACTTTTCATTAAACACATAGTCACTTTTTTATACCAACATAAAAAAGAGATATTAATTGTTTAGTGTCTATCTTCAACAGTAAATCTATAATATAAAACAGGTTACACGGTTAAAAAAAACGTTAAAAAATTAATACCCTTGGTGTATGTGTTAAAAAAAAGTTTATATTTTAACGAAAGATTATTAATTGCATAAGGACAAAGATGGTTGTCCTCCTCAAATTTGTAATTTTATTTTTATTAATAAAATTTAACAAAGCATCGCCTCTGTTTTCTTAAATAAAATTACAAATAAAAGTTTTAATTTTTTTCTCCACCGTTAAATGATCATAATGTTTTAATTGATTATCGAGAGGTCTTCATTTTAAATTTGTTATTTTAGACTTTTTTGAAACATGATTAAAACAAATATTAATTTATTTAAATATTGACACCCTCCAATACTGACATCATCCCCTACTCGCGCCTTGTCATAGTCACGAGCACAAAGACTAGTCTGACTTAATTAGAATAGTGCAATAGTTTAATATTATTTATATTAATAGTGGATATCACCAAATAAATCTATATTAAAACAATGATCATAACTAGGTCTGACAATTGTAACTCATTATCCATTAACTCATCAAACCCAACTCAACCCACTAATTACCCAACCCAACCCAACCCATTAATATTTTTGGGTTGAAACGGGCAACCCGTTTCGACCCAATAATATTAACGGGTTGGATTGTATTAGGTTAAAGCGGGTCGGACTCGTTACCCATTTCGACCAGTGACTTTTTATACTATAAATTTATGCTTTTTGAGGGAATTTTTTTGGGTTGAGACGTGTTGACCCGCTTTAACCCGTTACGAGTTTCAACTCGACACATTCCGATCTAACTCATTTCAACCCGTTTGATATTTGGGTTCTAATGGGTTTCGACTTATTTCAACCCATTACCCATTCCAACTCAACCTAAACTCAACCCAATCTACCCAATTGTCAGGCCTATCATAACATTGTAAAATAATAAAAACGGGTATTCCTTTCGTTTTTAAATATTTGTTCTCCTTTATTTTTTTGTCCGTTTTAAAATAGGTGTTTTCTTTCAAAACAATAAAAACATTCTTTTTCAGAATAATATTTTTATCACTTTATTCTTACAAATATTTTCTATCGACTTAAATTATGATCACATCCACAAGAACATTAAAAAATACTATACATTACACAAATATTTATAATACGATTAATATTTTTTTGTTAAATAGTGTATCAGATGAAAGGAGAAGATAATTTAAAAGTGAAAGGAGGATTAATGTATTAGTAGCAGTCATAAAAACACAAAGACAACGTAAAATAAACATAACCTAACCTTAATCCTCTGAGAATATTATTAAATAAATAGATTATGTATAAAGAGTAAAATACATTATTAAATAAATAGAAAGTAAAGGGAAAAAAACCCATAATCTAAGTATCTAACCTATCTATTGTGAGATAATTGCAAAAAAAAACCCTGACCTATTTTGTGTTTTGCAAAATTAACCATGTGTATTGATTTTCACCAAATTGAACGTCCACATATTTTCATTTTTGCAATTCAAACCTTCTGTCAAAGTGGTGTTAATTTTTTTAATGGGGTGCTTGAGTTACGCCATGTTGGCGGTGATGTGGACACCGCAAAGATCCAACCGATATTTCCGCTTTTTTCATTGCAAATTAAACCATGTACATTTGTTTGTCTTGCAAAAAGAACCTTGGTCAAAACGTAATTTATTTCCCGTCATTTCTATTGCAAATTAAACCTTATACATTTTTTTCTTTTTGCAAGATGAACCTTGGTCGAATTACTTGTTAGCTCCCGCCTTTTTTATTGCAAAGTAAACCTTGTATAATTTTTTTTGCAACATAAACCTTGACAGAAAACCAGATTTTGGCTATATATATATTCATTTCATCCTAAAAAAAATTCATCTCATTCTCTAACAATCCATTTCATTAATTATATTTTTTATTTCACGACGAACACAGTTCGCTGCCATTGTGGAAGGACGACTGTCATACGAACATCATGGACGGATCAAAATCCAGGAAGGAGGTTTTTGGGTCGTATTCCATTAGCAAAAATATTTGTTTGGTCATCGAGCTCTAAAACATATTTATGTGATCCCTTAATTCATTTTTTAGATCAATTTCCCCCTCCCACCATTACCATTACATTTTTCGTCGAATATTATTTCAAATGTCAAAAATACACTTAAAAGTTTAATATGGGCTAACTTTTCAAAATATCCAAAATATAGAGGGTTAATGTGCCAATTAAAAAAGGAATCATCTTCAACCTTTGAAAGCCTGGTATTTCTCTCCACCCCGTCCATCAACATCGCACAATGTGTCGGATCGATTAGGTGGTGGTTGATTAGGGCTTTAAGGAGGGTCCATCTAGTAAGGCCAATGATCTCGTGCTTCCTGTCGTCGAGATCTATGGCGAAGAGTTTCATGATTCGGTCGGAATCTCTTTTGGATAAAGAGGATGTCGTTGGAGTTGAGGAGGCGGAAGATCTAGTGATGACGGCACGAGAGTAGAAGGATAGAGAAGGGTTACGGGTGAATTGATAAAAGAGTTTCTGTAAACCGATGATCGTCATTGTCGAGGTCAAGTGGGTTGGAGAGAGGTGAAAACGATGTTAAAGTTGGAAGATGGATGTGCTGGGTGGTTAGGGCTTTAAGGAGGGTCTGGCCGGTAAGGCCGATGATCTCGCGCTTCATGCCGTCGAGATCAATGGCAAAGAGTTTCACATTTCGGTTAGAAACTTTTTTGGATGAGGAGGATGTCGTTGAGATTGAGGAGGCAGAGGATCTGTTGATGACGGTGCCGGAGTAGATAAAGAAAAGTTACATGTGAATTGAGAGGAGAGTTTCTCATAAAACCCAGAGCTTCCACCATGAATCACATACTTCTCCAGTGCTAAAACCCGAGCTCCCTTCACAGCCAACTGCGTCACCGCCACCAACCCACCAATTCCAGACCCAATAACAATGGAATTGTAACCAGCGTTCTTCTTCTTCGATTCTAGTTGGGTTCCATCACTCTCCAACATTGCATTTGACTTTGACCTCACAGAAACCCCCTTTTTGCCGAATTTCGACGCACCCACCTCCTGAGGATCAAAATAATAATGGGTTTTCAGTGATTGTAAAATTCTTTGTTTTGGGCAACTAGGTTTGGAACTAAAGGAATGCAAAGTCTTGTAATTGTCAACAGACGAGGAATTGAAAGACACTAAATTCATCTCTGAATTACAGCCACTAAAATTGTATAATTGCATGGTTTATTGGGGATCAAGAAAAACTGAAATTGGGGGTGTTTCAGGGGTGGGGGTCGATGTAAGACTGTTTGGGGGGTATAGATGATTTGTAGTTGGGTGAGTCCGGGGTTGTGGTTCTTTTGGATTATCATGATTCCCTGGTTTGGTTGATGATTCCTCAAGATGAGACAAAATGCATTTTTAAATACTATTAACACCTAACCCCTTCTATTTTGTACTTCTTAAAAAGTCAGCTATAAGAAACTTGTTAGTAAGGGTAATGTAGTCATATTGTAAAAAATTGGACGAAAAATGTAACGGTAACTGTGGGAGGGGGAAATTCATCCAAAAAAAAAAGAATCAATAACTTACCCCATATTTTTCACAACCCAAAAACCTCCTTTCTGGATTTTGATCCGTCCATGATGTTCGTATGACGGTAGTCCCTTCCACAATGCGCAATAACTGTGTTCATCGTGAAATAAAAAATATAATTAATGAAATGAATTGTTAGAGAATGAGATGATTTTTTTTAGGATGAAATGAGTATATATATAGTCAAAATCTGGTTTTCTCTCAAGGTTTATGTTGCAAAAAAAAAATATACAAGGTTTATTTTGCAATAAAAAAGACGGGAAGCTAACAAGTAATTCGACCAAGGTTCATCTTGCAAAAAGAAAAAAAAATGTATAAGGTTTAATTTGCAATAGAAATTGCGGGAAATAAACTACGGCTTGACCAAGGTTCTTTTTGCAAGACAAACAAATGTACATGATTTAATTTGCAATGAAAAAAAAACGGGAAATATCAGTTGGGTGCTGCAGTGTCCACGTCAGCGCCAACATGGCAGCCAACTCAGCATCCCGTTAAAAAAATAAACACCTCTTTGACGGAAGGTTTGAATTGTAAAAATGAAAATAGGTGGAGGTTCAATTTGATGAAAATCAATACACGAGGTTAATTTTGCAAAACACAAAATAGGTCAGGGTTTTTTTTGCAATTATCTCCATCTATTGTAGTGTCAGCCCACAAATACATTATTAGAGCATCCACATTATATAATCATCTTATCCATCTTTTTAGTTGGGTCTCACTGTTACCTACATATTTTTCTCTTCTTACCCACTTAAAAATACATATTCTCATTGTATAATCTTCTTAACATCTTCTTAGCTGGGTCCTACTGCCACCTCATTAACTTTACATTTCAATCTTATTTTTACTCAAACAAATTAATTTATTTAATATATTTCATATTTAAATATTCTGTATATATAAATTAATTTATAAATAAAGAAGTTAATGGATTTATAAATAATAAATTACTCATAAATTATATCATTTATAATTTAAATATTTAAATAATAAATAAAGATGAATTTATAAATAAAAACAAATTTCAATTTGACCGACTAAGGTACAAAGGAATAGTATGATTTAAAAAAAAAAAAGAAAAAAAGAAATCCAAATCAAAAACAAAGTGCTGGGCCCACGCCCCCTCTCCCGTGCGTGTGGTGCACGTGTCAGCTTTGGGCCAACGGTGCACCACACCGCCCATCTACCCCCCCATTCTTTTTAGCCAATTTTTTTCTTCTTAAATAAGAAGATCAAACTCTCTATGTCCTACATGGTAAGTGTAAGAAGTTCTCTCTCATTGTATACTATTCTCTTCTTAATAAGAAGATTGTTAAGAAGAGACAGTATGTATACAATGGGGATGCTCTTACGGGCCATGAGACCACCAACAAGCATCCATCACATCCCACCTTTTTTTGTTTAACTTCCTCCCTCTCTCTTTCTGTTCTTTCCCATTCTCTTCGTTCTTTATTTTTCAATTTTTTTCATCTTCTTCATTCCCTCTCTTTGCATCTCCTCTGTTCTCCTCGTAGCCCCGCTTTCTCTTCTTCGTATGTCACAACGGTAATCTTTCTCTCTCTATCTAACCCTCTCCTTTATAGAGGAACTCAAAATCTCTCTGTTTTCTTCTGTATCCCTGCACAATATCTCTCCCTCTCCATCCCAAACCGAGCCACGCAAGCCACCACAATCCTAGACAAGTCGCTCTCCTCCCTAGCTCCTTGGTAAGTTCAGTGGACTAGCCGACGACTAGTCAACGATTTTTTTTCCAAGCGATTTTTTGGCCAATTTGAAGGAAATTGTGGCGTTTTAGAGATGAATAGGCTGATTTTTAGAACACTGGAAAATAGTATGACAACAATTTTTGAAAATGTGTTCCTTAACTGAAACATCCAAAAGTATTAAAACAGAGGATCTTTTGGTTAAAATGGTGGGAATATAATATTTTCCTAATGTGAATTTTTTATGTTTGTGCTTGTACATAGTAACGGATGCAGAGAATTTTTCAGGTGGGGCAATTTGTACAAATTTGACAGAAATTGGGGTAAGTTATAAAATTTACAGAGTATCATTTTAAAAAAAAAAAAAAAAAAACAAGTGGGGGCAACTACCCAAACCTAAAGGGGTGTGTTCGTCATTGCTTATACAGTATATTGCACAGCCATTGAAATAAGCTACTGAATATATTATACTATATCTATTCTAAAATAAGTGTTCTATTTCGATCATAAGCAAAAACGACAATTATTTTGTAACGAAGAAATATTTAATTTTAATTATTAGGTCTAATTAATTACTCTGTTTTTAGTATGAAACTGCAACAATTTTACAAGATTATAGATTGGTACAAAAAAAAAAGATTATAGAATGGTACACTAAATATTATCCTACTCAAGAAATTTTGTTATCTTTCATATCCCATAGTTGGGAATATTATGAAATTAGCTTTACGGCCGTGCTAACAAGTACTCCCATCGTTTCAGACAGAGTGTTTGTTTAAAAGTTATTTTTTTTAAAAAAATGATATTTTTAGTAGCTCATTGGTATTAAAATGATAATTATGTCTTAATTTTTTTAAATAAACTTTTAAATAAAATATCCAAAAATAGAATAATTGACTTTTTGTCCCGAAATAAATGAAATATTATGTAGGGCACTTAGAACAGATTCATATCAATTAAGAAATCATTTATATTGGAAACAACACTATTCACTTTACTGAGTTAAGTCTTACAAAATTTGTAATATCACATAATCAAACTCGTTATATCACTTTAAATATCATTTATAATTGATTCTAATTAATTCCACTCGTAGATCTGAATAGTAAGACAAAAAAGTTGATTTAGTTTTACTAAAGAGATTCTTCAATCAACATAGAAATGGGTGGAAAATCCAAATCCAACCCATACTTTGATACTCTCTCCAAGGCCTTGGCCCCACGTGAAAAGTATTTTGAACAATATTTCACTTTGTTGTTTTATGGGTATTTTCCATAGGGTAAATGTATTTTGAACATATTTCACTTTGCTGTTTTATGGGTATTTTCGATAGGGTAAATGGGTAATGTTAGGGTAATTTTTATTTTACACTAAAATATGGGTATTTATGATGTGACATATTTTTATTGATTGGATATTTTATGGATCCCAGCACTCCAATTAATGAAAATGTATCACATTACAGAGTATTTATATTTTGATATAAAATGAATGAGTAATGCTAGAGCCACTCAATGAGCACTCAAATTTGTGCACCAAATGATGTGGTTTCCAATGTGTCATCTTATTTGGCATTTTATGAGCTCCACTATAAGTTAAAAAGTTATGTTAACAATATGACACATAAGATGTCACATTATTTGGTATCTAAAATTAAGTGTTATTAGAGTGGCCCTAGCATTACACTGAACAAAAAGGAATCACTCCTTGCAAGGTAAAAACCATCAACTATGCATCAACCCAAAAAAAAAGTATAAAAGGACATCTTTTGGTACTACTCACTATAACAACAATATCATCCAACTCTTGATCTTGAGTAAGTAATAGTAATGTATTTTCCTTCCATTTCTGTCTTCTTCATCACATTCCTCCTCTTTGTACTGAAGAGGGTTTTATTTCAAAAAAGGTCCAAACTACCACCAGGACCATGGAACCTGCCCTTGATTGGAAACTTGCACAAACTTATTGGCAAGTTACCCCATCATGTTCTTAGAGACATGTCCAAGAAATATGGACCATTGATGTACCTTCAGCTAGGCCAAGTTCCTTCCATAGTTATTTCTTCCCCAGATATTGCCCAAGAGATCTTGAAGACGAATGGCGTTGTCTTCGCTCATCGTCCCAGTGTCTTGGCTTCGAAGGTCTTCCATTACGAATCCACCGACATTGTCTTCTCTCCCTATGGCAACTACTGGAGACAAATGCGGAAAATCAGTACCATGGAGCTTTTGAGCACCAAGCGAGTCCAAGGTCTCAGCCCGATCAGGGTAGACGAGATTTCCAATCTCATTATATCTCTTCATCCCAACAACAACGTTGGAGAAGAAGAGACAACGATCAACTTGAGCCAGCGATTGTTTTCACTAGCATATGCAAACACGGCGAGGGCTGCTTTTGGTAAGAAGATTAAAAACCAAGAAGAGTTTGTTTCGCTTGTCCAAGAATTTAGCGAGTTGGCGAGCTTTAATATTGTCGACATGTTCCCTTCGTTCAAACTGCTTCAAATCCTCGGACGATATCAGCTAAAGAACATGCAGAAAAAAGTTGAAGTGATTCTCGACGATCTTATGGACAGCCACAGAGAAAAGATGGGGACTGCGAGCTCTGGGGAAGATGATCTGCTTGATGTTCTTCTCAAAGTTCAGAAGAATAATCAAGACCTCGAATGTCCGTTAACCGACGAAAATGTTAAAGCCGTCATCTTGGTTAGTATTAATTATGCGCATGCATGCACATCTTAAGTACTCCTACCTGTTCCTAAATTATTTTTCATGTCTGACTTTTTTGAGTCAAACCAGTTGTTTTTCAAATGAAAATTTATCGTATATTTTATGCAGGATGTTGTTGTTGCTGGGAGCGAAACGTCATCAACAAACGTGGAGTGGGCAATGTCAGAATTGATAAGAAACCCGAGAGTGATGAAAAAGGCACAAGCTGAGGTGAGGAAAGCCTTTGGTGAAAAAGGAAAAATCCACGAAGCAAGTCTTGGTGAACTGAAATACTTGCAAGCAGTAATCAAGGAGACGTTGCGGTTTCACCCTTCTGCTCCACTCTTACTTCCAAGATCAAACAGCGAGGAAGTTGAAATCAATGGCTACGTTATACCTGCCAAGACTAGTGTCTACATCAACGCATGGGCGATTTCTCACGATCCCAAACATTGGCCCAAACCCGAGGAGTTTAATCCTGAGAGGTTCCTTGACAATATGGTTGATTTCAGAGGAGGGGATTTCATATATATACCATTTGGTGCTGGTAAAAGGTCGTGTCCGGGGATACCTTATGCATTAGCAAACATTCAGCTGCAACTTGCAAACTTGCTGTACCATTTCGACTGGAAACTTCCGGGAGGAATGAAACCAGAAGATCTTGACATGACTGAGGCATTTGGATTGACAGTAAGAAGAAAATATCAGCTCCACGTAATTCCTACTCCGTATCATCATCCTTCTCCAACTCTTTGATATGGTTGAACTGGAAAAAGCCATGCATGTATTTCTGTTTATTTAATTAAATTAATGTTCTCTCCATTGATAAAGATATGTGTGTGTGTGTGACTGTGCGTGTTGCATAACTTCTTCACGACGTTCTTGTACTAGATCGAGCATGTTATCAATTCATCTGCGAATTATAAACATATTTAGTGATATCGGTCGAAGAGAATTACTGCATGCCTATGAAAAAGGGAGGTTACCCCTGTATATCATCATAACTCATCCGTCTTAAAATAAATGATGTTATAGAATTTCAAAACGAAAATTGTGCACATTTTACCTAAATTGCCCTTATTATTCTAATTAAATGTTTTATTGAGAATGAAAGTATTTGGGTTCAAAACCCAAAGATTTAGAGATAGGAGTAGGATGGGTAAAGGTATGATGCTCAAACTTTGAAAAAAAAATGGTTTAAAGAGGATGTTACGAGAAAAAAAAATTATGCAAGTTATCAACAATAATTGAGCTTAAATAAGGTTACATCAGTCTTTTTATAAGCATCATTAATCTGTCTGAAAATTTCTAAAACATCATTTATTATAGAACTGAGAGAGTAAATTTTATTGATATTAATTGAAAGTGCAATAGTAGTTAGGATTTTAAAAATAGTGTCAATGCGGCTTTAAATGCAGTTGCATTCAAAGGTGTATTGACCGGATAACAAACAGTGAAAGACTATAAATAAAGTAGTAATCAAAACAGAGATATAAACTTTCAATCTACAAGTAATACTTGTAGACACTTCATAGCAAAAACGATTTCACTATAAAGATATGTCTTACAAAGAAAATAGTGAAACTTAACAAAAAACCAAAATCTCTAACAAAACTATCAAGTCTGGAGAGGAAATAAACTCACAAAAACACGAATAAAGTAAACATGAGATTAAAAAATAAGTTTCCTATCAACTAGGAAAACAAACAGCAAAGCAGTCAATACAGTTCCAGATGTTACTGCATTCACAGCTGCACCTATACTCCAAGCAATGTTCTCAGTTTTTCTTTCTGAACAGTTTTTCTCTCTATCTACGTATCTGCGTGTATCTTCGTGTGTCTTGTCAGCACAATCTCTTCTTGTATAAAGAATAGATCTCCTGTAAGACCGTCTTACGTACGGATCTTAATTCGTAAGACGGAGCCTCGTTCTCTTATAGCTCAACCCATCAATACATGGTAGATCGGGTAAAGAGGATCCGTCTACTAAAAAATATCCGTAAAACTGTTTTACACAAGTTTTTGTCTTATATAAATACTCAAACTAGAGTCCTACACAAACAAAAAAAAAACCAACTACTTCAAGGAAACATAGAATTAAGAAATAAATAGATTAGTTTTAATAATTTCCTCATTAAAACTGATCAAATCATATGACAAGTATTTTTCAACACCAATCATCTCATTTAACCTGCATTAATTAGTATATCTCATCTTTCCCTAAATTTATACAAGTATAGTAAATCAGAAATTATCACTAATAAACACAAATAAGACTAAACCAAACAGATTAAAAAGATTGTTTATGGGGAAACGAAGACACGAGCATGATGAATTAAACAGAATATACGGAATGGCCCGCCAGATTACAATAGTGCTAGGTTTACCACTAATTCTACCACTATTGTTACCACTAAGTCTTAGTGAAGGACAATATTGTCTTTCACTAAAACACATTTTGCCTTCATCAAGACTTAGTGATAACAATAGTTGTAGAGATAGTGGTAAACATAGCATTATTGGCCAGATTATTATTGAATATTTGG
The DNA here is from genome assembly GCA_013146195.2 of Codonopsis lanceolata. NCBI lineage: Eukaryota > Viridiplantae > Streptophyta > Magnoliopsida > Asterales > Campanulaceae > Codonopsis > Codonopsis lanceolata. The sequence goes on along the minus strand of CM028383.1, from coordinate 9,445,925 downwards.
ATATAGGAGTATAGAGTCAAAAAGTTTGTAAGCTATGCTGTCCACCATTTCCCATTTTAATAGCTCGTTCTCTGCAATCTGCATCGGTTGGGGTTTACCGAGGTAGTGGTCCTACCAAATTCAAATTCCACCGTACGTTAAACAGAACACCTAAAGGTAACATCTAAAATCATAAACGTAACATTATTTAATTGATAAAATAACTTAACTACCTTTAGCTATACATATTTATACATTACCCACCCCTTAATTATGTATTAAATGATATTGCGTTTAGGGATTTAGGTATTGCGTTTAGGGTCACTCCTCCTTAAATTATCATCTTAGTTCATTCGGTTTACGATTTAAAAAAAAAACAATTAACCTGATTATTTATATTAGTTTAATGTATAGTTCTCTTTAAAACCTATGTATATGTGGCATAGAATTAAAGTAGAGTGAAAAAATAAGAGTAAAATGGTAAATGTGATATTTTTAGAAAGTACGTTTCAAATTAGACAATTATTTTAGGATGAACAACAAAAAAAAAAAAGAGAACGATAATTTAGAAGCGGAGGAGTACTATTAGGCCATCTCCAACAAGGAACCCCAAATGTAGTTAGATTTTATCCCAAATTTGGTTCATTTCAGCACCAAACACTATTTCAACTCCAACCCATAATCCCAAATCTCACACCAAATAGAATATTCCTTAGCATATTCTTTTTTTTATTTCTTTTACTTTATTTATCAACATGTATATTAATTTTCTATTAACCTTTTAAATAATAATTATTAAAATTACACAATTAATAATTTTAGTATATTTAATAGTTATATTTTCAGTTATTAATAATATTTAAAAATTAGTAATTTTTTAAACTAAATTGAAGAAATATAATTTAATAAACATACAAGTTGTGTATTTTTTTTTTTTGAAGTTATGTATCATTGTTTTTCAAGTTGTATGTCATTTTATTTGTGGTGTGTTAATATATGCACTTTTAAATTTATAAATGTTCTAATAATTTTAAATTTTAATAAGTATGCATTTTTTTAGTTTAAATGTGAAATTGGTGTTCTATAATTAGTATAATTATTTATTTATTTATTTATTTATTTGTAAAAAAATCTACAAATAATAGAAAAAAATGTTATAAAATTATTGAATTAATAATGTTCAATAATTTAAAATACTTAATAATAGAAAAAATGTTATAAAATTATTGAATTTAAAATATTATCTAATATTAGATATTTATTAATTTTTAATACATTTAAATTAAAAAAATATTATATTATAAATAATTTTAACAATTGTATAATTATTAAAAATCTATATATATATAAAAGCATGGTAGTCTATATAGGGAAAAATCCCGCCAAAACTTTGTTTCCTAAAATAGAAACTCCAATTAACAAAAAACAATTAATGAATTCTTTAATTAAATAATTCAAAAACTCCTTGAAACTTTCACCATCAATTATCTCAATTTGCACAGCTTTTCAATTCTCGGTTGTATCAAACGGAAATGAATCAACACATTGTAAATAATGATTAATGAAAAATGGATTAGTTCACAACCTGAACCTATCAAATATTGAAATATTATACTAAAAAAATCAAGTAAATCAAGAAATATCAAAAAATTGAGATGTATAAAAACCATTGACAAATTCGAAGTAGTATAGAATAAAAATCACCAGAAAAAATTATCTTTCAAGAATACTAAATGATTAAACCAGTTCGGAGATTTAAAATATTAACAAAAATCGATGTATAAAAAATATTAACAAATTCACAATAGATCTGAATGTCAAAAATATTTTTTTATACGAAATAATTAAACAAAATGTTTTTATGTGATTTCATTAGATCCGAATGAAAAATCATCGAGAAAATATAATCAATATTTTTCCCTCAAAAAAAAGTTGGATATAAGAGAAAGAGAGATGGATCGAGCAAGATATGGAGTGAGAGGACGAAAACTTACTGTGGTGTGGACGGTGAGTGTAAGAGAGATCATGAATAAATGATATTTCCTGAGAGGGATGGAAAATAAGGGAGATTGCCAGTGGGGTTAATTTCTTATTTTCCTCTCATTCTTTCTTCTTTTTTTGTGTGTGTAATTAACGGAGGATTATTGAACCACGATAACGTTTTGATTTTTTCATAATATTATTATTTTTCGATGTAGTTCTTTATAATTAGTTTCTCTTCTTTTATAGTATATTATTTTAATTGTTTATTACTTTTCATATAATGCAATTACTATATGACCATATATTTACCATATTTTAATTTATAACAATGATAGATTTACAACTATTTTTAAAATTATTGCTACAATTAAGATTTAGTGAAGGAAAAAGTTGTATTTATTTTCTAAAAAAATGACTTTATTTTCTAAAAAAATGACTTTATTTTCTCAGATCTTAAATATACATGTCTCTAATTTTTAAATCAAAACAAAATAGTTTTTTTTTTATCGAAAGTAGTTGCCTCTAACATTTTTTTTTCTTTTTTCTTTTTTGAAATTTTGTTTTTCTTCTTTGCTTCATTTGAGTATTAGTTAATTGAAAAAATTGTATGATCATGCGTTTAACGGACGGATGTAAAACTAGTTAATTTAATTACATGAAACCCACCGACTTCAAATTTAAAATGATACTACAGTGGAACCCCAAATTTGAAATAACACTATAGTAAACCTCAAATTTGAGATTGGATTTTAGGATCGGTTGAAGTTGTTACACTAGTGACCAAACCCCAAATTTGGGATTGGATTTTAGGGTCGGTTGAAGTTGTTAGGGCATCTCCAACCGTGCCCCCAAATACCAAATTTGGGGGTTTGGTCATCCTCAAAGCAGTTCCAACCGTGCCCCCAAACCCAAACCAAATTTGGGGGTTGCTACAGTACTACCCCAAATTTGGGGTACCACTGTAGCTCTACCCCAAATTTGGGGTTGGTGGGTCACATGCCATTAAATTAATTTTTAATAATTATATAATTGTTAAAATTATTTATAAAATTATATTTTTTATTTAAATGTATTAAAAATTAATAAATACCTAATACTAGATAATATAAATTAGATAACATTTTTAATTCAATAATTTTATAACTTTTTTTCTATTATTAAGTATTTTAAATTATTGAACATTTTTAATTCAATAATTTATAACATTTTTTTTCTATTATTTGTAGATTTCGTTTACAAATAAATAAATAAATTATTATTATTATAGCAAATTATTAATTGTGTAATCTTAATAATTATTTTTTAAAAGGTTAATAGCAAATTAATATTCATGTTGATAAATAAAGTAAAAGAAATAAAAATAAAATATGCTAAAGAATATTCTATTTGGGGTGAGATTTGGGGATTGATGGTTAGAGTTGAAATAGTATTTGGTATTGAAATGAACCAAATTTGGGGTAAAATCTGACCAAATTTGGGATTGATGATTGGAAATGGTCTTACACTAGTGACCAAACCCCAAATTTGAGGTATGGTTGGAGATGGCTTAATCTTGGGTCTTGACGTATGGATACCTTGGGAATGGTATCAAACACGTTTTATGCAACCGATTATATACTGTACATTATTGTGGTTCAATAATTGACACGTCTTAAATCAACAAGTGTTGCAGACAGGATTGTCCTTAAAAAAAAAGTCATTTGCAAATAATGTACCAAGTACTCCCTCCGTCCCTAAATAATTGTCCTGTTTGATCCGGCGCACAGTTTAAGAAAAAGTAATTGACTTGATTATTTATATTGGTTTAATGTGTAGTTTCCATTAATGTCCATGTATATGTGGCTCATAATTAAAGTAAAGTGAAAAAGTAAGGGTAAAGTGGTAAAAGTGATGTTCTAAAAAGGTAAGTTTCAAAGTGGACAATTATTTTGGGACGGACGAAAAAGGAAAGTGAGACGATAATTTAGGGACGGAGGGAGTATATTGTTTCGAAAAATACATAGGTTCGATCAAAATACAATTTGTTGTCCAAAAAGTACGTACTCCCTCCGTTTTTAAATAATTTTCATCTTTTTTTATATCTATTTTAAAATATATTTTTTTAATTTTTTTAAGAAAAATATTTTTATTATTTGGCTTACTTTTTATATATACTTTAATTATACTCACATGTTCAAAGGTATTAAAGAAAATCACGCATTACACTAAATATTTATAATGCATTCAATCACTTTTTGTTAAACAAATGACGATTATTTGAAAACAGATGGAACATATGTTTGCAATACAAAAGAGTTTTAAAATTTTATATTGACTGAAATATTATAATTGTAATAACCAAATTATTAATATTATAAAATTAATTTCATATAAATTGGTATAATATTGACCAGTTAATTAATATTTAGTTTTATTTTAAAATAATACCATAATTTAATAAAAGTGGCATTATATTAGTATATATATATATATATATATATATATATATATATACCTTACCTTACCATTTGCTAGAGAATAATATTATCTCCTACTTATTCTATTGTCAATTCGGATTCGGTTTTACGAGAGAGAGAGAGAAGAGATTTCTTACTTAGCACACCTTTGTTGACCGTTGACTGAAAGTTTAAATAGGATTAAAATTGTCTTCTTCACGTTCATCAACATGAGATATCAAATATTCGCATGACAGTATCTCAGTATATCTTGAGCTGTTAATATATATTAGTTAAGTAACCGTGGGGTATATTGTTTCAAGTGATAGTTTTTATATTTAAAGGATAGTTGTTTGTAAGGGGGTTATTCATAACTGATTCAGAACCGTTGGATCTTATGGCCAGAATCAATCTAGACCACCGAATAACTTCGATCAATTGATTAAACTGTATTATATAGTTAATATTTCCTTTTGCTACAAAGTTCGCCGTGTGTCGCCTTCTTCGTACACGGCTCAATTTTTGCCCGTTTTGCATGTGAATCGTCGTAATGACTCCGTATAATTGACGTGTTGTTATTATTAACAAGTTTTATCAGTGGAATTTCTCAATTTGATAAGGAAATACTCCTTGTGTATGTTAAAATGTTTGTTATCGTTATTAACGATACATGATATTATTATCGATCGTTCTTAATGTTTAATTGATAAAGCTGATTATTGATGATGAGTCATGTTTTTAATATGTTTATAGGTTGTGATTTTGTGTGTTCAGACAAACAAACTTATGAGGAATATGCTAATTCTCGACGTTACAAAATTATCGAGTTTATTTTATAGCTCGTCGTATTTGTTACTATTTTAACAGTCAATACTTGGAACAATCATTGTGAACAATACTTGAAACCTGGTGGTGTTTGTTATGTGACAATAATCTTCTAGGGAAGTGTAGGGCGACCTCGGGCTTGACATGGAGCAAAGGGTAGCGTGAATCAAGTGTGGAGCCCTATGTGACCCAACCATTTCCTACTGGCCATAGCGGAGATAATACTCTTTAGTGGCACTACTAAAGCAACAATGGGTTATAAGGTCAACTTGATAATAATCTAATACTCTTGAAAGCGATCTAATGATGAAAACTACAGCAACAATGAGTTATAAGGTCGGAAGTGATTGGTTTGAGATGTATCTCGACTCCGTGAGCATTTGGTAAACTATATGTGTTTTTATATCGCATATATATGAGTATGAGATCTTATTACTCGTGATGGATCACTGTTTTGACTGGTATGAGATAGTGAATATGTTGAACCGCCTACGTAATCGTGAGACTTGATTGACTAATTAGTTATTATTATTTTTAAAGTTGTTCTATAATAAGATGTCTTGAACTACTGCATATATATATATATAGTATACATGATATCGGTAAAATCTTACTGAGTGTTAAACTCACCATTTCCTGTTTGCATGCTTCTTAAATTGCAGTTTAACATAGAAGTTTGGCATATGAAGAAAGAAAGGACTGGAACGCTCAATTTTAATGGATATTATTTATGTATTTTATTTGGGTTTATGAAAATTGTAAAAATGTTTGTATCAAATATTGATATCTTTGAGGAAATTAAATAATATTTATTTGTTTTTTCCGATGTAAATTACCTGAAATTATTTTTGAACTGATTTTATGGAAATCCGACGACCGGTGTGGGTCATCACAATTCACAGTTCACGTGGGAAATCAGCATCTTTATCTGTTTATTTGACAATCAGCCAGTAAACAAATGGTGACTTATAATTAATCTTGGGAAAGAAAAGAATCAGTCAAAGAGAAAAAAACATGGGTCAAGTTAATAATATGCATGTTCCCATGTGAACCCTTCCCTCTGTAACCCTATTTTATTTGAGGGTAGGACCCACCTTCATAGTCAAATATAGTCCACCCTCACAGTAGCCAACCAAATCCCTATTTTTAATTAAAGCGCATTCACTCACTCACAACAACCAAATCCAAAAATAGATCTTCATTATTTTTTCTTTTTTTTTTGTCTGTTGTAATATAACAGTCTTTTAATTTTTTTTATAGGATAATATTTTAATCACTTTATTCTTATTTTTGCAATCATATTTTATGTATGAATCATATATACATGAGATTTAAAAGAAACTAAACATTAAACTAATATTAATATTTAAGTTAATTATTTTTTCTTAATTAATCAGTGTACCAGATCAAATAAGATAATAATTTTGTGATGGAGGGAGTATTAATGATAAGATTTTTAAATCCCTCCATTCCAAAATTATTGTCATGAATTAAAAAAAATAATGGACTTAATCATTAGTGTTTAATTGATGTATAGTTTCCTTTAAAACTATATATATATATATATATATATATATATATATATATATATATATATATATATATATATATATATATATATATATATATAGTTCATAATTAAATAAAAAGGAAAAGTAAGGGTGAAGTGATAAAAATATTATCTTAAAAAGAAAACTTTATTTTGGAAAAGACGAAAAAAAAACAGGACAATAATTTTAAGACGGTGAGAGTATTTCTTTCCCTAAAAAATTTTCCCGATACAAGGTACAAATTTTAGAGCGTTGGGTATAATATTAGGAAGCATATTCTTTCTAATAAAGGAAACATTTTCCCTCATTCGCCATAAACTGAGACCCAACAAGTCTATGGTAAATGGATCAAGCACGATAGCATTAACCAAGACGATACGATTACAGAGACAAATGACACGATAAACCCAACACTTACACAATCACGAAAAGACGACATGAAAGCCCGGTTATTAATATATTCAAAATAATATTTATTGTTATATTTATAATCAAATAAAATAAATAATATGCAAACACAATAATAAGATATGAATACAACAAAATAGCACGAATTGTCACCCCTACCAACAACCTTCCGACACCCCCCATGGCATGAAAGAACGCGATGCCACGGAATCTCAATATGGGAAGATATTTCTTTGTAACGCTTAATGTTGCGATGAATGTTGCAACAATGGCAAGAACAAAGTGAACTCCGAAAGTGTGTAACGTAAAATTGCAGGCGGAAGTTTTGTTTTGTGATTTGAAATCAAACGCACTTAGTAAGAGAGAGAAAATCACACACAAAAACAATCTACAAGAATCAATCTTGTAGATCAAGCCTCAAGGCAACAAAATATATTAAAATCAACACTCTTTTGAACCTTAACAGTTAACACAAAAATTTCACAAGATATAGAATCTTGAAAATCACAAAACCCACATAAACAACTAGAACAAACGTGGGAAGAAAGACTAAACACGCCTTCCAAAATAGCGCATGTGAAGGAAGCACAAACACAACTTCGAGGAAACACAAGGCAATGTGTTCTAAGTTTTGAATGTTGCAAGTGAAATCGCTTTTATGGAATCACGAAAGTTGATGATGATGTGTTCTCCAAGCTTCAAACACACTTTGAAAGGGTGAACTGCGCAAAAAAATCCCGCATTTATTTCTCTCAATTTTATGACTTCCGATATGGTCTCTCTTTCGCCTCACACGCTCCACCTAAGCTTTCTCGCACAAACACTTCAGAACTCTCGGCTGGCCGCCTCAGATTTCAAACGGCTTCACGGCTTTTGATTTTTTTACGGTCAAGCTCTCAATCAACTCCCGCTTCCACAGCTGCACTTTCAAACCGCCGACTTCTCTTCTATATATAGTACGCAACGACTTGTAAACCAAGACACCAGGAATCCGCATACAAATGTGACGAACAAACAAATCCTACTAGGAAAGAGATTAAACGTAGAAAATTATACAAGATTTGTTTCCTAATTAGACTATAATACTTGGAATAACTAATATATTTGCAAAGATCTAATTACCAAAACTATATTGCCTAAATCTTTCAAATCTTTTAAAAGATTTGTTACCAAACATGTATAACTAAATCTCCAAAATCTTTTGAAATATTTACCAAAGATTTTCCTATCAAAAAACACACAAATCTACCAAAAATAATCTAAACAAAATCTAACACCTAAAATAAACATTGACTAAATTAAAATCCTACTTTGACCAAGAAAGGTGAAAACAAGATAAAATAGGTCATGCCTATTTTACCCCTTACAATCTCCCTTTGTTGAACCTTTCTCGTCAAATCAAAAGACAAGTGTTTATTCAACACCAATCAAATCACTAACCTCGCATTGGTTAGAAAATCACATCTCCCACGAATTTGTGCAAGGGTAAAATCGAAACCATTACTAAGCACAATCCGAAAATATCACCATCACAAGAAACACTTGATCTCTCTCCCCCTATTTGACCGGAAAAGGAAGAGAGATAAAACATCTTTTAGGAATTCTCAAACATCAAAGATTTTGAAAAAACACAATAAAGTGTTCACCAAGATTTGATCACACCACTTAGCAATAACTGAGCACATCATATCCAGATTCAAAAACTCTTAGTTTCCCACAAAAATTAGACAACCACTAAATATTTTCAACATGGAGATTTTTGAAAATTGATTTGCACAGTTTGAGTTTAGGACAAAATTTCACCAAGTTGATATCATTGCCAACAATGCATGTCCTAAAATTTTATGCCTAAAAACATGATGACTAAAAAGCTAGGCAAAGAAATAAAAGAATACAATCACACTGATGATAAAGACCAGATCAAAAGGATGTAGTTCCTAATGTAGTGCATTGGGAGATGCATTCGCCAAAATTGTGATTTTATTTTCAATTTTGCTCTTTTTTTTTTAATTTTCTCAACCAAATTTCTCTCCCAAGATCATAAATTTTTCACAACCAAAATCCATAGGTACTTTATTTCCCTAGGAATATAGCTCTACTTTATTTCAAGCTATTCAACACATGCCACTAGGAACCTTTCACACTATTTACCAAGGGAAGCAATTTTTCATTTGATCAACCCATGAAATCCGAAGATTCATAGTCCCAAAAGAAAGGTGCCACAACCTTGTTCATAGGTAGCTCTTTTCCGTTAGGTAGCTTTCACACTTTTTCAATTAAGGGGAGTCAATTTTCTCAAGATCAACCCATGAGAACCTAAGTTCCATAGTACCTTGACAAATTGCAAAGATCCCAAAAATTTAAAAAGGTAGCTCTTTCCTTTGTGGACTTTAAACATACTCAAGAACTGGGAGAGAGAGAGAATCATAACAAAAATCACAAATGATTTTGAATGAGGGAATTCAAGCAACCACAAGAGACACATACATGTGAGTCAATTGATCTAGAGTGCCCTCTAAAAACAAAATGCAATCATGCCTAAATTTTTTTTTTGTTTTTTTTGTTTTTTTTTTTTTGTTTATAAATAACTAAGTGTAAAATCATATGGCACACAAAACACAAGAGATTTCCAAAGATTGAAAAATCTCTCAAAAACAAGACACTTGAGCAAATATATCACAAGATGATTTTCGGTCCCAACATGTTCAATGCAAACAATTTTACATAATCAACCAAGTCTCTAAAAAAATGGTGTCTTATATTAATGATTTTTGTTCGAGAATAATGAACCTGGATTTTTGTGCTAAGAAAATGCATAGGTGTTATCAAAAAACAAGGTTAACACATCAATGTGAACACATAATCTTTGATCATTTGAAGCATCCAAAAAGATTTAAGGCTTCTCTCAAAATATTTTGATAAGCATGCAAATTTTTGAGATTCAACCTTACTTCTCTCTCCTGTATATTCCATCATGAATATCACCTATCACTTGAGAGATTGGATGGTTTTTCCGAATACGGCTAGGAATATCATGGCTGCAACCATTCAAATTTGACTCGATTTTCTGAATACGTGCACTGATTGGAAAGTTCAGACTGCTTCGAATCGCTAAGTTTCTCCAATGTTGTTCCATTGTTGCAACATCGGGGTGAAACATTGGGTGAAACATTGTGAATAACATTGGCTGAACTCGTAATATGCAAGTTTAGTCTCATTGCGTGTTCACTTCATGCTGGTTCGAACATTTTGGAGGAGATTCATCATAGATCGCTTAACTGTGACATATATCAAAGGGTTCACAATATTTGACTTGCCTTTGTCATTACTACTCCTTAGAACCCACATCTGCTTAAAAACTTTGGGTTGGAGATTTTTGAAAAATTTCGATTTGTCTTTGAACAGGCTTCCACGTGTCCGCCAATGTTGCAACATTGGCCGGCATGATTGGTCGCTTTCCATACGTTCTCGCCAACGAGTTTTTTCAAAGAAATCTTGCCTCATTCCATTCTCATACATGGCCTTTTTCGTAAAAACAAAAGGGTTGTATGACCAAAGCTTATGGCGTAAGACAAACAAAATTTTTCTTTCTTGCTCTCTGCTTTTTCAAAGAAGGCGCTTGAAAATTGTGTGTGGATGTTTTGGTTCAAGAGCATACCTTCACCTTCTTTCACAAACATGTCGGGCACTTAATCCAATACTGCACTTACTGCACTATCGAATTCAACATCTCATCCATTTTTGTTGGCCTGAGTTCCATTTAGCCATGGTTTATTGGCTTGAATGAGCCGCTCTTTTAAACCTTCAATCTCCACATCCTTCTTGGTCAACAAACTCCATCCTTGTAATACACTCCTTCTGCTCTTCATTAGCTTTTTAACAAGTCATTTGCCTTTTTAAGCAACTTAACTTGACAAACTCTTTTCCCAATCATTGTACAACTCCTTATATGCATCCATCAAATCTGATTCTCGATTCTCGCACCATCTTTGGGAGATGTAAGATTAACGCGAACAAAAGTCATCAGATAAACCTTTCTTCTTCAAAGTATTAGACAAACAAAATTATCAAATTGAGAATCCATCATTGCTACTAATGTAATCTACTTCCTTAGTGATGTCAAGAGGAGGCTCGATACCAATTGAAAGAACGCGATGCCACGGAATCTCAATATGGGATGATGTTACCGCCAATGTTGCAGTGAATGTTGCAACAATGGCGTGAATAATGTGAACTCGAAAGTGTGTAACAGAAAATTGCAGCGGAAGTTTTGTTTTGTGATTTGAAATCAAAATGCACTTAGTAAGACGTAAAATCACAAAAAACAATCTACAAGAATCAATCTTGTAGATCAAGCCTCAAGGCAACAAAATATATTAAAATCAACAATCGTTTTTGAACTAAACAGCTAACACAAAATTTCACAAGATATAGAATCTTGGAGAATCACAAAAACCCACATAAACAACTAGAACAAACGTGGGAAGAAAGACTAAACACAAATTTTCCAAAAATAATAGCGGATAAGAAGGGCATTAAACACAACTTCAGAAACACAAGGCAGTTGTTTCTCAAGTTTTGAACAAAGAGCTAAGAAATCGCTTTATGGAATCACGTGGCTGATGATGATGTGTTCTCTTAAGCTTCAAACTTCACTTTGAAAGTAGAATCTGCAAAGAAAATCCCACATTGCATTTCTCTCAATTTTATGACTTCCGATATGGTCTCTTTCAGCCTCACCACCAAGCTTTCTGCACAAACACTTCAGAAATCCTACCGCCTCGTATTTCACCTCCCTCACTTTGATTTTCTGGTGGTCAAGCCTGGCACAGACTTCGCTTTCTCTCACAGACTTTTCAAATCTGCTTTGACTTCTCTTCTATATATAGGCCGCAACGAATTTGTAAAACCAAGACACCAAGGAATCCTCGCATACACACGTGCCAACAAACAAATCCTACTAGGAAAGAGATTAAATTTAAAATTATATAAGATTTTGTTTCCTA
>CM028383.1:9402774-9433639 GCA_013146195.2 Codonopsis lanceolata | reverse complement strand
GTTGGGTCGGAAGACCTTTACGTAGGCGCTCTCACGCTTAGGCTTGGGTGAAGGTGAGGGTTGGTCTAAGAAGGTTTACGCTTGGGTGTTTGGGATGGCCGGGAGTTGAGGTTGGTGGTTTAGGGTTAGATGGCCGAGGAGTAGATGGGTGTCCAAGAAGGAGCTGCCAGCCAGACTTGTCACGTATGCCGCCTTCAGCCTTCGCCTTCAATCCACTTGGCCTCGAAGTTTTTCACCTCTTCTTCCGCCCTTGCCTTCTTTGTGTGAGCCGCTTCCTTCTACTTCAATAGTCGCCGATCTGGCAGCTGCATCCTTCGCTTCGCCAAGAATATAACAAGCAATGGTAGGTCTCTTGTCCCCATTTGGTCGCCGCAGAGCGAAATGCTTTGTCTGGCAAAGATCATACGCCGCCCATGTTGAAACGTGACAACCATTGGCGAGGGCTTGGCTATTTTTCAAGAGAGATAATGGGTAGCCCTCATTGTCGTTCTTTGTTCTCATAGTCCATATATTTCTGAAGAAGGTGGTCATTCCGCTTATCTTTGGCCACAACAATGAGCTCATCTTCTTTAACAAAAAGTTAATCTCCGGCGATCCCATAGTAAAGACGTTAATGAGTCGACAAAAGGCCTTTTGAAATTGGGGCCTCCTTCACTTTGTGAACGTAGTCTCGTAGCTCGTCAGAGATAATGGTGTCGTAGTTGAGGTGAGTCTTCGATAGACAAAGACTTGTGAGATTGAGTTGTTGAGCGGTGAACATATCATGGGCCCCGCTCTTGAACAATAGACCTTTGTTCAACAGATGGCTAAAACAGTAAACGTCCAAGGGAAAGACATTCATCAGCATTTTCCTTTGAGGTTCCCTTGGAGTATTTGGTCCCCTCATTGCTTCCCCTCGCCAAAGAATGGATAGCTCGTAGTCTCGCCATATCGAACCCCGATGATTCTGGAAATAACTTTGGCAGAGATGGAGATAGGTCGCCCTCGAATCCATCCACGCATCAGAGACGGAGTCTTGGGGTCAATAACCATTCGCTGATAGAATTCTTCAGCGAGGAAGATGCTATAGTTTTCGCCATGTAGGCAGAAGAGCGGTAGAATCCCTAACTCGTTCATATCTTCGCATGCTTTGGTTCTGGTGGCAAAAGTGCAGACGGTTTTGAGGTCAATGCACATGCTGGGCAGATACGTCTTTGGGTCCAGAGCCACAATGACGTCATGAACAAGTAGAAATGGAGGGTATCCTGGAAGGTTGATGGACGGACTAGGTGGAATGGCCTTTTCAGGGTCAAACGCCTTCCTACTGTCGCTTTTTGACTTGGTAGAGGATTTCACCTACAAAAACATATTCAGAAATTATGGCTTTTGTCCCGACTAAACAAACAATCAAAGATTTCATTTTTGAGAAAGAAATTGAAATTTCAGATGAAATTTTTTGAAACCCTTGAATGTTTTGGATAGATAAAATAGAGAAACATTAACAGAAGATTTCTAAAAAAAAATGAGTATTCAAAGGATAGAGAAAACTTTTAGTTTCAAGGTTTTCAGATGAACAACAATGGCGGAAACCGTCCAGATACGCAAAGCGTCCTTTCGGATTCCTCAATAAAGTGACTCAAAAGAAGAAATACTAAACATAAATTAATGGATAGTAAACTAGAGAGTAATGAAAAGCTTACCATTGTTGCTCTAAGGAATAAGAAGCAAATAATAGTTGAAGAGAGAGAGGGAGCAGTTACAGAGAAGAGAGAAGGGTTTGATTAGAGAGAGAAAGTCTGAGAGAGAGGGTTCGTAAAGTTTTGGAAAGGGCGGTTCAAAGTCTATTTATAGGAGAGAAAAAAACTTTTGAGAGAAAAGTTGTAACTTAAGATATTTTCAAAGTAATTAAGAAAATGACTTTTAACCCCTTTGCCTTTTTAGAAAACCTTTTCCGCTCTAATAGACGAAACAATTGAAGTACTAACCTGGTGAAAACGAAGAGCTTAAGTCTGCCATTAGATAGCAAATTAAGTGTGTCGGTTAGTAGTAGATTAAGTCTACCGGTATGAAAGAAAACTTGAAAATAGAAATTAAGATGTAGGATCAATCATACCAAGATTTCTTCTTAAATAAGCAAACCTGGTTGCATCCAGTGGCTTGGTGAGAATATCATCCAATTGATGTTCAGTTGGAACGTATTCCAGACTGATGTTATCTTTTTCCACATGATCTTTGAGGAAGTGATAACGGATATCAATGTGCTTTGTCTTTGAGTGCATCACTAGATTCTTTGAGACTGAAATTGCAGAAGTGTTGTCACACATAATGGGACAATTTTCAGTCTTGATGTTGTAGTCCACTAGTTGCTGCTTCATCCATAGTAGTTGAGAGCAACAGATGCTGGTAGCAATGTATTCTACCTCAGTGGTAGAGTTTGCAACTGAACCTTACTTCTTGCATGACCATGAGACAAATCTATTTCGAAGAAATTGACTGGTCCCACTGGTGCTTCTTCTATTCACTTTGTGCTACATAGTCCGTGATCCAGTACCCAACTAGATCAAGTTGTTTGCTTTTGAATACCGATACCCATATTTGTAGTTGTTGAAACATATCTCGATGATACGCTTGGCAACAAGTAAATATGATTCCTTTGATCGCCTCGAAATCTAGCACAAACACAAACAACAAACATTATATCGTTCATCGGGCAAGAAGGTAAAGAAGTGAACCTATGATTCCTCGATACTTGGTCACGCTTCTTGCTTTCCTTTTCATCTTTGTCAAGATGGCGCCGATAGACATTCGGAGTCTCGAATCCTTTAGTTGAATCGAGACCAAATTTCTTGATGAGTTCCTTTTGCATATTTGGTTTGGCTGATGAAGATCCCGCCGAAGTCCGATGAATCAAGTCCTAGAAAGTAGGTGAGCTCTCCCATCATGCTCATCTCGAACTTGCTTTGCATCAGCTTCTCGAATCTTTTGCACAGGCTTTGATTTATAGATCCAAAGATAATGTCGTCCACGTAGATTTGTACCAGAAGAGAATGACCTTTGTGCTTTAGGATGAACAGAGTTGTGTCTATTATTCCTCTCACGAATTCTTGTTCAATTAAGAACTTGGATAGAGTTTCATACCAAGCTCTGGGAGCTTGTTTCAGGCCGTAGAGTGCTTTCTTAAGTCGGTACACTTGATCCTGTTTGTCTTGGATGACAAAACCTGGAGGTTGTTCAACATATACCGTTTCTTGAAGATCACCATTGAGAAAGGAACTCTTTACATCCATCTGATATACTTTGAAGTCCATGAACGAAGCATAGGCTAGAAAGAGTCTGATTGCCTCTAATCTAGCAACAGGAGCAAATGTTTCATCGAAGTCAATTCCTTCTTCCTGTCGATAGCCTTGAGCAACCAATCTAGCTTTGTTTCTAGTGACGTTTCCATCTTCATCTCGCTTGTTCCTGAATACCCACTTGGTACCTATAACTAGATGGCCAGTAGGTCTTTGAACTAAGCTCCACACTTTGCATCTTTCAAATTGGTTCACTCTTCTTGCATAACTTTAATCCAGTAATGGTCTTCGATAGCTTCATCAATCTTCTTTGGCTCAATTTCAGACACGAATGCGAATGCAAACATAGTCTCATTTCGAACTCTATTTCTCGTACGAACTCCTGAGTTGAGATCACCAATGATTTGAGAGATGGGGTGATCTCTTGTTTCAATAACAACTAGAGGAAGATCACTTCTGGTGAGTTCTTCCCTTAACGAATCTGGAGAAGGTAGAGAAGGAGATTCACCAAAATCAGGTTCTGAAGAGATAGGATCTTCAATACCTTCATTTTCTGGTGAACAAGAAGGGTGAGTGATCTGCAAAGGTGTTTGGGGTAGAACAGAAGAGATGGGTTCAGGGTCAACAGAAGGGTTGGAACTGGTACCAGCAGAGTTGAAGTCTGCCGGTGTAGGGTTAGCAGAACTGGAAGGGTCTGCAGTTGGAGGATTCTGAGGTAGAGTAGAAGTAGAAGTAGAAGCTTTATTTGTACCTGTCTCAACATCATCAGAATCATCAGCAACGTTCGGAGCCTTTCGAGGCTCTAATAAATCATTTTCATCAAAAGTATTATGCACATATTCTAAGATTTTCAAAGATGTTTTGTTAAATATGCGAAATACTTTTGAATGTTTGGAATAGCCCAGAAAAATTCCTTCGTCTGATTTTGAATCAAATTTACCTCTATATTCTTTTCCATTATATAGAATAAAACATTTACAGCCGAAGATTTTGAAAAATCCTATGTTTGGGCTTTTCCTCTCCATATTTCATATGTAGTTTTGTTATGAAATTTGTTTACCAGGGATCTATTATGGGTAAAACATACAGAGTTGACAGCTTTTGCCCAGAAGTACTTTGGAAGTCTTGCTTCTGCCAGCATAGTTCTTGCTGCTTCAATGAGTGTTCTGTTCTTCCGTTCAGCTACACCATTTTGTTGAGGAGTTCCGATAGCAGAGAAGTTGTGGCCGATCCCGTGGTCATCACAATATCTTTCGACACCGTTGTTCTTGAATTCGGTGCCGTTGTCTGATTTGATGTCACTAATGTCTTCAAGCTTTTGGGTTTCAAGTCTTCTAAAAAGAGCGGTGACTAGATCATATGTCTCATCTTTTGAGGTCATTGTTTCGATCCAGGTGAACCTAGAGTAGTCATCAACTACTACAAGTGTATACTTGTCTCCAAAGATACTGACTGTAGTGATTGGTTCAAAGAGATCCATATGCAGAAGTTGAAGAGGTCTGGTCGTAGACATGACAGACTTTTTTTTGAAGGAAGACTTGGAAAGTTTTCCTAATTGGCAAGCTTTGCAGCTTCTGTCATGGTCGGCAGACACCGTAGGTAGACCTTTGACAAGCCCATCTTTGGAGAGCTTGGAGAGGTACTTGAAGTTGAGGTGACTGAGACGCTTGTGCCAAAGCCAACTGTTGTCACGATTGTTGTTAGCAACTAGGCAAAGGCTGGAGGATCTCCCTAGTAGGTTTAAGTCCACGACATAGACGTTTCCTTGTCTATTGCCGGTCAGTAATGTTGAGCAGGATTCACGATCTTTGATGAGACATTGGTTGGAGGAGAATTGGCAGAAGAGTCCTTTGTCGCAGAATTGAGATATGCTTAGAAGATTATGCTTTAGGCCGTTCACTAGAGAAACTTTGTTGATGGAGAGACTTCGTCTAGTGATTGAGCCATACCCAATTGTTTTCCCTCTTGCATTGTCGCCGAAAATCACCATGGGACCTTTGGCTTCAGCTATATCTGAGAGTAGACTTCTGTTCCCTGTCATGTGTCTTGAACAGCCACTATCAAGGTACTAGATGTCCTTATCTTCTGAATCTATAGCCATGAAGCAGACATGAAAAAGTTCAAAGAAACAAGGTCCCCTTTATTTTCTTTTGGGTCCTGAGGATTAGCAACCTTTTGGAACCCATACTGCCTAACCTTGAGAGAACTAGGTCTCTCAGATTTTGGTGTGAACCTTAGCAAACATTTTGGGGCCAGATGGCCTAAACAGTTGCAAGAATGACAAAGATGAAAGTTCCATGGAGGACTGTGATTAGCTTTGGCTGTAGAGTGCTTGTGATTTTCCTTGTTATTAACAGCAGTTTTGGGTTCAGCTAGCTTGTTGGCGGTAGACTTAATTGGTTTCTGTTGAACTTTCCTTGTTTTGTTACCAGCAGACTTAGCCTTGGCTGGTCTGTTGTTAGTCCTTTTAGGAGGATTTGGTAGAATACCTTTAAGTTTATTGTCAATAGATTTAGGTGCCTTGGCCATTTCATAGACAAACTTGACAGGTACCAGCAGAGATTTCGTAGGTCTACCGCCAGCAGACTTTGCTTTGGCAGAGCTATTGTCGGTAGACTTTGATTTCTCTACCGTTCCTTTCTCAAGCTTCTCATTAGAAGCAGTTTCTTTGGCTTTCCCTTTCCGAGCCTTGGGGTAAATGTATGGTACATTGGTATAACCAAGTCCATGTTTATCCTTGTTTCCGAAGGTCTGTTTGGAGAAGGAGATATCATAAGCAGTCCCGGAGGTTTCACCATTCTCGGTGGAGATGTAAGAGTATGCCCGGGCTCATCATTATAGCCTAAGCCAGATTTATTTCCATTAGACTTTTGGCTTGAAAGGATTCTTTCAAAGGTTTCCTTGGAGCTGTTCCAGGAGTCAATTGTCTTTTGCAAAGCAATCTTCTCTAGGTCAAGCCCTTTGATGTGCTCAGTAAGACAGTCGACTTTGTCACAAAGGAATTTGTTTTCTCCTTTTAGGTTGATACTTTCCTGTTGACAGCTATTGAGAGTTTGAATCTCAGTAGAGATTTCTCACCAAGCTTCTCATAGTTCTTAGCGAGTTTTACATAGGCTACTTTAAAGGAATTGAACTCTTCAACCATTTCTTGATTATCCTTGAGCATTTCTTCCTTACTGAAATTTTCACAGTTGATCTCACTCTTATCGAAGGGACTTGGTGAGATTCGAATTCATGTTCAGAGTCATAGGTGGGACCGGAATCATGAGCTATTAAGCATATGTTAGCTTGCTCACAATCGTCCTCTTCCACTTCTGAATCAGTCTCGAACCATGTAGCAACCTGTTTTTCTTCAATGTCTTCAGCCATCATACCTTTATGTTTTTTAAATTTCTTATATGGAGGTTTTCGGTATGCTTCGAATTTTGGCTTTGGAAATTTAGAGGCGAAGTGACCAGGTTTTCTGCAGTTATAACACACAAGCTCTTCGTTAGATGAACTTTCAGCAGTTTTTCTAAAAGGCTGCTGGTGTGTGTCCTTCCTTCCATATTTTGCAAACTTTTTGAAACGTTTTACAAACATAGCAAATTATTCATCTGAAAGAAAATCGTTTTCACTAGAGGAAGTAGAAGGTTTGTTTTCAACTGCGGTTTCTTCTTGTACCATGGCAGGCAAGGACACAGTTCTGAACTGTTTGTCCTGCTTTAGAGCTTGATTCACTTTGAGCTCATAAACCTTTAAACTTGTGTAAAGACTACGGAGAGTCATTTCGTTTAAGTTTGTAGATTCTTTCATGGCAGTGGTCTTAACATGCCACAGACTACCTAGAGAGCGTATAAATCTCATATTCATTTCCTTTTTGTCATAAGTTTTACCAAGAGAAAAGCAGCTATTTATTACCTCACTGAAGTGATCATATGCTTGTCTCAAGGTCTCTGTTGGAATATGCTTCTTGATAATTTAATTATCACCTTGCATATTCTATATATGTTGATTTGCTTGCCCCCATTACAAGTGAATCATCACAAGTGGCTAAAAGGTCTGCGTACCAGTTAGCGTGGCAACTTGTATGATATCACAAAGGTCTTAGATTAGGTGTGACCTGATCTAGTCCTACCTTCCTATATGATGATCAAAACAGACCAGCACTTCAGATGCACTTAGCACCGGAAGACCTGCAGCTATGTTAAAAGCCTTCAGTGATAAAGATCAGAATATCCGTCACCGGCAGACATGCTACAAGTTAAAATGCTCACACCAGCAGACTTTAAAATCTGCACGTGCTACAGAGAAATGTCAAGAAGTTGCTCAAATCAAGACAAATATGTCCGTGCCTCAAAAAGCCTGACATACTTACAGCTACAAGACTTTCTCTCACTCAAGTAGTCTGTTAAAGTCAAAAAGCAATTACTTTATTGAACAGACCACCTGACAGTGCAACAGACATCAGACCTACTCTTCAGAGATTTATCAACATAGTCTGACAGACAACGAGTTCCAAGATCTATAGGACTAAATCTCTGCTCCAAACGGTCAAAGATCTTATGGACAAAGATCTCTATCCGATAAGTCTTCAACCACTACATCTCCAACGGATAGAAATCTTCGAGTCTTCATCTCTCAACGATCATATTGACTCTCGCCTATATAAATCCTCTCTCTTGCTCAACAACAAAAACAATGTGTGTGAGGCTGTGATGACAGTGTAAGCTACATCCTAGATAATCACATAATACACTGTGAGCAACGAGTAACTCAATCTACTCAAGAACTTCATAGAAAAGAAATCTTCAAAGAGATCGTCTTCACCAATGTATCTCTGATTTCTACACAGATTGCAGTGAACTAATCCAGATCTTAGCAAAACACATTCAGTGGATTGCTAGGAAGAAAAGCTTGAAAAAGAGAAGAGACTGATCAGAAACATCAATAGACAGAGATCAAGATCTGAAGATTGATGTTAGATAATGTCTGAAGAAAATGAAGAGCTGTCTGTAAATATTGCATTCATATCTTCGGATTTGTATCCCAATACAAATGATGTTGATTGTACAATTATCAATCATCATGGAAGGTTGAGTGTTTTACATTCACTCGTTCAGATATATTTTTATATTTGAACGACCTTGAAAATCCCTTCTTTCTCATGACAGTTTCTTGGTTAAATCTCCTATTGTCCTTTGCAACTTAAAGATCCTTGAATGGATAATTAAGTAAGGATTGAGACTTAGGAAGATAAAGCCAGAAAACTGGACATAGACTATTTCGACTGATGTAATATGTAATTTATTTTTGAATAAATTCATATGTTCTTACAAATACTTTATCTCTCAGTCCTTATATATCTATGAGCTTTTATAAATGATTTATCTTTAGAAAAGCCATTCTCTACTTGATCTCCTAAACCTGCATTTGAAAGAAGAAATAAGTGTGCTGTTGTTCTGAACATATATTCGTGTACAGCCACTTCTGACTTCTCCAAATCTAAGCCTCTTTACCTTCCGCTATACAAACCTTTTATCAGGCTTTTGATTTGTCTAAAGCAGTTTATCGGCAGAGTTGTTACTGCTGCTTTGAGTAAGTCTACCGATAGCCTCTACCGGCAGACATACTCAACTTGATAAATTGTAACAGCCAACTAAACTATGCTTTATGTATATCCAAAAGAAAAGTTTTTAAATTGACATTATAGGCTATTCACCCCCCCTCTAGCCTATTTGAGCATTATTGTGGACCAACAGTCTCATTGGGATCCTTCTTGAAAGAATCGAATTGTTGGATGAAGGTGTATTTTTTATTGTCTCTTGTGTCTTGGTCTCCTTCCAAGTATTCGACAAGAGCCTCCCACATTTCTTTTGCAGAAGTACACCGGATCACTTGTTGGTAAGTGCTGGTGTCTAGTGAGCTAGTTATGATGTTGATGGCTTTGCTATCTAGCTCTACTAGCTTTCTATCATCCTCTGTCCATTCAGATTCTTCTTTGGGTACTTCAGCAGGATTTTCAGTGATGGATGCTAGAAGATTTGCATTCATTGGTACATGACGTCCTGCTAGTACGCATTTCCATAACCTGTTGTCAATAGAATTCATAAAATGCATTATCTTATCCTTCCAAACATCGAAATGGCCTTCGTCCAATATTGGGACATGGTTCACATTTGATGTAGGTAGCATGTAATGTGTTTGTGCCATTGGATCGTGACTCTCAAGAGTTTAATCTTGGAAAAACTAGTTTTCGAAGAGTTTAGCTCTAATACCAATTGTTAGTCCCAAATGGCACAATTATAAGCTAGAAGGGGGGTTGAATAGCTTATTAGACACTTAAAACTTTTTGTATAAATTGCTAAAACAAGCACTTACAATCTATTGAAAATATTGAAATAGCGGAAGTCTTGTAAGGAAGACAGTTCAAATCTGCCGGTGAACACTACCGGTAGACTTTGCTGAATACTCAAGTCTGCCATTTGAAGCGATAAGTAAAATGATATGAAACAGTTTAAAGCAGTAAGCAACAATAATGAAAGAACACAAGTATTTTGATATGGTTTGCACTATAAAGAGTGCTACGTCCACCACCAAGGCAATCAACCTTGGATTTAAATGTGCACTATGTTTTCCACTAGTTCTATTACAAAGAATTCCAATGGATCGTGTACAAAATATTTGACTTGTGTTTGGGGGTTGGGAATTGAATATCTGGACAAACAGAATATTCAATGGTGCAAAAGAATAGTTAAAGAAACAACAATAAGAAGCAAAAGATAAAGTGTTGATGCAGATCTTCTTGTTGTTGTTGAGGACTTCGTTGATCAGTTTAAGATCTCTTGAATGCACTGAGTATATAAGACTTGAAGTTGTTGGGAAGATTGAGAGCATTATTTTCTTCAGTCTTTAATGGCAGTATTTATAGCTAGGGCATTTTTGAGATCGATTGGAGAAGACGAAGAGTAACAGCTCTATTAGGTTGAATGCATTAAATGCATGGAGCTGACTTTATAGATTTCGTCTTCACTGATACTGAGCAGGGAATGGTGCAGAGTTGTTGCAGCAAGCGGTGAAAATCGAGTTCTGAGACTGCAATAGTTGGTCACACCTCTCTGTCATTTTTCAGGAGGCGAAAGTCTTCACTTTTCGAAAAAGTTGAATAGACGTGTTTGAGAAGTCAAGAGTTGATAGAAGATTGGTTTAATTCAAATTCAAACTGATAAAGGTCGAATTTAATTAATCTACTAAACGCTTGATGACTGGACACATCATGCTTGAGTAGATGCAGACAAGTCTGCCGCTGGATGTTGTATGAAGTCTTCCGGTGAAGCCTTCAGCTGAAGTCTTCCGCTGAATCTGTGAAGCCTATAAAAACTATTCTAAGGCAAAGTTCTATACACAGTTGCCACGCTAATTGATACGCAGCCTAATTGGCCACTAACTATAGAACCTAATCTAATGTATGAACAGATGTAAGGCAAAGTTCGTGGGTTGGCTCGCCCCACCCCGCAAAATGGCGGGTTATAGTGGGTTGCGGGTTGGCCCGCCCCGCCAACCCACCTTGACTGCTCCAACCCACATTGACAGTTTACATCATACCAAGTCACTGCAAAATTTTTAAAATTGTAAAAAAACAACACTTTAGTGGATTTTGATAAGGCCGAAAAGGGTCCTGTCCAGCTCTCACCTTGAGCTAGTGTGCAACTACTCAACTAGTAGCCCAATGGCAATAGGTGGACAACATTGGCAAAACTTTTGAGGTAAATTCAAGCAGGTTCGTTTTTAAAAGTTTTCAACCGCTCTAATCAACTTTTCATTTTTTTACTGAAAAAGACACTTTTGGAGGCGAACGATATCCTTAATGAACCGAACACGCGCGTGCAAAGTATCAGTTCATGCATCGATTTGACATCGTCATGCACAAATTGAATCCAATTTATGCATCGTGTTGCATCAATTGATACACCGCGATGCATCAATTTAACTTACCTAATCCAAGTCAAGTAATCAATTGATGCATCGCTCTGCAAAATATTGATGCAACGCGATGCACACAATCATGCATCAAAATCATAATGAGGCATCGGGACTTAAAATCGATGCATTAAGGATCCAAAATCGATGCATTAAGGATCCAAAATCGATGCATCATGATTGAAATTCGATTGCATCGCGATGCAAACGAGTTTCGATTGGATCTCTTCAGCCTTCTTCTGCTTCCTCCCATGTCGTAAGTCTTCTGCTTCTTCATCTCCTTACGTCCCTATTGAAAATCCTCCAACCCAAGCCCATTCCAATATTGTTTTTAATGAATCGGAAAAATTGTGATTTTCAAACTCCAAATTGTTGGCCGGAGATGTAGAAGGAAACATATCAAGCATTTTCAGAACAATTTTATAATAGTGATATTTTTCGGTTGAAAAAAAAAAGTTGTAAAGTGAAGCAATTAAAAGTTGGGAGAAATTCGGGCCCGTCTCCAGTGATGAAATTATAACAGAAAAAATCCCTTATATTTGTTTTAAACCGCTAAAGTACACTTTTTGAGGGAAAAAAATGAAGATACCCTTAATGAAGAAAGACATGCGGACAAAGCCACTACACAAATTTGAGCATCGCAATGAAAACATTTGGAATCGCAATGCTCTGTCAAAATTTGGGCATCACAATTAAAACATTGGGCATCGCTGTACACAATTGAAATTTGTCACAATTTAAAATGTCACTGCCCAAATTTGGGCATCACAATGAAAACATTTGGCATCACTATGCACAATTGAAATTTGTCAAATTTTTGGGCATCGCAATTTAAAAAGCCACTGTCTAAATTTGGACATCATAATGAAAACATTTGGCATCACTATGCATAATTGAAATTTGTTGAAATTATTAGCATTGCAATGCAAAAGTCACTACAAAATTTTGGGTATTGCAATGCTTTCGAAGCAAAAATTGGGCATCGAAGACTATGATGCTCGCATCGAACGAGCATCGAAGAAAGGGAGAAAGGTGAGGAACGTACGTACCTGGAATTGTGAATTTTTTTCCCAGGAATCAAAGGGGGAGAAGCAAACTTCATATGTTCATTGGAAATGGGTCTAGGTGAGAGAGAGAGAGTGTGTGTGAGAGAGAGAGAGAGAGAGAGAGAGAGGAAAGTCAGAGAAGAGTGACGTTTTAATGGTATTTTTGTTTTTTATCTCCAAAAGTGTACTTTACTGGTTAAATAATATTATGTCGGATTATTGCAATTGAATTTCTACAAAAAAAAAAAAAAAGTATTGGCCCGCAATTATTTTTTTAAAAGTTTGGGAAAATGGACTGGCCTGCAAGTTCTCCAAAACTATTATATTTGTGAACTTGTGGATTTAGTTAAGGCCCTTCTCAAAACAAATCAGAACCATCCTGATCACTACTACTACTACCAATAATTTTAGCCCGGCATTACAAACCTAAGACTTTGATGAACTCAAATAAGTGTGTTATTTAATATTGATTTTGTGCTTTAACTTGTTGTAAATGTTACATTTTTTATAGGTATTTTGTATGTTTGATGATTACAGATCTATGAGAGAATGATGATGAAAAAGTGAAAAAAAATATCAAGTTCAAAGAAGAAATTCGGGTATCATGGTATCGAATGGGCATATGTTATCTAAGGGGACTTGAAGTTGAAATTGAAAACAATGTCACGTGTTATGTAGTAAGCATGGCTGTTTTATTTAAAGAACATTTTAGACTTTAGCCAATCTCAGTAATTATGAAATTATTATTTTTCCCTAAATTATTGTTATTTCTTTTATTTCTCTTTTGTAATTAATGTAAAGATAAGATAAGAGAGAAAGTCAACCTGGAGACTTGGTTAGCAACTTCTTGGAGACTTTCTAGGAGTGGAGATGGTTATCACTATTTTCTAGGAGGAAGTTATGATAATGAAGGAAAATTCTCCTATATAAGAGATGTCGGGAAGATTGGTGGGAAAAGCACACCACGACTAATACTCACAAAGATACACATATACGCATACACTGGAAGGGAGATTGAAGAATGTCCTGTAGCAGCTCTCTTTCTTTTATGGTTCAAACACTTGTGATTAGGTTTTCTTAATTTATTTGTAAGTAAGTTTCATTCATTTATGTCTAGTGGCTAATTTTATTTATTTCATTTAATGAACAAGTGATTCCCTTTTAATTACTACTGTGAGATCTAATTGTTTTTTTAATTCTCAATTGAGTTTAAGTATTTATTCATTTTCTATTTGTTTGTTGCAAAATGAATTGTGACTTATAATTATTTTACTTAGTTAATGTTCATGGCCAGAATTTTAATTAACCTAATAGTCCATAGCTAGTTAACAAAGTAGCAAGTCACGCACCGTTTAGGCATCACAAGCATATTCGGTATGTGTTGCGGGAATGAGTAATCTAAGTTAAATGATATTACTTCAATATGCATTGTTTAGATTCAGATCACTCTCTTTTAAGGCTTTCAAAACATTAAATCCTACAAGCGTCTCGGGGGTTGTGTTTTGATTAGGGAAACAATTAATGAGCTTCTCTTAACTATCGAGACAGTAAGAAGAGATTGGGTGTTTAGCGGTTGTTGACAACTATAACCGGTTTATTTGAAGCCCATTGAATAGTTTTTGCATTTATGATCAGTAGTAACTTTCGGGATTACTTTAAGTTCATTGACTGGTTTTTCTCTTATTGAATTCAAACATCATTTTCTGTTTTGTTTACATTTAGTCATTTAAATTCAGCTTTTAATTATTTCATTGTTGGTAATTAGTTAGATTAAAAGCCCACAATCTTAGTTTCAATTGTTTTGATAAAATTCTTTTAATATGTAAATTCAACGTTTTATGTTGATACGATCCCTACTATCCTATACTCGTTATTGGGAAATAAGAAAATAATTTTGACGGTTTGATACCTGCCGAACTTGAAAAATGAAATGGATTACTAACCGTGGGTGTATTTTATTGGAATAATTGTGGGCGGGTGCCATTTTATAGAATTGTAACCACTCATCTACCCTATATTTTTTAAAAAATCGCAAATGTCCACTTTCTATATTTTTTCCTAAAATACCCATGCACCAATCATCGTCCTCTCTCTCTCTCGATCAATCTGCTTTCTTTTTATTTTTCCAATTCCAAACCCATGCCACCATTTTAGCTACCATTTTAATGATGAATTAAATTCCGAAAGAGAAGAACAATCACTAAAAGGAATAAGCAAAGCTTATCATTGAATAGGATATTATATGATATGGATATATATTAATTTCAAGCCTTCCATCCAATCACGAGAACAATATTTTTCTTCATTTCGAACAACCGTATTCTTAGCGCAAGCCGGAGATTCATCGACTTAGCAAGAGGTTTGGGTTGAAGTCGGAGAGAGACTCAGAGATGCCGAGGAAATCACTTACAAGCAAATCTAATTTGGGCATCATTGTCTATGATGTCGGCGTCGTTGCCTCCGATGTGGGCGTTGTTCGCTCCAATGTGGCGTCGTTGCCATGACCTTTGTTAGGAAATCGACTGAAACCTGTAATATATGAAATAAATCAGCCATGTGAAATGTATTTCACTTACATCCAGTCCTGGAGCAAACTCATCGACCACTACTTTGATATCTTTGCAAACGTAACAAAGTGCAAGTCACTCAAACATGCATTGAGTTGTAAAATTTATGTAGTGAGATTGATGATCATTTTTTAGAGAAATAGCATAAGTATAACGGGAAAGGAATTCCAACTTCCATTTCTACTTCTGTTGGAATGATTGCTTTCATTTACAAAAGAGTACTGACATTGAAAGGAATAAGTAAAGATTTCAAGCAAATCTAATTTGGGCATCATTGCTTCCGATGTAGGCGTCATTGCTTATGATGTGGGTGTCGTTGCCTATAATGTGGGCATTGTTGCCTCCAAGTTGCAAAATTTCAAGAGTCAGATTGATGATCGCTTTTTAGAAAAATGGTATGTATAAAGGGAAAGGATTCCAACTCCCATTTCTGCTTCTGCCGGAACGATTGCTTTCATTTACAAAAGAGTACTGTACCGAGAAAAAAATGAGGAAAGAAAGAGAAAAAAAAAAAGTTAAAAACAACCATCACCATCAATCATATGACATTTTCTTTGAATCGATGGCCAATTTTTGCTTCGGAAGCATTGTAATTCCCAAATTTGAGATGAGATATTTGCATTGTAATACCCAAATTTTGAGCGATGCCCAAATTTGGGCAGAGGCTTTGTCCGCCAATCTTTCCTTCATTAAGGGTATATTTTTCCCTTAAAAGTATACTGTAATGGTTTAAAACAAATATAGAAGACTTCTCTAGTTATTATTTCACTACAATGTATCGGCCCGAAAATCACGCAATTTTATTTATTTTATCATTGGGAGCTATACATTGGATTTTGCTCATTCATTCCCAAAAAATATTATCTCATTTTATTTTTTTCCCCAAAATTTAAGAAGTTGAGTTTAAGTCATTTTAGTACAACATAGACATGAATGTTCGTAATGGTCTATCATATTGCAAGTACACGGTGAACATGATGGATAACAAAGTTAAATTCAGTAACCACCT
Source organism: Codonopsis lanceolata (assembly GCA_013146195.2). NCBI lineage: Eukaryota > Viridiplantae > Streptophyta > Magnoliopsida > Asterales > Campanulaceae > Codonopsis > Codonopsis lanceolata. The sequence continues at coordinate 9,417,786 of CM028383.1, read as the reverse complement.
AGAAAAAGAAATACTCATTTTAGGACACATAAAGTTCCGCATTTTCTTATTTTATTATTTCAGGCTTTCAGCTACTAAGATAAAATTAATTTATTGACCTTGTAAACAAAATGGTTAATTATATATATATATATATATATATAAACCTAATATATTTTAGTTCTTTTGGTTTTGAACATGTGTTGTTGTTTTTTGTATGTAAGACCTCAACCAAACTTTTTTTTTTTCAATTAAAATCTTCCGTCAAATACTGATTCGTTTTTGTAACGGGAAGATGACTAGACATCGCTGTGACAAGCGGACAGCCTACGTGGAATAGGTGGGAGAGTTCATGTCCACGTAATTCTTCCCGCCAAAAATAATTTTATTATAAACCCTTTCCTATTTTGAAATGTAAAAAACAACTCAATCTTTAAGATTTTCACAAATTTGAATGTAATACAAACCTCATACAATTATTAAAATTTCAAAATAAACCCTAACTATTTTTACCATTTTATCTTTAATTTTTTTTGTTAATTTAATGATAAAATCACATGCACTTGGTTTTAAAGAAAATTACATATTATATCAATATTTATAATAGATTCAATTAATTTTTTTAATTCATGTGTTCAAGAAAATTACTTTCTCCGTTCCAGACAAATAATCTATTAAACTATTTGAAATATTTCAAATTAAGAGACCACTTTCTAATATATATATAATTTCTATAATATTTCATATTTATACACATCGATATGTGCGGTGTGCACAACTCTGAGAGAAATTTGAACAAGAAAATTTCTAAAATTTAATTGTACTGCCAAATGATGACAATATTTGGACAAGTGCAAAAATGTTAATGTGTAGGCCACACTTATGTTCAAACTAAGTGCATGTGGGATGAATCATCAATCTATATTCATTAGATTCTGGGATTCCATTCTAAAGAGTTGAAGCTATTCATGTGGCCTTCCTTTTTTTAGTATTTTTCATTTTCATTCTCATTTATGTTAGCGATTCATTGACGAGGCCTAAGATTATTTTAAATAATAATTTTTTACTGATCAATTTAATTCGACTCAATTGAATAGTATTGTAAAATTTAAAATAATAAATAAGTATTTGACATAAATTACTATTTTCTATTAATGCAAAAAATCATGAGGAGAATATGAAAAATTACAAACAATTACTAATAATCAATTTGAGCCAAAATATGTTTTTGTCAAATGATATAGGGAGCTTTAAATGTTTTGATTCGGATCAATTTGAGTCATTTAGCACAACTCCTTTTCTTTTCCCTCGCTTAATATTTTTAATCATTACATGAAAACAAAATTCAAAACCAAGTCATTAAATCGAGATATGTGTGGGAAACATGAATCGCGATATATAGATCGCACACAATAAAAAAAGCCTTAATTCCAATGAAAATTGTGAATTGTTTGATGGATTAGTATATATATATATATATATATATATATATATATATATATATATATATATATATATATATCAATGGTTTGCAAACTGTCAAGGTTTATTTTGAAATTTTAACAATTGTATGAGGTTTGTATTGCATTTAAATTTATGAAAATCTGGTCAAAAATTGAGTTGTTTTTGAAATTTCAAAATAGGACAAGGTTTATAACAAAATTATTTTTGGCGGGAATAATGATGTGGACATGAGCTCTCTTGCCCAGTCCATGTAGGCTGCCACTGGGATGTCATGTCACCTTCCTGTTACAAAAACTAAACAGTTTTTAACGGAATGTTTTAATTGAAAAAAAAAATGTTGAGTTGAGTTTTACATGCAAAAAAATAAATAATAATAACACATGGTTCAAAACGAAAAATCTAAAATAGATCAGGATTTTTTATACAATTAACCCTAAATAAAAATAAGCAAAAACTTGTATAAGACGATCTTACGGATATTTTTATAAGACGAATCTTTTTTATCGATCGATCGTATATTAATGGATTGAATTGTAAAAAAAATAAAACCCCATCTTACAATTTAAAATTTATGAGATAGTCTTAAAGACCACCTAACCAACAAAAATATAGTTACGCAACCATCTTGCGTTATTTAGACTCCTTGTTCAATCATACAAGTTTCTTTTTTAAATAAGCTTATGTGCAACTTTAAAAGACAACTAAAAGACAATTATGACTCCTAGTAAAGAATATAAAGTGATTATGTGGGTAAACCACAATCCTTATCCTAAAAGATAATGTCTTTTTCACATAATTGAAACCAGAGATGTTTAATTGTTCTTTTAATTGATTGGAGTACTTCTTTCGTTTCACATTAAATATCGTTTTAATTTTAAAAATTATTTCGAAATAAGTGTCATTTAAATTTTCAATGTACATTTTATTTAATGGTATATTTATCTGCCTATAAAATTTCTTATGTGCATTACTAAAGGTGGTAAATAGGTGGGTATGGGCGGTGTCCATAATATGGGCAATGAGCTCAAATGAACAGATAAGTAAGTGTTCATTTAATACTATGGGTATATATGAATGGGTAATAAATGAGCATGGACGCCATCTACTCATAACACAAAATTATCAAATAAATATAATAATTACAAAAAAATCATTCTTTAACAAAAAAAAAACTCAAAAATTTTAAAAACATTAATTTTATCAAAAAAAAGGAAAAATAAATATGTATTTTTGTGTGTGCTTATAAGTGACCACCTCACTATCATTAAATATCAATATCGTTTATAGACTTTAAGGCGTGATTATGGTTGATAGGTTTAAAATCTAAATCGACCTAAGAGCTTAGTGACCTAGCCGATGGGTCATGTGTAGAATCTAGACATTCGAGTTCGAGATTTCACATTATATATATATATATATGAATGAAATTAATAATTTTCAAAGAATCTTCTTCGGTCAATTGCTAGTTTTCATTAAAAAAAATTCTCAATAATGGCTGATCTAAGTGAGATCAGTGGCGGGGGGATACAACACAACATAATTTTATAATATATATATCTAAGTGAGATTGGGGGAGGGGTGAGGATCCAAAACACGACATAATTTTGCAATATATATATATATATATATACACTATGTTAAACGTCATTATTAAGAGATCGAAGAGAACAAAAATCGGAATGAAATTTGAAGAGCAAAAGAATAAGTTTTAGCATGAGTGCCCAAGTGGGTGCCTATTTAACCCATCATAATTAATGGTCTTAAATCGGCATACCCATTTGTGCCAACTGAAAATATTGGGTGTGCCTATACCCATTATTTGTTGAGCAGTCTAAACGAACAAATGATTGCGAGTAAAATTTACCATCGCTATGCATTACTCTAATACACTAATTATTTTGAAACATATAATATAATATAAATTTGTTTGTCCCCTCTCAACTTATTTAATTTCTTAAGTAATACTCACTAAAAGTTACTCACTCCATCTCTAATATTAGCGTTTTTTTTTTTCGTTCGTTCAAAATAATTGTTCAATTTGAAACTTATTTTTTTAGAATATTCCTTTTATTATTTTATCTTTATTTTTTTACCTTATTTTAATTATGGGTCATATAAATATGAGTTTTAAAAAAAATTATATATTAAATCAATATAAATAATCAAATCAGTTATTTTTTTAATTAATGTATCAAATTAATTAAGATGATAATTTTGGGACGAAAGGAAAGGGATAAATACTTCTCTCATTTAGGTTAGCCACTAAATAATGAACTGTCTTTTCATCCCTGAGTGTGAGTGGCCTAGTCTTCAAGTTTTCTTTTATGTATGTATGATTTTGTATAGATGCTTCTCGTACAAAACTTATGATCATCAAATTTGGTACTTGATTATAATGCTGAGGTATCTAATTTTACATTGGAAAGCCCAATACTTCATTGATGATTAAGGTTCCATTTTTCTTCAAAATTTAATTTAATGATTTGATATAATTATTTTAGCTTTTTTGTCCCTCTAACTTTCTCTCTAATCTTTCTTACTTTTAATTATTTTATTACAAAAATAACCTAAAAACAAGTCAATTTCAAGCAATCAGGAACACCCAACCTCCCATCTCAAAATTGAACATCACAAATAACACCAATCTACATCACAAGTTATTAAGTGAAACTGTCATACAATATCACTCCCCAGAGTGATATGTTACTATTTAGGTCTCGTTTGGTGCAGCGTGTTGAAAACTTAATTTTTTCAAAACGTAGTTTTATTTTTGTAAACATGTTTGGAAAACTATTTCAAAACGTTACTTTTCATAAACAGAGTAATTGTAAACGTAGCATATTTTTAAAACACTATAAATTGGAGCGTTTTAAAACGCTCCATATTTTTAAAACGATACATTTTAAAACATTGCATCGAAACACTTTTAAATAGAAAACGTAACGTTTTTTACCAACATTTTGATCAAAACACTCCATCAAACAAGCACTTAGTAACCATATGTCAACAGAGTCCAGATCTCCTGTACCACTGGTGTACCATTTTCCATCCCAACCATTGGTTGAAATGTAATCATTGGGATGCAATGATGGAGATAAAAAATCCAAGAAGACAATAGTGATAATCATATGTCAACATGGGTAAGGAGTAATGACAACTTTAAGAGTATCTTTAAATCTTTCAAATTGAAGTTCCAAAGATACTATTCCCCCTTCCGCAGCTGCTTCAAATTTGGCGTAGATTTTTAAATCTCCATCTTATCTCTTCGACCTCTTTTTCTTTTCTTACCTCTTTTTTTTTTTTTTTGTTTAATTAATAGTTTTGTATTTTAGTTTTTATTAATATTGTTAGTTTTGTGTTTTGGTTTAAATAATAGTTGTGTTTTTGGTTTAAATCCTACATAAAAGTAATTTAATTATTTTTATTTTATTGTTAGTTACTAGTTTTGTGTTTTGGTTTAAATACTAAAGATCTGTTTGGTGCATCGTTTTCAAAAAACAGTATTTTCGAAACACAACATTTTTCTTATACATGTGTTTGGGAGACCATTTTAAAACGTTTTCCGTAAACTGAGTTGTTGTAAAAAAGGGCTATTATACCCCATTAAACAACATCCCAAAATTTTGAGAATTGGGTCAAACAAAAACAAAATCACCCAATCCCGAGGTATAAATGAATCAAAACCAGACCAATCTAGTAACCATGAATACAATACTACATTTCATACCAATTCAACAAAAATGATACAAAATCAAATCAACAATCGTAAGATAATTGTTCAAGTGAACGCATTTTAGTTTTGATTCAAATAATTGCAATTATCATTATGAATCAAATCCATATAACATAAGGCTCTCAAAATGCACTCATTCCTACAACCAAAATATGTTTCATCCTATTACATCTGCAAACTAGTAATAATAAGCTTAAACAAGGTACATAAGGAATTGTTGGTCCACGTTGATGCTCAAATAGGTTAGAGGGAGGTGAATAATCTATGATGCCAATTTAAAACTTTTCTTTTGGTATTCATAAAGTGCATGTTTTAAAGACATAAACAGTTGGCACAACGAGCATGTTTGCTGGTAACACGGAACAAAAGACTTACTCTTAGCAGAATAATGAACTCTATTGGCGAACTGCAAGTAAATCAAAAGTCTGATTAAAGAATTTTAGCAGCGGAAATTGTAAGGCTTAGATTTAGTGATGAAGTCTTAAGTGGTTGTACAAGAATATATGTTCAGAACAACAACACACTTAATCCTTCTTCCAAATGCAGGTTTAGGATGTCATAAGAGAATAGTTTTTCAAAAGATTAAACACTTTATAAAAGCTCAAAGAGAAATTAAGGCTTAATATTGAAAGATTAAACACTTTATAAAAGCTCAAAGAGAAATTAAGGCTTAATATTGAAAGATAAACAATGTGAAAGAATATCTGAAATTTATTCAAAGATAAATTTACAGAATACATCAAACTAGACTCTCTATGTACATTTATGTCCTCGTCGTTCCAAACCTTAATTCTTACTTAATTATTCCTAGACAATTTTTTTAAGTAAAGAGAGCAGTATGAGACAACAACGAGGAACATATATGAGAAGACAATTTTCTGCGTTGTTCAGATAAAAAAAATATATGAACAACTAAGTGCAGAGCACTCGACTTCCTATGATGATCGGTTATTGCACAATCAACAACATTTGTATGAGAATACAAATCTGAAGATATGAATATATTTACAGACAGCTCTTCATCTTCCTTGGGTATGATCTTCAAATCTATCTTCAAATCGATCTGAAGTGCTTGGCCTCTAACTTTAGGAATAAAGTCCTGAAGCTCTGTTAGAGACTGAGATCTTCAAAGAAGGTTGAAGAACTCAAATCAAGAACCAGGTTTTTGACCAAGACACCGATCTCTGTCTTTAGAATTTTCTGATCTCTCTCTTCTCCAATCCTTTTCTTCTTAGCAATCCACAGAGAGTGTTTTGCTAAGGCCGATTTCGTTCACTGCAATTGTCTGTGGAGATTTGAGAATCATTGTTGAAGACGATCTCTTTGTATATCTTCACAGCTTTGTGGAATAGATCAAGATCGTTGATAGCTCTGTCGATCAGTGTCGTGATGCAGATCGATTCTTCGATTTTTTTTTGTTGAAGAAGGATGATGATTTCTTTTATAGACAGTGGTCTTTTTGATTGTTGAGAGATGATGATAGATTTTCTATCCGGTGAGATAGATTTGTAGTTGAAGACTTTTGGATAAAGATCTTGTTTGCTGGATCTTTAACTGTTAGATAAAAGCTTTGTTATGTAGATCTTGAAACTGTTGCCCGTCAAACTGTATTAATAAGTCTCTGAAAAGTGAGTCTGAATCATAATGCACTGTCAGGTGGTATGTCCAATAAAGTAGATTCTTTTGACTTTCCAAGCCACGTGTTGAGAGAAAAGATCTTGCATCATCAGGGATGTCAAGCTTCATAAAAATATGAGTGACTTTTGAGGCCTGAACATTTTTGTTTCTTCTTGATCTACTCCAGTCTTGTCTCTCAGTAGCACGTGTAGAACCAAGTCTGTTGGTGAGATGTTCATTCTAGAAGAGTGAGTCTTCTGCAATAGAGGACTGCTAGTTGCTGGTTACAGTATGAATAATCAAACCATAGCATGTTTGCTGGTGGCGAATCTTCAAGATATCCTTTTGCGCTTATGACAAGTCTACTGGTGACGAGTCTTCTGAAGACCTATGTGATGTCAAACAAGTTGCCACACTAATCGGTACGCAAACCTTTTAGCCATTTGTTATGACAAACGGTAATGTGAACAAACAAATCAAAATATTTGGAATATGCAAAGAGATAAGTTACTCATGAACAAACATATTCCAACAATCTCTTCCTATTTGCTTGGAACCATTACAAAATGACATATACAAAGCACTGAAGCATTTATCAAGACAGAGAAATAACATGTCCACAATGAATAATCATCTAATCTCAAAGCATCCCCTATGTTGATAATCACAAGAGCGATGACTTTAGTATAGTCTACTATTGTTATTACAGACTCGATAAAACAAAGTACTGAACATGTAAAGCAATAGTAAAAACATTTTAGATCACTTAGGATATTTGAAAATGTTTGATCAAGATCTAAAAAGTTTTTGGTTCCTTTCTTGCATAAGAATTTTTATAAATGAAAAAGTGTTTTGGCCAGAAGGAAAAACAAATCCTTATGTAAGTATTTGTTTTTGAAAGCATTACAATAAGGATTGCTCGTGATACCAATTTTTAGAAAAAATAATCATTTTCAAATAGAGACTGTTTTTAGAATAAAACAATTTTCAAAAGCAGTCTTGGTATCATGATTAGAACAATATATTTGTTAAAAATACGTTTTGGGAAAATCTTTTTAAGAGCTGTTCTGAGGATGTTTTGTAAAAACACTTTTGTGTTTTGTTGAGAAATATGAGATCTTTGTTGAAAATAAATTTTAAACAGAGATATATTTGAAAAAGAAATTTTCAACAAACGTGCCACAAGGGCATAAAATGACTCGCAAAGAATCATTTTTAAGGGTAAAGTTATCACATTATGGGCTTCTTCCATAGTAATTTTGCAAGGGAGAAATTTGATGGTTTTGCGACATATTCTCATCCTAAAATGTTATCTCTATGGCTTGGATAAGTATGCACAAATTTTTGTCCCTTGTTATGAACTTTCCTCCTTAGGTTCATGAACTCTCTTCCTAAGGTTGGTATTTCTCTATGTACAAATATGTCAACTCTCCTCCTTACGACAACTATGTCATAAACTCTCCTCCTTAATGGTTGCAAGCAGTAAGAGAGACAAGAGGGGAGAAATATAGTTTGGCAAAAGAGACTTAAGAGAAGAGAAGAAGTAGATTGACAAAGTACCAATTGAAAATGAGTTAATACAACTGTGGGTTCCCGGGATGAGTGCTCCTGCGCCCCGCGCGCCCTTGGATAGGGGTGACGCATGCGGATGCGGTGACATCCATCGCCCCGCTCCACCCTCCCTTGTTTAGGGAAGACGAAATCAAAAGTGCGGAGGAGTGCCGTTTTGGAATAGCGCTGTTGAATGCGCCTTGGTTGCCTTTAGTGGATTTTGATCCAATATGGGAGCTTTGAGTTTTCTATATCAAGTTATCTCTTTTTAGGGGATACCAGGATATAGGAATGCATCACCCTTTCTATTCCCATTCTCCCTTGTTTAGGGGAAAACATGAAAGTGCAAGGAAGGAATGTTGCAGCGCCCCCACTATGGATTTTAAGAAAATAGCCTTATGGCCTATCTCGGATCACTATGGGTGCTTTGGGTTTTCTATGTCAAGTTATCCCTTGTTTAGGGGATACCAGGACATAGGAATACATCACCTTTCCATTCTCATTCTCCTTTTTTTAGGGGAGAACGTGAAAGTACAAAGAAAGATGTTGCGAGGCCCCACTGGATCCAAGATGTTTTAGAGTCGCCATCTTTATTTTAAGGAATAAATAAAGCAAAAAAAAAAAAAAACCAGAGATAATGAAAACAGGTTCGGAGTGTGGCGACCCGACCCGGATCCCAAGACGAGACCCCGAGTGCCGCCTAGAAAAGGCACATAACAAAAACAAATAGCAAATAGTGGGTAAGGCCATAACGGCGATACGCCAAAAACTTTAACACATGCGGAAGCGTAATATAATTAAACAGTGGCGCCCGAGCTAACAAGCTCAAACTAACACAACCTTAGAGATAATGAATCTCTTGGTCCAAAAATAAAATCATGTGACGCAACAATAGGCACGTATAACAATTTATAGTAATTATATACCAAGTCATCGGCGACGTTACGGCCGGAACCCAACATTAAACTAAGTCTACAACTCTAGTCTAGCATGCTTAACGGCTAAAAACATGCCGGATAATAAACATATTAAACAAACCAATACATGGTTAAAACAACTAAAGCATGATCAACCTAAATATACAAGGCACGACTAACACATGTCGGCTCTCAAAAGATTAAGTACTAATTAACATAAGTTCAAATATCACACAATTAAAGTCTTGCTACCCCACATAAAGTTTATATAACTTTATGTTCCCATCGTCCTTGCCAAAAGAAAAGGTACTAAAATTACAAGGTAGCAACCTCGTCAAAGCTTCACCAATGCAACTTGATAATTACTTCGAACCGCTCGCTCAGCTCGGATCTAGGGAAAACAGTCAAAACAAATAGGAGTAAGTCATAAAGACTTAGCAAGTTACTAACATAACTTCCTGTCATGGCATCATACTCAACAATAATAATTCATGCTATTGGCATAATAAACATTTCATAAATGATCATGTCAAGACATTCATACTTAACAATCTTGAATATCATGTTATCAACAAGTATAACATTTCATTAATTCAATCAACCATCATTTCATATCATATCATATTCATGTAGCACATTATTCACATATAAGCACTCGTGAGTCAATTCATACAAAAGGGATGTGATACCGTTACCCTTTTTCCGCCATGTCGCTCCTGCAAAAACACGTGCAAAACCTTTATGTGTCCTCGATATCCCTTTCGTGGATATCGACGTCCCCGAGACATTTCCCCACTTGAGTTCCGATAGTTATCAAAATCATGTTTCCATACTACAACTGAGATCAACTACTTCCCTACCGTGGCCATCGATAGAGGGTGTGTGCAATCCGGCACGGCGATCCATCAAAATCACGAATCTCACAATTCGTGAAGATGATACATCGTCCCGCCCCAAAGACTCAACAAACCGACTCCAGCTGGACTCAAACTTCAAGCACACGTAATTCATATTCATATGCTCAAATAAGTAGGCATGTACTCTACAATCATTTAGTCATGCTTTTAATTCACAACTAGCACATAATCACATTAGAGATAAAATCAAGACTCTAATCATCAAGTGTTCTTTATACACTTTAAAATTCTTGGAGGCTTAACCTCCATTAATACTACCCCAAAATTCGTAGGACTTAGGCATATTACTCCTTAATGTCATACTAACCCAATGGTCAACTCCGTTGAGTCATAATCAATCTTTCAAAATTAGGGTATAGAAGCCATTGGCCTCAATACTCTCCTATGTCCATACTATCGTAATTAAATAGGTTACTAAGGTCATTAAACCCATAAAACCCAAATCAAACAATCAGGTATGAAACATAGAATCAAAGTCACAAACTAGGCATATACATTCATTCTTGTCATTTCATCAAATATGAGTCTAACCATTTTATCACATATGCTCCCAACACTTAAACAAACAAGATAACATAATTCATCATATATCTCTACACATGAATATCATCATAATCATACTTTACAACATGTTCATCTAACCAAAATTTCATCATCTAGCATATAGTGAAACATGACATCTCTATAAGCCTAACCATTTCATCAAACATACTCCCAACACTTAAACAACAAGGTAGGGTGATTTATCATACATTATCACACATAAATAACATCATAAACATGGTTTATAATCTGTTTATAATCTGATCATACAACCAAAAATGTAACATTTAGCATATACGAGAACATAGCATCTCTACAAGCCTAACTATTTCATCAAACATGCTCCCAATGCTTAAACAACAAGATGGAATGATTTATCATACTTTATCACACCTAAATAACATCAAAATCATGATTTACAATCTGATCATAATCTGTTTATACAACCTAAAATGCATCATTTAGCATATACGAGAACATGGCATCTCTACAAGCCTAACTATTTCATCAAACATGCTCCCAATGCTTAAACAACAAGATGGAATGACTTGTCATACATTATCACACCTAAATAACATCAAAATAATGGTTTATAATATGTTTATAATCTGTTCATACAACCGAAAATTCATCATATAGCATATACTAGAACATGGCATCTCTACAAAGTCCTAAGCGCTCTCATTGACCTCATATAGCAAGATTGTTTTCCCTAGGGTCAATGAGGCTAAAATAAATAGAAAGAGATGTTGTAACTCACCTTAAATAAGCCCTACAAGTTGTACAAAACGTCCATGCAAAGGTGGGTATGTGTTCTCCTTGCCCTCCTTTTCTCTTCTATGGTTGGGTTTTGGAAATGGCTTCCTCAAGACTTGGCCACCATTGTTGAACACTCAAGAACCTTGAAGTAACTCTCTATAACTTGCATGAAGTGATCAGCCACGAATTTGGAAGAAGGTGACTGATTAGGATGGCTTAGTGGAGGTATTTGGTCACTCAATGGCTGAAGTGGGGTGGGAGAAGGTGTCCAATACATGTTTGTGCATGTTGGAGGTCTTTCTTTGCCAAGTGTTGTACATGCATTCAAAACTCTCAAAACTTGTCAAGCATGAAGAGAGGATAGGTAGGACGAACTAGGGTGGTTTAGGGTGGGTTAGGTTGGGTTTGGGTAGGGTTTAGTTGGTCAAATTGGTGAGTATGCAAAAATTCCCGAAAATCTGGAACTGGGCCAATGCGGTCGCATGGGTCATAGACCATGCGAGCGTTTCACTCTGATGAACTCTATATTTCCATTTCGCTCCCTCGCAAGTTCTAGGTCTCTCCCTCTTGCACCCTCAAGTCCTCCAATGCACAAAATGGTCTTGAATTCAACCTTAAAGACCTCTAAAACATAACCAAGGCAAATCAAAGTTCAAACCTCAATCAAACATGGCTAAGAACTTAGGCAAAACACTCCCGAACAACAACCGAAAAGGTCAACCGAAGAAGGGTTACGACTAGAATCAAACTAGCAACCAAACCGACGATGCAACTAGCATTCAACCAACATCTAAAGCGTGTTAATGATGTTATGAGTGGTCTCTAACATTTAACCATGTGTTTACAACATAAAACACAAACCCGAGTTTCAAAGCAACTCATGAAGGAAAGGTGCATACGAGCATCTCGAACAACGTCAATGAACATGCTATCGACTTTAAACATATGAGTGAGCTAAGTTAACATACTAATGATGACTATGAAAGTATGAACTCATGAAATAAACAAGCAAGCAATAAACTAGGGTTTTACACGGAGGCTAAGTTACGAGTTGGGAAGGTGCTAGGCACCCAACTCGCCCTTTCGATCTCAAAACGGTTTTTGGCTAAAGTAAGCTTGTTGTTATATTAATTTAATGTATAAATAAAGCATTAATCGCCTACAAATACATCCATTACATCTACATTATTTACTTGCATCTTGCATCTTTTACAAATAATCACAAATATACTTGAAAATATTTGGTCATAATAACGGCTACATTTAGTACTATTTCCTAACTAAATCAGGCAGCACAACTGCTTATATAACTACATTGGGCCGGATTGGAAATAATACTTTTACAGATAAAGACTTTAAAATAAAAAATAAAAACTTTGGCCTAATTTTGGGTGTGCTCGGCTCGCCCCGAGAGGGAGTCTTTTTGTTGTTGTTGTTGTGTGTTGTGTATTGTGTGAATTTGGGCAGCGTGACTGCTTCTGAAAGTTACTTTCGGCCTAGGAATTTGGGCAGAGTAACTGTTTGTGTTTGGTTGTTTGTTGGCTTGAGGTAGGAAATCGAGGCGAATAACTTGACTTATTTCTCGGTGATTTGACCTTTTAAATCGGGCAGAGCAACTGCTCTTTCCACGATTTTTGGACCAGGGAAAAAGGGTGGATACCTAGATGGGGGGCTAAAGCTCACTCCTACCGGTTGGTTTTGTGTTTGGAAGAGTTTTGGCAGAGTTTTGAGGCTTTTTGAGGTGATCGCTCACTATCTCACTTGCGCTTCTATTTCTCCGGCGTAACGACTACGGAGAATTTTATCGAAGGAAAGGTGTGCTGAATGAGGAGCCGGGAGCCTCTATTTATAGGCTGAACTGAGGACACGCTGAGAATTAAAATTCCTTCTTCACACATCAGTTGATTGTACACTGCGCAGAAGGAATTGCATTTACGACAAATGATCGGTGCAATTGTTGAAGGCGCGGCGTTAACAAAATTGGGCGCAACCCAAGGGAATTGGGCGCCATGCCCAATTTTGGTGGTGGCCACGCCCAATTCCAAAGTTGTCACTTTTTGAACACTTTGGTCCCCTGCAGTTCGTCCTTTTGCGCATCCTGCTTTGTCATTTTGCACTTTTGATCCTGTAACCTGACATTTGTTAATGTTTTAACAGGTCTTGATATTTTATGTCATGTCATATACCAGGGGTACGAAATTGGGGTGTCTACACATGCTCATCATCGGCAATAACGACAACATGATCAAGGACACCAAGAAAATGTTGGCCAATAGGTTCGACATGAAAGACCTTGGGATAGCTGATGTCATCTTAGGTATTAAAATATCTAGAACATCCGAGGAGATCATATTATCACAATCTCATTATATCGAGAAATTACTAGAGAAATTCAACAATGGTGATAATAGTATTGCAAAAACTCCAATAGACCCAAACTTTCATCTCAAAAGAACCTACACAAAAGTGTATCTCAAATTGAATACTCGTGTAATTGGAAGTCTAATGTATCTCACAATTATCGCGACCAGATATTGCTCCAACAGTCAATCGTTTAAGCGATTTAATAGCAATCACGGACATGATCATTTGGAAAGCTATTATGCGAGTCCTTAGGTATCTTCGATACACTAAAGACTATGAGTTGCACTATTCTAAGTATCGGCAGGTAATAGAAGGTTATAGTGGATGCGGATATCCGATACTAATGACTCGAAGTCACAAGTGGATTTGTATTTACACCTTAGGGGTGGTGTTATAGCATGGAAATCTTCCAAACAGACTTGCATCGCAAGATCTCTGAATGGAATCGAGAATTTATCGCTTTAGATAAAAAATGGAAGAAGCTTAGAATGGCTACTGTGACTTCTAGAAAATCTTCCGGCATGGCCACAACCGGCCGTGCCCATTTATATGCATCCATTGCGAGCGGCCAACGACAAAGCGGCACTGGAAGGGCACAAAATAATATGTATATCCACGGTAAATCGCGACACATACGACGGCGTCACAATACCAGTTAGGCAACCTCTCAAAATGGGTAATCACCATCGTTTACATTCGATCGAAAGACAACCTAGCGGATCCACTAACTAAAGGTCGTCTCGAGAGCAAGTATGCAACTCATCGAAGGGTATGGGCCTCGAGCCTATGAAATAAAGAATAATTTAGCGGCAAACCCACCTAGGCGATTGGAGATCCCATGGTCTAGGTTCAAAGGGACAACCCAACTAAATTAATCTCTACGAAAACTACTACGGACTTAAGTCCTACCCATTCCTATGGTGAAACACACTAGTGTTATCCGTCATGGTATAGGATAAGTTTTGCTTTTAATGGTTCCTATGACTTGAATCGTCAGCGGAGTTCCGACGGAACAACTCTTTATAGGCAATCACCTATATGAATGTAAGCGGCCGATCTTATGAGAATTACGAGACTAAAATTCTCTAAAAATTCACATAACCGGGTATCGTTCGCTCAAAATAAAATGAACACAAAGCGAAGAATCACACCCTGTTTGAGGTTAGCT
>CM028383.1:9375090-9402674 GCA_013146195.2 Codonopsis lanceolata | reverse complement strand
GAGAACCCAAAACCCATTACTTGCATTACTTGTTCTATGCCTTAATAACATGCTTGTTTCATGCTTTAACATGATTAGATATCTCTTTTTGTCCATGCCTGACTCGTATTATCATTATTGCATTCCTTGTCGCTTGAATTCCTTCTATGCTTAGCATACCTTCCGTTATGCCTTGAGTGTTGCCTTAGCTTGATTTGCACTCAACCAGAGACTTGTTAGGGTTCTATTGTCTTTCATAGATGACTTAGAACACTCACCTTGATCATAGTAAGCTTGTTGGGAAGTTTAGAAACCTTCTTGCCTTGTTTTGGCCTTAGCGATTTCACCGTCTCCCGTTTTGCTCGTATTTCGGCGTGCGAATTGTTCCTTGAGTTCCCGGACTTGTATTCAAGTCATAACCATGATTAAACAAGCCTATTCCATGCCCAAGTTACCCTAGTTTTATTGAGCGTTTGATCAGGGTTTGATTCGTCAACCAATCGTCGCTTGACTCGAGCCTTGTCCTACCTTGTTCCGGGTGATGTTCGGGTGTGTTTCGGACATGTTTTGAGTTGTGTTAGACCCTAGAATGGTTGCCCATGAGCTTGGGACCATTTAGGACTTGTTTAGGTCAAGTTTTGGTGCTCAGAAGTCGAGCGGCCGCATGGCTCAGTGGCGCCCCGCCCAATGCGAGAGCAAATGAAAAATGGCACCCTTCTTCGGCGGCCGCATGGCGAGGCGCCCGCCTCACTGTTCAGCTCACGGGATTTTTCTTCTTCTCTTTTTTGTGATCCAATTAGCCACTTAAACCCCTTCCTAATTGATCCTAATCCAACCTATTAAACCCTAATCAAGCTAGATTAGTCCTAATCCTCAAGCAACCTCCTTTGGACATGTGGATTCCACCACTCCTCTCCTCTTGACATTTGGAATTCCACCAAATCCATGCAAGATATAAAGGCCTCTCTTGTTGACTTTGCCTTAACTCTCATTATCAGATTTCTCTCTCTCTCTCTTGCCATGGTTAGTGTGTGTAGAGAATAGGTGAGATTGGTGTGTGTGATTCCCTAGATTGAGCTCCCGACTTCCGTTTGCCGAGCCGAGACCACCGGTGTGAAGCTAGGCGAGGAGATCGTTTCCATCCGATTACTTTGTGCTCCAACCTTCCTTTTCCTTGGTGAAGGTAAGCTATTGATTCCCCCCTTAGGTTGTATGATTAGACTTGCCATGATCCCCCTTGTCTATTGATCCCCATGCTTTTCCATGCCCATGCCATGATCTAGGTTGAATTGGTCTCTTGAGATTTTGTTTAATATGTCCATCTTGTTGCTTGAGACCTATGCCTAGAATTAATTATGTTCTATGCTTCCTTAGGAAGCAATTAATGTTCTTGAATTAATAGATTTTGATAACTCTTGGGAATTTTGAATTCTAGGGTTTCATATGCCTTGTAATGATTATCCTATTGAATTGGGTCCTAGGCCTAGAACAAATTGTGTTCCATGTTCCCCTACGAATAAATAACGTTCTTGGACCCTTGCATTTTAATAACCTTGAAAGAATGATTCTAAGGTCCCTTGAATTCGAATTATCGATAATTCTTAACTACGGTTGTTAAATGGATTAATGACCTAGCCGATCATATACGAGAACTTAGAAAAGGGTTTGTGATGCATTTAGCGTCCTAACTCTATTGGATGAACTATTAGAGAGCGACTCAGCGGAGTCAAGATTAGCGAGCTATTGAACAATACCGGCTCACAGATTAATCCCTACGACGTTC
Organism: Codonopsis lanceolata; assembly: GCA_013146195.2. Classification (NCBI taxonomy): domain Eukaryota; kingdom Viridiplantae; phylum Streptophyta; class Magnoliopsida; order Asterales; family Campanulaceae; genus Codonopsis; species Codonopsis lanceolata. The sequence continues at coordinate 9,400,912 of CM028383.1, read as the reverse complement.
TAATCGCGTTTCCCTAAGAATAATAATTCTAGACTTTGAACTTGAATTGATTGCCACCTTGATCTTATTTGTCATATTATGGAATGACTAATTGACATGTGAGTTCGCTCTTGTCGAACTCAACCCTACTGTTATTGATAAGAATAATTTACTTGTCTTGAGCGAGATCGCTCTTGTCGATCTCGTTCTCTACTTGAAATTTTGTTAAGTATACATTACTTGGCATTGCATGAGTCAGTGGCATCCGTCTTTGTGCACACACGCCTCACTTGTGGCCACGGTGGGGAAGTAGCTCCCATGCTGTAATCATTTAAGAGCATCACTGGTGACTATCCCGGGCATCTCCTCGGAAGATCGATGTACTACACACATTCGATACCCGCACATTCCAGATAACGCTTGTATGCAGGAACTACGTAGCGGCCCGGCTCTCCATATATCCTTATCCTATGTGATTTATTTATGCGCACTTATGTGAAACAATGTGCATCCTGGATATATGATTCTATGCTTGTGATGATATCTTGCCTTGAATGTTGCATCTTGCCATGACATGCATGATTAATAGCTTACAAGTCTTTATGACTTACCCTTTCCCCTTTACTGCTTTAGATCCTAGCAAGGCGAGGTCTGCTTTCGTTGACTAGGCGTGTTCGTGCCTTGTGCCCTTTTTGGTGACCGTTGATTCTTGAAGAGGTGGTTTTGATGGCCTCTTACTCTTGTTTATAATTTTTGTAAGGACGGACGGGTTAAGCAAGTCAACTAGACTATGCTTGGGTATTTGTGTAGAACTTGATTGTAAATCTTAACTGCTAGTAGTTTAATACTTGTAGTACTTGTAACCCTTTTGTGCCGGCATTGTGTAAGCCGAGCTTTGGTTAACTTGTTATTATTCCTCCACGTATTAGTCTTCATTGAGCATGCTATTAGCTCTTCTTTAATTCTTGTCTTTGAAGCTGTTAGCTTGGGTTCAGGCATGTAGTGTCGCCGAAGACTTGGTTATATTTGTTTAGCGTTTATCGGGTTTAAAAGTTTTAAAATATCCGGCCGTTTGGTGCGTCTTTGCGACTCCAATGTTGCGTCACGTCGTTTTTGTGAATTAAGTCCTTGCATGTTTAATTGCCTACTTGTTTCCCTCCTTATTTGGGCGGTCCGTCCCTCGGTCCCATCTCGGGCCCGGGCCGGGTCGCCACAGTTGGTATCAGAGCTTGTTTTAGGTTAGCTATCGGCCAGGATAGGTTCCATGGCCTAGGTGGGTTGTTTCTTGGTGTGATGTTCTAACGTCGAGTGAATTCTTATAGGTGCTTGATGGTGAACCCTAGAGCGGCCGTGTAGGCGAGGTAGAGCCGAGGGAGGAGTTCTGAGGAACACGAAGTGGAGTTGCCACCTCCACCACCAGAATCCGGTGGGCATGAATGCTCGGATGGCGGATTTTGCCGTCGTATGGCGAGATTATGGCCGAGATGGCCCGGCTTGGCCGGGGTCGAGAATGTACCTCCTCCACCACCCCGAGCAGGGAGGCGAGAGTGTCGCCACCTCGTGCGGCTATACCACAGGGTGCTAGGGCTCGGAATAATCTTTGTGTTAGAGATTCTTGAAAATGAAGCCTCCATCTTTTGAGGAGAGGCGGATGCTAGTATGGCCGAGCTATGGCTTGAGGATGTGAAGAAAATCTTTGCAACCTTTGGATTGCACGGATGAGGAGAAAGTGATCTTAGCTGCTTATAAGCTTAGAGGAGCCGCCAATCATTGGTGGGAGGTTTTACTTGCTAGTTGGGAGTTGAATCGGGTGGCGCAGGTGTGGCCTACATTTGAGGCAGAGTTTAGGGCTACTTATGTGCCTACAGTGATTAGACAGCGAAGGGAGAAAGAATTCCAGGAATTGGAGCAAGGTTCCATGTCTATAGCTCGGTATTCTTCTAAATTCTTGAGTTGTCCGTTATTGTGCACATCGGTGCAAGATGAGACCACAGGACCCGAGGTTCGTGAAGGGGTTGAAGGCCGAATACGAGGAAAGCATTGTTATCCCTACGGTTAGCGATTGCAGGAGTGCGGTAGATCGTGCGTATGAGATCGGCGAGACATTGAGGAGCACGAGCGCGAAGCATCATGTGCGATCTTCTCGGCGGCGATCTTCGCGAGCGGCCGGTAGAGTCGATCTTACGGAAATCGATGTGGCTACGGGGCCGTCGCGGTGGTGGTCGAGTAGGCATCGATGCAGTGGTCGGGATAGGCGCCGTCGAGAGTCGCGGTAGTAGTGCTCTACTCCTCGGGGGCAAGGACTCGAGGCGGAGGACCATTGGTTTGTTCTTATTGTAATAAGATTGGGCACTCTAGCGAGAAGTGTCGGACCGGACTTGGCACGTGTCTTAGTTGTGGAGATCCAAATCATCGGCTCAGGCGTCCTAAGTCTAGAAGCGGCTCGATCCTCGAGGTCGATTCGGCGATGCGGATCCAAGAGGGATAGCGATGGGCGTCTAAAGCGCGAGCTCGTGTCTTCGCGCTTGATCGGCGAGGTGTTCCGAGTCTACTTACGTGATCGGAGGTACTCTTTCGGTCTTCGGTCATCATGCTCGAGTTCTTATAGATCTGGTTCTACCCATTCTTATGTTGCATCGCATTTCCTAGAACATTTATGTGTTTTGCACTTGATTACCTTATGTGCTTGAGGTGTCTACAGTTGGGTGATTGCTTGTTGGCGTCGAGGTCTATAGAGGCGTGATGTGCTTGTTCATGATCGAGTCTTGCATCTTGATTTGGTAGTATTGCCTATTAGAGACTTTGATGTGATTCTTGGTATGGATTGGCTATGTGTGCACCATGCTTTAGTTGATTGCCGTCGTAAGAAAGTAACTTTTGCCATGCCGGTATTCAGAATTTGTGTTTCGGGTGATCATGCTATGAGTGGGGTTCATATTATTTACGCTGCGGGCTAGACAACTCTTATCGCGGGTGTGCGGGGTATTTAGCTTGTGTTCTTGATACTAGCATGTCTTACGCTAAGCTAGAGGATATCCGGTAGTTAATGAGTTCCCGATGTCTTTTCTTAGAGTATGCTTTGCCTCCCGGCCAGAGAACTAGAGTTACGTATTGAACTATTGCCGGGGACTTCGCCTATTTCTAGGGCACCTTACAGTATGGCTCGGAGTTGCGAGAGTTGAAGGATCATTGCTGCGGGAACTTCTAGATAGGGAGTTCATTAAGCAGAGTGTATCTCCTTGGGGTGCACCGGTGTTGTTTGTGAGGAAGAAGGATGGTAGTTTACGGCTTTGTATAGACTATCGGCAGTTGAACGGTTACTATCAAAAATAGGTATCCCTTGCCACACATTGGCGATCTTTTGATCAACCGGGGTTCGGTTGTCTATTCCAAGTTTGACTTGAGGCGGCTATCACCGGTTGAGGGTTAGAGCGGAGGATGTCGAAGGCGGCCTTAAAATGCAGCGTTATGGTCACTATGAGTTTGTTGTGATGCCATTTGGGTTGACCAACGCACTGCGGTTTTCATGGACTTGATGAATAGGGTTTTCCACGAGTATCTCGATTGCTTTGTAGTGGTTTTATTGATGACATTCTTGTGTACTCCAAGTCACGAGAGGAACATGCGAATCACTTGAGAGAAGTTCTTTCTATCTTGCGGAAGAAGCGACTTTCTGCGAAATTTAGTAAGTGTGCTTTACGGCTTGAGCAAGTTTCTTTCCTAGGGCACGTGGTGTCTAGTGATGGTATCGCGGTGGATCCATCCAAGGTTGAGGCGATTACTAAGTGGAAGGCGCCTGAATGCGGTGACCGAGGTCCGTAGTTTCTTGGGCTGGCGGGTTATTACCGTAGGTTCATTGAGGGGTTTTCGAAGATCGCTACTCCGATGACTAATTTGACTCAGAAGAAGTCTATTTTTATATGGAGTGATAAGTGCGAGGCTAGTTTTCAGGAGTTGAAAAGGAGGTTGACTACGGCTCCTATTTTGGCATTGCCCGGTGGTTGTGAGAACTTTGTGATTTTATAGCGGCGCCTCGTTAGAAGGCTTGGGTTGCGTGCTTATGCGAGAATGGGAGAGTTATTGCCTATGCTTCGAGGAAGCTATCACCTTATGAAGCGAATTACCTTGGCGGCACCTTGACCTTGAGCGCGGCTATCATCTTTGCGCTCCACAAGTGGAAGCACTATCTTTACGGGGCTAGGTTTGAGATATTCACCGATCATAAGAGTTTGAAGTATCTCTTTTCACAAAAAGAGTTGAATATGCGACAGAGGCGATGGATGGAGAAAGCGAAGGATCATGGCTGCATTATTTCATATCATCAGGGAAAGCTAATGTTGTTGCGGATGCCTTGAGTAGGAAGGCGTTTATGTCTTGTTTGATGATGAAGGAGTGGAAGATGCTTGAGGGCGTCAGAATGGAGTCGATTGCGAATGAGCATAGGGTTATCTTTGCTAGCGTGCGTGCTACGCCTGCGTTGTTTGAGTTGATTAAGAAGGCTCAAGTTTCGATTACGAGTTAGGGAAGATTATTGATGGCTTGGGTGATGGTAAGACAGGAGTTTGCTTTGAACACCGATGGGATTTTGACTTTTCGTGGTAGGGTTTGTGTGCCTTCTACCAGATGGGGTTAAGCGTATGGTTCTTGATGAGGCTCACAAGGCCAAGTATACTATACATCCGGGGAGTACTAAAATGTATAGGGACTTGAAGAGGCAGTTACGGTGGAATGGGATGAAGAGAGAAATAGCGAGACTATGTGTCTAGATGCTTGGCGTGTCGGCGGGTTAGAGGCGAACACCGAGACACTGCCGGTTTGCTTGACCACTTGAGATCTGGGAGTGGAAGTGGGAGCATATCACCATGGATTTTGTGACGGGATTGCCACGTACTCGCCAGAGGTTTCGATGCGGTTTGGGTTGTTGTGGATAGGTTGACCAAATCTTCACATTTTATCCCTGTTGCGATGACTTATAGTTTGAGTCAGTTGGCAGCATTGTATGTCCAGGACATCGTGAGATTGCACGGCATTCCAGTTAGCATTGTTTCGGATAGAGACCCGGGTTCACTTCAGTCGGCATTCTTTGCGAGGAAGCTTTGGAGTGCAGTTAAACTTTAATGCGGACTTTTCACCGCGATCGATGGTCGATCGGAGAGATTGATTCAGTCTTGGAGGATTTGTTGCGTGCTTGTGCCATGGACTTCAAGGGTAGTTGGGATTCCCACTTACCGTTAGCCGAATCGCATACAATAATAGTTACCGATCCGGTATTGAGATGGCGCCATATGAGGCTTTATATGGGCGCAAGTGTCGTTCACCGATTTCTTTGGGATGAGGTTGGTGAAGCTAAACTTTGGGGTTCGGAGATGGTACAACGATCGGTGAGGCGTGAAGCTTATTAGAGATAGATTGCTTACTGACCCGAGTAGGCGAGAAGAGCTACAGCGGATAACAGGAGGCGTGACCTAGAATTTCGGGTTGGTGACTATGTGTTCTTGAAAGTATCGCCCAGCGGTACTAAGCGATTTGGAAAGAAGGGTAAACTTTCGCCTCGATTCATTGGACCATTCGAGATCCTAGAAAGGATTGGAGCTTTGGCGTATCGGTTAGCATTGCCGCCTTCTATATCGGATGTTCATGACGTCTTTCATGTCTCGATGCTACGCAAATACTTGAAGGATGAGTCGCATGTCCTTACCTATGAAGAGATTACTTTTGAGCGACTGTCTTATGATGAGAAGCCGGTGAGGATTACGGACACGAAAGAGCAAGTGTTGAGGACAAAGAAAATTCCCTTGGTGAAGGTCTTGTGGAAGAATCACGATATTGAGGAAGCCACGTGGGAGGCCGAGCTTGATATGAGAGAAATACCCTTTCCTATTCGATGACTCCGGTAAGAATTTAGGGACTAAATTCCTTTAAGTGGGGGAGGATGTGAGAACCCAAACCCATTACTTGCATTACTTGTTCTATGCCTTAATAACATGCTTGTTTCATGCTTTAACATGTTAGATATCTCTTTTTGTCCATGCCTGACTCGTATTATCATTATTGCATTCCTTGTCGCTTGATTACCTTCTATGCTTAGCATACCTTGCCGTTATGCCTTGAGTGTTGCCTTAGCATGATTTGCACTCAACCGAGACTCGTTAGGGTTCTATTGTCTTTCATAGATGACTTAGAACACTCACCTTGATCATAGTAAGCTTGTTGGAAGTTTAGAAACCTTCTTGCCTTTGTTTTGGCCTTAGCGATTTCACCGTCTCCGTTTTGCTCGTATTTCGGCGTGCGAATTGTTCCTTGAGTTCCCGGACTTGTATTCAAGTCATAACCATGATTAAACAAGCCTATTCCATGCCCAAGTTACCCTAGTTTTGTTAACGTTTGATCCGGGTTTGATTCGTCAACCAATCGTCGCTTGACTCGAGCCTTGTCCTACCTTGTTCCGGGTGATGTTCGGGTGTGTTTCGGACATGTTTTGAGTTGTGTTAGACCCTAGAATGGTTGCCCATGAGCTTGGGACCATTTAGGACTTGTTTAGGTCAAGTTTTGGTGCTAAGTCGAGGCGGGCTCAGTGAGGCGCCCGCCCCAAATGCGAGAGCAAATGAAAAATGGCAACCTTCTCGGCATGGCGGCCGCATGGCCTCATGAGGCGCCCGCCTCACTCCCTGTTCAGCTCTGGGATTTTTCCTTCTTCAATTTTTGTGACCTAATTAGCCACTTAAACCCCCTTCCTAATTGATCCTAATCCAACCTATTAAACCCTAATCAAGCTAGATTAGTCCTAATCCCAAGTAACCTCCTTTGGACATGTGGATTCCACCACTCCTCTCCTCTTGACACTTGGATTTCCACCAAATCCATGCAAGGTATAAAAAGCCTCTCTTGTTGACTTTGCCTTAATCTCTCATTATCAGATTTTCTCCTCCTCTCTCTTGCCATGGTTAGTGTGTGTAGAGAATAGGTGAGATTGGTGTGTGTGATTCCCTAGATTGAGCTCCCGACTTCCGTTTGCCAAGCCGAGACCACCGGTGTGAAGCTACCGACGAGGAGATCGTTTCCATCCGATTACCTTGTACTTCAACCTTCCTTTTCCTTGGTGAAGGTAAGCTATTGATTTCCCCTTAGGTTGTATGATTAGACTTGCCATGATCCCCCTTGTCTATTGATCCCCATGCTTTTCCATGCCCATGCCATGATCTAGGTTGAATTGGTCTCTTGAGATTTTGATTAATATGTCCATCTTGTTGCTTGAGGCCTATGCCTAGAATTAATTATGTTCTATGCTTCCTTAGGAACAACTAATGTTCTTGGATTAATAGATTTTGATAACTCTTGGGAATTTTGAATTCTAGGGTTTCATATGCCTTGTATTGATTATCCTATTGAATTGGGTCCTAGGCCTAGAACAAATTGTGTTCCATGTTTCCCTACGAATAAATAACGTTCTTGGACCCTTGCATTTTAATAACCTTGAAAGAATGATTCTAAGGTCCCTTGAATTCGAATTATCGATAATTCTTAACTACGGTTGTTAAACGGATTAATGACCTAGCCGATCATATGCGAGAACTTAGAAATGGGTTTATGATGCATTTAGCGTCCTAACTCTATTGGATGAACTATTAGAGACGACTCAACGGAGTCAAGATTAGCGAGCTATTGAACAATACCGGCTCACAGATTAATCCCTACGACGTTCTAATCGCGTTTCCCTAAGAATAATAATTCTAGACTTTGAACTTGAATTGATTGCCCTGCTTGATCTTGACTGTCATATTATGGAATGACTAATTGACATGTGAGTTCGCTCTTGTCGAACTCAACCCTACTGGTTATTGATAAGAATAATTTACTTGTCTTGAGCGAGATCGCTCTTGTCGATCTCGTTCTCTACTTGAAATTTTGTTAAGTATACATTACTTGGCATTGCATGAGTCGGTGGCATCCGTCTTTGTGCACACACGCCTCCACTTGTGGCCACGGTGGGAAGTAACTCCCATCTTTGTAATCATTTAAGAGCATCACTGGTGACTATCCCGGGCATCTCCTCGGAAGATCGATGTACTTACACACATTCGATACCCGCACATTCCAGATAACGCTTGTATGCAGGAACTACGTAGCGGCCCGGCTCTCCATATATCCTTATCCTATGTGATTTATTTATGCGCACTTATGTGAAACAATGTGCATCCTGGATATATGACTTCTATGCTTGTGATGATATCTTGCCTTGAATGTTGCATCTTGCCATGACATGCATGATTAATAGCTTACAAGTCTTTATGACTTACCCTTTCCCCTTTTACTGCTTTAGATCCTAGCAAGACAGGTCCTGCGCGTTGACTAGCTGTGTTCGTGCCTTGTGCCCTTTTGATTCTCCGTTGATTCTTGAAGAGGTGGTTTTTGATGGCCTCTTACTCTTGTTTATAATTTTTGTAAGGACGACGGGTTAAGCAAGTCAACTAGACTATGCTTGGGTATTTGTGTAGATCTTGATTGTAAATCTTATCAACTGCTAGTAGTTTAATACTTGTAGTACTTGTAACTTTTGTCTTAGGCATTGTGTAAGCCGAGCTTTGGTTAACTTGTTATTATTCCTCCACGTTTTAGTCTTCCGTGAGCATGCTATTAGCTCTTCTTTAATTCTTGTCCATGAAGCTGTTAGCTTGGGTTCCGGCATGTAGTGTCGCCGAAGACTTGGTTATTTGTTTAACTGTTTATCAGGTTTAAAAAGTTTTAAAAATATCCGGCCGTTTGGTGCCGAGGCGTGCTGCGACTCCAATGTTGCGTCACGTCGTTTTTGTAAATTAAGTCCTTGCATGTTTAATTGCCTACTTGTTTCCTCCTTATTTGGGCGGTCCGACCCTCGGTCCCATCTCGGCCCGCCGGTCGTCACAATAACTTTGGGTAGGCAAAGTGGCTGATGCATTTCCTACCACATTGACGGTTGGTGAGGGTGTGACTGCGGCTGTCTTCCCTTTAGAGTAACGGAAAGAGCTGGGAGACGTATTGACTTGTAATAACCCGCCTGCCCAGTATATCTTCATCAATACGGGCCCTATCTCTACTATTTCTTTAAAATTGGTGTAGGAAGGTACCGCATGTGTTGTTCCGTAAATGGGCTAGAGGTTTTTGATGAATATTCTCCATGACTCTGGCCGATCAGTCTGGTCAAAGGTTTGGGCTAACTTTTCCACCTCGACCGCGAACTCAAGCCACAGATGTTTCTTTTTTCCCTCTCGGTGCACGACTCAAGGTCCCTTCTATTTTCAGATCGGTGTTGTCTTTGTACCTTTCCAGAACGCTCGTATTTGGTCCCACGTATTCATGGTGTTGCTATCGACAACATTAGCCATTATTTGGCGCCTCTATTAGGGTGATGTGAAAATTGGAAGCCATAGCCTCAAAGCTAGCTCCCTGACCGCATGCCGCTGGAATAAGATTTTAAGTGGGATATAGGCATCCGCCCATCAAATTTTTCTATGTCGGGCATTTTGAATTTGAAAGGCAATATTGCCGCAGTTGTAATGTCGTCTGCCAGTAGAAAATTCTCCTTTGTTGAGAAGTTTGAGTACCATGGCCTTTATATTTTCCACGCCGGCCTCTACTTTGGTGGTCGGGGAGTTGGCTTTTTGGTATATCGGCCGATTAGGAAGGCTGGGTTAATTTCTATTGCGTGTCCTGTAAGGATTTTGGGCCGATATGGATATTGGGGGGTGGATTCTGGGTAGATGGATTTTGATTGTTTTCGGCTGGCGGCCAGATCATTATAAGGTAAATAAGTGGTAACTTGGCATGGCGGGTTATAATTTTGTGGGTCCATATGTGAGTTGTTCTGGAGTGGATTAGTTATGGGAACAGGGAGGTCATTTGGGTTTTGGGGAACTTTGGTGCTTGGGGAAGGATATGAAAGATAGGACGTCGTAAGGGTTGATATTTGGGTAGTAAGGACTCGGTGGAGGATTTGGATTTGGGGTAGTGGCTATATTTGGTGGGTTAGTGTTTGGCTGAGGAGTTGGGTTTGGAGGCACATGAGATGTGGATGCTTCCTGGGGGACTATAGGGGAAGAGTTTACCTCACCAATGGGTTTTTGACCTTGTATAAGACTTGCTATTTGGCTTAGTAAGCGTTCATGTCGTGCATCCAGATTCTGGTCTAGCCACTGCTGCATTGCCGGAGTCGGAGCATATCCGGAGGCCCCGAACTGCACTCCATATCGGACTGCTCATCTGCCATACCGCTCGAATCTGTATTTTTCATCGATTCCTTGTCCGATCCGATCATCGATACCCTCGCTCGATTTACTACTTTCCCGTATCAACCGACCAAGACTATCTCGCGCTTTCCGATTCGGGCCAGTTTCGAGGAAAATGGGTTTTGATGTATCAGAAGGCTGGCTGAAGGCTTTCTGGGTTTGGAGTACAGCGTGCCTTCATTAGTATATTTTATTATTATTATTTATTTTTGTTCCCTACAATTGACCGGATAAGCACTTGCTTTATTTTGACAGTCTCAGGACTTACCTGGAACAGTGGATTCTTTCTCCAGAGTATAGGACTAACGTATTCCACCGGCCTTTCGACTCCCCGAGATCTGACCGATCCCAAAGCGAAGGGCCTATACTCTTTTCGGGATCCACCATTCGAAATGGTCTAGGTCGAGCATTAGAAAATAATAAATCAGCCCCAGTGTTTTTTTTTTTGACTTGCGCAATTTTTTTAATTTTTTTTGACTTGTGCAGATTTTTTTGACTTGCACACATTTTTTTTGACTTGCGCACTTTTTTTTTTTGACAGGGGCTGACCTACAATTTAAAATGCAAAAACCGGTCAGTCTTTGAAGTGTCCTGAGAATCTACATGCAGTCTAACGTTGGTTTATGCAGGGGGTAGGTTGGCCATGGTGTAGGGTAGCAGTTCGGAATATACCTATATGCATGTGCGTGTGTGCGACATCTAGAAAGCAAAAAAGTTTTTTTTTTCAGATATAGAAATAGAAAATAAAACAGATATAGCCCGTGTTGCTGTTATGTATGGATTTTCTCGACTTTTTAGTTTGAGCGCGAGCAAGCAAGCATACCATCAAGAAATAGAAAGAAAAGCGGGGAATCTATCTATCCCTATTAATTACACATTTATCCTATTTCCCCAAAATAAAATGACAGAATGAATACAAATATATATATATTTTGCGGAATGAAAATAAAGCAGAATAAAATAATATATAAAGCCGAAAATGAAGTGATATTAAAAATAAAGCCCCGGCCCTTTCGTTGTGCTGCTCGGAAATTATTGCACATAAAATATTGCATATTATATATATATATATATATATATATATATATATATATTTTTTATTTTTTATTTTTTGCAATTTTTTTTTTGAAAAAATACGAATATTTTCAAGTATATCCGTAACACTGATTGGAAAGAAACTGCTGCAAGATGAAGGATTATATCCACAAATATAGACACGGATGTTAAAGGAACGCAATATTCAAGTGTTCAAATTAATATAACAAGCATACTTTAGCCAGAAACAAAAGAAAAAAAAGTTTTGGTTACTGAGTCTAGCCCTCCCTTTTTTTTTATTAAAATAAAAACGATCTCCCCAGCAGAGTCGCCACTGTGGGTTCCCGGGAAACGTGCTCCCGCGCCCCGCGCGTACGTGCGGATACGGTGACATCCACTGCTCTCGTTCCACCCTCCATTTTCTAGGGAAGGACGAAATCAAAAGTGCGAGAGGAGTGTTGTCGGAATAACGTGTTTGAATGCGCCTCGGTTGCCTTTAGTGAATTTTGATCCAATATGGGAGCTTTGGGTTTTCTATGTCAAGTTATCCCTTTTTTAGGGGATACCAGGATATAGGAATGCATCACCCTTCCATTCCCATTCTCCCTTTTTTAGGGGAAAGCAGGAAAGTGCAAGGAAGGAATGTTGCAGCGCCCCCACTATGGATTTTATGAAAATAGCCTTATGGCCTATCTCGGTTCACTATGGGTGCTTTGAGTTTTCTACGTCAAGTTATCCCTTTTTTAGGGGATACCAAGACATAGGAATACATCACCTTTCCATTCCCATTTTCCCTTTTTTAGGGGAAAATGGAAAAGTGCAAGGAAAGATGTTGCGAGGCCCCACTGGATCCAAAATGTTTTGGAGTCGCCATCTTTATTTTGAGGAATAAATAAAGCAAAACCAAAAAGAAAACCAGAGACAATAAAAGCGGGTCCGGAGGCTAAGTTACGAGTTGGGAAGGTGCTAGGCACCCAACTCGCCCTTTCGGTCTCAAAACGCTTTTTGGCTAAAGTATGTTTTTGTTATATTTATTTAACGTATAAATAAAGCATTAATCGCCTACAAATACATCCATTGTGTCTACATTATTTACAGACTTGCAACTGTCCCTTTACAAATAATTACAAATATACTTGAAAATATTTGGTCATAATAACGGCTATTTTTAGTACTATTTCCTAACTAAATCCGGGCAGCACAATTACTTATATATCTACATTGGGCCGGATTTTAAATACAACTTTAAATAATAAATGAACGGAAAATTAAATGGATAAATAAAATAACGCCCTTAAAGGCTTTTACCTTTTAGAGCGGTGTGTGCTCGCTCGTCCTTCTGGGAGAGGAGACTTTTATTGTTCAGCTGATGTGATTTGGGCGAGTGACGGCTTATATATGGTGTTTTTGGCTCACTCACTCGGACGTAATGACGGCTTAGTTTTTGTGGTTTTGGCCTTTTGGTTGGGCGGAATAACAAATTATATTTTGTGTATTTCAACTTATTACTCCCGGGCAGAGTAAGTAACGCTTACTTTGGGATTTTTGGGCCGAGGAAATAAGGTGGATACCTAACTACTAGGCTAGGGATTACTTCTACCGGTTGGTTTTGTGTTTGGAGGAGGTTTGACAGGGTTTCAAGGCTTTTGAGATGATCGCTCACTATTTATTTCTTCAGCGTAACGAGGACGCAGAGAAATTTTTATCGCTGAAAGGTGTGTTGAATGATCGACCCAGAGGCCTGTATTTATAGGAAGGATTGAGGACACGGAAGGAATTTAATTTCCTTCTTTATGCATCAGCCGATTGTACCAGCCGCTCACAGATTTGCATTTTACGGCAACTCTACAGTGCGTTGTGAAGAAATTGGGCGCCACTCCCCTTAATCTGGGCGCTAGGAATCAAAAATTGGGAGCCATGCCAAGACTTCATGTGGGTGGCACCATTACTATTCACAGTTTCAATTTTTGACGCTTTGAACCCTGCATTTCACTCTTTTTCGCATCCTACTTTGTCCTTTTGCGTTTTCGACCCTGTAACTTGACATTTGTTAATGTTTTAACAGGTCTTGATATTTTATGTCATGTCACATACCAGGGGTACGAAATTGTGGTGTCTACAGGCAGCAACTTAAGTTGTAGTCGGGAGATTGTACCTTCTTGCGTCACCACAACGTCTACCTATCAATTTTAATTTCACATCTGATCTTCCTTCCTCAACCATTTTATCTTTAGCCATTCGAAATGATTTAACCAGAACATTATTTGTATCTAGCATGGTCTTCAATTCAGATACAATTTTGGAATGTAGATCGTTACAACTGGAATCTTGTCTGAATAAATAATTGCTTTAATTTTTTTTTATTTACATAATCAACACTCTTCATTTTCAAAAAGTTTGCTGATTTGTTAATTAGTTGAGTGCCTTCCTTATCCCAGATTAAGAATCGGGTATTCCACGTGCCATCAACAACCCAAACGTGCAACTTATATCTGAAAAGAAAAAAATGGTAAGAATTTTGAAACTTAACTTAAGAAAATATAATTATAAAAGCATTTGACTAACCTTATATTGACATTATTTGCTAAAACTCCACATCTTTCGCAATAAAAATAATTTGCAACTTGTATAATTTTTCTTGGACATTTTTTGCAGGAAACATAAAACCAATCCACATCTGACTCCACTTCTACTATTTTTCTCAACATCCAATGTAGTCCATCATAATCAAACAATTATATGCTAGAACTTATTTAAACTTAATTATTATTATAAAATCTTTTAGAAGAATGTAGTTACTTCTTTAATCTCATGAATTTGGTCAATAATTCGAATTAGATGTTTTGATACCTCTAAATCATCTTCGAGTGATGTTGATGGAGTTAAAGAAATGCTGCTAATTGGAGTGATTGATTTCCCATCAGAAATCATACTGTTACAAATTAATAACACAATTTGTTAGATATTTTGTATATATTATAATTAGATACCATTCATAAGAATATAATGTTTATACCTGTTTTGAAAATCACTTATATCTGTTATGTCTTCATTTATAATAATTCCCGAGACATGAAATGTACTTGATAGTCGAGCCTCTCCCATGAAAACTTTAACCGGAACATTTGAAGTATTAAAATAATCATTGGATCTCTATTTGTTTCCAAAAAATTGTTAGTTGATCAACTAATTCCCCCACAATGTGTATGATATTGATTTTCCTCTACAAAAAATTGTGAAAGAAGTTAGATAAGAATTATCATAATTTAAGAATAATGTAAAACAAACATTTTAATATTTATCATTACTCAACATCTTCAAGAACTAAGTCCAGCATCTTTGTTGATTTTCCATGAATTTCCTTAACTTGGGGTGAATACTTCGAAGCCAATTTCCCAATTACATCTGCAATACAAAAAAAGCACAAAACGTTGCTATAACAATTCATAAAATAGTTTAAGTTGTAATATAGTGTCTGCGAGTATGTAGAAATTAACAATAAGTGTGATTATCAAATATGGCGTTCTCATCTTTAACATCTAGTTTGAAGACTTCTCTAAATGATTTAAATTCAAAAACTTTCCTTGAAAATGTTTGTTCAAATATTTCAGTCACTTGTGTTTTAGGCATAAAAATAATTTTATACTTTGACATAGTTGGGCTAATTCTCCATTAATTTGCAGCAACAATAAATTTTTTTATTACATATAAGTGAAATAGTTTAAATTTTGACTCATATTTTTCTATGTGTGGTCCTTTAATTGTTGCCACAATCTGTGAGCCCTGCAAAAAAAATAGTATTAGAAAAAAATATTAAAGGCTTTAAATGAATTAATGAAATAAAAAATGATTTATGTCATATTAACATACACCTACCTTTTCCTCATGGAACACACATTCATCACTATAAAGGCCTGTGTTGTCTTTAAAACATTGGCGTTTGAACAATCTACATAGTCGTAGCTTCATTGCCCTTTCGATCTTGTTGGGACTAATATCAGTAATCATGCAAAATAGTAGAGACATTTTCTTGTATATATTTTCTTTTGCAATATATGTTAGATGTGGACTTAATCTGAGAAAGGAGCCCTTATTTATATTGGAGTTTTGAAATGAATTCTTGAGAATGGTCCATATGCTCAAGTTGTTCATATTTAGATCTTTAAATTATGGATGTATTTGTTTCTTCGTGTATTCATTCACATTCAACTAATCTATATATTGGAATACCAACAACATAAATAATTCAGGACATTTTATGTATTTGTATGTTTATGTATAGATTCCAATTCATTTAATATATTGTTATACATCCTCATGTAGATCAAAGAAATTCAGATTAGTTTTATGTTACTAATTATAAATAGTGTCAGAAATCAATAACGTTAGTCATGTTGTTTATCTGTAATTAATTTTCTACATGAATCAATGTAAAAGAAGGCAAATAGTTTATTGCTATACTTCCAGTAGCTCAAAGAAATTCAGATTATATTTATATTACTAATTACTAATTATAAATAGTGCCAAAAATCAAGAATGTTAGTCATGTTGTTTAACAATTTTTGTAATTAATTTTCTCTATGAACCAAAGAAGGCAAACAGTTTATGAAATTATATGTCTAATACATTAGTGAAATAATTGGGATTACTTTATTCTCCATGAATCATCAATATAAATGAAATCAAAATTGTAAATAGGTATATATTATTTTATTGTTATACTTCCAGTAGCTCAAAGAAATTCGGATTATATTTATATTACTAATTACTAATTATAAATAGTGTCTCAAATCAATAATGTTAGTCATGGTGTTTAAGATTTTCTGTAATTAATTTTCTCCATGAACCAATACAAAAGAAGGCAAACAGTTTATAAATTTATCTATTCAATAAATTAGTCAAAATATTAAGATTACTTTTCCAAGACAATCTGATATTAATACATAAATATAAATGTTGCAAAATTTGAAAAGTATATTTTGGTGAGAACTTTCCAGTTTTGGGCCTTTTGGCTCCTCTCCTTTTATATATGTATAGATTCTTATCATTCATTATATGACTGAAATTTTATAGGCTAAAATATATGTATACTCCCTCCATTCCTAAGAAAAAGAGGCTAATCCATTTTTATTTTTTTTAAAGTCTACTTTCTAGTTTTTCTTTTTATGAAAGTTGTATTTACCATTTAACCCTTTATTTAATTCCCACTTTTTGGTGATGGTCCAACTCTTGCATAGATGTTAATTAGGAAGTGGCCCGACGGCACGGCCCGTTTAACAGAAAAGAAAGGGCCAGGGTTGGAAAATTTTGGCCATGTTACTCTATAGATAATAGGGTTGGAACGATATGTTCATGGCCCGTTAACCCTATAATTAATTATTAATAATGATTTTTTTAAAATTTTAATATAATTATCTTTTAAAGAGTAAGAAGATTTGGAGTTTTATTATGATACCATAACTTGACAATTCACTTTGTTATTAATATAATTAAATATCCACCAATATGTGTGTTTGGATCGTCCCCATTGACTTAAAGTTTTTGAAAAGTTAAAAATGTTTAGCGCATTTTTTGTGAAAAAACCATGAAGACAAGGCTTATATGTTACATCGTAAATCTTTAAAAAAAAAAAAAACTCTAACATGTAACAATTAGTGAGCATGTTATATGTGTCCATTAATATGTTTCAGAAATTGTTAACAAATTTAGTTTTAGTTCGTGTATAATAATAATATACTCCCTCCGTTCCTAAATTATCGTCCTCCTTTCTTTTTTCATCCGTCCCAAAATAATTGTCTAATTTGAAATTTACCTTTTTATAACATCACTTTTACCACTTTACCCTTACTTTTTCACCCTACTTTAATTATGGACCACATACACATGAGCTTTAAAGGAAACTACACATTAAACCAATATAAATAATCAAGTCAATTGTTTTTTCTTAAATTGTGCGCCGTGTCAACTAGGACGATTATTTAGGGACAGAGGAAGTATAATAGAATGTGGTCGAGGAATAAAGATAAGGTTTACTAACTTGTTTCATGTTTTTTATTAGTGCTTTTGAACTAGTAGTACTTGAAGTTTATTGTGTTTTGAATTTTATCACTTTAGTGATATTGTTAACTCGTTCTATGACTTTTTTTTATTGTGATATTGATCGTCGTCTATTGATTAGTTGATTTCGAACTTTAGATTTAAATATATTTGTTTTTTAGGCATGGCCTTGCAACCCGTTTAAACCAAGGTCTGTAGGGTGTTTGCAATTTTAATGTCTCGTTTAAACTGAACTATTTAACATGTGTCTATAGGACTATGATTGATCCGATTAACATCTCTACTCTCTCATGATATTTTTAAAACAATAGTGCTAGGTTTACCACTAATTCTACCACTATTGTTACAACTAAGCCATAGTGAAGGGCAATTTTGTCTTTCACTAAAACACATTTTGTCTTCACCAAAGCTTAGTGGTAACAATAGTTATAAAGATAGTGGTAAGCATAGCATTATTGTTTTTAAAAAATAAATATTATCAAAATATTTATAATATAATTAATTATCTTTTATTAATTTGTGTATTGCTTCTGACACACTTTTGACAAGGAAGGGAGTACGTTGGAGATAGAGCCGTCAAAACAGACCGGCGGGGCGGGGCGGACCAACCCGAAAATTTGGCGGACTGAAAAAACAATGACCCAACCCAACCCACCTTGGGTTGCGGGGCGGGGCGGACCAACCCGTCATTTGAAGAAATTTGGACAAAGTCATTCAAGACCGGTTGAAATTTGGACAACACATGCCTGTTGTTGATGCTCTTGTTCTGCAGTTCTCCTTTGGCTGTGATTAGTGCCCTTACCAGTGCTGGAAGGATTGTCAAGATCATGCCTTTAGTCTATGACATTTCTAATCACAAGCACTTTCTTGGGAATTTCCTATGATCTATTGGCTCTAATACCTTGGATTAAAAAGAAGTTGAATGATATGCCACAACTTGTACCTAACGAGCTGCAGACTTAGGAAAATCAAGATACTAAAAGCCTACAAAGACCACTAAAATATACTATAGTAATATATATATATATATATATATATATATATATATATATATATATATATATATATATATATATATATATATACATATATATATTATAATAGGTAAAAATAGGCGGACCAACCCGTCCCGCCCCCGCCCCGCCTAACCCGCGACCCATTTGGGTCTGACCCAAAAAGCCCGCCTTTTGGCGGGGGTCATGTTTTTAAAACCCAACCCACCTTTTTAATATGACGGGGCGGACCAACCCAACGAGTTTGACCCATTTTGATGGCTCTAGTTGAAGACGTGATACTTGAATCCAAAGGTGTTCGACTAATGTTAATCGTATGCGGCGAGATGAGCATCAATGCCATTGGGCCAAAATTAAAGCGAGGTCCACTACCAAATGATTCCCTTTTAACTTTGATAAAGTATCTAAATGAGGCCCAAAATGCTGCTCACAAACTGGCTCGAGTAAAATTAGGTAAAATTATGGCTCGTCTTTTTTTTAAAGTTTTTAATCTTAAGAGATTACTATTCTTTTTTTCAACCGTAAAAAAAACTATTTTTCGAAATATTATTCTGAAAATATCATCGTCTCTTTTCAACAGATTCGGCAACACACTTTGTATTCGAAAGTCACCATTGTTGCGTAACGCAACGCCCCCAAATGGTAAACGAGTTTTCTGAATAATTTATTACGAGACTTTAATGAAAATATATTGGGTTGGACAATTTTCACAGTAGAGACGAAGGCGAAAGAGGAGGAATAAGAAGGCTTACAATGAAGGAGAAGGAAGAAAAAGACTGATGACATAGTCGGTTTCATTATGATTTTGAACAGCAGTGTAATTAGACTAGACAGTTAAACTATTTTGAATCGTGGTGAAAAAATATCAGATTAAATTGATGAGTCGCGGTGCAAATAGACTAGACAATTAAACAATTAAACCGTGATGCAAAAACTAATGTAATAAAATTGATGAATCGTAGTACAAACATTGATGAATTGCGGTACAATTAGACTACACAATTAAACTATTGAACTGCGGTGCAAACATTAATGCAATAAAATTGATGAATTGTGATACAAACATTGATGAATCGCGGTACGGTTAGACTACACAATTAAACTATTGAACAGCAGTGCAAAAATTAAAGCAATAATTCTAATGAACCACGGTGTAAAATTAATGTAATAAAATTAACGAATCATTGTGCAATTAAACTATTGAACCGCGGTATAAAAAATAATGTAATAAAATTGATGAACCGCGATACAAAAATAATGAACTCCGTAGCGCACCTACGGTACAATTATCATTTAAACATTTGTAACTTTCAAACTATTTAACTAATTCTATTTATAAATTTTCGAAATACGTATTAAAAAAAAACTATTTCTTATAATTTTTATTGGACTTAACGGGCCTAACTAAATATATCGACATTTTTAATTTGCTTGTAGTGTCGTGGTTTTTGTATGTTCGAGTTTAATATCAGACACCATAAACTTATTGTGTCATGTTTTTATTCGTGCTTATCGTGTTAGCCCGTTAACAACCCAACACGACTGATTTAAAAGATTGATGTTAAAAAAATATCCATAAAACGATCTTTTTTTAATTTTTGTTTTAGAGTAAATAATATTATGGGACTTCGAACTTCTGATATTCATGCAAGTTAAAGTTTTTTAGTGACGTCAGATTAAATTTACTTAAAATGAAAAAAAAAATTTTGATCCGACTGTGTAATGATATAAATAAATTTAATGTCATGGCACTAAACGTCCCTAATAATAATATTAAAGTTTTTAGGAATTCGACTATGTCTTATCCTACTTGTTTGTTAACTGTCAATTAGTATTCTCCTTTTTACCTACGTCTTATTTGCTAATCATTAATGATACCGACCTTTTTAATTAATTTGAACGCTATCTCAATTTCTTTTAATTTAAAAATTTATACGGAGTACTTTTTATTTTCCATAAAAATTGTTTTATTTGATCTGAAATCTATATATATATATATATATATATATATATATATATATATATATATATATATTTAAAATTGGTGAGGAGCACTATGGTTGTGCCACCTCACCACCTTTAGAAAAATCTTCATTCTAAATCATTCATGTGGAAGTTATAAAAACCTTTGGTTTTCTAGCCATTAACTAATAATAATACCTAATAACAATCAATATGATAAGGGGTATTAGTATTAATATATATAACTTCTTCTATTGTCAATAGTAGAAGACTTATATTTAAAAATTTTTACAACTAACATTACTTTTAAGCAATGTGGGATAAAACTCTTCAATGTTAGATATTACTTCTAATGACTCACTTTCAACATCATACTTTAAGCTTTGATATCTTATTCATCCAAAACTTGATTTGGACAAATAAATATATCATTTCAATGTTCTTGCCGAGTAGAAGACATTTACACAATTACTTTTGTCAACAAGCAAATGACACGTAAAGAAATTTGTGCCTCAAGTTGCACAATTTCTTTTACTAAAAACACTAATTTTTTTAATAAATATTATAGTTTAACTCTTGATATCTTATTCATCCAAAACTCAATTTGGAAAAATAAATATATCATTTCGATGCTCTCACCAAGTAGAACACATTTGCACAATTACATTTACCAACAAGCAAATGACACGTAAAGAAATTCGTGCCTCAAGTTGCACAATTTCTCTCACTAAAAACACGAATTTTTTTAACAAGTATTATACTTTAAGTCTTGATATCTTATTATCAAAAACTCAATTTGGACAAATAAATATATCATTTTGATGCTCTCACCGAGTAGAATACATTTGCGCAATTACATTCGTTAACAAACAAATGATACGTAAAGAAATTCGTGCCTCAAGTTACACAATTTCTTTCACAAAAAACACTAATTTTTCAACAATAGAAGAGATGTATCCCACATTGGTTAGAAATTGATGTTGGTTTTAAAAATTCTATTATTAAGTACCAATAGAAGAAATGCATCATGCATCATACATTGGTTGGAAAGTGATGTTGATTTTCAAAGTCACTAGAAAACCAAAAGTTTTTAAAGCTTCCACATGGATGCTATAGAATGAAGATTTATCCAAAGGTGGTGAGGTGGCACAACCATAGTGCTCCTCACCAATTATATATATATATATATATATATATATATATATATGATAAAATGTTTTTACAATTATTACCAATAGAAGATGTATATCTCACATTGGCTAGAAAATGATGTTGAGTTTAAATTATTTTATATTATAACACATTGTTTAAAAAGAAAATGTTAGATTTTAAAGTCTTTAAAAGACTAAAGATTTTCACTTTTACAAGAGATGTATCTCACATGGTTACAAAATATTCTACTATTATTACCAATACAAGAGATGTATCACACATTGGTTAGAAATTGATGTTTGCATTAAAAAAAATTATTTTTAATTTCTAATTGAAAAGATGTATCATACATTTATTATAAAGTGATGTTGATTTCTAAAGTTTTTTGTTAAAAAACTACTACCATTATTACCAATAGAAAATGTATATGTCACATTGGTTAAAAAATGATGTTGATTTTTAATTATTTTAAATTATATAAAAGACTTACTATTATTAGCAATATAAGATATATATATACTTTTGGTTTTCTAACCATTAACTAATAATAATACATAATAATAATCATAATGATAATGGGTATTAGTATCTACTATACAATAGAGCTCATACTCACACGCTCGCAATTGACTAAAGCTAATCAGGGGCTAAGATCAATTCATTTTCTGAGATCATGTGGTCCTAATTTCTTCCAGAGTTCACACGTGTGAACTACGCTGTTGAGCATCCCCTTCAATTCCCTCTACGGCTTCTACGTGCATACCCTCTCCCCAATCCTTTTCTCGCCTCGGCTCTCCCTATATTCTTACCTCGGAGAACTCGCCTTACCATCTCTATCCTCACCTCACGATACGCTTAACCGCGCAGTCTTTTCAAGTCTCCTAATCCCAATCGAGTCAACGGCTCGGTGATGTCACCGCCGATCCTTCTAGACACCTCTCGGTTTCGTCTTCTTTACAACGGGGCTTCGGTTTATGATCTTTGTTTGCCGCCAGGTCGCTTCATGCCGCCGAAATCGAGTCGAGGCGATCATCTTTGATCAGGTTGTTCACGCCACCGCCGAATCGAGCATTTGCCGATCGGATTTGCTATGGTTCTATCATCGCGGGTCGCGCACAACATCTATCTATCGCTCTATCCTTCCGACTTGGTGAGTGATTGCTTTCTTAACGTGTTTGATGCCAATGTGAATGTTGATGGGCGCATCGGTCAATTTGGGTCTCTCTGACACCGCCTGGTATTATGTTCCCTGTGTTTACATCGTGTATGATGAATGCATGCACCGCCAATTTCGATTTGTTAGTGTGCATGTGATTATTTTTGTGAATTTATCAAAAAACTAATCAAAGTTGAATAATAAACGTGTTGTTTGCGGTATTAGGTTGAGGAATCGGTTTATTGTCTTTTAAGGTAAGAGCAAAGTAGAGTAGTGAAGTGAAAAACCCAGTATAACAAACAATATGTAAGTTTTTCTTCATCTCTCGTATTTTTTTTTTTTGTCTAAGCCATTACATGAGTGGGTATCGCTTTTATAGCCTCTTTATTTTTTGGTTGAATTTTTATTGGAGTGTGATGTTATATTAGCGTTCTTCAATTAAGTATTAATCCAATTATATATTGATTTGGGTTGGTGGTGGAATTAAATGAAATAGGTATGCGTAGGTGATAGCAATATAGAGCACATCAAAAGTGGGCGATGGCGGTGGTCGGCTTATTGGATCTTATATTCATTTCTCACTCTTATGGAAATGCTTATTACGCCTCTCCTTGAATGGTTCCTACTTCCCGCCTTCCTTTGTTATTACTCGATCTACGTCTTGGTATTGGTTCTAATTTTGTTTTTGAGTGCGAGGGATTGAAGGCGAGTTTTATGGTTTTAATTTTTTTCCTTTTCTATTTTCCATTGGTTTTAGGGATTAAATTAAATGGGAAAAAGATCAAGAACAAGGCAGAAATCGATCCTTAAAATCCGTAAGCTTTCTCTCTTTTGTCACTCTTTTAATTGTTCTATCTATGTGTTTCTTTTGATTTTGCTACTATGTTTCAATTGGTGATTGTCAATATGTGAGCTTTTAAGTGTTCGTTATTATGAGAGAATTTTTTTCGTTTTTGTTTTTGAGTGATTGTGTTTCAATCTATATTTGCAAGAATATTTTTGTTGATATAAAATTGGTGATCAAGGGATGGTAAATAATGTTAGTCTTGCTTGATCTTGCTCAACTTCTACTTCCTCCGATCATATTCTTCCTCTCGCAAATGTGATCCCTTTCTCTTCCTTTTTCCTTTCCCTCTTTATCTACATCTATGTATCTATACCTTTTCCTTTTCTTCTCGTGTATATAACCTCTCTCCTCCTCTCCTCTTCGACCACTTTGCACCACCCTCTTTTACTTTTCTTCTTTTCTTCTGATGGTAAGTTATTTACTTTCACGTAATTTGTTACTTTCGGTTTTGGGTTTTTAATTGTTCTATTGTTCTACCTTGGTTTTGTATTTGATTTTTCTAGGAAGAGTACAAAATTGCTACTTGAAGAAGAAGCAGGGTCTCTTAATTTGCTCTTTGGGTCTATCCAACCCACACCTCTCAGGCCAGCGACTACATCAGCGGTAAGTTATTTACTTTACGTATTTTGTTTCTTTTCAGTTTTGGTTTCAATTAATTTTTAAAACTTTATGTATTTGGATCGAGCCTCCATTCATTACGTCGGAATCGAGGCCTAACCCCTCAACTCCACGGAATCGAAGCTTACGCCGCCACCCCCCTTCATGGGAGGTGTAAGCTCTCTCTTATTTCGTTTTTCTCATTCAATATCTTTTGATTTAGGTTTTACTATCTTTGGAAATTTCTTTGTGTGGTGATTTTCTTAATAAGTTGTACTATTTAGTATTATAGTTAGTATTTGTGAAAATTGTTGAGTTTTGGAATTTGAGTTCAATTTAATTTTTTTTAACTTCTTTGGGAATCATTTTGATGTTTGAGTGATTAGGATTGATGTTTTCATTCTTGTTGTTAGTTTGATGTTTGGATGAAGAATTTTGTTTGGTTTTTTCGGCACATGTGAATTTGTTGGTTTGAGTTTTTCTTATTCTACCTTGACACGATGACTATTATTGTGTTTACGCCAATCATTGATCTTTGTTTGATTTTGATGTTGTGTTTCTACCAAATAATTGATGTTGGGTTTCAAATCCTCAATAATAAAAAAGAGGGCATGAATGCATGAATGCAACGATGAATTAATCCTCAAGTGATTGCATGATTCTTTGCCATCTCATTCAATTCCTCGGTTTTTGAATTTGCGAGGAGTTGATTTGTATAAATTCATATCTATATCATCATTATCATGTTAAGCTTCTGTTCATTTCTGAGAAAAAGCGGCATCCAACCACTTGCAAAAAGTTGTTTGCTTTGAATTTATCATCAGCGTTCACCATGATTGTACGATTCGGTTGTCGACTTCCTTTGAAGATAAAGCACCCATAATCAAATTTTATGTAATTTTAAGAGAGAAAATTTGGTTTCTTTATTTTGTATTTTGATTTTTCAAAGTTCTCTGGAAAATTATGATCATGTAACATTTTTTTAATTGTATCAGCTTGCTTGATTGATATTCTTCCATTTTTCTTCTTCTTCTCGAGTCCACCATTTCGCCAGTGAAGCGCCCCTCGCCAAAAATAAAGTTTTCTCTCTCTCTTTTGTCTATGCCTAATTTGTTTTCTCCCCTCTTCCTCTCTTTTCTTTCGGTTTGGTTTCAATTAATTTTTAAAGCTTTTTGTATTTGGTCTTCTTTGGGAAGGTACAAAATCCTTGGTACTAAGAAAAAGCGGGGTGTTAATGTGGTTTCTTTATTTTTGTACTACTCTCACAAAATAATCGTAATCCGACCCCCTACTTGATTCGTTCTGAGTGCAATATATCACTTTATTTATTATGTCTCTCTGTTTATTTTGTTACCTCACATGCATTTTATGTAATGGGTTTCCTCGATTTTACCGGTTTGTCCCTTTTGCATTTTAGAGATAACATTAAGAGGAAAGGAGAGACAAAGATGTAGTTGTGTTTGTTTTCATTTGCTTGATTTCCTTTTCTAACACATGGTTAAACCTTTTTGCATTTCTGAGTTTCTCTTTTGATTGTCCCATTATCCCTTTGTTTTACTGCGTTTGAGTCATAATAGCGGTGTATATTTTCTACCACTAAAATAGCCTTGACCCCCTTCGACAAAATTCTAGCCTTGCTAGAAAATTCGGTATGTAGATAGCGGTGTGATTTTGTTCACCATTGTCTGCGTCTGAGAGTTGATAGATATTGATGGAGTTTCAGGATTGTGAGAATGGGCGGATGACTTCTTTTTGATGTGTT